>JAQPPZ010017096.1:0-1250000 GCA_028583015.1 Wollemia nobilis
TCTTGGTCACCCCAAAAGCTCCAAGGATTATCGCAATCACTTGGTCAAACCCAAAAAGCTCCAACGATTATCGCAATCGCTTGGTCAAAAAAAAAATCAAGAAATTCAAAAAAAAAACAAAACAACAAAAATCATCAAAAACAACAAATATTTGCATCTCAATTCTAGGCATACTCAAATTCATCATAAAATTCATATTCTCGCACCTCATCTTCAACTTCACCAAAAACAATCCATCAAAATTACAAAAATACATAGCTGCATTAAGCATTGCATCCACACATTGCATATTTGTAGTCATACGGGTAAAATACCATAGGTTGCAATAGCTCTGATAGTCCATCTTGTTCCACATTGTCTCATGTTACAAAAACAACAAAAACACCATGCATAACTTTTACCACACTACAGTCAGTGGTCTAGGAATGTACCAAGAGTTTCAGTGATTCAGTCATCATTTTCCTCTTTAGCCATGTAGCGTATCAAGTCGAACAGATTTTACGAAGGTAGAGTCATACTTGAAATACACCTTGTTACGTAACATCCCATCACAAGATAAAACACATAAAACAATTCTAGAATTGTGTGAACGAAAGACGAAACCTGCAAAATAATCTAGGTCACCACAAGAAAAACGGTTATCTTGCTCATCCCCCTGTGCGAATGACCCCTAGAATGCTGAGAGTTGGCAAAAGGACAAGCATCCTCCCTACCCAATTCCCTAAGAATCCCTAAAGTTCTCAATAGTTGCAAAACACAAAAATTTGCAAAATGTCAAAACTCCAAAATTTGACAAAATACAGTGCACACATCAAAGGGCACAAACGATAGTGATTTTCATCACTACATATCCCCAATCCCTTGCTCAAAAGAAAAACAAATCAAAATAAACAGTGATCTTATCACTACAAACGAGCAAGTATCCCAATACAATTGAAGAAAATAAGGGAGTTGACCTTGAATCCCTGGAACTCTCAGCATTCTATATGTCATAAGGCAAGCTTCAGTACCAATTTGGTTGATAGCCAATGGGTAACAGAAGTAAACCTCCCGCATGACGATATATCTATCACATTAACTTGCGTACAGATCAATATTTACATGTGGATGAGCTAGCTTATGGCACCCTGGATTACACCGTAGATTAATCTTAGTACATACAACAAAGGAATTTGTGGAGCTAATTAGGTGATCCTCAGTACAGGTTCGATTGAAAACCCATCTGGCACTGGCGGTATCCTAACAAATACCACTAAATGAACTCAATTGCACACACAGGGATATGAAATAACTAGGTCAAAAACAAGTCTGATTCATACCTTGGTCAAAAAGTCTTGTAAGATAAAGTACAGTCATGGATGGTGAGTTAAAACTGACTGAATCTCAGAAAACCTTACATTCATTCCAAAACCATCTGCGCTACTTATCATCCTTATGATACCATCATAAAATACAAAAAAAAAAAAAAAAACCATGTAAATAAAGAGCTTCTTAAACATCCTATAGTGCAATCATCACAAATGTCATTCATCCATTTCACCTCACCTATCACATAGACATCAAAAACATTTACATTCATCATAACATCTGCATTCATCAAAATAAATAAATATGCATAAAAAAAATCACATCATCACATGTACAAAACCAAAAATAAAACCGGTATATATATATATATCGTCAAAAAGATGCCCGCAGGCTACAAAATTGGTCCTCAGACCCAGCAATCATATCCAAAAACCCAACCTAAGGCGTCGACCACCATGATCACGCAGGATCGGTGCGACGGGAAATACCCCCCGTGGTGTGTGTCCTATGGGACCCTGCAGGGCGGCTACTACTAGCCCGCGCATCATGCCTGCTACCACCCCCCTCATCTAACCGCCTGTGACAAGATGATGCTGACTGCTCAGTCAGACTATCCCTTTTCTGCCACGAAGATCCACCGACCGAAGGCTCAGGTAGCCGCCCACCAAGGCGGATGACCTCCCTCTCCAAGTCTATCCAATATAGACACCACTCTGCCTCTCGCCGATGATAGATATACAATGCATCATCGCGCTGTGCCAAAACTCTATCCCGCTCTGCCAACTGAGCCCGTAGAATATCCCTCTCCTGCCGCGCATCCCCCAGCTCCCACCTCGCATCCCCCAAATCCAGATCCTGCATCCGCAGTAGCTCTGTCAGTCGCGCAATCTCAATGCCTACATCCGACCCCACCTCCTCTGTATATACTGGACGCATAAGACTCACGGGGACAGTAGCCTGCTTAGGCCCCCACTACTCCTCCACATCCTGCATGTCCGGATGCTCCGGAACACCCAAGTCCACATCCTCATCTCCCACATCCACCATGTCCACATCATCCAATGGACCCCCCCAATCACCCCCTGCTACCTCAGCATCCTCTACTGTCGCTTTCGTGCCTCCCAGTGGCCCCTCTCCTCTCCAACGCCACAGTACCCACCACGAGTCATACTCAGTGGTATTCCCAATGTCATCCACATCCGGGACCTCAATCACTGCATCAGACTCCTTGCCCAATGGCATGGTGACCGGTGGCTCCAGATCCCTCTCATCTCCCCGCCGCCGATAGACCACGGGCTCACCAGGCAACCCCTGGTGCACCCCAAACTGTCGTGTAACCCGGCGGTACAGAAATAACTCATGCTCCATCCCATGCCACCCAGTCAACCACCGCTCCCTGCGTACCCGTTGGAGCCACTCTCCAGCCTCAGGCCAGGCTGGATAGTCCAGATAGGGACACCAAAAAACCTCCCCTAGAGTGAGCCAAGAAAAGGCATCAGTGTAGTGCTCAACGGCACCTGCCCATTACCGACTCTGCCCCTGCTCTGCAGACCGCCGCCACAAAACTGCATAACCAATCTCCTCATCCTCCATCGCCACCCGAGTCATCCACGATAACCCGATAGGCCTCTCAACGACTATGTGCTGCCACCCTCAACACTCGCAACAAAAAGCGCAATCGACACCCTTCTCACGTCGACAATGGGACCCCGTACAGCCTCCCCGTAGAGCCGTGCCAACAAAGTCTGTCCCCATATAAGAATCAACAGTGCCTCTATCGGGCACTCGCCAACTCGCCACACCAAATCCAAGCAGGTTCCATGGGAACCTCGCGCTCGACGAATCAGGGAGAATAATGTTAGAAATGAGGCCCATCAAGAATGCGTGCCTCACTCCTAACACCCCCCTCTCCTGCCACTAGCTAACCAAAATCCCGCCAGCCTGGAAATCCACCTCGATTGTCTCCATTGGGTTTGCTACACCCAGCTGCCCCCCATGCCCAAAACATCTCGTAATTATAGCAGTCCACTGATCAAACGGTGTTGTCCTAATAGGCAGACCATCTATCGGAATCTGAAGCAACCGATAGACGTCCTCAAGAGTCACAGTCATCTCCCCTGTTGGGAGATGGAAAGTATTGGTCTGCGGATCCCAAAGCTTGATCAGGGCTATCAAATAGGCCTGATCCGAAACCACAGGCTCCAGTCGAGCCACCTGCTTGAGCCCAAGGGCATCAAGCCATTCCCAGTCATCATCGGTCAATGCCAACCGCGCCTCAGTAAATGCAGCGGGTACACGGTACCGGCTCCTAACAACCTGCAAAGCAAAAAAAAATCAACATAAAAAAAATAAAAATAAATATATATATATATATATATATATAACAGATCAAATTTTCAGTTCTAGGGTTTCTAACCTTAACTGTTAAACAAAAACATCACAAAAAATCTTAAAGTTTTGAAAAGCGTCAACACAAAAACAATGCATAAAATAAAAGCAAAATAAACTTTAATAACACTTACAGGTTTCGCCTCAGCTCCGCCGCTCGAACCAGTTTGTGCACTCATGATGGCAGAGAGAATTCCAGCAGCGCTTCGCCTCGCGAATTACCTCCTCCTCCCGAGCTCCAAAATCGCAAGAAAAAAATGACACAAATGAGCCCAAAAGCAAGTTTTGGCCATTAAATAGGCCTTTTGCACTGGAATTCATCCTTTACTGGGATGAGCACTCTGATTAGCGCTCGTCCCACCCAGGGATGAATTCTCCAACTGGAATTTGTCCCACCCAGGGACGAATTCAGGCCAGCACTGAAAAAAAATAAAAAAATGACTAAAAATGCACTAAAAACAGACAATAATATTTCCTGACAGGATTGCTACTACACCTGATAACAAGGGCATACAAAATCGACATTGGAGTCACAAATTGTCACTATCATACTTCCTAGAAGGCTACCATAGCCGGACCACTCCACGGGAGGACGGATTTTAGACAATTTCATCCCCAAACGACATCACAAAAGGGTCAAAGCCCACTCAAAAACAGTACAAAATTCAACAAAAACATAGCAAAAAACATTGCCGGACATAAGTGCTCTTGCACTTAACCTCTGGGCAAAGAAAATCGATGGCGAGGTTCAAATTATCTCTCTACTACTTCCCCAAGAAGGCTAACATAGCCGGACCGCTCCACGGGAAGTTAGGTTTTCGATGATTTCACCTCATTATGGCATCACCAAAAGGGTTAACACCCACCAAAAACAGGTCCAAATGTTGAAAAAATTGCACACGCTTAACGGTAAACCCTTTAAAGGCACCCTTGAACAAGTCATCTTGGGTCAAGCGACTCGTCGCTTCTCTCACGAAGGTCATTCCCTCATCGATTCGTCGCTTGAGGGGGTAGTCACACTTAGTCACCAACCAAAAATCACACACCCAATTAAGGAAAATGACATGCATTCAAAGAATCATTGACAAAGACAATCACGCTCCTGCTTGGGGCAATAAACAAGCAACAATAAAATAAATCAAACACTTGGCATTTCGTGAATCATGAACACAAGGTTCCCCCTGAGGATAAAAACGCCCTTTGCCTGTTCATGACTGATCAATGTCTAAGTTCAAGTCACACCTCAACAAAACAGGTTAACACTTGAAATCAAATTCCTTAGCTCGTTAGAAGCAACGATTCAAGAATGCATGTCCTTTCCATACTTGGGGCATCAAAAGTTGGTTAGGTTACCAAGAAACCCTAATAATTAGTGCTTTGGTTATCTATTTTTGCTCAGCACTGCGTCACCCGCAACGCTTCCCAAAAAGGGGCATCTGTAGACACCAAAATAGCACCAATCCGATTATGTGACTGCAAACACTGATCGCTTTGACAAAAACAGCCCCCAGGGCAGCCCTCAGAGGTTAAACAGTGGTCTTAACCACTTTCATAGCAATTTTGTAAGGTCAAGAAGCAATTTGGCACACTTGGACACTTTGCCCAGTATTCGTCTCACCCAGGGACGAATTCAAAATAGAATCCATCCCACCCCAGGACGAATTCTGAATCCGTCCCTGGGTGGGACGAATTCTAAGCTTAACGGGCAAAAAGACAAATGGCGCCAAGTGGCAGCCCAGAACGGTCGATTGATGACTCCTACCTCGCACAAGTGTGTAGGTGGACGGAGGGGCCGTTAGAAGACCGTCACAAAAGGCATTTATCAAAGCCCAAGTCAACGGAGGACTCCCCTCCCTCATGGGAAGACAAGACAGCCACATGGCGCCTATGACCAACACATGGCATTTGTGCTTCCCTCCCAAAAGAGACCCCATGGGTCTATAAAAGGTGGGACTTTTCTCACCCAAAATATACAGGTTGAAGGAGTTTTCAAGCAACGAAGTGCTGCCGAGTTGAAGACCCACTTGCATCCCTTTTAGTTCACCTTCCCACATCCACCAATATCTTTTGCAAGGGAGGTTGTTGGGTGGCTTTTGGAAGCTTGAATCGGACCTAAATCCAACACATGGACACCTGAACCAACCAATTCGCTGACCCCCCCAATCCTAAGAGGTTTTGGGCCCATCCCTAGTGGATTGGCGCCCAAATCAAGTGCCAACGATGGGAGGCCCACTTGGGAACCCCCGCACTTTCTATGTTTTAGAGCATTCTAGATTACTTTTTTTTAGGTTGCATTTTGTGTTATTATGTTTGGTTAACTCATAGATGCAATTTCGTAACTTTTGGTCAGATTCTAGTATGTTTTGTGTTGCTTTGTTGTTTCACTGACTTGCAGGTGGCGAGATCAAATTCCCGAGGGTAGAGGCCAAATTGGGAGAATCCGACCATCTGGGTCATCCCAAAATGGCCCCAATTACATAACCCCTTGTTTGCAGGCGTTTTGCAGGTCTCGAGAATTGACATTGGAGCAGTAGCAGGTCGGCTTCTTCAACATAGAAGAATTCGTCCCACCCAGGGACGAATTACAGTCAGAGATCGTCCCACCCAGGGACGAATTCTAGAATTCATCCCACCCAGGGACGAATTGCAGTCAGAAATCGTCCCACCCAGGGACGAATTCCAGTTGAAGGCAGATTGGCCAGCTGTCTCAGTGGCAATGGCCTTCTGGTAACATTTTTTGTCTTCTGTCAAGTTTTCGAGTCGTTTAGAATCATTTTGTTTACTGTTTTAGATAAATGTTTGCATGCATCTTTTGATGATTTTAGAAGAACGAACACTTTTCACTTGCAGCAGGTGCTACTGACATATTCATTGTCTCTTTGTTCACAGGAGGAGTAGCAGAGGTAAGGACTCATCAGCGTAAGCAGCGGCATCATCTTGGCCCGTCCATTCAAACGTGGGCACGCGGAAAGAGGAAGACTAAGTCACATATTGTAACAAATACGAATTTAACGCTCCTAGCCCCCAAAAAGGGAGGAGACGTCTATGTAACCGAGGATAAGATATTTGAATAAAGAGGGTTGTGATTTCTTTACGTCTTTTCTTTCATTTTCAAATTGTCTCTTCTCTTTGTTTTTGTGCATAGGATTAAAGCGTTACATTTCGTCTTATGTTGCATAATTAGTGCTCCCTCTGCCCGGAATCTCGTGCTTTCACAAGTATTAAAGAATGGGATAATGCCATGGAAAATGAATTTTCTTCCTTAATCAAAAACAAAGCTTGGGATCTAGTTTTTTTTCCTAAAGGAAGGAAATTAGTTCGTTGTAAATGGATCTTCAAAAAAATATACGGGCCTAAAGGAGAAATAGATAAACACAAATATTATCTAGTAGCCAAAGATTTTTCTCAAATTGAAGGCATTGGTTATGCAGAAACCTTTGCTCCAGTTGCTAAGTTGGATTCTGTTAAATTGGTTCTTGCTCTGGTTGCTTCCCATAAGTGGCATGTCTATCAAATGGATGTAAAAAGTGCTTTCTTACATAATATTTAAAATAAGAAATATTCATGGAACAACCTGTTGGTTTCAATCAGGACTTCTCTCTTGTATTTAGGTTTTAAAAGTCTCTCTATGGCCTCAAAAAAGCCCCTAGAGCTTGGTATGAAAATATGGACTCCTTCCTTATTTTAGAAGGTTTTTCTCATTGTGAGTATGATAACACATTTTACATTTGGATAAATGAAGGCAATATCACCATTCTTGTTCTATATGTTGATGATCTTCTTCTAACTGGTAGTAACCTGACTCACATACAGACTATAAAAGACTTCCTCTTTGAAAATTTTGAAATGACTGATCTAGGTAAAGATCATTACTTCCTTGGGATCCAAATAAGTCAAATAGATGCATGTTTTTATTTGTGTCAAAAAAATTACATTATATCTTCTTCAAAGATTCAAAATGACAGATTGTAAACCTTCTCCTACCCCCTTTTAATCTGGCATTAATCTTAGTACTTCTTGATTATTCCCTCTATGTTATGCAACTCTATACCATTAGCTTATATGGAGTCTGCTATGCCTTACTCATACTCACCCAGATATATCATATGTTGTTGGACTCATATCCATATTCTCTCATCAACCTCACTTCAGTCATTGGCAAGTAGTAAAAATAATCCTCTGTTATTTGCAGGGCACTACACACTTTGGGATCTTCTACAAGGGAAAATCCATGGATATAATTAGCTACATAGATTTAGATTGGGCAGGTTCAGTAGAAGAAATATGTTCAACCTTAGGCTATGTATTTTGCCTTGGTTCTTCACCAATAGCCTGGTCATGCAAGAAACAACAAGTAGTAGCCTTATCTTCTACATAGGCAAAATATAGGGCAACAATTTTGGCTAGTAAGGAAGCTCTTTGGCTTCATCAAATTATGAGATAATTTGGTTTCATTTATGAAAATCCTATTGCTATTTGGTGTGACAATTAGAGCATAATTCATATTACATGTAATCCTTCCAACATGCGTTCGATCAGCAATACTATATTAAATCATTATCGTCGTATCATGGGGCTGACAAGGCAGACTTATGGAGGCTTACTGAAATAGCCCTCAAATTGAGCATCGACCAAGGTGATAAAGTTCTTTGGTTTGTACGACAACTGCTGAGAGAGAAACACACATCCACTGACCACAATGCACTGAAGCAGTGCGTAAACAGCTACTGGGACACAAAGGAGAGTCTCAAGACTTCGTTGATAGTACTGTCATTCAATAACAAATCCCGGTACCAGGATGTTCTGTCTGGAATAAGTGCAGCCCAAGGTCGTGCCAAGGGTTGTGTGGATGCGCTCAACAAAGCCAAATCATTGGCCTTTTCACAAGATTTCACCATTGTCAAAGTAAATTGTCTTCTTTGTTTGATGTTCTAAAGTTTTGATTAGTAACGAAAGTTTTAAAATTATATGCGTTACTTTAACAAAGATTATCAAAAGAATGAATTTTATGTTTTTTTTTTTATGAATTTTATTTAATTTCAAAATTTTTTATTGATATAGTTAATAATAGAATTATAGATAAAAATATTAAATTTCAATCATGGAATATTGGAAACATTTTTTATTCTAGGTTATTCATCAACTCTTATAGTATTTTAGATACATGATGTAGTTTTATGTGGATTTACCCCTTAATAAAAATATAATGTAATCTAAATGACAATGATTTGATTATTTTATTTTATAGAATCCCTTCTATGCTTCTCCTATTTCTTTAAAGTCTGTCCTGGTCTAAATTAGAAGACTCAATTTTTTATATATAATTAGATCTATTTTGTTGAAGTTGAAGGCTAGTAATATTGTTCATGCAATTGCTCTTTAGTTTTTTAATTATAAGCACCGTTAAATTTTAGAACTATATTTGAGAGGCCTTTCCAAGTAAATAAGATATACTCATGCACAATGGAAGGAACATGTCATGTTTAGTTGAACAAAGCTTTGTCTATGCAATCTCTAGATGGTATGATGTGAATTCATCATAAATTATTTTTAATGATATTATGTTTGGATTATATTTGAAAGTAATATAATCTTAAAAAATTTAGAACAAGATTTTTTTTTTTGGTAAATAAAAGTCTTCATTAATTACCGGGTTTTGCAGGTTAACCCAAAACCTATTACAATATCCAACCTTCTGCTGATATTGTAGATCTTAGTCATCCTTGAAACTTTCTTACCATAACTTGTGTTGAATCCCCTACAACACCCTCCTAACAAGGCACACCCATACCTAAACATAACTGTAAACATTACTTACATTGATAGGAAATTGAATTTTGGAACTTTACACTTGTGAAACCTGTTGCTTGCCCATTTTCTATTCTCTGTCAGAATCTTCCAAGGCTTACACCCTGTTACCTTCATTTCCAATTTGGTATGATTTAGAGGGAAAACCCATAGTTATTACCAAATCCATGGGGAAAGAACACTCATTCATCCTTCTCCTTAATGGGTAGGTTTCTTTTCATGACTAATAATGTTTTCCACTTCACGTGGCACGCCTTGTGTCCATGTCACCAAACTACCAATATCAACACCTATGTTGGATAATTTGTCAACTGACCTATTGGACTCACGATACACGTGACGAGCCCTCCTTTTTTGTCTTACTGCAAAAAGGATACTCACTTCATGGATGAATCCCTCGATTATCCATGGAGGTTTTTTTCCATTGGTTAACAGATTGATGATGTTCATAGAGTCACCTTCAATCATCAAATTACCTTGAGTTGCTTGGGCTACTTGCAACCCTCTCCAAAGGGCTCTAGCTTATGCTTCGTTATTACTTCTGATTCCCAATGGTTCAACGAAGTCCTTGACTAGATTTCCTTGATGATCCCTGATTATTCCTCCAGCTCCAGCTCTTCCCAGGTTCTCCTTGGTTGCACAATCAAAATTTAGTTTAGACCAACCCTGGGGGGTGGCTCCCAAGACATCCCATTTCTAGGATTGGGCAAAGGAATGGAAGGTTTGTCCTCAATACCTAAGGCCTGAGCTAATTGTTTTTCATGAGGAATTGAGTGGTTCTCATCCACTAATGTGCTAAGGTTTTCTTTCGCAAAGACAATAATCCTATTGAGGATGGTTTTTGGGTTATGAATGGTATCCTTAAATTCTCTATGGTTCCTTTCTAGCCAAATTTGCTAGAGAAAATTATGCCAATAAATTTTCCATAGGTACTTAAGTTTTAGGCTAACTAAGGGTTGAGGCCATTGATGGAACACTTCGGATATAAGATCAGGCTTAACCTACAAGATCCTAAAGGCTTGGAAAAGTTCATTCCAATATGGAATTGTTGGCATTTTTGCCACATTGATTCTCATTGATGAATGCATTGATGTATTGTTGGGGATCTGACCTTTGATTGATGCAGCTTGGGCAAAAAAAGGAGAAAAAATGAGCAAAAAATGGTTAAGTCTGAAAATTGCAGCGACGCGCTGACATGTTGCAGAATCGCGGTCAACGCAGTCAACGCAGGCAGGTTGGCGGAACCGTCGCGATATCGCGACGTGTTCCGAAATCGCGGGTCGGCGGGCAAAACAGCATTAAGTTGAAACATGCAGCGATTCGCTGACATGTCAGTGAATCGCGATCGAAAATTGCGATTGATGCCGCGACGGAAACATGTAGCGAAATCGCTACATGTTCCGATTTCGCGGGGCAGAGCGCAGGGAGGAGCAACGACGGAAACATGTAGCGAAATCGCTACATGTTCCGATTTCGCGGAGCAAGCTTGCGATGGCGAAGAGGAAGTCAGAGACGTAGCGAAATCGCTACATGTTCCATTTTCGCGGGTCTTCAGCAGCGAAGCGTACGGCGGAAAAACACGTCGCGATTTCGCGACCCGTCGCATTTTCGCGACCTGCGCAGTTTTCCCGCCAAGTGCAGTATGAACGGCCGAGAGGGTTTTTCCGATTTCCGATGATTTAATGCTGACCCGAATTAAATAATTTGTGGATTTCCGATGCGGTTAAGGTCGAAGAGTGCCCAGGCCACCAAAATTAAAGGATTTATTGGTTCAAAGCTGCGGTTCGTGGATTAATTCAACGGTTTTCATGCACATGTTCGAAGAATCGTATTTAATAAAGGACCGCGAACGTTTCATGGCATTTAATTTTTATTTCCTCGAGGCCGCTATTAAGGGGTCGTGTTCCTGATTTTCAAGATATTATTGTAGATCACGAGGAAGTTGGTTTTACGTTTTTAATGCTGCAAAGAGGACGGACCTCTATAAAAAAAACCAATGTAATTTTCATTTGCAAAGGTTGGAAAAACTTGCTGCTAGAAACTGGAATTGTATCTGCGGGAATAAAAGGATCGACTTCTAATTTTTCAAGCGTCGCATGGATGAATTTGCTTTCTGTTTTCTGCATTTCTAATAGCATTCGTACTCCTGCATTGCTATTACATTTAAATTCTGCATACTGGATTTAAATACTGCGGTCAGGGTACAATTCCTGGAATGTGGGTTTGGAGGGATTTGCGGCATGTGATTGTGCGAGGATGAAGCTGATTTCTTATGTTACTTGCTGTTGTTGCGTTTTTAGTTTCCTGCTGTTGTTTTTCTGATCCCATCACTTCGGCCTGTGGCCATATTTCCCATTTCTTTCTGCAACCTTTTAAATCTCTTTCCAGCAACCCTACCCATTTTTAGAGTAGTAAAGGGAACCGGCCCACTCTGGAGATTGGTCTGGGAGCCATTTCTTGCTTCCAGCCTTTCAATGTTGGCTGGGTCTAGGGCGCAATTGTAAAAATCCTTTCTCGTGGCGGATTCGTGACCAACAGCTTTTGGCACACCGGTGGGACAGACTGTTTCGGTCTCCAAGAATTCATAATCGGTGGGATACGCATAATTTTCCAAAGTGATAACCCCACCGGTGCCAACAGTTTTGGCACGTTTTTAACACCCGGAGGTCTCAAGATTTGATGAGCTGTCTTGGCCTCACAGCGGAGATTTGTAAGTTCATCTGGCGACTTTGCTGAGTTGAAGATCTGTTCGTGGACGCCTATTGTTTTAAAAAAAAAAAAAAAAAAAAAATTCAAAGAATGTTCATCTGGCGACTCTGACTTAATGGCGATGGTCGTGATTCCGCAGACCACTGCCACAAAGGCGAGGGTTTTTTCTATATGGGATGATCCTGGCCCTCTGAATCTGCAAGTTCGGCATGAAATTCCCGAAGGTGCCCCGAAGAATCTGGCAAAATATGATGGTACCGAAGGCATGGCTCTGACACATGTTGAAGATATTGCTATTCTGTCCATGATCCATGTCATAGAACACGAAGATGTCATGATCCGACTTCTGGTTCAGTCTTTGGAAGGAAGAGCATTGCAATGGTACAGACTGCTCAAACGTCAAAGCATCAGCTCATGGGATGATCTCACGGGAGCACTGATCAAAAGATTTGATGAAGATCCTTTCTACGGTTCTTTGGATCTCTACCAATTTTTCATGTACATCAAGAGAGCACCTCAAGAGAGCATCACGGACTTCAATGTCTGATTCTTGAGAAGCTGGCAGAGAATTCTAGAGAAGATCCGTCCATCACCCACCCAAGCCCACCTATTTTATGTTCGAGATTTTAATTCTGACATAGGTCTCTTTTTGCTGCAGTCAGGTGAACAACGCTTCCCACAAATATTTGAGGAAGCAGTGCGAGCGAAACATACTGTTGCTCTTATCAAGAAAGTTACCGTGGGGAGAAACTCCATTACCTTCTCCGGTGGTTGCTTCTCCTGTTTACCCTGCACATTCATGCCAGATCCCTGAGATGCAGTCATGTGAATTTCAAGGGACAGATCTCGTCCAAAGGCAAGGATTGGAACATGCAAGCACTTTTCCAGCAATGAACAATATGGTTGCTTGCAGTTTTCAGCAAGAGATGGGCCAAGTAGAAGAACAAGTTCAAATTCCAGAACCTGAGGAGATCCCAGAATCAGATTTCTCACTTGAAGAGCCCCGTGATCACATCAAGGAGTTAGAGGAGCCTGTACTCAACCCACAGCCAGTAAAGTTTGCAAAGTGGTGGTGTTGGTTCCACCACTACATCCAGATGACCGAAGAAGTCTTCCATATGGGTACTAGTAAGAAGGATAATCTGCTTGAATTGCATCCTATCAGCACCATGGAGAACTTCAGGAAGGAGCCAGCCTAATTTCAAGGACCGACTTAAGTATGATCAGATCTGGTCGGGACATTGCAGATTTACCGGATAACATTCTGAGATTGGGTGTCTGGTGGCGACATGCCAATCATGTCGTGCATTATTGTATATAGTATTTTGAAAAAAAAACAAAAAAAAATAGAAAAAGAAGAAGAAAAAAAAAAAAACTGGTATTGTTTTTATTTGTTCATCTCGGCTCTTGTTGCCTGCGAGCCGTAGATGCTTGCTTTTTTCCTTTGTTTTTCTCCTCCCAACAGTTTGGTGGCTTTCTAGCACTTTCTTCTTTTCCCTTCCCCGTTTCCTCTCTTTCCTTTCTTCATCTTCTTCCTTCTGTTTCTTCTGCATTAAATCAAAATAAGCCACAGCTGTTGTTTCTTTTTCCTTTTCTGTTTTTTCCCGTCCCTTCTTATCCCTTTCCTCTAAGTTTAGTCTTTTACGTATTTGCTAACAGTCTAGTTCATTTCATTTCACAGCTTTCCTAGTTCCATTCCCACTCCATAACTTTGTTCATTTTCATTTCATCATTCCATTGCAGTCACCGCTTGCGCAACCGCAAGAGCTCACTCCATCATCGCGTTCCATTAGTCGTTTCATAATCAGTTATATGCAGGTTTTTTTTAGTTTCAATTTTTCAGCAAAGCACATGTATTGCAAAGACTGCCTTACGTTCGGATATGACTCTATGCCCAATGGACTAATGCTCGGATTCTTGCATACAGCGAGTCGTATACCCCGCGAGCCGCCAAGAATGTTGGCATTTTTGCCACATTGATTCTCATTGATGAATGCATTGATGTATTGTTGGGGATCTGACCTTTGATTGATGCAGCTTGGGCGAAAAAAGGAGAAAAAATGAGCAAAAAATGGTTAAGTCTGAAAATTGCAGCGACGCGCTGACATGTTGCAGAATCGCGGTCAACGCAGTCAACGCAGGCAGGTTGGCGGAACCGTCGCGATATCGCGACGTGTTCCGAAATCGCGGGTCGGCGGGCAAAAAAGCATTAAGTTGAAACATGCAGCGATTCGCTGACATGTCAGCGAATCGCGACCGAAAATGGCGATTGATGCCGCGACGGAAACATGTAGCGAAATCGCTACATGTTCCGATTTCGCGGGGCAGAGCGCAGGGAGGAGCAACGACGGAAACATGTAGCGAAATCGCTACATGTTCCGATTTCGCGGAGCAAGCTTGCGATGGCGAAGAGGAAGTCAGAGACGTAGTGAAATCACTACATGTTCCATTTTTGCGGGTCTTCAGCAGCGAAGCGTACGACGGAAAAACACGTCGCGATTTTGCGACCCGTCGCATTTTCGCGACCTGCGCAGTTTTCCCGCCAAGTGCAGTATGAACGGCCGAGAGGGTTTTTCCGATTTCCGATGATTTAATGCTGACCCGAATTAAATAATTTGTGGATTTCCGATGCGGTTAAGGTCGAAGAGTGCCCAGACCACCAAAATTAAAGGATTTATTGGTTCAAAGCTGCGGTTCGTAGATTAATTCAACGGTTTTCATGCACATGTTCGAAGAATCGTATTTAATAAAGGACCACGAACGTTTCACGACATTTAATTTTTATTTCCTCGAGGCCGCTATTAAGGGGTCGTGTTCCTGATTTTCAAGATATTATTGTAGATCACGAGGAAGTTGGTTTTACGTTTTTAATGCTGCAAAGAGGACGGACCTCTATAAAAAAAACCAATGTAATTTTCATTTGCAAAGGTTGGAAAAACTTGCTCGCTAGAAACTGGAATTGTATCTCATGGAATAAAAGGATCGACTTCTAATTTTTCAAGCGTCGCATGGATGAATTTTCTTTCTGTTTTCTACATTTCTAATAGCATTCGTACTCTTGCATTGCTATTACATTTAAATTCTGCATACTTGGATTTAAATATCGCGGTCGTGGTACAATTCCCTGGAATGTGGGTTTGGAGGGATTTGCGGCATGTGATTGTGCGAGGATGAAGCTGATTTCTTATGTTACTTGTCGTTGTTGCATTTTTAGTTTCCTCGTTGTTGTTTTTCGATCCCATCACTTCGGCTCGTGGCCATATTTCCCATTTCTTTCTACAACCTTTTAAATCTCTTTCCAAAGAACCCTATCTTAAACCCATTTTTAGAGTAGTAAAGGGAACCAGCCCACTCTGGAGATTGGTCTGGGAGCCATTTCTTGCTTCCAGCATTTCAATGTTGGCCGGGTCTAGGGCGCAATTGTAAAAATCCTTTCCTGTGGCAGATTCGTGACCAAGAGGACTCTGCTACCGGAAACTCCAGAAACAAGTGTTGGGTTGTCTCCCACCCTACCCTGCACATGTAGCAACGGTTAGCAATAACCATACCTTTGGATAACATATTGTCCATAGTGAGGATTTTTCCTTGAATCACCAACCATGAAAAAAAGGATATTTTAGGAATTAAGCCTTTGATCCAATCCAAACTCGATTGAAATTGTTGACCCTCCACATTGAGAAGCAAATTATAGGAAGACTTAACTGTGAAGTCACCACTTTCAGTCTCAGCCCAAACAATGTGATCTTTATCCTCTCCAAAGGGAATAATTTGTTGAGTTAAAATGCTATAAAGCTCTTCAGACTCTTCTTCAAAACCTTGTACCCTGATGTGTTTCCACCTGTTGATATTTATATCCTACCGCATATAATTTGCAACCTTCTTCCCAATATGTTGCTCCATATGCTCTTGAATCCTAGCCAAACGAGGATTCTGGGATAACTCCTCAGCTCTCACCCACCGATCCTTCCAAAAGTCTATTGTTTGCCCATTTCCTAGAATCCATCTAAGACCTTTCTTGACAAGATCCTTGCTTGGTAGGATTGCCTTCCAAAAAGTAGACCCCCTTCTTGCTAAGTTGTCATTAAGGAAGTTCACACCTTGGAGGTATTTCCTCCTAACTATGGCAATATTTCACCATTCTCACCCTTAAACATTTTTTAGAAATTTTATTAACTAAAGTTGATATTTTTAATCATATATTGATCAGAAAAAAATATATTTGAGTTTTATTTTTATTTTGAAGTGATACATTTGATCAATAAATTTCATGGTAAAACATGTCTATTATTTGATGTCTCAAATTAGAAATTTTTTATTTTTTAATAATATTAAGAATCGGGGGTTTTTGACCAAGAATCCCTCAACCTGTTACAACAACTCCACTAGGAAGACACACACCCACCTCATCACACACTCACCCACGCCACGGTTTGAACCTTGGCCCTCCCATCAAAATAGAAAAATATTACTATAATAGGTAAATATAGTTATTATTATTATTAAATGAATATTTCATTTCTCATATTAAAATCTCAAAAGACATTCCGTTTATGTCATCATACTCATAATGTATGAAATTCTAAATATAACATAATAATTTTATGATCAACTCTAATAATGTAAAGACTCTAAGAAAATATAATTTCCATATAAAATTCTTGGTGCTTGCAACATGTTTATTATTGGGATCTTGATATGTGTATGTGATTTTTCCTACCATTTTCTCCATATTATGGATTCTTTGTGCTATGTATATTCTAATTAAAATTTAGATAAATATTGTTATACTTGATGTTGTTAAATATTTTTTTAAAAATATATATTGAAACCTAAAAATGTATAAAAAAAATGTTTGGTAAATAAAAGTCTTCATTAATTACCGGGTTTTGCAGGTTAACCCAAAACCTATTACAATATCCAACCTTCTGCTAATATTGTAAATCCTAGTCATCCTTTAAACTTTCTTACCAAAACTTGTTTTGAATCCCCTACAACACCTTACTAACAAGACACACCCATACCTAAACATAACTGTAAACATTACTTACATTGACAGGAAATTGAAGTTTGGAACTTTGCACTTGTGAAACCTATTGCTTGCCCATTTCCTATTCTCTGTTGAAATCTTCCAAGGCTTACACCCTGTTACCTACATTTCCAATTTGGTATGATTTAGAGGGAAACCCCATAGTTATTACCAGCTCCATGGGAAAAGAACACCCATTCATCTTTCTCCTTAACGGGTAAGTTTCTTTTCATGACTAATAATGTTTTCCACTTCACGTGGCACACCTTGTGTCCATGTCACCAAACTACCAACATCAACACCTATGTTGTCTAATTTTTCAGCTGACTTGTTTGCCTCACAGTACATGTGACGAGTCCTCCTGTTCTGTATTGCCACAAAAAGGATCCTCACTTCATGGATGACTCCCTCGATTCTCCATGGAGGTTTTTTGCCATTGGTTAATAGGTTTATGATGTTCATAGAATCACCTTCAATCATCAAGTTACCTTGAGTTGCTTGGGCTACTTGCAACCCTCTCCAAAGGGCTCTAGCTTCTGCTTCATTATTAGTTTTGATTCCCAATGGTTCAACGAAGGCCTTGACCATATTTCCTTGATGATCCCTAATTATTCCTCCAGCTCCAACTCTTCTCGGGTTCTCCTTGGCTGCACCATCAAAATTTACTCTAAACCAACCCTGGGGGAGTGGCTTCCAAGAAATCCCATTTATGGGATTGGGCAAAGGAATGGAAGTTTTGTCCTCAATACCTAAGGCCCGAGCTAATTGTTTTTCTTGGGGAGGAATTGAGTGGTTCTCATGCACTAAGGTGCTAAGGTTTTCTTTCGCAAATACAATAATCCTGTTGAGGATGGTTTTTGGGTTGTGAGTGGTATCCTTAAATGCTCTATGGTTCATTTCTAGCCAAATCTTCTAGAGAAAATGATGCCAACAGATTTTCCATAGGTACTTAAGTTTTAAGATAACAAAGGGTTGAGGCCATTGATGGAACACTTTAGATATAAGAGTAGGCTTAACCCATGAGATCCTAAAGGATTGGAAAAGTTCATCTAGGATGGACTCTACTACCGGATACTCCATAAACAAGTGTTGGGTTGTCTCCCACCCTGCCATGCACATGTAGCAACGGTTAGCAATAACCATACATTTGGATAACATATTGTCCATAGTGAGGATTTTTCCTTGAATCACAAGCCATGAAAAGAGGATATTTTAGGAATTAAGACTTTGATCCAAACTGAAATCAAAAGGATATGAAAACAAAAAGGAGAAGCCAAGACGCGATGTAAAACGAAACAAAAGATAACACCAAATCCTATGAATTGAAAGTGCATGAAAGGAGAGAAGCATAAATGAATCGAAACCACATAAAAAGCCAATATGGAAGACAAAATTTTTTATTAATATGTTTTAGAACTCGGTTACAATCCACCTCCTCCATTTTTAGGGGCTAGGAGCATTAAAAGTGTTCTTGTCACATCCACAGATGGTATTCCTTCTTTCGCGTGCCCACATGTAGAATGGGTGGACCAAACATCATCGTCGCTTGTGTTGATGAGTCTTGACTCCTTGTTTCTCCTCTAAGGTCGAGATCCTATGTTCAAGGAAATAGAAAATAGTCAGTAGCACCTATAGATAAAATAAAACATGCAATCCCCAAGCCTACGATTAGTGAATGCGAAAAATGAATAAAATGGTAACTGAAATAGATCCAAATGAACTAAAAACTAGACAATGCCATGAGGACATTACCAGGAGGGTAGAAAATTAGCCACATATTCGTATTCACTTCGGGGCAGGACGAATAGACCTGCAATAAAGTGTCAAAAAGCATAGTCCCAAATGTCTGGTCTAGAAGCTTCCAAATCACCTGTGGAGTTGGGGTTAGCTAAAAGGGGTTATTTTGGGAAGACCCAAAAGGTCAGATTTTCCTAATTTGGCCTCTATCACTAAGAATTTGATGATGCTACCTGCAAGTTAGTAAAGGTGGGAAATGATAAAAACATGATAAAAAATGCTCAAAACGATGTGAAATTTGAATGACAACCTATCTAAGTAGTATAGAATCAGATGCAAAAATAACAAAAAGGAAATCTACCATAAATTTCTATTCACTCCGGGGTGGGGCGATTAGAACTGTGGTAGTTTTGGGGGCACCCAAGGGCAAAACACCCATCGTTTGGGACTTTGTTTCGGCACCAATCCACTTGGTATGGGTCCAAAACCTCTTATGGGGTGTTATAAAAAAATTTGGTAGAATATTGTAGCCAAATATTCGGGTTTGGGTCTAGATTGTGCTTCCAATAATCACCCAATAACCTCCCTCCAAAAGAGAGATCAAGGATGTAAAAGCACAATCGATGGGTGAGGATATAATTTGACAACACTTCATTGCTCCAAAGGCTCCTCTCCATCTTCCATTTTGGATGAGAAGACTCACCAATTTATAGACCTAGGGTCTCTCTCTTTGAATGTGCATGCAAGGGCGCCACTTGAGTTGCTTGTCCTATTTTGAGAGAAAATATTATTCCCTAATTTAGAGTCTCCTTGCATGAGGCCTCCAAAATCAAAGACATGCATGACTGAAGTCTCTCTCCTTGATTTGAAGTCGTTCCTCGTAATTGCATGGCCTGAAGCTACAGTTAACCGGTGAACCTATCGAGGTTTGAATTTTTGCCCGTCAAACCTTATATTCACCCCACCCTAGGGAAAATGTTGCTAATCGTCCCTAGGTGAGACGAATACCAGTTTGTAATCATCCCAGGGTGGGACAAATATGGAGCAAAGTGCCAAAAAGGTGCCAAATTGACCTTTGACCTTCCAAAATACTTTTTGGAGTGGTTAGGACCATTTTTTAACCTCTAGGGGATGCCCTATGGGTTGTGTATGTCAATGTGATTGGTGCTTGTTGTCACATAATCAGATTGGTGTTTTTTTGGTGTCTAAAGATGCCCCTTTTTGGGAAGCATTGTGCAAGGTGTAGCATCAAGAAAAAATAGATAACCAAAGTACTAATGATTAGGGTTTCTTAGTAACCTAACCAAATCTTGATACCCCAAGTATGAAAAGGGCATGCATTCTTGAATCCTTTCTTTTGACAAGCTAAGGAGCTTAATTCAAGTGTTAACCTTTTTCGATGAGGTGTTACTTGAGCTTGTACATTGATCAGTCATGAATAGGCAAAGGGCACAACATTTTGTCTATGGGAACCTTGAGTTCATGATTCTAGAATGCCAAGTATTTGATCAGCTTGTGATTATTGCTTGTTTACTGCCCCAAGCAGGGGCATGATTGTCTTTGTCAATGATCCTTTGAATGCATGCCATTTCCTTGATTGGGTATATTTTTGTTGATCGGTGACTAAGTGTGACTACCCCCTCAAGCGAAGAATCGATGAGGGAATGATCGACATGAGAAAAGTGAAAAGTCACTTGACCCAAGATGACTTATGTAAGGGTGCCTTTAGTTGTTTACCATTGAATGCTTAAGCAGTTCCTGAACATTCTGACCTATTTTTTGTGGGTTTTAACCCTTTTTATGAAGCATTTTGGAGCTAAAATTGTCAAGAATCTGTCCTCCTGTGGAACGGTCCGGCTATGTTAGCCTTCTTAGGGAGTAGGATAGTGATAATTTGTAACCCCAATGTCTATTTTGGATTCCAATAATTTTAGGCACAAATGCGTCTTCTTTTGGCAATGTTATTGCTTTTTTTGGTTGGGTTTTGACCCGTTTTATGATGTCGTTTGGGGATAAAATTCTTGACAATTCGTCGTCCCGTGGAGTGGTCCGGCTATGGTAGCCTTCTTAAGGAGTAGGATAGTGAGGATTTTTGACCCCGAATTCTATTTTGCATGCTCATAATGGCAAGTGCAAAAGCACTCTTATCGGACACTTTTTTTGCTTGTTTTTGGTGCATTTTGTGTAGTTTTTGCTATTTTTGAAATTTTTGCTCTATAATCATTCCTGGGTGGGACGAATACCAGTTTATTATTTTTCCTAGGGAGGTACGAGCGATAATATTTTGGTGTTTAATTTTATCAATTGACCGTTAGATTTAAAAATCCTAGGAACTGAAAAACTATTTTTGAATTTTGTTGAATTTTTGTGAATTTGGTCACTCGTTATTTGTCTATTTTTAGCTGTACATTGTTTTATGCATTGTTGTATATGCATGTTATTGTTGTACCATTTTTCATGGTTTTAATGTTTTTGTGTTGTTTTCTTGCACAGGTTGTGAAGAGTTGGTACCGTGTGCGCACAGTTTTCACTGAAGCACGGGAGGCACTGACTTTGGCTGACTAGGAGTGGCTTGATGCCCTGGGGCTCAAGCAGGTGACTCGGCTGGAGCCTGTGGTCAGGGATCAAGCCTATATGATGGCCATGATCAACTTATGGGATCCCTGGACCAACACATTCCATATCCCAATAGGGGAGATGACAGTGACCTTGGAGGATATCTTTTGGATTCTTTAGATTCAAATAGACGAAATGTCGATCAAGATGACATCGCAGGATCAGCGGACAGTAGTGGTGACACGTTGCTTCAGGCATGGGGAGGAGTTGGGTGTGGATATCCCAGTGGAGAGGGTAGAGGGTGACTACTAGATTGGTGGCATTTTGGTTTGATGGTGGTTAGAGATGGGTGTGTTGGGAGTGAGGCACGCCATACTGATGGGCCTCATTTCCAACATGCTGCTACCCGATTCTTCGAGTGTGAGGTTCCCATGGAACCTACTAGAGGTGGTGTTCAGGTTGGTGGAGTGTCCTACAAAGGCACCTATGATCATGATATTTGGACATACTCTACTGGCACAACTCTATGATGAGTTGTACGAGGTCCACTGCTAGAGGAAAAAGAGGATTGGATGTAGCTATCTGTTGCAATGATGGGCTTGGTAGCACATAGCAGTGGAGAGGCCGGTTGGGTTGCCATGGATGAATCGAGTGGATATGGTAGATTGAGAGATCAGATACGGGGCATTGTGGTGGAGCACTGAGGATCAGGGGTAGAGTCGATGATGGGCAGGTTTTGTAGGGCACTATGCCAATGCCTTCTCTCGGCTTGCTCTAGGGGAGGTTTCCTTGTGCCCCTAATGGGACTGTCCAGCCTGGCCTGAGGCTGGAGAGTGGCTACATTAGGTTTGTATGGGGAGGTGGTTGATTGGGTAACATGGGACTGAGTAGGATTTCTTCCTATATGGTCGAGTTACACAACAATTTGGGGTACGCCATGGGTTGCCTTGTGAGCCCATGATCTATCAACATCGGGGGGATGAGAGGACTCTGGTCTAGCCAGTCATTGTGCCGCTAGGTGAGGACTCAAATACAGTGATTGAAGTCCCAAACATGGATGATGTTGGGGTTACCACTGAGTATGACCAGTGGTGGACTTTGCGGCAATGGTGAGGTGAGGAGCATCTAGGGGGTGCATAGGTGGCAGCAATAGGGGGTAATTATGTAGAGGCATCGAGAGAGGGCTGGTGGGTTTCGCTCGAGGATGTGAACATGGTACAAGTGGATTATTTTGGAGGGGGGATTTTGGGTTTTAGATCAGCAGAATACGTAGGACGGCCCAGAGCAGTGGGAGCTAGAGTAGGCTACTATTTCAGAGATGCCAATACCTCACAAATTCTCAAGGGATATGGAGGCAGGGTTGTGTGCTGAGAATGCATGATTGGAGGGGCTACTCCAGAGGTGGTATGAGGAGCTCGAGGATGCACTACAGGAGAGGGATCTCTTGTGAACGCATCTAGTGGAGTAGGAGAATGCATGGGCTACATACCACTGATAGGATGGAGACACAGATGCTGCATGGGAGAGAGATCTTTTGCAGATGTAGCTGTCAGAGAAGGAGAAGGCATTGGCATAGTGTGATGATGTAGTAACTTTATACTGTCGATGGGATGCAAAGTGGTTTTGGTGTCAGATGGATTTTTAGGGAGAGATTATCTGCCTTGGGGGGTAGATACCTGAGCCCTATGGAGGTGAGTCTTCACGTCGGATGAGGGGCAGTGATACTGAGCTGTCATCATCATCTCATTGTAGGTGATTGGATGAGGGGGACACTAGTGGTCATGATGTGGGGGCGAGCAACAACCACCTTGAGAGGTCCCATAGGACCCACACCATGGGGTAGTTCCCGTTGCACCGATCCTGCATGATCATGGTGGCCGATGCCCTAGTCTTGGGGTTTTTGAGTTTTTGGCTTTGTTGCAAGGTCAGAGGACCAGTTTATTGTAGCCTATGGGCATTTTTGATGATATATATACAGATGACTTTATTTTTGTTTATGCACTTTTTTTGGTTTTTGTTTTTCTATTTATGAACAGTTTTTTATGATGATGTATGCATGTAGTATTATGAATGTGATATGTCTAATTATATGATGTATGCATATGGCATGAATGAAATAAGTTGTTGATAACTTGTCGATGGCACCATAGACTGTACAAGAGTGACTGGATTTCTGTACTTATGTGATGGCTTTGTGGAATGACTTTGCATGTGATAACTTTGTTTTTGTACTTTTCATATTATCTTATGGTGATGTGCGTAATGAAATGTACCAGTTGTTTGAAAATGTAATTAAGCTTTTTGGAGATTCAGATAGTTTAACTAGCTAGCCAAGGTTGTATATTTATCTTGTAAGACATTTGAACAAGGTATAAATCCAAATTTGAGTTTAACCAAGTTATTTCACATCCCTGTATGTGCAATTGATTTTGTTTATGTGGTATTTGTTAGGATACCACCAGTGCCAGATAGGTTGTCAACCAAACCTGTACTGAGGATCACCTAATCAGCTCCACTAACTTCATTGTTGTATTCAGTAAGATTAATCCATGGGACAATCTAAGGTACCATAAGCTAGCTCATCCACATGCAAACATTGGTCTGCTCACACGCAAGCTAATATGATAGACATATCATCATGCGTTTTAGGATACCGCCATTTCCAGGTAGGCTATCCACCAAATCCATAATGAGGATCACCTAGATGGTTTTCAAATGCTAAGAATTCCAGGGATTCAAGTTCAAGATTTTTATTTGCTCAATGTGTTAGGATACTTGCTCGTATACATAGTGATGAAAATCACTGTTTATTTTTCTCTTTTGTTTTTCTTTTTGAGCAAGGATTTTGAATAGTGGTGATAACCATTGTTATTTGATTTTGGATTTTGAGCTTCGTAAGGTTGAGCTTGTAGGTTTTTGGCTTATGAATAACCTTGATCCTCTTGGCCTTGGGGATGACTACCCATATTGTTCAGGGACGTGTATTATGGATCCTTACGACTTTGAGAACCAAATGGGATTAGGGATATGATGAAGTAAGGGCATTGATCTTTTAGGCCTTGGCGATGACTACCCATCCTTGTCAGGGGTGTGTAGTATGAATCCTTACGACTTTGGAGACCAAAGGTGAGTGGAGATGGTTGTGATGATGGATTTTTGGGATTTTTCTTTGGAATGGCATTGATTCTTTTAGGCCTTGGGGATGACTACCCATCCTTGTCAGGGGTGTGTAGTACGAATCCTTACGACTTTGGAGACCAAAGGTGAGTGGAGATGGTTGTGATGATGGATTTTTGGGATTTTTCTTTGGAATGGCATTGATCCTTTTAGGCCTTGGGGATGACTACGAAGACCAATGGTGATTGGAATTTTTGCTAGTGGTGAAAACCACTATTTATTAGGGGGAATTAATGTGGAAGATCTTGTCCTTTTGTCAATTATCAGCACTCTTGAACCATTTGCACAGGGGGATGAGCAGGCTAATATTTCACCTATGGTATCCTAGAATGCTTTGTAGGTTTTTCTTACGTTCACACAACTTAGGAATTATTTTATGTGTTTTAACCTGTGTAAGGATGTTACATAACGAGGCGTGACCCAAGTAAAACTTTCCTTTGTAAATTTTTTTTAACTTTGTACAGTTTTTGGCTAGCAATTTAAAGACAACTGAATAACAAAAACCCTACATACATGAGGAGACAACTGAATTTGCTAAAAATGGGGATGGTGTTAGTCTGGATGTATGTGTTTATAAAATGGATTGAATGTGGAAAATGATGGAATTGCCGAGCAATTACAGTCTATGGTGCTTTTGACACATATAACTAGCAAATATGCAATGTATGGATGTGATGCCTAATGCAACTTATATTTTTGTATTTTGATGTTTTTGAGTATGCATGAAATTGAGATGCAATTTTTTTTGTTATTTTTGATGATTTTATTGTTTATTTTTTTTTTGAATATTTTTTTTGACCAAGCGGTTATGGTAACCCTTGGAGCTTTTGGTTTGACCAAAGGGTTTATGGATACCTTTGGGGAATTTTGGGATTGACCAAGCGATTGTGGGAATCCTTGGAGCTTTTGGTTTGACCAAAGGGTTTACGGACACCTTTGGGAATTTTAGGGTTGACCAAGCGATTGTGGGAATCCTTGGAGCTTTTGGTTTGACAAAAGGGTTTATGGACACCTTTGGGGAATTTTAGAATTGACCAAGTGATTGTGGGAATCCTTGGAGCTTGACCAAAGGGTTTATGGACACCTTTGGGGCATTTTGGGGTTGACCAAGTGATTGTGGGAATCCTTGGAGATTTTGGGGTAGCCTATGGCTCTCTAAATATGGAATGACCTCAAATGACTGATTTTCAAGGGTTCTAGTTCCTTGATTCCTTCAAGAGAGGTTATCTGGTATGTTCTAGGTCTTATTTTATTATCAATCACATAATGACCTAACCATTTTGCTGCAAACTTGTCCCTTAGATGGGGTAAAAAATTAGAATTTTGTTGGTTCTCTTTTAAGACCAAGTCACCAACCCGAAAGTCCCTTAGGTGAACCTTCATGTTGTATGCTTTCTTAAGTCACTCTTGATAGATATGCAAATGCTCGAGAGCATTGATGCGTCATTCGTCGAGCAACGTAAGTTGATCTAACTGGGCCTGCCACACAGTGTCATCATTGATGAACTCTTGCATTGATATGCGTAGTGAAGAGATTTCCAACTCGAGAGGCATGATAGCCTCGAAGCCATACACCAATGAAAATGGAGCTACCCCAATGGGTGTCCAAATGCTAGTATGATAAGCCCATAGGGCAAGCAGGATCTAAATGTGTCAATCCTTATGACTATCTATGATAGTATTTTTGAGGATGGCGACTAGCATTTTGTTTGATGCCTCTGCTTACCCATTTGCCTATGGATAATAGGGTGTTGAAAAACTGTGTTGAATTTTGTACTTTGTTGTCAAAGCACACATATCTTTGTTCTTGAATGACGTCCCATTATCCGAGCTGATCTTGGATGGAATACCAAAATGACATATGATGTGATGCAAAATAAACTCTACAATGCGGGTTCCAGTCATAGAGGTTAGCGGAATTGCTTCCACCCACTTGGTGAAGTACTATGTGGTTATTATGATGAACGTGTGATGACCCGATGACGTAGGGGAGATATTTTTGATTAGATCGAAGCCCCACTATGAAAAAGGCCAAGTTGATTGGATCGGTTGCAAGGCTTGAGAAGGTATGTGTGTCAAATTAGCATGGTGTTGACACTTCACACACTTCTTTACATATGTGCAACAATCTCGCTCTAAAGATGGCCAATAATAGCCCATGCAGAGAATGCTCTTCATGATGGCCATACCGCTAAAGTGGCCATCGCATGTACCATCGTGGGCTTGGGTGATCACCCAAGAGGACTCCTGCTGGTCCAAGCAATGGAGGAGGATTCCTTCATAGCTCTAATGATACAAAATGTCTCCTAGCAAGACATGTAAAGCTCCTCAACGTATGCATAGTTAAGTTCATAACTAACTAGGGTGCGACTGAGATAGTAATTAGCCTATTATTTGTATAGCTCATTTTTCTAGGATAGCATGGTGCCTAGTGCCACCTCAATAGCTGAGATGTATAAGTAGAAAACACTCCTGGTCTAGGTGGTACCAATACTAGCGATGAAGCCAAGTATTGTTTAATGTTGTCAAAGGCTGACTGGAACTTGTCATCCCAGTGAAATTCTACCCCCTCGTGCAATAATTTTTTCATGGGTTGGAACTTGTCAGATATTTGCACTATGAAGTGCTTGATTGACGTGACCTTTCCCTGCAGACTTCTGAGCTGCTTGATGGTAGTTGAGGGAAGCATTTCAAGGATTAACTTGAATTTGTGTGGGTCTACCTCGATTCCTCATTTGTAGACTATGTAACCCAAGAGCTTTCCAGATGTGACACCAAATACGCACTTCTTGGGGTTTAGTCTGACTTTATGTTCAATGAGGAGATCGAGGATCTTGCTGAAGTCATCAAGATGATCTAGGTGCAAAAGAGATTTGGCCAACAAATCATCCATGTAATATTCCAAAGTTTTATGCATGTGATCATGGAAGATGTACATCATGGCATGTTGGTAGGTGGCACCAGTGTCTTTAAGGCCAAAGGTCATGACCTTATAACAAAATATCCCCCAAGGCATTGTGAATGCCATTTTTAGTTGGTCCTCGGGATTAATACGAATTTGATTGTATCCTAAGAAACCATCCATGAGGGAAAGCATTTCATGGCCCACTATAGTGTCTACCAATGCATCAATGCTAGGTAATGGGAAATCAACCTTAGGACTCGCTTTGTTTAGATCTCAAAAATTAGTGCATATGTGAATCCTCCCATCGGGATTTTTGACGGGCACCATGTTAGACAACCATGGTGGGTAATCCATGTAGATGAAAAACTATGCATCCAACAACTTTTATAGCTCGTTTTTTACCATTAAGGCTATTGTTGGGTGCATCTTACGTAGTTTTTGCTTAAATGGCTTGACTTTTAGATCAAGCATAATATTATGCATGACTAGCTATGGGTTGAACCCCGACATGTCTTTGTAGGACCATGCAAAAACCTCCTTCTTCTCTTTGAGAAGGGAAATGTAGTCGGCTTGATCTTTGGGGGATAGACTTACCCCCAGCTTGATGATTTGCAAATTCATTGGATCTAATCTGATGTCTACGTTAGTCATCTCCTCAAATAACATGTGGGATCCGTCCTCCAACTGGTGTGGAGTTGGGATCAGGTGGATATCATTTGCTGAATTTAGATCTACGTTTGGAACATCAGGTTCCTCTTCAGCATGGAAGACATCCTAAGCTGTCCTAGAGTGAAATGGAACATCCCACCACAAGGCCAATACTCTGATGGGGATGGTGATGCATCAAAATTATCCCAGTCTATAGCATCTAGGTCTAGATGCAATGATTGTGTTGGGTCGGCTAGATTATGGATGGGGGCGGTTAAATCAATGGAGATCATGTTGATGAAAATATTTTGGTCTCCATTACCATGGGTGTTGTTACTCGAACATCCTAGATGATATTTGTGCTCTGGATCTAGATTTGGAGGTATTGGCATGAATGGATCGGCCCTGTGTGCGGATAATAGGATAGGGTCTACCCTAGGCACTGACGGATCTATAGGGTCTCTAGGCGGAAGGTGCTCTTTGTATACCTGGAGTGGCAGGTGTAGTAATTGGTCCAACTACGCCTGGTTTAGGTGCCACATATGCCTTGGCCCTATGTGTAGTTGTTCAAACATGTTTTCTATGTCCAAGGGATATTTTTTTTGTCACATATGATTGAGATAGGCCATCTCAGTTTCATCTTCATAATCACTTTCAAAAATCCAAAGGCCTTCGTTGGCTTCGATAGATGTTTGCGACATATGAGGCTCATCCTACTCGAGAAAATTAATGTGGTCCCATCGAGGTTGTTTCGCTCTCTACGGGGGGACCTGATTCTCTTGAGGTGGTATATGCTCAATTGGAGCATCCAAAGGGAACATTGTCAAGAAGCTCTCTTGATCATCATCCATGGGAGTCACTTGTGAATGATTGCTATCAGACTCAAAAGGATCCCAAGGTGTTACCTTGTATTCTGACTCATCTTTTGAAGATCCTTCTTGGTCTTGTCCATATCCCTCTTGTAGGTGAGTCCTCAAAATTTCTCCCTTTTCAACCGAAGGGAAAGGGTTGTTAAGGTCAACAAGGTTGGTTGTTAGCAATGGGAGATAATCCCCCAATGTATATGTTGTGTTAGGATTGGCATATGGATCAAATTCCAACCCATCCTTGTTGCCTATCCCTAGGCCTTGCATATTCTCTACCAAGATGTCCAGGGCTATGGGGTGGTTGAATCCTACTCCTGACTTGTCATACGACATTTGATATCTCGGTTGGTATAGAATACGCACTCCTTGTTCATACTGGCCCAACCCATATCCATGCTAATTACATTGGCCAAGATATCTCAAAGCAAAATCTGGGTTGGACAAATAGTTGACATCTTCAAAAAAGGGCTCCTCATCTTCGTCTTCTTGCATGTAAGGTTCAATGCCATTATCCAAGCCCCCATAAATAAATTTTGTCTGATTGGGTGGGTAGCCTAGAGGAACCATAGAGCTGATGGGGAGTCAAGGTCTCCCCATGTCCTGCATGGACTCAAGTGCGGGTGTTTCTATAATGTTCCACACTAGATATTCCCCCAGGCCCATACTGGCCATTTCAATGATGATCGTTGGTGGTTGATGGGGAGTGAATGGGAGTTCTTCAAGAGTCCACTCCATGTAGGGTGAACTAGGTGTCTTGAATTTGATTTGGCTAGGCATATCTTCGATACATATGGTTGAGACTAGGGGTGGTTCCTCTTCTAGGGGTTTCTTTCCCTTGTCCTTTGGTGTGGCCACCATAGGTGGAATCATTGTTGAAGGACCAAATGAGGAAGATGGACTCAGTTGGGGATTTGATGGACTTGTCAATGGGGACACCTATGGAATCGAACCCTATTTAGATGGAAGGGTCGACTATGGCATTAGTTGCACCATATTGCAGTACTTAAATGGCTCTAAGTCTACCAGGACTACATGCACCTTTCCTTCAAATGTATACTTTAGGAACTGATGAGATATTGAAGGGAAACACTTCATGTCCCCGATCCAAGGCCGGCCCAACAAGATATTATAGCCCATCTCACCTTCCAAGATGTGGCACAATGTATGAATAGTATTTTATCCCACTTGGATGGGTAGGATAATTGTGCCCACCATCGAACATATTGCATCATTGAATGCTCGAAGGGTATAGGCGGAGGTCATGATGTGAGATACCAACAACTTTAGATGTTTCAATCCTACTGTTGTAATGATATTACTAGATGATCCAATGTCCACCAACACCCTCTTATACGAAATCCCGTTGACCTACGCAATGACATGCAAGGGTGGATCCGCCACATCACCAGTCATCAATTTCAATTCATCTTCTCTAAAGGTGATGAATGGTTATGTACATTATTTTACATGTCCCACAAAGTTGTTGAAAGAGTTTGCTTTGTTGGGATGCAACTCGATGGCTTTTAATATCTCCATTAAAGCCTCTCGATGGGGAACTAATTGTTGAATGAGCTCATATATGGAGAACCTAGCTGACTTGGTCCTTAGACTTTAGGTAAGTCTAGTCTGAATCATGGCCACTGGTCTAGGTGGGGGACGTTGCATAGGGTTTTGTTGAGGTTGTGACATCGATGGAACTTCTCCAGTGGTCGCCGTGGGGGTAGCTCCTAGGTATCTCCTATTCCTAGTCACTATGCTTATCATCCCTACATACCCCTACATGGGGAAATTTTGTTGCACCTGATTGACTTGAAGAGGTTTTTCCTGTGCATCATGGGCAAGTAGGGGGTCTTTAAATACTCCCATCTGTTGGTTGTTTGGCACTACGAGGTTGTCCACTACCAACGTCTTGTTGTCGATTAGGTCTTGCACCAAGCCTTTAAAATTCCAGCATGCATTAAGGTCATGTCCCTTCCATCTATGGAACCTACTATAGACACCAAAACTACACCAATATGATTATGTGACTGCAAACACTGATCGCTTTGACACACACAGCCCCAAGGGTAGCCCCCAAAGGTTAAACAGTGGTCCTAACCACTCTCACAATAATTTTGGAAGGTCAAAGATCAATTTGGCACCTTCAGAAACCTTGCTCAATATCCATTCCACCCTGGAACGAATTCAAACTGGTATTCGCCCCACCCAGGGATGAATTTTGAAATCGCTCCAGGGTGGGGCGAATTGTAGGTTTGACAGGCAAAAAGTCAAATCTTGACAAATGGTAGCTCATATTTGCCACTCAGTGCTTCCTTCATCGCATGGGAGTATGGGTGAGCATTTTTTAGTGTTAGAGGCATTTGCAAGGTCAGTCATGAAGTCCCAATTCAGGGAGGAATCTCCTTCCCCCTGAGAAGGCATGATTTCCAAGTGGTGCTTCTGCATGCCCATTTTAAGAGACCTCTAGGTCTATAAATTGGTGAGTTTCCTCACCCCAAACTATACAGAGAAGGAGAATTTTAGATCAATGAAGTGCTATCATTTTATTTGCATACCTCATACCTTTTGGATTTGTGCATTTCACATCCTTGATCTCCTTTAGAGAGGAGGTCATTAGGTGACAATTGGGAGGATGAATATTGAGCCCAAAACCTGACATTTTGCCATAATATCCCACCAAATTTGCCGAAAATACCACACAAGAGGTTTTGGACCCATACCAAGTGTATTGGTGTCAAAATCAAGCCTCACACGGTGGGTAGCCTACCCCATGGGTGCCCCCTCCCACACTGCCATAGTCCTAATCGCACCCCTTCCGAGCGATGGGAATTCCATGGCAGAATTGCTTTCTTTCATTGTTACATTCAATTCTATGATGCTTAGATAGGTTGTCATTTAAGTTTCATCTCGTTTTGAACAATTTTTGATCATATTTCTATCTTTGCTCGCTTTCACTAATCTACAGGTAGCATCATTAAATTCCCATTGATGGAGGCCAAATCAAGAAAATATGACCATCTGGGTCTTCCCAAAATATCCCCAATTAGCTAACACCAAGTTTTTAGGTCTTTTGGAGCTTCTTAGGTAGGACATTGGGAGAGTACCTTTTCGATGTTTTGTTGTAGGTGAATTCGTCCCACCCCAAAGTGAATTCAAATCGATGAGGAATTTCTTGACTATTCTTTTTGCAGGGCATTCTTGGTGGTGTCTTGATGCCCCTGTCCAATTTTTAGAGCATTTGGACCTATTTTATTCATAGTTTAATTCATTTTATCATTCACTTATCGTAGGTTTGGGGATTGCATGCTTTGTTTCATCCGTAGGTGCTACTAACCATTTATTGTTCCTTTGAACATAGGGTTTGGACATCAGAGGAGTAGCGAGGAGTCAAGACTCATCAATGCAAGTGGCAAAAATGTTTGGTCCACCCATTTTACATGTGGGCACGTGGAAGAAGGAAAGGCACCCATGGATGTAACAAGAACGCATACTTAAACGCTCCTAGCCCTTGGAAGGGGAGGATGCGCATTGTAACCAAGTTGTGAAACATATAATTAAAAAGGGTTGTCTCATTTATTCACATTTGTTTCATTTTGATTCGCTCATGCTCTTCCCTGTTTTCATGCACTTTAAGTCCGGTTATGTTTGCATCGCATATTTGCTTTCCTTTTTTCTTTTGTATCCTCGTGCATTCAGTGGTGATCATTGTGGGACCTTGTCCTCTATTTTGAATATCAGATATCTAATCCAAACTTGGTTGTTTTTGCTTGCAGGTACCACATTTTCATATGTTGACTGTTGTTCATTCCATTAGAGGGCGAATACAGAGCTATAATTTGTCTCACCCAGGGACAAATGGGAATTCGCCCCACCCTGTGATGAATATAGTCCTATAATTCATTCCACCTTGAGATGAATTCTAGTCTATGAGGTTTTTGGGCAAAAGCTCAGAACCGACAGATTTGAGCAGAGAAGAGGTAAGAGTCTTGAACTTTTCCTATCATTTTTTGTTATTATTTTTTTGTTTTTCCTAGTTTCTTTTTGCATGCTTAGGAAAATTTTTTGTTGCATGTTTATTCTATTCCATGCAAAATAAAAATAACCCCACACACCACATAGAAAATTAAACACCAAGGAGCTAGTTGTAAAACCCCAGCCCTTGATCAAGACCAACAGTGGATTTCATCACCACCTTGGCTTGAATTTTGCATTCATAAACCCCGATCGCTACTATTGCTAGACGTAAATCCTAACAAAAGCTGATTGAGTGTATCTGGGGTGATTCCCAATGCATGAGGATAAGTCTTCTATGGTATGTGTCATAAATAGGGTGATTCCCCTTATGTACCGCCTACGTTCCACATACCATCTAATCTCATGTACCTATAGTTTCCTTCACATAAGGGCGGGTATATAGAGAGGTTGGTATATCAGCCTGGAAATGGTATATCGAAGGGGCGACCAATTTTGGGAGTCATAAGAGCCCTCATTTTGTATTTAAATGTTCTTTACAAAAACCTTCAAAAAAAAAAAAAAAAACCAAAACACACTAAACCAGGTTTAAGACACACTCTCAATCTTTAAATGAGATAATCATTGTTTGTGTATGTGTGTGCTATTTTCTGTTTAGTGTAGCATAAAAAATCATAAAAAGAGATAAAAATCTATGTAGCTTGTAGAAGAGCAACACCATGGTGTATATCTGTAGCCAAGCCCAATCAAGGGCAAAAGCTATGAAAAGTGTACAAGGGGGCACAAGTCACCTCCGCTATAGCCCTAAGGACTTGGTCATACCACCTTGGTGGCCTGACCCACAAGAGAGTCTACATAATTCCATGTCAAGGTGGAACTATAGGGACACTTCTTTAGGGGACACACCCATTCATCATAGCCCCTTTCAGGAGTCCTTACACATGGCACTCAACATAGATAAGAAAGCTCCTTTAGAAGCTTGATATGAGTTGCCACCATGCGATGAAGTGCTAGAGCGACATAGTGTCCATGAGGAGAGGCCACATGACTATGGCATCCCTCCTTTGCCCCCCATCACTGTTAGAACCAATAGACAAACCCTAGAGCACAAGGCTCTTCAAGCAGGGTGAGCTAACTCTGCCCACCCCTTTCACACATATGAAAGGGAGAATGAGGAAGACCATTATATTCCTCGAGAGAAATGTACAACATGGGAGCCATGCGCTTTTGCACCCGCTATGTACCATGGTCACCCACTGAGGCCAAAGCCTTGGGTAAATGTTGCCAACATCGACAGAGGGAAGCGACCCATTGAGATATCAGATCATCATGATCGAGGTAAATGCATAGGAGAGGCGTCAAGGCCTCCAAGGCTCAAGATGGTTGAGCAAATTGACCTGGAAGTCGCTAGACATGCCACCCACTAAGCCCATATCACATGGCTTGAGCAAGATCAACAATAGCTAGAGCATCTATACTACCTTAGCAAGGAGTGCATTCAGCACCAAACAGATGAGCTACTTCATAACCTAGCTGAGAGGGTTCCAACCCCTCACACCCAAAGAGCGGAACCATATGAGAGGCATAATCCCTTGGTGTGAGATAGGTCTCCATGACCTTATCAAGTTTTGACTTCGAGATCCCCTAGACCTAATATGGAGGCCACTCCCCAGAACAACGATGGGTACCCTCCATGGGGACCCACCCAGGGTCATAGGTCTCACCCAAAGACTCATCAGGAAGTTTACAAGGAGTATGAAAAAGAAGCAGAGTGAGCCGAAATGCCCTACCAAGGTGGATGGGTTGCTATCTGGCCACCCCTCATAGGCCTAAAATATCCCACAACCCACAATGGGAGCAAACTAAAGAGGAAGAGATTAAATCTTTCGATGCATACAAAGCACTGCTAGAGCATTTGGAGTCTATGGAAACCAAAGCTTTCGGGCCCCAAAAGCCCATGTTACGCTAATTTCATAGTAATCCCATGCATCCATCAGTGCCTGCACCCCCTTACCCCAAACACTCTAAGCTGCCTCAATTGGCAATCTTTAAGGGTGAAGAGGATACCCAAGAGCATGTGACCAGATTCCTGAGCCAATGTTTTGGCATTCAGGACAATGATGCGTTGTTGCTAAGGACATTTATGACAACATTCGTGGGCACTGCCTCAGATTGGTTCACTTAGTTGTTGAAGCACGACATCAAAAACTTGGATCAGTTAGTGGATGTATTCCTCGAATGCTTCGCCTTCAACACCAAGAAGAAGGCATCACTAAGTGACCTGGACAGCCTCAGGCAGTATGAGGAAGATACCATGGTGGCCTATGATAATCGGTGGAGGACTCTACTTTCTAAGCTACCCTACCTCCCTCCTATGTTCAACCTTACACAAATGCTCTCACAAAGTTGTTTGAGATCGATCTCTGTGCTATTGCAGCTACAACAATATGCCACCTTAGAGGAAGCTTTAGCACAAGCCAGAATTATTGAAGAGATCAAGATACAGGATGGCAAGATTGCCAAACCAAAGAAGAAATAATGGAACAAGAACACAAAAATAGGGACTATGAATAATAAATGTCCCTAAGCCTACATAAGAAATATAGCCTCAAAAGGCTAACTATCAGGCAATGCCTCCTAATAATTATGAAAGAGAAAACTAGAAGTAGGAGCAAAATCAGCAGCGTTGGCCTAGGTGACAGTACACACCTTATACAGAGTCTAGGGAATCCCTATTTGACCGCTTGTCAGTGGTGAACTTGATCAACCTTCCAGAGATCCAAACCATAGATCCCAACACCCCCAAGCCTAAGGGGTACAGGGAGGACTTGTATTGTAGGTTCCATAGGCGGAGGGGACATGACCTGAATGCATGTTGGAAGTTCAAAGGATTGATACAAGACCTGATTGAAAATAAGACGTTGGTAGTGGACAACCCCGTAGCACCAAACAACCAATAGATGGGAGTTTTCAAAGACCCCTTGCCTGCACATGAGGCACAGGAAAAACCCTTTCAAGTCAATGAGGTGCAATAGAATTTCCCCTTGCAAGGGTATGTAGGAATGATAAGCATAGTGAATAGGAACAAGAGATACCTAGGAGTTGCTCCTGAGGCAGCCACAAGAGAGGTTCCATCAACGTCACAACCTCAACAACACCCTATGCAAGTACCTCCACCTAGACCCACAACCATGATTCAAACCAAACTCACACAGAGTTTTAGGACCACGTCGGCTAGGCTCTTTATATATGAGCTTATACAACAATCAACACCCCATTGGGAAGCTCTAATGGAGATATTGAAAGCCATCGAGTTGCAACCCCATGAAGCGAATTCCTTCAACAATTTTGTGGGACATGTCAAATGATGCACGAAGCCAAACATCACATTTTGAGAGGATGAAGTTAAATTAGTTTTTGATGACATGGCAAATCCACCCCTGCACGTTATCGTGTGGGTCAACGAGATCCCGTATAAGAGGGTGTTGATAGACACTGGCTCATCCAGTAACATCATTACCACAATAGCATTGAAACATTTGAAGTTTCCAGCCTCTCACATCATGGCTTCCACCTATACACTGTGAGCATTCAATGATGTGATATGCTCGACAGTTGGCACAATTGTCCTACCCATTCAAGTAGGACAAAATATGATACCTACATTGTGCCATATTTTGGAAGGCGAGATGGCTTATAACATCTTTTTAGGGTGGCCATGGATCAGGGACATGAAGTGTGTCCCTTTGATAGCTCATCAGTGTTTGAAGTATACATTTGAAGGGGAAGTACATGTAGTCCCGACGGACTTAGAACCCTTCAAATATTGCAATGTAGTGCAGATGATGCCGCAATCAAACCTCCCATTGATGCACTTGGATTTTTAGTTAAATCCATCTAGACAGGGTTTGATGTCGTAAGCACCACTGGTGATAAATCCATCAAAACCCCAACCAAGCACATCTTCACCATTCGGTCCTTCACCAACAACGCCACCTATCGTGGCTTAAAAAAAGGACAAATGGAAGCAAACATTGGAAGAGGCTCAACCCCTAGAAGAGGCACTACCAATAATATCAACCATATCTATCGAAGAGATGCCTAGCATAATGGAATTTGAGGCTCCTAGTTCACCCAACATGGAGTGGAATCAGGAAGAGCTTCCGTTCCCCCCCTCAATCACCAACAATCACTATTGAAATGGCCAATATGGGCCTGGGGGAGTATCTGGTGCGGAATTTTGTAGCAACGACCGTGCTAGAGTCCATGCAAGACATGGGGAGACCTCACCTCCCCATCAGTACAATTGTTCCTTTAGGCTACCCACCAAACCAGAAAAATTTTGTGTATGGGGGCCTTTATCATGGTACTGAGCCATGCATGTAAGAGGACGAAGATGAAGAGCCTTTTGCAGAAGATGTCAACTATCTGTCTAACCCGAACTTCACTCTGATATATCTTGGCCAATGCAATTGGCATGGATACGGGCTAGGCAGGTATGAGAAAGGAGTGTGTGTCCTTTGCCAGCCAAGATACCAAATGCCTTATGACAAGTCAGGAGTAGGGTTCAACCACCCTCTACACTTGGGCATCTTGGTGGAAAACATGCAAGGCCTAGGGATAGGCAACAAGGGTGGATTGGCATCAGATCCTTATGCCAACCCAAACACAATGTATACATTGTGAGATTACCTCCCATGGTCAAAAACCACCATTGTTAAACTCAATAACCCTTCTCCTTTGCTAGAGAGAGGCAAAAGTTCAAGGACTCACTTTCAAGGAAGGTATAAATAGTGTCAAGAGGGATCTTCAAAGGATGAATCAGAATATGAACCAACATCGTATGATCCCTTTGAATTCAATAGTGATCACTCATAAGTGATCCCCATGAATAACTGTCAAGAGAGCCTCATGACAATGTTCCCTCTAGAGGCTCCAAGAGAGCCAGTGTCGTGTCAAGAGAATCAGGTCCCCCCATGGAGAGTGGAACAACCACAATGGGGCTAGATTAATTTGCTTGAGCAGGATTATCTTGTAATTCCTCAAATAGTTGTCGAAGCCGATGAGGGCTTTTGGATCTCCGATAGTGATTACAAAGATGAAACAAAAATGACACATCTTAATCACATGTGGCAGATGCTGCAACCATACCCCTTGGAGATTAATGACATATTTGAACAGATGGACATAGTGCTAGGACACAAGTGGTACATAGACCTAGTGGGGTGGGATTAAGTGTTGGATCCACTGCCCCAGGTATATGAAGAGCACCTTCCACTCTAAGACCCTAGGGTGATATTAGTGTCGATGGTAGACCATATCCTCCTATCAACACATAGGGCTGATCCATTCATGCCAATACCTCTAGAGATAGATCTGAAGCACAGAGAACATCCAACATGTTTGAGTCATCACAACCATGGTAATGGAGACTAAAATCATTTCATCAACATGATCTCCATTGACTTAATCGTCCCCATCCACAATCTGGCTGATCCAACACGGTCCTTAAATCTAGACATAGATGCCATTGACTGGGATCACATTAATTCACCTCCATCCCCATTAGAGTACTGGAATTTTAGTAAAATGCTTCATTTTACCCCAGGGAAAACTCAGGATATATTTCATGCCGAAGAGGAACTCAAGGTTCCCAATGCAGATTTAAACTTAGCAAATGATATCCATTTGATCCTAACTCCACATTAGTTTAAGGAAGGATCCCACATGTCGGACTAATGTAGACATTAGATTAGATCCAATGAATCCATAGATTATCAAGCTGGGGGTAAGCTTATCCCCTAAAGAGCAAGCCGACTACATTACCCTTCTCAAAGAGAAGAAGGAGGTTTTTGCATGGTCATACAGAGACATGCCAAGGCTAGATCCATAGCTAGTCATGCATAATCTAATGCTTGATCCGATAGTCAAGACAGTTAAGTAAAAACTACGTAAGATGCACCCAAAAGTGGCCTTGATGGTCAAATACGAATTGCAAAAGTTTTTGGATGCATATTTTGTCATCTGTGTGGATTATCTGCCATGGCTATCCAACATGGTGCCCATCAAAAATCCTGACAGGAGGATTTGCATATGCACAGATTTTCAAGATCTAAACAAGGTGAGTCCTAAGGATGATTTCCCCTTGCCAAGCATCGACGCATTGGTAGACACTATATTAGGTCACAAAATGCTATCCCTCATGGATGGTTTCTTAGGATACAATCAGATTCATATGAATATCGAAGACCAACTAAAAATAGTGTTCACAATGCCTTGGGGGACATTTTGTTATAAGGTCATTCCCTTTGGCCTTAAAAATGATGGCACCACCTACCAATGTTCCATGATGTACATCTTCCATGATTACATGCATAAAACTTTAGAAGATTACATGGATGATTTGTTGGCCAAGTCTCTTTTGCACCCAAATAATCTTGATGACTTAAGCAAGATCCTCGATCACATCATGGAACATAAAGTCAGACTGAATCCCAAGAAGTGCATATTTGGCATCACATCTAGAAAACTCTTGGGTTTCATAGTCTCAAAGCGAGGCATCGAGGTGGACCCAAACAAAGTCAAGGCGATCCTTGAAATGCTTCCCCCAACTACCATTAAGCAACTCAGAAGTCTATAGGGAAAGGTCGCGTCAATTAAGCGCTTCATAGCGTAGCTATCTGACAAGTGTCGGCCCATGAAAAAATTATTACACAAGGGGGTAGCATTTCACTGGGATGATGAGTGCCAGTCAGCCTTCGACGACATCAAATGATACTTGGCTTCATCGCCAGTATTGGCACCACCTAGACCAGGTGTGTCATTCTACTTATACATCTCAGCTACTGAGGTGGCACTAGGCACCATGCTCACCTAGAAGAATGAAATTCACAAAGAACAGGCTACTTACTATCTTAGCCACACCCTGGTCAGTTATGAACTTAATTATGTATACTTCAAGAAACTTTGCTTGGCGGTGGTGTTTGCTACCAAAAATCTATGTCACTACATGCTAAGCAACACTACGTATGTTGTGTCTAAGGAGAATCCATTATGGTACATGATGAGTCATACTTATCATAGTAGTCACACGGAAAAATGGATCATGTTGTTGACAGAATTTGACATAGAGTTTATTGGACAAAAATCCATCAAAGGAAAGGTCATAGCCGATCAAATAGTAGAGGCTCCTCTCGAAGATGATCAGCCTATGGTCATAGAACTACCCGATGATGGGGTCTTCCATGTCTCAGAATCACTAGATTCTGATGAGCCTGAATCACAGGCCAACATAACCCTATTTTTGATGGTTCTAAATGTGAGCAAGGTGGTGGTGCAGGAATTTTATTCTTCACATCGCAAGGGGCTCCAATGCCTCTATCCTTTAAATTAGATTTCCCATGCACCAAAAATAATGCAGAGTATGAAGCCTTGCTCATAGGTCTTCAGACAAAAATCACCATGAACATCAAACGACTAAACATCTTTGGTGATTCACTATTAATTGTCAACCAAGTCAAAGGGGTATTCCAATGCAAATGCCTAGTTTTGTAGACCTATAAATCCCTTGTGGACAAATTCTTGGTGAATCTTGAGTGGTACGACATTGAGACACTCCCTCGATCATCGAATTGTTTTGCGGATACTGTGGCCTCCTTGGGGTCACTAATCCTACAAGACCTTTCTGGTGATATGACAACCATTCAAGTCAAAACACTATCACAATCTACGATGGAGCATGCAAGCTCTAACTTGACACCAGGAATCCACATGATCCAGATTGAACCATCCTCGGATAAGTTCTCTCGAATCCATAATTGTCTAAAACATGCCAACTAGGGGACCTTGTTCTCCCCTACTCCCATTAATAGCAACACAATGCTATTCTTACAAGTTCTCTCCCACTAAGAGTTTGATAGGGATGAACTACAAGAGGGATTGGATGTTTATAATGTCGAGGCATCTGATCAATAGGATTGGTATTCACCCGTAAGTGACTACCTCAAGTTAGGTAATCTCCCGCTTGGACTAACACATGCCACAAAACAAGCATTCAAGCAGAAAGCGACTAAGTATGTCTTTTTAGGAGACATTTTGTACCGTCGTAGCTATGAAGGAATCCTCCTTCGTTGCTTTGACCAGCAAGAGTCCACTTGGGCAATCACCCAAATGCATGATGGTACGTGCGATGGCCACTTCAATGGTATGGCCATCACAAAGTGCATTCTTCACATGGGCTATTATTGGCCATATTTAGAGTGAGATTGTTGCGCATATGTAAGGAAGTGCATGAAGTGTCAACATCATGCCAATTTGATGCACGTACCTTCCCAGGCCTTGCATATAGTCTAGTTAGCTTGGTCATTTTCATAGTGGGGCTTAGATCTAATAAAAAATATCTCCTCTGTGTCGTCAGGTTGTCACATGTTTATCATAATGACCATAGAGTATTTCACCAAGTGGATGGAAGCAGTTTCGCTTACCTCTATGATTGGAACCCACATTGTGGAGTTCATTTTGCATAACATCATGTCATTTTTGTATTCCATCCAAAATAATCTTGGATAATGGGACGTCATTCAAGAATAAATATGTGCGTGCTTTGACCACAAAGTACAAAATTCAGCATAGTTTTTTGACACCCTATTATCCACAGGCAAATGGGCAAGCAGAGGCATTAAACAAAATGCTAGTTGCCATCCTCAAAAAGACCATCGCAAAGAGTCATAAGGATTGGAACATCCAAATCCCACTTGCCCTGTGGGCTTATCGCACTAGCATTCGGATGCCCACTAGGGCAACTCCATTTTTGCTTGTGTATGGCTCTGTGGCAGTCATGCCTCTCGAGTTGGAAATTCCTTCCCTGCACATATCAATGCAATAGTTCATCGATGATGACACTGCACAGTAGGCCTAGTTAGACCAGCTTACGTTTCTTGATGAATGACGCGTTAATGCCCTTGCGCATTTGCTTATCTATCAAGAGCAACTTAAGAAATCATACAACATGAAATTTTACCTGAGGGATTTTTAGGTTGGTGACTTGGTCTTAAAAGAAAACCAATGGAACTCTAGTTTGCCATCCCATCTTAGGGACAAGTTCACATAAAATTGGTTAGGTCCATATGTAATTGATATTAAAATAGGACCCGAGACATACCGGCTAGCCTCTCTTGACGGAATCAAAGAACTAGAACCCTTGAAAATTAGTCATTTGCGACCATTCCATATCTAAGAGAGTCGTATCCCAAGCAAAATGCTCCAAGGATTCCTACAATCGCTTGGTCAATCCCAAAATGCTCCAAGGATTCCTATAATTGCTTGGTCAATCCCAAAATGCTCCAAGGATTCCTACAATCGCTTGGTCAATCCCAAAATGCTCCAAGGATTCCTACAATCGCTTGGTCAATCCCAAAACGCTCCAAGGATTCCTACAATCGCTTGGTCAATATCAAAATGCCCCAAAGGTACCCATTACTACTTGGTCCACCAAAAAGCTCCAAGGATTCCCACAATCGCTTGGTCAAAAATAAGAAAATTCAAAAACAATAAAATCATCAAAAAATAACAAAAAATTGTATCTCATTTCCAGGAATACTCCAACTCATCACAATAATAAATAGCTCTTTTCACATCTCGTCTTCATATTCACAAAAAAAAATCAATCCATAAAAAAAAACAAACAAACAAAAGTATGTAGCTGCATTAAGCATCACATCCATACATTGCATATTTGTGGTCATACAGGTCAAACGCACCATAGAATGTAATTAATCCACCAGTCCATCTTGTTCCACATTTCTCCATTCTATAAGTAGTCCATCAAATGAAAATGCCATTTACTTCTTTTTACCATACCAGAGTTAGTGGTCTTCTAATGTATCAAGAGTTTTCGTCCTTCAGTTGTTATATAGTTTTCTAGCCATGTATTGTACCAAGTCAGACAAATTTTACAAAGTTAGAGTTCTACTTGGATCACACCTTGTTACGTAGCATCCCAACACAAATTAAAACACAAAAATTCCCAAGTTGTGTGAATGAAAGATGAAACTTGCACAACAATCCAAGTCACCATAAGCCAAAGGGTTATCTTGCTCATCCCCCTATGCGAATGACCCCAAGAATGTTGAGAGTTGGCAAAAGGACAAGCATCCTCCCTACCCAATTCCCCAAGAATCCCAAGTTCTCAAAAGTTGCAAACATCATAAAATTTTGCAAAATTTCAAAACTCTAAAAATTTGACATCACCACCAAAGTGCATACATCAAAAGGCACATACAATAGTGATTCTCATCACTCAAAATTCAAATCCCTTGCTCAAAAGAAAAATAAAAAAAATAAAATAAATAGTGATTTTTATCACTACAAAAGAGCAAGTATCCTAGTACAATTGAAGAAAATAAGGGGGTCAAACTTGAATCCCTGAAACTCTCAGCATTCCGACAGGTCATGAGGTAAACTTCAGTACCAGTTTGGTGGATAGCCTATCGGTTACTAGTGGTAAACCTCCCGCATGACGATATATCTGTCACTTTAACTCATGTACAGATCAATGTTTGCATGTGGATGAGCTAGCTTAGGGTATCCTAGATAGCACCGTAGATTAATCTAACTAAATACAATAAAGGAGTTAGTGGAGCTAATTAGGTGATCCTCAGTACAGGTTTGGTTGACAACCTATCTGGCACTAGTAGTATCCTGACAAATACCACATAAACAAACTCAATTACACACACAAGGATGTGAAATAACTAGGTCAAAGACAAGTTTGATTCATACCTTGTCTAAAATTCTTATAGAATAAAGTACAATCATGGCTAGTTAGTTAAAACCGTCTGAGCCTCAGAAAACCTTATCTACATTCTAAACCAATGGCGTTATCATTCATCCTCGCATTGCCATCATCAATCACCAAAAACACAAAGGTCTAAATAGTCTATGGTGCTCTCCCCAAACAACACAAATTCAATTCATCCATTACCTTTACATATCCTAAAATTTATAACCATTTGCATTTGTCATAACATATGCATCCATCAAAATAAATTAACATGCATACATCCAGACTCATCACTCATCATGCATAAAATCAAATCATCATTCGCATAAAAAAAATAAAGTCATCTATATATATATATCATCAAGAATGCCCGCAAGCTACAATGAACTGGTCCTGTGACCCCGCAAAAAAATCTAAAAGCTCAAAAACCCCCAATCCTAGGGCGTCGGCCACCATGATCATGCAGGATCGATGTGATGGGAACTACCTCCCATGGTGTGGGTCCTATGAGACCCCTTAGGGTAGCTGCTACTAGCCCCTGCATCATGCATACTCACCCCCCCTCATCCAGTTGCCTATGCTAAGAGGATGTTGATTGCTCAGTCTTGCTCCCTCTCAAGCGGCACAACGATCTGCCTTTGCTGAATGTAGGGACCTGCCCACCAATGCAGCTAATATTTGCCTCTAGCTCCAACTGCTACCACATTGAGTCCATATCCCATTGGCCCAAATCCCTATCCCTCTCTACCAGCTACGTCCATAAGAGATCCCTCTCCCATACAGCATCAGTACCTCCATCCTACCAGCGGTAGGTAGCCAATGCATTCTCTTGCTCTACCAGTTGCATGCATAGGAGATCCCTCTCCTGTAGTGCGTCCCCCAGCTCCTCATCACATCGTCGTAATGGCCCCTCCAACCGTGCAATCTTAGCACATAGCCCATATTTGTCCTCTGCTTTTGCCTGAGGTGTAGGCATCTCTAAAATAATAGCCTGCTCTGGATCCCACTACTCCATGATGTCCTGCATCTCTAGCTGATTCGATACCCTCGAATCCACATCCTCATCCTCCACATCCACCATGTTTGCATCCTCCCGAGGAGCTCCCCAATCATCTCTTGGTGCCTCGACACCCTCCCCGCCCATTGTTGCTGCCTTTATGCCTCCTAGTGGCTCCTCTACCTGCCATCGCCATAGTACCCACCACTGGTTGCACTCTATGAAATTTTTGACTTCATCCATGTCTAGTGCATCAATCATTGTGTCTGAATCATTGCATAGTGGCATTATGACTGATCGATCTAGAGTCCTATCGTCCCCTGGCGTCGATAGACCATGGGATCACCAGGCAACCCCTAGTGCATCCCAAACTATCGTGTCACCCGGTTGTAAGGGAAGAACTCATGCTTGGTCCCATGCCTCCTAATCAGCCATCGCTCCCTATGTACCTTTCGGATCCACTCTCCAGCCTTCGGCCAGGCTGGATAGTCTCGATAAGGGCACCAGAACACCTCCCTTGGAGTAAGCCAAGAAAGGGCATCAACATAGTGCCCTATGACACCTTCCCATCGTTGACTCTGTCCCTGCTCCTCAGACCGCCGCCATAGAACCTTGTAGCCTATATCCTTATCCTCCATCTCTGTCTGAGTCACCCATGGTAACCCTACTAGCCTCTCCACTGCTATGTGCTGCCAAGCCTAGCTCTGTAATAGATAGCTGCAACTAATCCCCTTCTACCTTCGATAATGGACCTTGTACATCTCACCATAGAGCTATACCAGCAACGTCTATCCCCACCTCATGATCAACAGTGCCTCCGTCAAGCACTCTACCAACCACCAGACCACATCCAGCAGGTTCCATGGGAACCTCGCACCTGACGAGTAAGGTAGCAATATGTTGGAAATGAGGGCCATGAGTACTATGTGCCTCACTCCCAACATCGCTTTCTTAAGCCACCATCAGAGTAGAATCCTACCAATATGGCAGTCACCCTCTACCCTCTCCACTAGGCTCTCCACACCTAGATCCTCACCATGCCCGAAGCATCGTATCAGTACAGCTGTCTGCTGATCACATGGTGACGTTTTGATCGGCAGTCCATCTATCAAAATCTGTAGAAGACGATAGACATCCTCCAAGGTCACTGTCATCTCCCCTATTGGGAGATGGAAGGTTTTGGTCTGGGGATCCCATAGGTTGATCAGGGCTGTCAGATAGGCCTAATCTCTGACCATAAGCTCCAGTCAAGCCACCTGCTTGAGCCCAAGGGCATCAAGCCACTCCCAGTCAGCCACAGTTAGCGCTCCCCGTGCTTCAACAAAAGTAGTAGGTACACGATACTGGGTCTTCACAACCTACAAAAGAAAACAACACAAAAACATTAAAATCATGAAAATCTGTACAACAATAACATGAATATATAATACTGCCTACCAACGTACAACTCAAAAACAACAAAATTCACAATAGATACAAAAACAATTCAGTAAGAACAGTCTGTCAGTCTTAGGGTTTGTACTCTAAGTTTAAAACTGAAAATAGAATAAAAACACTAACATTTTTTTTTTTCCAAAAAAAATAAAAACAAATAAAATACAGTTGTCAGTATTAGGGTTTCTGTACTCTTAAGTTTAAAATTAACAACAACATAAAAACATAAAAACTTTTTAAACTACAATTGTCAGTCTTAGGGTTTCTTTACTCTAAGTTTAATACTAAAAACAACATAAAAACACAAACTTTTTTAACTACAGTTGTCAGTCTTAGGGTTTATGTACTCTAAGTTTAAAACTGACAACAACATAAAAACACAAAAGCTTTTTTAAATACAGTTGTCAGTCTTAGGGTTTCTGTACTCTAAGTTTAAAACTGACAATAGCATAAAAACACAATTTTTTTTTTAACTATAGTTGTTAGTCTTAGGGTTTATGTATTCTAAGTTTCAAATTGATAAAGTCTACACAAACAAAACAAAATTCAAATAATAATTTTTTAACCTAGGGTTTTCACCTACGTTTTAAAACTGACAAGCTCAACCTAAAAAACTAGGGTTTTACGTTTCGTTTATCCTAGGGTTTTAGTTAAAAGAAAAATAAAAAAATTTTCACCTAGGTTTTAACTACGTTTTCCATTTAGTTTTAAGCTAAGTCTTGGTTTGTGTTCAGCTCAATTTTAGGGTTTCAATTTTAATTTTTTGAAAACATCACAAAAAAAATTAAACAAATCACTTGCAGTGTTAAAACATATAACAAAAGCAATAACACTAAAGAGCACTTACTGATATCTCGTTGAATCCACCACTCAATATAGTTTGTGCACTCATGATGTCAAGAGAAATTTGGTAGCGCTTCGCTTTGCAAAATTAACCTTCTCCTCCCCAAAGCTCCAAATCGTAAGAAAATTCGACTACAAATGAGCTCAAACCATAGTTTTGGCCTTTAAATAGGCCTTTTGAGCTTATATTCATTCCTACCTAGGATGAGCACTCTAGTTAGTTCTTGTCCCACCATGGGATGAATACTAAGCTGGTATTCGTCCCACCTCAGAACGAATTCAGGGCAAAAATTTCAAAAAATAACAAAAATGCACCAAAATAGCTAATAAACTTGCCCGATAAGAGTTCTTTGGTACTTGAAATTCTGGGCATGCAAAATAGATGTCGAGATAACAAATCCTTGCTATAATATTCCCTAAGAAGGCTACCATAGCTGGACCACTCAACGGGAAGATGGATTTTTGATAATTTCATCCCCAAACAACGTCATCCAAACGGGTCACAACCCACCCAAAAATAGTAATAACATTGCCGAATGAAGGTGCCTTTGCGCCTAACATTCTTGGCATCCAAAACAGAAATTGGGGTTAGAAATTATCACTATCATACTCCTTAAGAAGGCTACCATAGCCGGACCGCTCCACGGGAGGACGGATTTCTGCCAATTTTAGCTCCAAAATGCATCGTAAAAAGGGTTAACACCCAACAAAAATAGGTCTAAATGTCAAAAAATTGCACACGCTTAATGCTAAAACATCTAAGGGCACCCTCACACAAGTCATCTTGGGTCAAGTGACTCATAACTTTTCTCATGAAGGTCATCCCCTCATCGATTCATTGCTTGAGGGGGTAGTCACACTTAGTCACCAATCAACAAATACACACCCAATTAAGGAAAATGGAATGCACTCAAAGAATCATTGACAAAGACAATTACACTCCTTCTTGGGGCAGTAAACAAGCAATAATCACAACTTGATCAAATCACTTGGCATTTCATGAATCATGACCTCAAGGTTCTCACAAACAAAAGGTTGTGCCCTTTGCCTATTCATGACCGATCAATGTCCAAGATCAAGTAACACCTCACCGGAAAAGGTTAACACTTGAATTGAGTTCCTTCGCTTGTTAGAAGCTAGGATTCAAGAATGCATCCCATTTCCATACTTGGGGCATCAAAATTTGGTTAGGTTACTAAGAAACCCTAATCATTAGTGCTTTGGTTATTTATTTTTGCTCGACGTTGCGCCATGCATAGCGCATCCCAAAAAGGGGCATCTGTAGACACCAAAACTGCACCAATCCAATTATGTGACTGCAAACACTGATCGCTTTGACACACATAGCCCCAAGGGTAGGCTCTAGAGGTTAAATAGTGGTCCTAACCACTCCCATAATAGTTTTGGAAGGTTAGAGATCAATTTGGCACCTTTAGGCACCTTGCTCAATATCTGTTCCACCTTGGAACGAATTCAAACTGGGATTCACCCCACCCAGGGATGAATTTTGAATTTGCTCTAGGGTGGGGTGAATTGTAGGTTTGATGGGCAAAAAGTCAAATCTTGACAAATGGCAGCTCAGATCCACCACTCAATGCTTCCTTCATTGCATGGGAGTATGGGTGAGCATTTTTGAGCGTTAGAGGCATTTGCAAGGTCAGTCATGAAGTCCCAATTCAGGGAGGAATCTCCTTCCCCCTGGGAAGGCATGATTGCCAAGTGGTGCCTTTGCATTCCCATTTCAAGAGACCTCCAGGTCTATAAATTGGTGAGTTTCCTCACCCCAAAATATACAAAGAAGGAGCAGTTTAGAGCAACGAAGTGCTGTCGTTTTATTTACATACCTCATACCTTTTGGATTTGCGCCTTTCACATCCTTGATCTCCTTTAGAGAGGAGGTCATTGGGTGACTATTGGGAGGACAAATCTTGAGCCAAAAACCTGAAATTTAGCCATAATATCCCACCAAATTTTTTGACAATACCACACAAGAGGTTTTGGACCCATCCCAAGTGGATTGGTGTCGAAAGCAAGCCTCAAACGGCAGGCGGCCTACCCCATGGGTGCCCCCTTCCACACTACCACAGTCCTAATCGCCCCCCTTTAGAGTGATGGGAATTCCATGGCATGCTTGCTTTATTTCATTTTTACATTCAATTCTATGATGCTTAGATAGGTTGTCATTTAAGTTTCGTCTCGTTTTGAACAATTTTTGATCATATTTCTATCTTTGCTCGCTTTCACTAATCTATAGGTAGCATCATTAAATTACCATTGATGGAGGCCAAATCAAGAAAATCTGACCATCTGGGTATTCCCAAAATTCCCCCAATTAGCTAACCCCAAGTTTGCAGGTATTTTGGAGCTTCCTAGGTAGGACATTGGGACAGTACCTTTTCGGCATTTTTTTGAAGGTGAATTCATCCTACCCCAAAGCGAATTCAAATCGGTGAGGAATTTCCTAACTGTTCTTTTTGCAGGGCCTTCCTAGTGGTGTCTTGACGCCCCTATCCAATTTTTAGAGCATTTGGACATATTTTAATCATATTTTAATTCATTTTCTCATTCACTTATCGTAGGCTTGGGGATTGCATGTTTTTTTTCATCCGTAGGTGCTACTAATCATTTCTTGTTCCTTTGAATGTAGGGTTTGGACATTAGAGGAGCACCGAGGAGTCAAGAATCATCAATGCAAGTTGCGGTGATATTTGGTCTGCCCATTTTACATGTGGGCACGCGGAAGAAGGAAAAGCACCCATGGATGTAACAAGAACGCATACTTAAACGCTCCTAGCCATTGGAAGGGGAGGATGCGCATTGTAACCGAGTTGTGAAACATATCAATAAAAAGGTTTGTCTCCTTTATTCACATTTGTTTCATTTCGATTCACTCATGCTCTTAATTCTTTTCATGCACTTTCAAGTTCCTAGGATTTAGCGCTAAGTCTGGTTCTATTTGCATCGCATATTCGCTTTCCTTTTTGCTTTCATATCCTTGTGCTTTCACCTATAATACAAGTCCTCCCTATACCCCTTAGGATTTGGTGCATTGGGGTCTATGGTTTGAATCTTGGGAAGGTTGATCAAGTTTACCGCTGACAAGCGGTCAAATAGGGAGTCCCTGGACTCTGTGTAAGGTGTGAACTGTCGCCTAGGGCGACGCTGCTAATTTTGTTCCTACCTCTAATTTTCTCTATCATAATTGTTAAAGGCATCGCCTGATAGTTAGCCTTTTTGGGTTGTGTTGCTTGTGTAGGCTTAGGGACATTTATAGCAACCTGATTGACCGTCGCAGGTTTATGTTGCATGGTCCCTATTTTGGTGTTCTTAGACCATTATTTCTTCTTTGGCTTGGCAATCTCGCCATCCTGTATCTTGATCTCCTCAATGATTCTGGATTGTGCCATAGCTTCCTCTAAAGTGGCATATTGTTGCAGCTGCAATAGCATAGAGATCAATCTCAAATAGCTCTTTGAGAACATTTGGGTCAGGTCGGACATGGGAGGGAGGTAGGGTAGCTTTGAAAGCAACGTCCTCCATCGGTTCCCATATGCCACCATGGTTTCTTCCTCATACTACCTGAGGTTAGCTAGGTCACTTAGTGATGCCATTTTCTTAGTGTTGAAGGTGAAGCATTCGAGGAACGCATCCACTAGCTGATCCAAGTTACTGATGCTATGTTTTGGCAACTGAGTGAACCAATCCGAGGCAGGGCCTACGAATGTGGTTATAAATGTTCTTAGCAACAAAGCATCATTGTCCTGAATGCCAAAGCACTGGATCAGGAATCTAGTCATGTGCTCTTGGGCATCCTCCTCCCCTCTAAAGAGTGCCAACTAGAGGAGTTTAAAGTATTCAGGGTATGGAGGTGCCTGCACTGATGGATGCATAGGATGACTATGGAGTTGGTGTAAAGTAGGCTTTTGGGGCTCATAAGTCTTGGTCTCTACAGACTATAAGCACTCTAAAAATGCTTTATATGCATCAAAGGATTTGATCTCTTCCTCCTTGGTTTTCTCCCATTTTGGGTTGCAGGGAACTTGAGGTCTATGGAGGGGTGGCTGGATAGCACCCCTCTTCCTTGGTAGGGCATTTTATCCTGCTCTTCTTATTAGTCATACTCCTCATAGGCTTCTTGAGGAGTTCTTGGGTGAGACCTATAAACATGGGTGGGTGCCTATGGAGGGTGCCCATCATTATTTCTGGGAGTTGCCTCTCACTCAGGCCTAGGAGGTCTTGGAGGTAATGTTTTGTGAGGTCACAAGACCTGTCTCACACCAAGGGGTTGTGCCTCTCATACACTTCTACCTTATGTGCGTGAGGGGTTGGTACCTTCTCAAGCATAGTGTTGTGAAGCAATTCGGATATCTAATTTTGAATGTGCTATTTGTTAAGGTGATACAGATGCTCTAACTATTTTTTATCTTTCCTGAGCTAAGTGATTTGTGCTTGGTGGGCGATGTGTCTGGAAAATACCAATTCAATTTATTCTACCATCTTGTGTTTAGGAAGCCTAGATACCTCCCCTACATGTCTATCTCAATCGTGGTGATCCGAGATCCCTATGGGTTGTTTTACTCTATTGAGGTTAGCAGCATTCACCCGAGGCTCTGGCCTTAGTGGGTGATCCTAATACATAGTAGGTGTGGAGGTGCATTGCTCCCATGTTGTGTATTTCTCTTGAGGAATGTAATAGTCTTTCTCGTACTTCCTTTCGTATGTGTGAAAGGGGAAAGCAGAATTGTCTTGCCCTATCTGGAGAGCCTTGTGCTCTAGATTTGGTCTAGTGTTTCTAATAGTAATAAGGGGCAAAGGAGGGATGAAAAAATCATGTGGCCCCTCCTTATGGACCCTATGTTGCTCTAGTGATTCATCACTAGGCCACTCATAACGAGCAACCAAGGGAGGTCTCCTGTCGATGTTAAGTGCCACATGTAGGTCCTCCTCTTGAAATGATCTATGCTGAGTGGGGGTGCCCCTCAAAGAGGTGCCTCTATAGTCCTATTTTGTGATGGCATGATGTGGACTATCTTGTGTGTTAGGCCACCAAGGCAGGATGACCAAGTCCTCAGGACTATATCGAAGGCAACTTGTCCCCCTTTGTGCACTCTCTGCAGCTCCTGCCCATGATTGGGCTCAGATACTGGTGTACACCATGGTGATGTTTACCTAAATATGTGTATGTTTTTATCTTATTTTAGGATTTCTTATGCTATACTAAACAGAAAGGAAGCACACAATCAAAGCAATGGTTATCTTGTTTATAGATTAAAAGTGTGCCCTAAATCTGGTTTAGTGTGTTTTGATTTTGTTTTGAAAGATTTTGTAAAGAACATTTAAATGCAATATGATGGCTCTTATGACTCCCAAAAATGGTTGCCACTTCGATATACCATTGCCAAGATGATATACCAACCTCTCTATATACCCGTCCTTACGTGAGGGAAACTATTGGTACGTGAGAGCAGATGGTACATGGAACGTAGGTGGTACAAAAGGGGAATCACTCTATTTATGACACCTACCATAGAATACTTATCCTCATGCACTGGGAATCACCCCCACTACACTTGGTTAGCTTTCATTAGGATTTATGTTTAGCAACAGTCACGATCAGGGTTATGTATGCAATATCTCAAGCCAAGGTGGTGATGAAATCCATCGTTGGTCTTGTTCAAGGGTTGGGGTTTTACGACCAACTCCTTGTTGTTTTAAATTACCACGTGGTGTGTGGGTTATTTTTAAGTTGCATAAATGAAGGAAACAAGCATTCAAACTCTCCTATGCAAGTAAATAACCAAAAAACAGAAAATAGAAAATGACAGAAGGTGTTTATAACCCCTACCTCTTCTCTGCCCAAATCAGATGCCTTTGAATTTCTGCCTTGAAATTGCACAGAGAGCTATTCATCCCAGGGTGAAATGAATAATAGAATTGTATTCATCATAGGGTGGGGTGAATGCCCATTCATCCCTGGGTAAGACGAATTCCAGATCTATACTCGTCACAGACTAAAACGAACAACAGTCCAACGTTTGAAAACTTGGTACTTGTAAAAAAAAACAAGCAAATTTTGATTAGAATTTTAATATTGAAATCAAGGGATAGAGTTACCACCATGATCTCCACTGAAAGCACGAGGATATGGAAACAAAAAGGAGAAGCCAAGATGCGATGTAAAATGAAACAAAAGATAACGCCAAATCTTATGAATTGAAAGTGCATGAAAGGAGAGAAGCATAAATGAATCGAAACCACATAAAAAAGACAATATGGAAGACAAAACTTTTTATTAATATGTTTCAAAACTTGGTTACAATCCGCCTCCTCAATTTTCAAGGGCTAGGAGCATTAAAAGTGTTCTTGTCACGTCCATAGATGATATTCCTTCTTTTGCGTGCCCACATGTAGAATGGGCAGACCAAATGTCACCGCCGCTTGTTTTGATGAGTATTGAATCCTTACTACTCCTCTAAGGTCATATTGCATTCAAGGTAATAGAAAAAAATCAGTACCACCTGTAGATAAAATAAAACATGCAATCCCCAAGCCTACGATTAGTGAATGTGAAAAAAGAATAAAACGATAACTGAAATAGATCCAAATGAATTGAAAACTTGATAGGGGCATGAGGACATTACCAAGAAGGCACTTCAATTGGAACAGTCATAAAATTATCCATAGATTCGTATTCACTCTGGGGCGGGACGAATAGACCTATAATAAAGTGTCAAAAAGCACAGTCCCAAATGTCTTGTCCAGAAGCTTCCAAATCGCCTGCAGAGTTGGGGTTAGCTAAAAGGGTTATTTTGGGAAGACCCAAAAGGTTAGATTTTCCCAATTTTGCCTCTATCACCAATAATTTTATGATGTTACCTGCAAGTTAGTAAAGGCAAGAAATGATAAAAACATGATAAAAAATGCTCAAAACGATGTGAAATTTGAATGAAAATCTAAGTAGTATAGAATCAGATGCAAAAATAATAGAAATGAAATATACCATAGAATTATATTCACTCCGGGGTGGGGCGATTAGAACTGTGATAGTTTGGGGGGCGCTCGGGGGCAAGACGCCCACCATTTGGGACTTTGTTTCGGCATCAACCCACTTGGGATAGGTCCAAAACCTCTTATAGGGTGTTTTCAGCAAATTTGGTAGAATATTATAGCCAAATGTTTAGGTTTGGGTCTAGATTGTGCTTCCAATAATCATCCAATAACCTCCCTCCAAAAGAGAGATCAATGATGTAAAAGCACAATCGATGGGTGAGGATATAATTTGGCAGCACTTCATTGCTCCAAAGTCTCCTCTCCGTCTTCCCTTTTGGGTGAGAAGACTCACCAATTTATAGACCTAGGGTCTCTCTCTTTGAATGCACATGCGAGGGCGCCACTTGAGTTGCTTGTCCTATTTTGAGAGAAAATATTATTTCCTAATTTAGAGTCTCCTTGCATGAGGCCTCCAAAATCAAAGACATGCATGACTGAAGTCTCTCTCCTTTATTTGAAGCCGTTCCTCGCAATTGCATGGCCTGAATCTACAGTTAACTGGCGGACCTATTGAGGTTTGAATTTTTGCTAGTCAAACCTTCTATTCGCCCCACCCTGGGGCGAATGCTGCTAATAATCCTTGGGTGAGACGAATACCAGTTTGTAATTGTACCAGAGTGGGATGAGTATGGAGAAAAGTGCCAAAAAGGTGCCAAATTGACCTTTGACCTTCCAAAATACTTTTGGGAGTTGTTAGCACCATTTTTTAACCTCTGGGGGCTGCCCTAGGGGCTGTGTATGTCAATGCAATCGATGCTTATTATCACATAATCAGATTGGTGCTATTTTGGTGTCTACACAAACCAAAATCGATTGAAATTGTTGACCTTCCACATTGAGAAGCAAATTATAGGCAGACTTAACTATGAAGTCACAACTTTTAGTCCTAGCCCAAATAATATGATCTTCATCCTCTCTAGAGGGAATAATTTGCTGAGTTAAAATGTTATAAAGCTCTTCAAACTTCGCTTCAAAACCTTGTAATCTATTTTGTTTCTACCTATTGATATTTATATCCTGCCACATATAATTTGCAATTTTCTTCCCAATATGTTGCTCCATATGCTCTTGAATCCTAGCTAAACGAGGATTCTGGGATAACTCCTCAGCTCTCACCCACTGATCCTTCCAAAAGTCTATTGTTTGCCCATTTCCTAGAATCCATTTAAGACCTTTCTTGACAATATCCCTACTCATGAGGATTGACTTCCAAAAATAAGACCCCCTTCTTGCTAATTTTTCATTAAGGAAGTTCACACCTTGGAGGTATTTCATCCTAACTATTGCAGTCCATTCATTATCGACCTTAGTCAATAACCGCCACGCTTGTTTGTCTAATAGAGCTGTATTGAGATGAGCAACTCCCATCAATACTAACCCCCCATCAGCTTTAGGTTTGCAAACCTTGTTCCAACCTACTAAATGGATCCTTTTATTATCCTCAGTCCCTGACCAGAGAATTTTTTTTTGAAGCTGCTCAATTTTGTGATACACCTTGCTAGGAGCTCTGAAGACTAATAGGAAGTAAACGGGTATACTTTGAAGTGAAGCCATAGTTAAAATTGCTTTACCTACTTGAGATAACAGATGTCATTTCCAACCTGCTAGCTTTTTTTGGATCCTCTCCAGAACTATGTTCCACATTGATCCTTCAGGTTTCCCCATAAATAGGGGAAGACCTAAATAGGAGGTGGGAAGGGATGCAATCTGACATTCCATGATCCTTGCTATACTTTTTTACCTCAAAATTTGGGTATTGATGAAATAAAGTTTTCTCTTATCAAAATTCACTTTCTATCCAACTGCTTCTTCATACATTATGAGAATATTTTTAATCCTTCTTGCATCAACCATAGAATCCAAAGTCAGTAGCAATGTATCATCAACAAATTACTGATGTGTCATCGGGGTAGTTAGCGACATGGCCTTGATACCTGATATGAGTCTAGCTACCACTATTGCCTTAATGGTTCTTCCTAGGGCCTTAGCTATAATGATGAACAACAAAGGACTTATGAGATATCCTTGTATTAGACCACATTTGCTTTAAAAAAACCTGCAATAGACCCATTAACCAAAACTAAAAAACAAGGCTTAGAAATACACTCTCTTATTAGCTTGACCCATTTCATGTTGAAGCCAAATTTTAATAAAACTGCCTCTAGGAATTCCCAATTTATCCTATCATAAGCTTTGTTCATGTATAACTTAAAGCCATGACTAATTTTTTGTCTGAGTGGCTGTATGAAGAGCCTCATGAATAGTAATAACTCCATCTAAGATTGATCTTCCTTGTATAGAACTTCCTTGACTTGGATCAATGATAACCGGTAGAACTTTCTTCAAACGGTTGGCTAAAACTTTGGACAAAATTTTATAAGATATATTACACAGGCTAACCGGCCAAAAGTCTGCCACAATCTTGGGGTTGGGGCCTTTAGGGATCAAAGAAATGAAAGTTGAATTGAAATCCCTTGGAATATGATTTGAACTTTGGAACTCCTTGATTGCAACAATAACTTCTGCTCCAACAATATCCCAACAAACTTGGAAAAACCACAATGAAAACCCATCCGACCTAGGAGCTTTGTCAGGATCCATGTTAAAAAAAGCCTCCTTGATCTCTTCATCTCAAAAATCTACTGTAAGAGACTCGTTAATCATTTCATCAATGAGTTGTGGAATGAATTGAAGGATAGAGTCCTTTGCTTGGGTATTACAAGCTCGTTCTTCACCCATTAATGAACTAAAAAATTAATAGCCTCGTCCCTAATCTCTTGAATGTTTTGAGTTGAGGATCCATCCACATTAGTTAAATTTCTAATATTATTGTTTCTTCTATTGCTCAATGTGGTAACATGGAAAAAAATTGAATTAGAGTTCCCTTCCTTTAGCCATAATGCCCTTGATTTCTGCCTCCAATACATCTCTTCACAAGCTAAAATATTATAAAACTCACAAAGGGTTTCCTTCTCTTCAATCCTTGTCGCCTCATCATAGGTTCCATTTTGGATTTTTCTTTCTATTATTCTTAGTTTTTCCCCCACTGCTCTCTTATTCTCAAAAATATTTCCAAAGACTTCTTTATTCCAAATTCTAAGATTGTTTTTCACCATCTTAAGTTTTTGAGATAGTTTGAAGGAAGCACTTCCCTGGATAGGCTGCTGCCACCATTCCTCTATTTGTTTCTTGAAGTTCGGATGTTTAATCGACATTGACAAAAAATTGAATGGATTTTTAAAGGATTTAGCCTAAAATGCCTCCCATAGAATAAGATTATGGTCTGAAGTGCATTTAGGAAGGTCTTGTAATGCTGAATCACCAAACATTGTTGTAGCTTCCTTGGATAAAAAAAACCTGTCCAACATTTCTTGAATCAGCTAACTTCCTATCCTCTTGTTACTCCATGTAAATTTGGTTCCTTTTAGTCTTACATCCATCAATTCATTTGTGTTAATGAATTCATTGAAGTCCTCCATGCTCCTTGAGGGTAACGCAGATCCTCCCTTCTTATCAGATGGGTAAAGGGGGGTATTGAAATCTCCCCCAATCACCCAAGGAATGTCTCTAAAATCTTGGATCAAATGCCCCAAAAACTCCCATAGTTCAGACCGCCCTTGGACAGAGGTGGGGGCATAAACATTTGACATAATCCAATTCTTATTAGTATCAAAATCATAAAATAATATACTTAAGACTCTTTCATTTGCCTGAATAATAATTCCTTCTATTTTAATAGGATCCCATAAGATCATGAGGCCCCAAGACACTCCTATCACCTATTGAAAGGCCACTTCCCATTGCTTCCAAATCCTTCTAGATATAAGAGCTGATTGTGCCACATCTGTTTTGGTTTCTTGAAGAAAAATGATAGTAGGATTCCAATCCTTCCTTATAGACTTCGCCATCCTTTGTTTTGGTGGGCCGTTTAGGCCTCTCACATTCCATGAGAGAACCTTCATTTAGATTGTTCGATATTTTTTCCCCACAACCTTCCTTGAGCCAAAGGGGGTTTGTCAATTTTGCTATTATCCTGGCCAATAATAGCTTACTGTAACAATGTTATTTGCTTTCTGTTTATAATTTCTTCATTGATTCTCATTCTATAGTGCTTTGTTGTATATATTCTCCCTTTATTTCTTTCAATTCCATAATCTATCAGAGGCTTGGTAGTGCTTCTAATCTGTTTTGGACTAAAATGAGGGGGCATATACTGTGATAGTCTAGGTCTTGAACCTTCTTCCTCATTTTGGGGGTTTTCAATTCCCTCTTCATCCTCAGCCTTGTTTTGGTTCACCTCTCCTAACTGGTTCCTAAACAAGGGTCTTTCCTTCAAGGAACATTTTACTGTTGAGCTCATCTGATAAGGCATAATTTTCTCCACTACCATATTAGGAGCTACATTCTTGCCTCTTGTTTCCATAACTTTGACTCTTGACTCTATTTTTTCTATGTTTAAACTGAAATGACCTGGCAATTTTTCTTCATTTTGAGCATAGCTTTTGGGGATTTTTGTCATAACTATGGATGGTACCGATTTGGATGGGGAGTCTAGGGTTTTAGGAAACTTGACACTGATGGTATCATCCTTACTATTTTATTTTTCAACTTCTAGATTTTCTAGGATATCAAACATGTTCAAGCTTGGATCTTTATTACATACCTTATTATTTTTGCCTCTCTCATTATGTTGCTTTCCTTTCTCCTAGATTTTTGCCAGTTCTATGTTGGCTTGGTCAGCCTGGTTATTCTTAACTTGTATGTATCCTTCCACGTTAAGACGTGGTCCTTGAAACTTTGGGATCCTTCTCCCATTAGATTTCCCCATAAAACCTTCGCTCGTGGCTTCCTTGTTTGCAGTTATTGTTAGACATTGGGATTGAAGGTGGCCCTGGGTTTTGCCAACACTACAAAATGCCAGCTTGTTCTCATACTCCATAGGCTGGATTCTTAGAAACTCTCCATATGGTAGTTCCACCTGAGAAGGTAGATCAGAATCTAAGTTTGCGTTTACATAGATCCTGGCATGCATCGGTCTAGTCCTTACCTGGGTTGAATGGTCTATTGCCACGAGCTCTCCTATCATCTTTGCTATGCCACTAAGCTAGTAATCATTATTAAAATGGGTTGGGAGGTTTGGTAAGCAGACCCAAATGGATGCTACATTAATGTTCTGCTTCTCAAGGTTGAAATCCTCCCCCAACTTCCTCAGAAAGAGGCTACGCCTTCCTATAAACTAGGGTCCTCCTGTCAAGATGCACTTTGCATCATATTTGTTGTTGAGTCTTATCATAAAAAAGCCTCTTGACATGGATACGATTTCTAAGCTTCCTAAATTTTTCCACTTTTCTGCGGCCCATGAGCAAATAGTCTCAATGTCCAAAATTCCTCCCAAAAACTTGCCAACTAAGGATGATGCCTCCATATCCAAGAATATTTCCATAATCTCCACTGGTGCAGTTAACCTATTATTGTCTGGTATTAGGGGCGGTAGTTCACTTACTAGTTCCTTATTTTTCCCTTTCAACATTTCCAAAAAGGTTGGGCCCTTGTTGCTAGCTCCCGAACCCTAGAGGGACCCTTTGTCTAAGGTTTTATCTGGAGGATCTATACCTTTAGCCTTTTCAAACTGAGCTGACAGGGAATCCTTTTCCTTTCCAGCTATAACATTCTACCCTGCCTTTTGATATTCTCCTTCTATTGGTTCAAAATTCTTGCCTACCATTTTTGCTTCTCCTTCGCTTCCTCTGCTTCCTCCACCACTCCTCATCCCTTCTTTGATCTACCCTATCTCTGGATATTCTCCTTCCGTTGGTTCAAAATTCTTGCCTACCATTTTTGCTCCTCCTCTGCTTCCTCCACTTCCTCCACCACTCCTCATCCCTTCTTTGATATGCCCTGCCTCTAGATCTTCTCCTTAAAAATGTATAAATTAGTTAGTATTAGAGAGTAGGTATAAATGAGTGGCTATTGGAGAGTACTATCATAGGAATTTTGTAGATCTAGTCAAATATAGGAGATATTCTAAAATAATTATTTTCTTCTTGTGTAAGTGATTTTTTTAGGAGAGAGATGATAATCAAAGAAGATATAGTAAGAGGTAACAATAATGAATGGTAAGCTACAACAAAGGAAAGCACAAAGGAGAAGAAGATAACTAGAGGATCAAGAGGTAAAAGAAAATTTTACATGTATTAGATGGTTGAACTTATAAAATATTTCAAAATATTGCTAAAGTATATTAAACCAAAATTAGAGAAGATTTTCAAATACATATTATAATATCATATAATCTCATTGAATGATTAAGCAAATATTTCTTAATTTTATAAAGATTTTTTATCTTGGAGATGTCTCTTGACTAAAATTTATTTATTTTTTCTATGCATGTAATTTTATTTCTAATAATTTTTACAATTAATATTTACTTATAAAATAATCTATTTATCGTATTTCTACATAGTTTAACATATGTATATTGCAACTAGAACATGCATAAAATGAAATTTAAATGTTAAAATCCTAAAAAAATATTTGATAAAGTAATATTTCTTCAAATTATGATGAGATGAGGAACCTAATAATTATTAAAAATAAAAAAGAGTTAAATTTTAAGCTTTTAATAATCCAAGAGGTAAATTTAATGCTTAACGTAAGACCCCAAAGCCAAGGGTTAAATTCAAATTGAAAATAAAAAAGAAGTAACCAAAAGGCCATGGGTATGATCTAAAGTGAAATAGTTTGAGCAACTATTGAGATAATGTTAGAGCCAAACATTTTTCTATACTAACAAATATAGAGATGTTTGCATATAAAATATAAAATAGACAATATATGCAAGAAAACCTTTATAAAAATAGTATGATATGTTCCCTATAGTGATACGAGATAAACCAAAGATACCAAAGAGTATTAGATCCAATTTATGCTCAAAATTTTTAATGGAGTTCAATCAATCAATTATAAGGATATAGTTTGAAGGTCTAACAATAAGGCCATGGGAAGACATAAGTATGGACCTTGTTCTAAATTTACCTCAAATAAAAAGAGGTAGTAATTCTATTTTTGTTATTGTTTATAGGTTTTTGAAGATGACACGTTTCATACCTTACTACTCATATTGCCTATTTGATCTTTAGAGAAGTTGTAAGATAGCATGGTTTACCAAAAAACTATAATTTTGAATAGAAATTCTAGGATTGGATGAGTTATTAAGTACAACAAATTTGAGGAGTCCGAGTGTTCTAGCAAAGAACTTTATTGGTTATTTGCATAATTTGTATTGAGAGTTGAAATATGATTTGGAGAAGAGTGCTATGAGATATAAGCAAAATCCTAATCTCAAGCATAGAAAAAAAAGAAATTCAAGTTGAAGACTTGGTTTTAGTGTATTTGTAGAAGAAAAGGTTACTAAAAGGAACATAAAATAAACTAAATGAAAAAATATTGGACCTTGTAATGTCTTGAAGAAGTTTGTATCTAATACCTATGAAATTGAACTCCTAGAAGTAGACGTATCATTGATTTTTAATATGGTATATTTGTATTTGTATTATGGGAGATCAACTAATAGTAATGAATATATCACTTCTAATTTTTATGGAAGTGTGGGCATAATAGTTACTAGAGAAAGGCCTAGATGGGGCTGAAGCTAGGATAGATTTTAGAGTGGCTAAAGGACAAGAGGTAAATACTATTATGATTATTTAGTTAAGTGGATTAGAAAACTAAAAAAACATCATGGATGAATTATTATAGGGTTGGTAAGTACGAAATATGAGTTGGGTATTTCATAAAATATTCACAAGCTTTATCTCATAAAATATTTTCTCTAACTTATCATGTATGATGGAGGAGTGTCTAGGTATATAGATAATTCATCATAAACCAACTCAAGCTATTGTTATTGTTATCATGTTACCACTATCGTGCTATTGTTACTATCGTCTTGTTACTACTAATACCATCTTGCTACTATTACCATATTGCTACTATAATTATTTTCCTCATACTACTATCATCATGTTGTTATCATCTATCATCTATTGTCTATCATCATGTTGTTACCATCTATCATCTATCATCCTCCTATTATTGTTTGATATATATCACACTATCATTTGCTATCTACAATATTTTTGTCTAACCGTATTGTACGAGTGAGGATACTATACAAATATATATCAATGAAAATATATAAATAGGTAATTTATTAATAAATTTTAAAATATATAGGTATTATTATATGTATGCATATGTGCATTGTTGATAAGGATCAATAAAACTAAGAATGTGTGTAAATTATGCTCCTATAATATGTGTAGGATTTTATTGGCATTTGTCTTGTAAGTGTGTCATATGAAAGGCCTTACATATATTGTATTACACAATTTGGTTATGTGTGTATTGATATGATTTTTTGTTAAACATAAAGAATACATTTAATTATAACGAGGAGAATAATTAATCTATCAATTCAAAATAAAATTAATAATTATTAAATGAGTCAAACCTAATTAAAAAGCATGTATAATAAGAATATTATATAACTAATATAGACATATTGGGTTCAATTTAGTTACTATGAAAATGATTTAGATTAATAATTGTGTAATAGTGGAGATTATTAAGGAGGATGGCAACTCTATCAGGAAGAGCGAGGAAATTCGATTGGAGGTGTCAATTTCTACATTTCTCTTCTTGGTCCTCCCAGATCAGGATTTGGTAGCGGAACGTGTTATGTTAGATGTCATTCCTACATTGGTGACAAAGGAAATGAACGTGGGTTTGGAGGCCACAGTCGCAGATGATAAAATATTTAATGTAGTTAAGGAGTTGGGGCCTTTAAAGGATCTGGGGCATGATGGATTTCCTCCATTATTATTTCAAAAATATTGGAATATTTATAGGTTTGAGGTGGTGAAGGCTTTGAGAGAAGCCAAAATATCGGTGGAGATTCTTAAATCCCTGAATGGCATGTTAATTGCCTTAATTCTAAAAAAGCATTCTACCTCGTCATTTAAGGATTTTAGACCAATCAATTTTTGCAATTCTTTATATAAATTCCTTTCTAAGGCTCTGTCTAACAGAATCAAAGGGTTGCTTTTGAATCTCATTGATATGGGTCAGTGCGCCTTTGTACCGGGTAGACAAATCTTATATGATGCTATTGTCATGCATGAGCTTCTTAATTCGGTTAAGTAAGGTGGTAGAGAGGCTTTCATTTTAAATCTTGACATCAGTAAGGCTTATGACAAAGTGACATGGCATTTCTTACAAGAGATGATGAGGAAGTTTGGCTTTAGCGAACGGTGGCTCACCCTTATTTTGGCTTGCATTTCTTCAGTTTGGTGCTCCATTCTAGTGAACGGATCAGTGTCTGGATTTTTTTAGTCTTACCATAGTTTGAGGTAAGGTGATCCTCTTTCCCCCTTCCTCTTCCTCTTTGTGGTGGAGGCTTTGGGGAAAATTATTGGAAGGTTGAGTGGAGATGTGGGTCTTCATCCAACTCTCCCATGTTCGCATGTATCTCATCACCAATTTGATGATGATACTCTAATTGGTAGTGGTGCATTGGTATTTTTTGCCTGGGATATTAAAATAATATTATTATTTTATGATAGGGCTACTGGTCAAAAGATCAACTTTACAAAGAGCTTTCTCTACTTTGTTAACACTTCGGAATCCAGGCAATCAAATATTGTGAATATACTCAATTGTAGGATTTCCATATTATCAACGACCTATATTTGAATACCTCTCTTCGTTGGGAGAATGAAAGACTCTTTGTGGGACCCTTTGATTCAAAGAATCCAATGTAAACTAGCCTCTTGGAAAGGGATTTTGCTGAACCAAGCAGGAAAGGTGGTACTTGTTCAAAGCATACTCCAGAGGATACCTATTTATTTCATACCCTTATTCATGCTCCTTGCTAAAGTAACAGATAAAATTGATCGTATTTGTAAAACATTCCTTTGGATTGAATCAGATTTAAAAGGTAAGTACCACTTGGTTGCTTGGGATCAAATTTGCAAGATGAGAAATAATGGGGGTCTTAATTAATAGAGCCCTAGTTGGTAAATTAGGGTGGTTGGTTGCTTCGAATGCTGAGATACCTTGGTGTTCTATCCTTAAAGCAAAATACAAATTTAATTTTTTCTTGTCAGATGATCTCTCCCTGAGAGGCTCCATTATTTGGAGAATATTAATGAAGATCAGAGACTTTGTGAAGGCTAAAATTAGGTGGATCATTGGTGATGTGAGAAACATCAAGTTTTGGGAAGACCATTGGATGAGGGAAGAGCCATTATTGGATGACCCAAATCTTAGGGATCTTGCTTTGAAAGCGATGGAGGAAGGTGAAACTTGGGTTTCCCAATATATACCTATTGTCAATGGTAGGCATTTGTGGAATTTTCATCCCTATTGGGTGTCTAAAAATAATGATTTCATTAGTTGGCAGAGAATTTTAGTGGAACTTAACAGGTATGTGATCAAACATGATGATTCCAGAGACCCTTTGATTTGGAATGGGGAAGCTGAAGGTGAATTTACTGTGAAATCATATTATTCCTTCCTTCTCCTGGAAGATGAGGCTAATTTTCCAGTGAGTCTTATTTGGATTAAAATTCTAATCCCAAACATAAATATTTATTTTTGGCTAGAGGGTAAAAATAAAAAACTTTCTTTGGAGAATATTCAAAATAGGGGTCACATTATGGTGAACAGATGCTATCTATGCAAATTGAACTGGGAATTCATGCAACATCTGCTCCTCAGATGCTCATTCACATGGCAGGTATTTATGTTTATTTTTAATTGGTTTAACATTTATTGGGTGTTTCCAAGTACGTTGATGGACAACATCCTTCAATGGTATTCACCATTCGTGTCCCAATGACTATCTTGGTTGTGGAAAATTATGCTTCCCCATGTGTGGTGGGGGGTGTGGAAAGAATAGAATGCCCATGATTTTAATAAAGTTGAGACCGATGCTATCAATGTGGGTACTAAGATCATTAATAGAGTGTCAGAGAATGTCTTGGCTGCCTTTGTGGGTAAATGGCCCAAGGTGCCCTCCTCCATCGATAAATTTAATTTAGAATTTAAATTGGGTTGGATCCCTCTTCCTCGGCCCCCCGAACCTGATCCTAGAGAAAAAATTAAGCGGGCCCATCTGGCTCCCAATTGACTGAAACTCAACTTTGATGGGGCCTCAAAGGGTAACACTGACAAGGCTAGAGTAGACGGTATTGTGCGAAATGAGAATGGTGACATCCTCATGGCATTTTTTGAATGCCTTGATTATTAATCTTCATACTTCATGGAGACTCGTGCATCTTAAATTGGGGTGAAATTGTTAGCAGATGCCGCTGTCAGAATGTGGAAATCAGATTGTTGTACGCTTTCTAACAGGTGAACATTCATCATGTGGTTTGTGAGGAGAATTCTCTAGTCAATATGTTAGCCAACTGTGGTGTCCACTGTGCTGCTTTTTTGGTGTGGAAAAATGATGTTCGAAATGATGTAGTATCCATTTCTAGGAAAGAGGCTCACGATGCTTTGTTTTAGTAAGGAGGATTCGGACATCCCTTTGGCTCTCGTTGGAAGGGGTGTTCGGTCTCGCTCTACCCTTTGACCAAATTTTGTTAGAGTTTGTTTTACCTTCAAAGTGTTGTGCTTTTCTAAGTTCTCTCCAGAATCATTATGGTTATTAGGAATTAAAACCTCTCGGTTATCCCTAATAGGTATAATATTTTGGGTATTGTTATTATGGTTGAGAGTTTGGCTGTATGTAAGGTTGTGGGGATCCTTTCAAAACCCTCTCTTTAAATTAATACCAAAAAAAAAAATTCATTTAAAAAAATAATAAATTTTTTATAAGTACTAAATATAGGTTTATAATTATTTATTTATTTATCTTTTACATTAAAATATATCAAATGCTCTTTTCATCCTCTTCAAAAAAAATATTTGAAATGCCATTGAGAATCAATTTTTTAGTGCACATCATAGCATATTCTCAATGACACTTTCATCTAAAAGCATTTATAGGATTTATATTATTTTGAATAGTGGTATCAATAGTACTTTAATAGATAGTATGCAAAAATATATTAAAAAATTAAAAGGATGAGTAGATATAAATTTAGCATTTCATGCATTAGTGTATATATGAAACATAAACACTTTTAAATGTATTAAAAATTCAATGTAAAAATATTGTTGTTTTGACAATAAAAAACAAATCTATGAAAATTCAAAGTAAAAACATTGTTGTTTTGATAATAAAAATTAAATCTATGAAAATGGCATTTTTCTCTTATGATAATAACTTTTAATTTGTATTATTTTCAATATATTAAATTAACTTATTCATGGGGCACTATGTTATCAATAATATTTCTATAAATACATATTATGACTAGCACCCTATCATTTCATCCATAATTTAATAAAATATCATTTATGAATTGAAATTCCAATTTTTAATGTATTTTTGTGTTATAGAGCACTAAATACTTGGGTTAGTATAGAGTTATTATCAAAATATAATCAATTTTTTGAGCTTTGGCACTTCTTTGAAAGGTCTTAGGTTCAAACCACAGAGTGACCTTTGTGAGAGGGAGTGTGTGTATGGTTGTGTGTTTGGCTCTTATTTATAAGCTTAGCTCTCCTGATAATGAGATGTCATGGTGGGATAGGGATACCCAAAATTTTGAGGGGTTTCTCACACTAACCAAATCTAAAAGATAAGATACTCATCTTCAATATTAAACTATTCTTATTATTTGAGGATAGTGTAAATATTTTAAAAGATACTTTTAATGATATATATATATATATATATATATATATATATATATATATATATCATTGTCAATAAATATTATCATATAAAAATCATTAAAGTGAAATTATTTTTAAAATTAATACAAATATATACTTAAAATAATTATATTAATTTTTTCTTGTCAGATGATCTCTCCCCAAGAGGCTCCATTATTTGGAGAAGCTTAATGAATATTAGGGACTTTGTGAAGGTTTAAAGCAGGTGGATCATTGGTGATGTGATAAATATCAAGTTTTGGGAAGAATATTGGTTGAGGGAAGAGTCGTTATTGGATGACCCAAATCTCAAGGCTCTTGCTTTGAAAGCGATGGAGGAAGGTGAAATTTGGATTTCCCAATATATGCCTATTGTCAATGGTAGGCATTTGTGGAATTCTCATCCCTATTGGGTGTCTAAAAATAACTATTTCATTAGTTGGAAAAATTTTAGTGGAACTTAATAGGTATGCGATCAGATAGGATGATTCCAGAAACGGTTTGATTTGGAGTGGGGAAGCTAAAGGTGATTTTACTATGAAATCATCTTATTCCTTTCTTCTCCTCGAAGATGAGGCTCATTTTCTAGTGAATCTTATTTGGATTAAAATTCTAATCCAAAAGATCAATATTTATTTCTGGTTGGAGGCTTAAAATAAAATACTTTCTTTGGAGAATCTTTGAAAGAGGGGTCACATTATGGTGAATAGATGCTATCTATGCAAATCAAACTAGGAATCAATGCAACATCTACTCCTCAGATGCTCGTTCACATGGCACGTATTTATGTTTATGTTTAATTGGTTTAACATTTATTGGGTGTTTCCAGGTATGTTGATGGACAACATCCTTCAATGGTATTCACTGTTCGTATCCCAAAGACTATCTTGGTGGTGGAAAATTATGCTTCCCTATGCATGATGGGGTGTGTGGAAAGAATAGAATACCCATGATTTAATGACGTTGAGACCGATGCTATCAAGGTGGGTACTAAGATCATTAACAGAGCATTAGAGAATGTCTTGGCTACCTTTGTGGGTAAATGGCCCAAGGTGCCCTCATCCTCCGACGAAGTTGATTTGGAATTTAAATTGGGTTGGAGCCCTCTTCCTTGGCCCCCCTGAACCTGATCCTAGAGCAAAAATTAAGTGGGCCCATAATTTAATAAAATATCATTTATGAACTAAAATTCAAATTTTGAATGTATTTTTGTGTTAAAGAGCACTAAATACTTGGGTTAGTATGGAGTTTTTTTTTTATTAGTTGAAAGGGTGTTGAAAGGTCCCTGAACCTTGTACAAAACAGTCGTGGGCCTCCAAAGAGGGGAGGCAAAGGGGAAGTACGGCGGCAGCAGAACAAGTAAGCCCGAAAACAGCAGGGGCCACCTAAGGTAAAGGCGCCCAGAAGAACTAACTGGAAGAACTAACTAAAGTGAAACATGACCAGTGGCCAACAAAAAAAGGAAAGCGAAACTTAAACAGAGAAAATCACCAGTTGGAGGAAAAAATATTGATGACGGAAAGCCATCCATAGAACTGCCCAGGACTGGGCACCGAAATGCCAAGCTTAATCAAATTAGGTTCAAACTGCACTCGGTTAGTATGGAGTTATTATCAATATATAATCAAATTTTTGAGCTTTGGCTCTTCTTTGGGAGGTCTTAGGTTCAAACCACAGAGTAACATGTGTGAGAGGGAGTGGGTGTGTGTATGGTTGTGCGTTTGGCTCTTATTGATAAGCTTAGCTCTCCTGATAATGAAACGTCATGGTGGGATAGGGATGCCCAAAATTTTGAGGGGTTTCTCACACTAACCAAATGTAAAAGATAAGATACTCATCTTCAATATTAAACTATTCTTATTATTTGGGGATAGTGTAAATATTTAAAAAATACTTTTAATGATATATATACATATATCATTATCAATAAATATTATCATATAAAAATCATTAAAATGAATTTATTTTTAAAATTAATACAAATATATACATAAAATAATTATATTATATGGTATAGTAAAGATTTTATTTTATCCACCAACATTAACTTTAAAATAAAAACAAATTAAAAATTGATGTTCAATTTATTCAATGAAATATAATTTAAATACAATATTAGATTAAATATTTGTTGAAATATACATTGATTATAACTAATATTCATATCATTATTATGCTTACAACTAATATTCATATCTATAAAGCTTCCTTTCTTATCGCTTTGTCTTTGTCTTCATGATGTCATTCATTTATGTTATAATCAAATTTAATGGCTTCATAAAAATCAATTATAATTTGTCGATTTTGTTTTTAAATTTAAATTGAAAACATACACTGTAACGTTTTTATTAAATTAGAATCTTCCAAACTGATTCAAGCAATGTCCACCTTCACATTGGTGTAACGTCATTCAAGTAGAGTCTGAAGACTTCGATGATAGGACTGTCATTCAATAACAGATCCCGGTAACATCATTCAAAGGAGAATCTCAAGTTTTTTGTTTAATTTTTTTTTTTGTTATTGTGAAATTTTTTTATAATTAAAATATAGGGTTGAGCAGTCTCTGTTTAACCATGATCTTTTGTAAAATCTGAGAGTTATACTTATCAACAGATAATTTTACACAAAACCACCACACATCCACCCTCTCACACATTAATCTACGTCACGGTTTGAACCTTGAATCTATATATAAAAAAAAAAAAAAAAAAAAAAAAATCCAAAACCAGAACAGACAACTGTTCCCAACAAATCATTATCAATAAATATTATCATATAAAAATCATTAAAGTGAATTTATTATTAAAATTAATACAAATATATGCTTAAAATAATTATATTATATATTTTAGTCAAGATCTTATTTTATCCACCAACATTAACTTTAAAATTGAAAACATACAATATAACGTTTTTATTTGTAAGCTCTTATTTAAGGTAAACCTCCAATTCCTATAAATCAGAATCTTCCAAACTCATTCAAGCAATGTCCACATTCACATTGATGTAAAGTATCAGGCATCTACTATAAGAGAGGGGGCAGCAAAGAAGAGACCAACGCAATTCATCTCAGCCTTACCTCGATTCTCATTTCTAAGCAAAATGGCTTATAAGATGAGTAGCTGTGTAGTCGTCGGGATATGTTCATTGATGATGCTTATTCTGAGCATTACAGCCGCTGAAGGAGCAGGCCACAATGGTCGTAACGAGAGTCATAGCCCGCCGCCCTCTCACTCTGGCCAAAATGGTCGTAACCAGAGTCATACCCCGCCGCCTTCTCCGTCAGACCACAATGATCGTAATCAGAGTCATACCCCGCCGCCTTCTCCCTCAGGCCAGAATGGTCGTAACCAGAGTCACACCCCTCCGCCCTCTTCGTCTCCATCTCGACCTCCATCTCCATCCGGTTCCCAACAAACACCAAGTACAATCGTGACGGCCTGCCGACATGCGTCTGATCAGCAATACTGTATTAAATCATTATCGTCGTATCATGGGGCTGACAAGGCGGACTTACGGAGGCTTGCTGAAATAGCCCTCAGATTGAGTATCGACCAAGGCGATAAAGTTCTTGGGTTTGTACGACAACTTCTGAGAGAGAAACACACATCCACTGACCACAATGCACTGAAGCAGTGCGTAAACAGCTACTGGGACACAAAGGTAATAATTATAATAAATTTTTTATTTTAAAATATTTTTTTTTAGGATTTTAGTAGGCAATTTTTTTCATAGGTAGGATTAAGATTTGAATTTGAGCTTGACCTATTAAATACCTAATTATAGAAGAGACAATAAAGATAATTCATTCATAAACAATTTATATGTGTCTTCTTTCCTTATCTAGGTTATTCATAAGTCTTATAATCTTTTGGAGCATAAGAACAAGGTATATACATATTTTCTTTGTAATACATTCAATCATTTACATTTTATTCAAAATATTAGATGTATACTATCGATAGATAATATAGTTTTACGTGATCTTATTTTCTAAGGACTTACCTCGTAATATTGATGAAAACATAATGCCATCCAAATAATTAAATATTTTATTTTCAAAACTTTACTCTTTTTTTTTTTTTTTTTTTTTTTTTGTTTTTCTTCAAAGTTGCGAGTCCTTATCTAAATAGAAGAGTCAATTTTGTATATACTCTTAAATCTATTTTGTTGAAGTTGAAATCTAGTAATATTGTTCACTTAGTTGTCCATTAGTTTTTCCATTGTAAGCACCCTTAATTATTGGAATTGTATTTGATATATCTTTTCAATTAAATAAGATATACTTATTTTTTATGCATAGAGGAATTGGTAACTTCTTTTTCTTTTTAACAACTAGTCAATCCACTTAGTGAGACCCTTGATGGCTTGGGGTTGGTATTATCATCATCAAGTTGACACACACTCAATACACTTGGGTTATATTAATACATATTCCCTAATTAGGCATGCCCTCAAGGTGTGAACCTAGGTCTATTCTTGGTAGGTACCCAACACCTTACCAATCCACCTAGCCCTTGGGGAGAAATAAGATATACTTATACACAATATAAAAAGAATATATTATATTTGGTTGAACAATGCTTTGTCTAGGCAATCTCTAAACGGTATTAAGTGAATTTGTCATAAATTATTTCTAATGATATCATATTTGTATTATATTTGAAAGTAATATATTTTCAAAAATTTAAAATAAAATTTCACCACTTGAGCCCTCAAACATTTTCTAGAGAAGTTATTGACTAAAGTTGATATTTTAATCATAGCTTGATAAAACAAAATGATATTTGACTTTTTAATTTTTTATTTTTAAGGTGACACATTTGATCAATAAATTTCATGGTAAAACATGTCTATTTGATGTTTCAAAATGAAAAATACTATTTTTAGTATAAGAGGTAAATACAATTATTTTTTACTGTTATTAAATAAATATTTTATTGTTAATATTCTCTAAAAGACATTCGCTTTATGTTATCCTACTCATAAGATATGAAATTATAAATATGACATAATAATTATATGATCAACTCCAATAACATTAAGATTCTAAGAAAATATAATTTCTACACAAAAATCTTGGTGCGTACAACTTCTTTGTTAAGGAGACCTTGATATGTGTATGCAATTTTTCCTACCATTTTTTCCATATTTAAACTCTATCAAATGAACAATTTTGTACCTATTTGGATACTATTAAATAGGCTATGATGAAATTTTTATTTTTTAGATACTTGAAATATATTTATTTTCTTTATATATTATTTATGTTATGTATATTCTAACTAAAATTAGATAAAGAAATACCTCCAAGGTGTGAACTTCCTTAATGACAACTTAGCAAGCAGGGGGTCTGCTTTTTGGAAGGCAATCCTCACAAGTAGGGATCTTGTCAAGAAAGGTCTTGGATGGATTCTAGGAAATGGGTAAAAAATAGACTTTTGAAAGGATCGGTGGGTGAGAGCTAAGGAGTTATCCCAGAATCCCCGTTTGGCTAGCATTCAAGAGCATATAGAGCAGCATATTGGGAAGAAGATTGCAAATTATATGTGGCAGGATATAAATATCAACAGGTGGAAACACATCGAGTACTGGGGTTTTGAAGCGTAGTTTGAAGAGCTTTATAACATTTTAACTCAGCAAATTATTCCATCTGGAGAGGATGAAGATCACATTGTTTGGGCTGAGACTGAAAGTGGTGACTTCATAGTTAAGTCTGCCTATAATTTACTTCTCAATGTGGAAGGTCAACAATTTCAATTGAGTTTGGTTTGGATCAAAGGCTTAATTCCTAAAATATCTTTTTTTTCATGGCTAGTGATTCAAGGAAAAATACTCACTATGGACAATATGTTATCCCAAGGTATGGTTATTGGTAATCGTTGCTACATGTGCAGGGAGGGGATGGGAGACAACCCAACACTTGTTTTGTTTCTAGAGTGTCCAGTAGCGGAATCCATCCTGGATGAACTTTTCCAAGCCTTTAGGATCTTGTGGTTTAAGCCTGCTCTTATATCCGAAGTGTTCCATCAATGGCCTTAAACCTTTGTTAGCCTAATGGAAGCACGAGATTCCAGTCAAAAGAAACACTAGTTATGCAACATAAGAAGAAAATGAAACACTTTGATCCTATGCACCAAAATTAAGAAAGATACGATTTAAGAAAACGAAAGACAAGATATAAAAGAATCACAACCCTCTTTATTCAAACATTTTGTCCTCAGTTACATAGACGTCTCCTCCCCTTTTGGGGGCGAGGAGCGTTAGATTGGTCTTTGTCACACTGTGTGACTTAGTCTTCCTCCTTTTCGCGTGCTCACGATTGCAATGGGCGGGCCAAGCTGCTGCCGCCGCTGATGTTGATGAGTCTTCGCTTCTGGTTGCTCCTCCTACGGTCAAAGAAACAGACAAGACATTAATAGCACCTGTGACAAGAAGAGAAATTCACGCTTTTGAAATTGCTAAAAGGCATATATGAAAAGTTGTCTAAAACAGTGACTGCAGCAAATCCAAATGATCTAAAAACTTGACAAGGGACAGAAAACATCACCAGAAGGCCTCTGCCACTGAAACAGTCGGCCAATCCACCTTAAACTGGAATTCGTCCCTGGGCAGGACGAATTCTGACTGTAATTCGTCCCTGGGTGGGACGAATTCTTCTGAGTAGGAGAAATCGACCTGCTCTTTGCTCCAATGTCAGATCCCGGGACCTGCAAAACTCCTAAAAATAGGGGGGTTAGGTAATTGGGGCCATTTTGGGATGACCCAGATGGTCGGATTTTCCCAATTTGGCTTCCACCCTCGGGAATTTGACCTTGACACCTGCAAGTTAGCAAAACGACAAAGCAATAAAAAACACCCTAAAATCTGACCAAAAGCTACAAAATTGCAATAATAGACTAATCAGACCTAGTAACACAGAATGCAATATAAAAAAATAATCTAAAGCACTCAAAACTAAAATTAGGACTTGGGAGGTGCGGGGGTGCCCAAGTGGGCCTCCCACCGTTGGCCCTCGATTTTGGAGCCAATCCACCAAGGATGGGCCCAAAACCTTTTAGGATTGGGGGGTCGGCGAATTGGTAGGTTCAGATGTCCATGCGTCGGATTTGAGTAAGGTTCGAGCTTCCAAAGGCCACCCAACAACCTCCCTTGCAAAAGAGATTGATGGATGTAGGAAGGCGAACAAAGCGGGATGCAAGTGAGTCTTCAGTTCGGCAGCACTTCGTTGCTTTGAACACTCCTTCCACCTATCTATTTTGGGTGAGAAAAGTCCCACCTTTTATAGACCCAAGGGGTCTCTTTTGGGAGGGAAGCACAAAAGCCAAGTGTTGGCCATGGGCGCCATGTGGCAGTCTTGTCTTCCCATGAGGGAGTGGAGTCTTCCCTTGACTTGAACTTTGATAAATGCTTCTTGTAACAGTCCTCCAACGGCCCCTATGTCCACTTACACATGCGTGCAAGGTAGGAGCCCTTAACTGACTGTTCTGGGCTGCCACTTGGCACCATTTGCCTTTTTGCCCGTTAAGCTTAGAATTCGTCCCACCCAGGGACGGATTCGAATTCGTCCTGGGGTGGGACGGATTCTATTTTGAATTCGTCCCGGGGTGAGACGAGTATTGGGCAAAGTGTCCAAGTGTGCCAAATTGCTCCTTGACCTTACAAAATTGCTATGAAAGTGGTTAAGACCACTGTTTAACCTCTGAGGGCTTCCCTGGGTGCTGTGTTTGCCAAAGCGATCAGTGTTTGCAGTCACATAATCGGATTGGTGCTGTTTTGGTGTCTACACCTAAAAATTAAGTACCTATGGAAAATCTATTGGAATCATTTTATTTGGCATATTTGGCTAGAAAGGAGCCATAGAGCCTTTAAGGATACCATTCACAACCCAAAAACCATCCTCAATAGGATTATTGTCTTTGCAAAAGAAAATCTTAGTACCTTAGTGGATGAGAACCACTCAATTCCTCCCCAAGAAAAATAATTAGCTCGGGCCTTAGTTATTGAGGACAAACCTTCCATTTCTTTGCTCAATCCCAAAAATGGGATTTTTTGGGAGCCACCCCCCCAGGGTTGGTTTAAACTAAATTTTGATGGTGCAGCCAAGGATAACCCAGGAAGAGCTAGAGCTAGAAGAATAATCAGGGATCATCAAGGAAATCTGGTCAAGGCCTTCGCTGAACCATTTGGAATCAGAACTAATAATGAAGCAGAAGCTAGAGCCCTTTGGAAAGGGTTGCAAGTAGCCCAAGAAACTCAAGGTAACTTGATGATTCAAGGTGATTTGATGAACATCATCAACCTCTTAACCAATGGCAAAAAACCTCCATGGAGAATCGAGGGAGTCATCCATGAAGTGAGGATCCTTTTTTGCAGCAAGACAGAACATGAGGGCTCGTCATGTGTATCGTGAGGCCAACATGTCAGCTGAAAAATTATCCAACATAGGTTTTGATGTTGGTAGTTTGGTGACATGGACACAAGGTGTGCCACGTGAAGTGGAAAACATTATTTGTCATGAAAAGAAACCTACCAGTTAAGGAGAAAGATGAATGGGTGTTCTTTCCCCATGGAGCTGGTAATAACTATGGGGTTTCCCTCTAAATCATACCAAATTGGAAATGAAGGTAACATGGTGTAAGCCTTGGAGGATTTTGATAGAGAATAGGAAATGGGCAAGCAACAGGTTTCACAGGTGCAAAGTTCCAAACTTCAATTTCCTATCAATGTAAGTAATGTTTACAGTTATGTTTAGGTATGGGTGTGCCTTGTTAGTAAGGTGTTGTAGGGGATTCAACACAATTTATGGTAAGAAAGTTTCAAGGATGACTAGGATCTACAATCTCAGTAGAATGTTGGATATTGTAATAGGTTTTGGGTTAACCTACAAAACCCGGTAATTAATGAAGACTTTTATTTACCAAAAAAAAAAAAAAGATAAAGAATAGATAATATATAGAAGAGTAAATTTATCAAAATAGTATGGTATGTTCTATATAGTGATGATATTAGATGAATCAAAGATACCAAAGAGTTTTAAGGTATAACAAAATGTCAATGGGAAGACATAAGTATGTTTTTTTTTTGTATTACCTCAAACACAAAGAGGTAATCATTCTATTTTTTTTGTTTTTGATAGTTTTTGAATATGGAATAAAAAAATATATATTAACATCGATAAAATCACCCATTATACCCCTAGTATATATACCTAATGTGATAGTGATAATCATGGATGTTAAACATTGATTCTCCTTGATCAACACTAGAGAAGCCAAAAATAAGTGGTAATAGAGAGTGGAAGTAGAATAAAATATGGATTATTGGTAGTAGAGAATAAATGGTAGAATATTGATAACATTCAATAAATGAAGAATAATGGGTAGTAGATCATAAAAAACAAACAATGGATAACATAATATATGAAATATTTCTAATTGTGGAGAACAAACTCCAAATGAAAGACAAATGGTTGTAGAGAACATACTACAAATAAAATATGATCAATAATAAAGAACATATTACAAATAAATGACAACTAATCACAAAGAACATACTGTAAATTAAAGACTCATGGTCGTAAATAAAAAACTACAAATGAAAGATGCTTGGTCATAGAGAATAAAATACAAATGAAAAATGCCCAATCACACAAAATAGACTACAAATGAAAAACACCTAGTCATAGAGAACACACTATGAATGAAATACACCTGGTCATGGAGAAAAACTAGAAATGAAATATACTCAATCATAGAGAATACACTATAAATGAAATATGCTTGGTCATAAATAACACACTACAAATAAAATATGATTGGTCATAGAGAACACCCTACAATGAAAGATACCTAGTCGTAGATAAAGAGGATGAACAAAGTGTAAATGATAGGAGATACAATGATCGGTAGTGTCACATAAATAAGCAATGATAAATAGCATAATCAAAGATGACCATACCTGATACCATTGAACATAAGACCAATATTAGGTAGAAGACCACGATGTCCTTTATAGCACCTATATCACATTCTTTTTCTAATATGAAATACTTTTTCTTTATAGATACAATGGCTCCAACTCCTAATGGAATCAAGAAAGAAAATTCTTCAAGAAAAAAGAGTATACTAAAATATTTTAGACATATCTTGAAATCCAATGAGGCATCAAAATCGAATGAGGCACCAAAATCTACACAAATGCAAGGTACATACCCATTTTACCTACTTAATAGTAATTTTCATAAGTAATTTTAAAAATGCTATAGAACATATTTGAATGTAAAATACACAATTAATCCTATATGCCTCCACTTGATGATATTGTGGAGGATGAAATACCTCTATATAATTTTTTTATTAATAATGTTATGCAATAACTTGAACATAATATTGAAACTAGCACACCATCTAAAAATGAGAAAGATCATTCTAATTAAATGCACACTTTTAAGGAATATTCTACTCAAAAACCTAAATATAGAAAGTTAACAAGGTGGACTATTGGAAGGACATTTTAGCTTGAATGCTTATCAAAATATCAATTTATTGAACCAATGTAGCCAAAAAATAGTAATGATATGCCAAAAGAATGTAGATGCATTGTTTATAGTTGAAAACTAGCAAAATAACATAAGATGCAACTTAATTTGGATACAATAGAAAACAATTGTAGGAAATTCTAAGTGACATTTAAAGAAATCGATGGAACAACTAAAAAATAATTACGTAAAAGGATGCATCAAAATACGTACATGTCATATATGCAGAAGGCTATGACAAAGAGATGAAACAACAAAAAACACTAGCTCAGAATGGTGGACTGATTTCAAAATAGTTTAAAAAAAATATAAAACTACTTTAGCTTCAAAAAGCTTGCAGTTTTTTGCCATATTTACTATTCTTAAAAAGGTAAACCTATGTCATATTTGACTTATTTTAAGAATATATTTCAACTAGTTTATATACAAAACCTCCCCAATTTCCATTGGTCAGATTGAAGTGGTTGGGAAATGGTAAAATATATCTCTTTGGTTGATAAGGAGAACCTAAAAGAGAAAGTTAAAATTTCTAGATTCATTTCACTTTCTGTCGATGAGGTGACTACTTTTGATAAAACATCTTGGATTTGCATGCATGTTTACACATTTTAAAACCATGTAAGGTAATCTCATTTTCTAGCAATACATAGGATGGTGGAAAATTATAATGCATAAAATATTTACAATATTGTTTTTACTAGATTAAAGGATTTTTTGGAATGAATGATGCATCAATAGCTAGTAAATTAATATGTACTTGAGTTCATGGTGCTGCTATAATGCAAGGTAACAAAAATGGTCTTTGTATTCAACTTCAAATATCAATTACCTTATATTTGATCCCAATTCACTGAATGACTCATAGAATGAATCTTGCACACAAAATTGTGAGCACATTTGAAAATAATACAAGAATATAAAAATTATACATGAAGTGAATGATTATTTTTCATGCAGTCCAAAAATATTTTTAGAGTTTCAATTGCATCCTCTACAAGTTACAGAAGATAAAAAATTATCAAAATATGTAATACTACGTGGATTTCATTGTTTCAACCTACAACAATTTTTTTTAAAGAATATAAATCCTTAGTAGGGTTTATGTATGATAATCAGAGGGTAGTTGATCAAGAAAAACATTTGCTATATAGTATGACAGACATGGAAACACTACTTACTTTATGTGGTATTCTTCCAATGTTGCATGAAATGAATACTTTGATAAAACTTGCACTACAAATATCTATTTATATTGTTGATTTCATCAGGATTAGAAGATAAATTTGTATGTGTATTAATATATTATACTTATCATGTGAAATTTTTGATGAGCAAGGTGCAGCAACAGTATTGTCATTGTTGTCAACACAGTTAGACAGATCGGTTGATGCAGTGGACAGGAGTTAAGAGGATCTTCAGAGTATGTACAATGATTATCCAAAAGATCGAAGTGGCCCATATGCTAAAAATCAAAAGAAAATCACAAGGAAGAAAACTGTCACGATATCGCGACATGTTGAGCAAGGAAGAAAACTGTCGCGATATCGCGACATGTTGAGCAAGAAAGAAAACTGTCACGATATCGCGACATGTTGAGAAGAAAGAAAACTATCGCGATATCATGACATGTTCGGAGAGAAGAAAGCAAAACTATCATGATTTCGTGACATGTTCGGAGAGAAAGCGCAAGCAAGCAAAACTATCATGATTTCGTGACATGTTCGGAGAGAAAGCGCAAGCAAGCAAAACTGTCACGATTTCGCGACATGTTCGGAGAGAAAGCGCAAGCAAGCAAAACTGTCACGATTTCATGACATATTGCAAGAGAGAGTACGAAAGAAAAAGTGTCACGATTTCGTGACATGTTGGAAGAGAAAAAGGCAAGTAGAAAAAGTGTCACGATTTCATGACATATTGCAAGAGAGATAGTACGGAAGAAAAAGTGTCACGATTTCATGACATGTTGGAAGAGAAAAAGGCAAGTAGAAAAAGTGTCATGATTTCATGACATATTGCAAGAGAGATTGTACAAAAGAAAAAGTGTCACGATTTCATGACATGTTGCATTTTCGCGGTCCAAAGCGAAGAGAAAATGCAAGGAGGAAAAAGTGTCACGATTTCATGACATGTTGCATTTTCGCGGTCCAAAGCGAAGAGGAAGGCAGAGAAGGAAAAGTGTCACGATATCGTGACATGTCGCATTTTCACGACTTGAAAAGAGCAGGAAGGCAGAGAAGGAAAAGTGTCATGATATCGTGACATGTCGCATTTTCACGACTTGAAAAGAGCAGGAAGGCAGAGAAGGAAAAGTGTCACGATATCGCGACATGTCGCATTTTTGTGACTTGAAAAGAGGAAGGAAGAGAATGAAAAAGTGTCACGATATCGTGACATGTCGCATTTTCGCGACCCGAAGGTAAGAGAAAGTGCAAAGGAGAAAAAGTGTCGCGATATCGTGACATGTCGCATTTTCATGACTCTAGGAGGAGAGAGAAAGTAAGAAGGCAAAAGTGTCGCGATATCGCGACAAAAGTAAAAAGGAAGAGTACGAAGGTGAAAGTGTCACGATATCATGACATTGTTTGGTAAAGAAAGAAGAGAAGGAGTGAAAGTGTCGCGATATCTGACATGTGGTGTGTGGGTACAAGCAAAAAAGAAGCAAGGAGGTGAAAGTGTCACGATATCGTGACATGTTGTGTTTTCACGGGTACAAGCAAAAAAGAAGCAAGGAGGGCAAAGTGTCACGATATCGCGACATTGTGTCTGAAAAAAGAACAAAGAGTGAAGTTTCACTATTTACATTTGTATCAAGCTAAGAAGAGAACCCAACGAAATAAGATATGTGACCGTTAACCTAAGTTATACGAAAGTTACAAAGGCGTTACAAAAGAAAATCATGCAACTAATATAAGAAAAAAATAAAAATAGAAACAAAAATGCATGCATGCACAGAAAAGAATACGAATAATCATTGACCGAGAAGATGACAATCATGGTAGGGGTATAATATTGTTCAATTCGTAAACAGTGTGAAAACCTAGCCACCCATATATCAAAAGGAGTTACAGTTAGAAGGTGTTTCAACTGACAAGTGGTGCATGTGAAATAAAAGGAGTTACAACTGGAGTTATAAGAAGACAATATGGTTATAAAAGGAGGTCTATGCGAAGAATTACATGCTCTAAAAAGAGTGAAAGTGCTGGATTAAAGGAGGATTTAATCTTGTGAAGAGAGAGAGGAGAGCGAGAGAGGTGTGCGGTATGTGAAGAGTGGGCAATGTTGAGAAAGCAATAGACCAGTCAGGGTCTTGTAAAAGTGAAGGCATCTTTATGTCAATCTTCTAGTTTCAGAACAGAAGTCCAAGTTGGTGCTTGGCATCAGGGGTTGGTGCTCCTTCCAGTTGGTGTTGGTAAATCAGGGGTTGGTGCTCCTTTTTATTGGTGCAAATAAATCAGGGGTTGGTGCTCCTTTCTATTGGTGTAGATAAATCAGGGGTTGGTGCTCCTTTCTGTTGGTGTAGATAAATCAAGGGTTGGTGCTCCTTCCAGTGGGTGCTGGTAAATTGATTGTAAAATTGGTATTTTGCAAAGGCTGGATTTGGATGGGAGTCCAAAAAGTCAATTTTGAGGAGTAGCCAAAACTGGTGAACCTCGGTACATCTTGTGTTGTGTGATGCTCTTTTGGTATATTTGCTTTATTGAGTTTTAAGCTTTCATTGTTTCAGCATTAAGAATTGAAGATTTAAGTTTTTAAGAGCTACACTGATTCACCCCCCCTCTCAGTGTCATAGTGAGACTAACAATTGGTATCAGAGCCAGTTTCCCTTGTCAGGCTAAATCAGCTAGGGTTGATCTTGGAAGTGACACAATGGCAGGTGGTGAAGGTTTCTCATCAAACAAAGCACCATTGTTGGATGGAACTAATTACACATTTTGGAGACTCAGGATGCAGACATATCTTTGTGCTTTGGGATACGACATTTGGGATTCGGTAGATAGTGGATACACAATACCCACCACTTCTCCAACCGATGCTGTCGATAAGAAATTGTTTGAGAATAACTCAAAAGCAAAGAATGCTATCATGTGCGGATTAATGGACAGTGAACTAGTAAAAATTATGGGTTGTAAAATGGCAAAAGAAATATGGGACAAACTGAGGAGCATTCATGAAGGAGATGATAAGATCAAGGAGGCCAAGTTACAAACGCATCGAGCTCAGTTCGAAGCATTAAAGATGAATGACGATGAGAACATAGAGGCATACATGCTGAGAGTTAATGGAATCATTAATGCGATTAGAGGACTCGACGAGAAAATGGAAGATGTTGTCATCGTGAAAAAGGTACTAAGATCTCTTCCCAAAAGATTTGATTCTAAAGTTTCAGCAATAGAAGAAGCTAAAGATCTAAATACTTTTAGTATGGATGAGATGCATGGTTCTTTGACTGCATATGAGATGAGAATAGGAAAAACCAAACCCACAGAAAGAGAAGCTGCTTTTAAAGCACATAAAAATATAAAAGCAAAACAAGAATCCGAGGAAGAAGAGACATCAGATGAAACGGAAGCAAACTTTGTTCGAAAACTAATAAGGGGAAAAGGAAAATACAGAGGAAAGCTACCATTTAAGTGTTTCAACTGTGGAGGCATTGGGCATGTTGCAGCTAAATGTCCACTTAATGAGAAGGACGAAAGTGATGAAGGATCGCACCAAGAAAGAAGTGACTGGAAGAAAAAACCAAATTTCAGAAACAACAACTTCAGGAAGAAAAGTTTCATCTCCAAGAATGTCAGTTCATCAGAAGACAGCTCCGGTGAGGATTCTGAAGAAGAAACAGATGAAGCTCTTTTCATGGCATTCGAAGAAGAAAAAATAGAGGAAAAATAGGAATGTAATAAAAAACTTGAGGCTGAGGCTGAAGTATATCTAGAAGGTGAGTTGATCGCTGCACTTGAAGAGTTGGGTATAGAAAGGAAAAAGAACAAAAGACTATCCAAGAAGTTGGAAGAATATGGGGATAATATTGAAGATCTCTTCTTGCAAATTCATAAAGCCAAGAAAATAGAAGAAGCTTTGAAGTCACACCTGGATGATAAAAGCGATGTTTGCGGCAAACAAGAAGAGGAGATTGTTTTATTGAGGAAACAACTAGAAGAGGCCAATACAAATCTCAAATTTGAGAAGAGCACAGAGTTGCTAGATAAAATGATAAGGCAACAAAGAAGCCCCATGTCTAAGCTTGGTCTTGGATATGAAGTTGAACAACCTTCATCTTCTAAATCTGCAGAGAAGAAGAAGTCCACTACTAAAGGATCAAAGCAAGAAAAGTTTGAAGCTGAAACTTCAAAAGGAAGAAAATCTCAAAGGAGATCTACAACAAAGCAACCACAACAAAAGAGGTTCTATCACTCTCACTTTATTCATAATAATGCTTGTAATGGCTATTGTTTTAGATGCAACCTTTATGGTCACAAGGCAATGTATTGTGGATTGAATAATAGATCAAAGAGTTATGCTGGTAGAAATACATCTGTTGAACACCATGTGCAATGTTTTAAATGTAATGGTCATGGGCACATAGCAAGGTCTTGTCCAAGAACTTTTGTATCTAATCTAAGGCAAGACAGTAGATTTCATCAGACGCAAAGAATGCAACACAGACAGGGAAGAAATCATGTGCATCAAAGAAAGGAAAATAATCATCCATCAAGGATGTACAAGAGACAACCACCCAAGAGAAATGTTCAAGTTCACGAAAAGGTTCAAAATAGGGATGCAATTGAAAACCTTCAACCTAAGTTCAAGAAATATTGGAGAAAGAAAGAAGAGAGGAAATCGTGTCTCCTTATATCGAAGGAGATTACTCCGCTATTGCACTAAGCAACTCCAGGTAGCACATCCTCGGGGGGAGCAATCTTGAAGTTTCATTTTAATGCTCCTATGTATTTGTTTGATTACCTGAGGATGAAAGGCAAGTAGTCAGGGAAGTTGTCGTATAGTTGTCGAAGTATGTTTTCAGTTCATGTAGTTTGTGGAAGTGCCGTGAAGGGTGGTGATTAAATTGAGAGTTGTCATTATTGGTAGTATTGCTATATGTCATTGTTGTACTGGTGATGGTTCTTACTGCCACTGTCCAAAGTTAAGGATTATAACAGTTCAGATAATTTGGTTAGTGAAAGAATGTTGCCCTAGCCGCATATATGTGTTTCGATAAAATTGCAGTGTTGGTACAGTGTTGGACAAAAGTTGGTACAAGTGTGAGTCACTTGTCAATTTTGTTGACAGATGTGAAATCAATGTTTTTGAATGGGAAGCTTGAAGAAGAGGTTTATATTGAGTAGCCAGATGGTTTCCAACTTGGTGATGATTGGTTGAGTTGATTTGATTGAGCCTAGTCAAGTTATGTGTGAAGTGATTTTTAAAGTTCTATGAAATAAATTATTCCATCATTCTATGTTGAGTTGAGATTGAGGTTAGAAGATATTAAGTCTCTAACAATTCTCTTTATGCTTCTATGAAGTGGATTTGATTTGAGATTGTCATTCATTGTTGAGTTCATTTTGAGTACTACTTGAGCATGATTGATTGAGCCTTTGAAGAAGGCCTTTGGGAAATATTTGAGGACAATGTTGGGATAGATTTGAGGACAGTGTTGGGACAGATTTCCAAATGCAGATTTGGGCAGGATGTGTAGATGATAGAAAGAGTACCAGTGGAGGTGCATTCTATCTTGGAGACAGGTTGGTCACGTGGAACAGTAAGAAACAAGAGTCAGTTTTCTTATCCACAGCAGAGGCAGAATATATTGCAGCGACAACGTGTTGTACGCAGAGGGAGCATTTATATATTTGATTATCTTTTTGCTCATGTTTGTAATTTTTGCTAACTGTCATAACGTGTGCCTGAGAATGTTGTGCATGGACTCAGGGGGAGTCTGCAGTAGCCCTTTGGTATTATTGTCAAAGGGGGAGAAGAATTACAGGAAATTGCACGTGTGTTGCCAACAATTCCAAAGGGGGAGATTGATGAGCAAGGTGCAACAACAGTATTGTCATTGTTGTCAACACAGTTAGACAGATTGGTTGATGCAAGTGGACAGGAGTTAAGAGGATCTTCAGAGTATGTACAGTGATTATCCAAAAGATCGAAGTGGCCCATATGCTAAAAATCAAAAGAAAATCACAAGGAAGAAAACTGTCGCGATATCACGACATGTTGAGCAAGGAAGAAAACTGTCACGATATCGTGACATGTTGAGCAAGGAAGAAAACTGTCGTGATATCATGACATGTTGAGAAGAAAGAAAAACTATCACGATATCGTGACATGTTGAGAAGAAAGCAAAACTATCATGATTTCATGACATGTTCGGAGAGAAAGCGCAAGCAAGAAAACTATCATGATTTCATGACATGTTCGAAGAGAAAGCGCAAGCAAGCAAAACTGTCATGATTTCATGACATGTTCGGAGAGAAAGCGCAAGCAAGATAAACTGTCACGATTTCATGACATATTGCAAGAGAGATAGTACAGAAGAAAAAGTGTCACGATTTCGTGACATGTTGGAAGAGAAAAAGGCAAGTAGAAAAAGTGTCATGATTTCGTGACATATTGCAAGAGAGATAGTACGGAAGAAAAAGTGTCACGATTTCATGACATGTTGGAAGAGAAAAAGGCAAGTAGAAAAAGTGTCATGATTTCGTGACATATTGCAAGAGAGATAGTACGAAAGAAAAAGTGTCATGATTTCGTGACATGTTGCATTTTTATGGTCTAAAACAAAGATAAAGTGCGAGGAAAAGGTGTCACGATATCGCGACATGTTGCATTTTCATGGTCAAAGCGAAGAGAAGAGAGAAGGAAAAGGTGTCGCGATATCATGACATGTCGCATTTTCTGACTTGAAAGAGAGGAAGGCAGAGAAGGAAAAGTGTCGCGATATCGTGACATGTCGCATTTTCGCGACTTGAAAAGAGAGGAAGGCGAGAGAAGGAAAAGTGTCACGATATCGTGACATGTCACATTTTCATGACTTGAAGAAGAGCAGAAGGCAGAGAATGGAAAAGTGTCACGATATCGCGACATGTCGCATTTTCACGACTAGAAGAGAGAAAGAAGAAGGAAAAGTGTCATGATATCTGACATTGAAAGAGAAAAAAAGGAGAAAGAAAGAAGAGAAGGTAGAAGTGTCGCGATATCGTGACATGTTTTCTTGAAAGTAAAAGGAAGAGAAGGAGGTGAAAGTGTCACGATATCGCGACATGTGTTTGTGACAAGAAAAGAAGAGAAGGAGGGAAAGTGTCACGATATCTGAGACATGTTTTTTCTTGGAAGAAAAAAGAAGCAAGGAGGCGAAAGTGTCACGATATCGTGACATTTGTGTTTTAGGTACAAGAAGAAGGAGGGAAAGTGTCACGTCGGAAGCTAAGAAGAGAACCCAATCGAAATAAGATATGTGACCATTAACCAAGTTATACAGTAGTTAAAGTGGCGTTACAAAAGAAAATCATGCAACTATATATAAGAACAATCAAAGAAGAAAAAAAAAAAAAATAGTGGAAGGAAAAAAAAATAGAATCGAAAATGCATGCATGCAAAAAAGAATACGAACAAAAAGAAGATGAAAGTCATGGTAGGGGTAAGTGTCAATCAAACAGCAACGTGTTTGACAAAACCCCCCCATACACAAAAGAGCTATATATATAGAAGCGTTACAACTGACAAGTGCGACATGAGAAATGAAAGGAGTTACAACTAGAGTTACAAAGAGACAATATGGTTATAAAAGGAGGTCCCGCTGGAGAATTACATCTTGAAAAGAGTGAAAGTGCTCGGGATTAAAGAGGGATTAAAGAGAGCAAGAGGAGAGCGAGAGAGGTGTGTGGTATGTGAAGAGTGGGCAATGTTGAGAAAGCAATAGACCAGTCAGGGTCTTGTAAAAGTGAAGGCATCTTTATGTCAATCTTCTAGTTTCAGAACAGAAGTCCAAGTTGGTGCTTGGCATCAGGGGTTGGTGCTCCTTCCAGTTGGTGCTAGTAAATCAGGGGTTGGTGCTCCTTTCTGTTGGTGCAAATAAATCAGGGGTTGGTGCTCCTTTCTATTGGTGCAGATAAATCAGGGGTTGGTGCTCCTTTCTATTGGTGCAGATAAATCAGGGGTTGGTGCTCCTTCCAGTGGGTGCTGGTAAATTGATTGTAAAATTGGTATTTTGCAAAGGCTGGATTTGGATGGGAGTCCAAATAGTCAATTTTGAGGAGTAGCCAAAACTGGTGAACCTCGGTACATCTTGTGTTGTGTGATGCTCTTTTGGTATATTTGCTTTATTGAGTTTTAAGCTTTCATTGTTTTAGCATTAAGAATTGAAGATTTAAGTTTTTAAGAGCTACACTGATTCACCCCCCCTCTCAGTGTCATAGTGAGACTAACAATTTTTATGGCTCCTTTGTTTGATTATTGAAGAATATTAATAAATGTAAACAATTGAAACAATTTGTTGAAATTCAACATCAACGATCATCTTTGTATTAATATTCGAAGAAAAGAGATACCTTTATATTATTTTGAGAAGGGATCAGAATCCTTAATATTTTGAACAAATTCTAATAACATATAGTAAATTTAATGTAGTTTTACTTAATACAAGGATGAGATTGAAAAAAACAAAAAAGCAAAAATATTGATAAGAGAAATGATGTAGGAGCCTATTTTTTGGAAGGCATATCGTTTGACTGACCGTTGGATCAAATTGAAATTTTATGGGGATCTAGATATTAAGGAGGAAAATTGCATGGCTAGTGAATATATTACCTAGAATATTTTCAATATTGTATCAAGCCCTAATTCCTTCTTCTGGTGCCACCAAGATGTAATTTAATGTTTTTTAGAAAACTAGAAGAAAGAATATTTTGAAAAAAATTTAGAAATGGATAGGTGTTAATATTTTCTAGAAGATATAATATAGGTGATATAACAATGTGTATTAATTTAGAGGGCTATCTGAGCTTTCTGGTGAATTCCTAAAAGAAGGCATTAGAATTTTGTTAGATTTAACGTTTTGCTTTAGGTTTTTTTGGATATATATATTCCTATAGTATCGTATTATACGGGGAATTAAATATAGGAATATGAAAATGCTCGTAATGAGAGTCATACCCCACTGACTTCTCCTTTACTCCACAATGGTCGTAATCAGAGTAATACCTATATGCCTTCTCCCTTAGGCCATAATGGTCGTAACCAAAGTCATACCCCTATGCCCTCTTCATCTCCATCTTGACATCCATATCCATATGGTTCCCAATAAACTCCAAGTACAATCGTGATGGTTTGCAAACATGCATCTGATCAACAATATTGTATTAAATAATTATCATCGTATCATGGAGCTGACAAGGTGGACTTACGAAAGCTTGTTGAAATAACCCTTAGATTGAGTATCGACCAAGGTGATAAATTTCTTGGGTTTGTATGACAACCGTTGAGAGAGAAACACACATCCACTGACCATAATATACTAAAGCAGTATGTAAACAACTACTGGGACACAAAGGAGAGTCTGAAGACTTTGTTTATAGTACTGTCATTCAATAATAAATCCTGGTACCAGGATGTTCTATCTAAAATAAGTACAGCCCAAGGTCGTGCCAAGGGTTGTGTGGATGCGCTCAACAAAGCCAAATCATTGGCCTTGGCCCAACTTATCCAGCAAATGTCACAAGATTTCACCAACTCAATGGACGACGCAATTTCTGTCACAAAAGAGATGCGTGTCCACTCTTGATTTCCTCATTGTCAAAGTAAATAGTCTTCTTTGTTTGATGCACATTAGAGACGAGACATTGTTACACCTCCTCTTTCTCTAAGTTTCCTCTATTAAATAAACAATTATTATCTTATATATATTTCTAAAGTGTTGACTAGAATAATAAAAGTTTTAAAATTATTTGCGTTACTTTAACAAAGTTTATCAAAATGAATGAATTTTATGTTTTTTGAATTTTTATATAATTTAAAAACTATAAATTGATATAGTTAATAATAGAATTATATAGAGATAGATATGAATTAAAGTGGAACCAAATTTCAGTCATGGAATGTAGGTAATAATTATATTAAAATTTTAAATTTACAATAGAATTTTTTTATTACTTTTTCTAGTGGATAAATATTTTTATAGTTAAAAAAAAATTAAAACTTGAATTTGAGTTATTAAATACCTAATATCAAATGCCTAATCATAGAAGAGACATTCAAGATAAGTCAGTCATAAGTAATTCAGATGTGTCTTCTTTCCTTATGCTTGCTATTTAAGTCATTCATCAAGTCTTATAATATTTTATGTCTAAAACATAAAGCACATACATATTTTATTTGTAATATATTTAACCATTTACATTTAATTCAAAATATTAGATGTAGTTTTATGTGATATTATTTTCTAAGGATTCACCCCTTAATATTGATGAAAATATTGTTGTTACCATCTCTCATCTATCATCCTCCTATTTTTGTTTGATATCTATCACACTATCTTTTGCTATCTACCATATTTTTGTCTAACTATGTTGTACAAGTGAGGCTACTATACAAATACATATAAATGAAAATATATAAATATATGATTTATTAATAATTTTAAAAATATATAGGTATTGTTTTATGTATGAATATGTGCATTGTTGATAAGGATCAATAAAATTGAGGATGTGTGCAAATGATGCTACTATAATATGTGTAGGATTTTATTGGCATTAGTCTTGTGAGTGTGTCATATGAAAGGCCTTACATATATTGTATTCCACAACTTGGTTATGTGTGTATTGAAATAATATTTTGTTAAACATAAAGAACACATTTAATTATAATTATGAGAATAATTAAGCTATCAATTCAAAATAAAATTAATAATCATTAAATGAGTCAAACCTAATTAAAAAGCATGTATAATAATAATATTAAATAACTAATATAAATATATATTAGAATAAGTGAATATTCTCTTAAGTTCCACTAGGATACACACTTGAGTTTCCACTCCTCCATGTGTCAGGAGAACTCTCGGTGGTGTCTTCATCAGGTCTGATGAGTTGTTGTAATCCAACGACTCTCAATGATCAACTTTGCTATTTATACAAAGTTGATCCTTGAAATAAATCAATCAGTTCCACTCTTCTCTTCATATTTTGTGTAATGCTTTGCATATCTATTATTGTGAAATTCTAACATGGTACCAGAGCAGGATAGATTTTGCTAGCATTCTCTCTTGGAGGTTCTAGGAGCTGGTTCTTTTATCTTTTTGTTGGTCCTTTTTTTTACAGGCCTTCATAAGATTATATATAGTTTTTTTCAGCTATATTTTTTTTTCAAAATTATATGTATGTGGGCTTTTTCTAATATTATTTACCTCCTTCTCATTTAAATAAGGGAAGACTCTTTGTCTTCTGAGTAATTTTTTCAGATATATTGCTCTTTCTCTTTTCATAGATCTGTTCTAAAATACATAAGATATAATTCCTTTTCTATGTATTTTTTAGAAATTCTATGATACTCATACATTAATTTTCCATTGTTTACCTTAGCAAAAGAACTTATTTTTCACATATATCATGATATACAGGTTAACTCCTTTTCAAGTTTTTTTTGCAGGTAATATTCAACCTCTTCTCTGGTTGTCTAAGAGTGTTCTCAGAGAAGGCGCCTTCTTTCGTTACCTCGGCACCCAAATTTGGGTGCCATAAGGCAGCACGTGGCGCCTCTCGCCACTCTCTCTTTTGGCGGAGTCCCTCTTCGAACGTTGGGGCTAATAAATTTTTTGTCTCCCTTCGTCCGATTACATTTTCTTTCGACGCCCACCTCTCTTTCGCCAAACTCTCTTTTGGCGGTCTCCCTCTTCGAACGTTGGAGCTAACAATTTTTTTGTCTCCCTTCATCCGATTTCTTTCAGTTGCCTTTATTTCTTTAAATAAGGACTGTTTAGAATATTTTGATTATATTTTGGTGCCCCTATTTTGAATCAGATTTTACCGGAGTCGAAATCCTTAAATGATGCCAAGCATATCTAATCCATTTGGCGTTCGACAAATGGCTATAGTTGGGTCCCTTTAAAATATCGTCCGATCAAGCTTGTTTCTCATCGCTTCTTCCTTTCGAATGTTACAGTGGTTTCCTCAGGCAATATTTTTTTCAAATAGCATTGTTCTCTGTCCTCTCCATTTTTTATACAGGTTTTTTGACAGACACTTGCTTTGTCAGAGGCTCCCATTAAAAGGTGAACGAGGCATCTTCAAAGGACTTCGCAGCCCTTTATTTTGGGCTCTCTAACCTTATTTTGTAGGGAAATTGATTGAGGGGCGTGATTCATCTTCAAAGAGCGCGTACCGATTCTAATAAAATTTTTTGCAGGCACCTCAAGCTCCAAATTTTTCATAGAGATTATTTTCTTAAAATAACTAACATTTTTTGTAGGCTTCTCCGACTCTCCAGCTTAAGTCTTCTGAGTAAACTTAGGTTATTTCCTTTTATAAATTTCTTTTGGTTCCTTTAATCTGTCTACGTAGATTGCATACTCCAAATCATAAAAGGAAGAATACTTGGACACTCGTCATCTTAAAAGCCTCATTTCTACTTCGGTGAAGACATCAATAGAGCACCGCATCTTCGAGGAGGAGGATATTTTTTAATTTTGGTTGCAGGCTTCACCTTTACTCTGAAGCAACCATCTCAATAGTCTCCACCCTCCTATGCTGAAATCATTGTTTCATCAAGCATCTTCATATTTTAGAACGCCCTCTCTCTCAGGGACGTAATAGCTTTATAATTTTTTATATCCATAAAAATCTTGTTGTATTAGTTTTTTCGATCCTCCCATTTCGAAGGTCATTTGTTTTGCCTCCTTTTCACAAAGCCTTATTTTACAAGGCTCTCATCGAATAGTGAGTCAATATTGTAACCTTTTAATAAAAAAAATATATTTGGGGGGGTTAGTGCATTTATTTGCACATTTTGTGTTCCTTAAGGGGGGTTGCATCATTTTTTGTCTATCTTCCTCTATAGTTCTTTCTATCACTTTTTTAAGAAGCTTTTCTAGGTGTTATTGTTGAAATATTAGTAACTATATTTCATATGGAATACACTCTCTAATTGCAAAAACTTAAAACTCCTTTTATGTTTATTTTTTAAATATTAAATTTAAAGGAGAGCTATATAAACTATAAGTGTTATAGTTGGAATTTTAAATTTCAAAGAATATTCCATATTATTTGCTTCTTCAAATTCATATTTGTTAATTTTATTCTTAAATATTAACAAATATATATTTTTTTAAATTGTGTTTTTTGTTCTTAATATTTAATAAATATTAAAGAAGCAAAAACCTTTAAATAAAAATATAATAATAAGTTTTTTCTCAAAATATATTTGCCTACGTTCCATGTATCATTACCGCTAAAAACTTATAGTTTCCCTCACGTAAGGGCAGGTTTTTAGAGGCAATTGGTATAAAGGCCTAGCATATATTTTTCAATCAACCAATTTTTATATTCGATATCTCTCTCACTTATAGTTTCCCTCTAGTAAGGGCAAGTATTGAGAATATCCAAATTAAAAATATGGTTGATATCCTTGCATTTCAAGCCTACAACCCTTGAAATTCTTCTCTATACTTACAGTTTCCCTCAAGTAAGGGTGGGTATTGAGAGGAACTAAGAGGTTTTGGCATCTCATAAGCAAAAAATATTCAAACCTCAAATACTTATAGTTTCCCTCTTGTTAGGGTGGGTATCTTGAGTTTTATATATTGAACAACTTCATTTTTTCCCTAAAATCAATTCATTAATCCTAAAATTGAAGTTCTAAGGGGGGATATATTGGTTAAAACTTCAAATTTTCTCTTGTGTTAAAATGATGAATTCAATTGAACCTCTCACCCCTCATAAATTTCACACTTGGAAACCTAAAATTTTAAATCTTATCTCTCAAAAAGGTCTTACTCATTTACTAGAAGAAAAGCAACCAGAGTTTGAGAAAGAATATGAAATTTTTGTTCATAAAGGAAAGATGCATGAAACAATGGGTATTATTAGCTCTAATGTTCATGAAAGTTTGTGGTTTCACATTACAGATTGCAAAACTCCTCATGAAAGTTGGGAGAAACTAAAAACCTTGTTTGGGAAAGTAGATCAGATGAGATCAATGCAACTAGAAGCAGAACTAACATCTTTGTCTCCTGAAGATTTTAGTAGTATTGTTGACTTCCTTACTAAGTTCAAAGAAGTCCTCACTCAATACAAAGGTAGTGGGAAGACTAATACTGAAGAAGAATGCATTTATCTAATCCTTTCTAATCTAAATGGTGTTTTTCAAAATTTTTGCTACCACCTTTATATCTACCAAAGATGCTCTTGGTGCAACCTTTAAAATGCCTTCTTTAGAAGATTTTTGTGATAGATTAACTAGGGAAGAAACAAAACTTTCTAGATATGAAATATCTTCTTCTTCCTCTTCCTCTAAAGCCTTAGTAGCCTCCACCTCTTCTAAAGAAAAATTCAAAAAGAAGGAAAAGACCCCCATAACCTATACTCACTACAAAAAGAATGGTCACTCTGCAAACAAATGTTGGAAAATATTACAGCAACTAGAGGCAGCTATAAAGGATCAAAATATAGACAATAAAAAGCAAATAGGAAAAGCCCTTAATGTTCAAGGAAAAACCTCCAATTCTTCCTCTAATTTTTGGGTCCTAGATTCTGGAGCTACTCATCACATGACTGCTTCAGATAAGTCTTTTCTTCTATCTCCTCTAGCTCTACTTGTAGCATAGAAGTGGGTGACTCTTCCTTTATCCCTGTCAAAGGAAAAGGGGACATAACCATTGATGGTGGCTCTATAAATAATGTTCTCTATGTTCCAAACATTGCCACAAATCTCCTTTTTGTCTATCAAATTTGTACTTTTGGAAAGGGGAAAATTGTTCTCTTCTCTCCAACAGGAGTTGAGATAAGAGACTTTCAAGATCCCCATTCTCTTATAGCCAAAGGAAATATTGATCATAACTCTCATCTATTTCACTTCAAAGGTTTCCAAAATCCTAGAAGGAGCCTCCTGTTTTGTGGCTCATGGAGATCTTGAAAGCCAAATTTGGCATGAAAGGTTTGGTCATCTTAGTTACAACTACCTAAAGGATTTGAGCACCCATGATATGGTAACAATTTTACCCCAAGTCTCTTCTAGTGATGGATTTTGTCCTGGATGTGCTCTTGGAAAGCAACATCAAGATCCTTTCCACCCAAGTAGTTCTCTAAAAGCCTCATCCCCTCTAGATTTAATCCATAGTGACTTAATGACCTTTCCAGAACCTTCTTTCAAAGGAGAAAAGTATGCTCTAACCTTTATTGATGATTTTTCTAGAATATCCTGGGTCTACTTCTTGAAATATAAAAGTGATGTTCTATCCCACTTTAAATTTTTTAAAGCCTTAGTTGAAAATCAGGCATCTTGCAAAATCAAGAAGATTCACACAGATAATGGGGGGAATACTGTAGTAATGAGTTCTCCATATTTCTTTCAAGTCATGGTATCATTCATCAACATTCTATCTCCCATAATCCTCAACAAAATGGTATTACAGAAAGGAAAAACCAGACATTAAAAGAAATGGCAAATTGTATGCTCCATTCAAGAGATCTTCCAAAAGTTTTTTGGGCAGAAGCTATTAACTATGCCAATTATATTCAAAATCGCACACCTCATAAAGCTCTTGACCATTTAACTCCTGAAGAAGCATGGTCTGGCTCAAAACCAGATGTTTCCTACTTCAATATTTTTGGGTGTACTGCTTGGGCTCACATCCCAAAGAAGAAAAGGAAGGCTCTTGATAAGAAAAGCAAAAAGCTCATCTTTGTCGGTTATTGTGAAGAATTGAAAGCTTACAAACTTCTTGATACCTCAACTCATGAGGTCTTATTTCATAGGAATGTCCAATTTGATGAAACATTCCCTCAAAAATATCCTCAAACACCCTCTTCCTCCATTGAGCCTTCTCCTATAGTAGAACCTCAATATTATGAAGAGCCAAATCTTGAAGTTAACTTGGTCATTGATAATCAAGATGAGGAACATGTAACTCCAACTCAATGTATTTCAACTCCTTCCACTCATTCCTATATGCCAAAATGGGCCTCACCATTGTTAAAGAATCTACTCCTTACATCCAAAATCTTCCTTCAACAAGATCATCCAACCCCATAGGCATTGGTATTGTATGTCAGTCTATTTCCTCTGATCCTAAATCCTTCAAATAAGCCTCATGTATTAAATAATGGGATGATGCCATGGAAAATTAATTTTTCTTCCTTAATCAAAAACAAAACTTGGGATTTAGTTCCCTTGCCTAAAGGAAGGAAATTAGTTCATTGTAAATGGATCTTCAAAATAAAATATGGGCCTAATGGAGAAATAGACAAACACAAAGCTCATCTAGTAGTTGTAGACACCAAAACAACACCAATTCGATTATGTGACTACAAACATTGATTGCTTTGACACACACAACCCCCAGGTTAGCCCTCAGAGGTTAAACAGTGGTCCTAACCACTTTTACAGCAATTTTGGAAGGTCAAAAAGTAATTTGGCACCTTCAGACACTTTGCTCCAAATTCCTCCCACCCCAGGATGAGTACAAACTAGAATTTGTTCTATCCAGGGACAATTTCCAATTCGTTCCTGGGTAGGGTGAATTCCAGGTTCAACAGGCAAAAAGAGAAATTGCGCCAAATGGCAGCCAAGGATAGTCAATTAATGCTCCCTGCCTTGCATGCGCGCATAGGTGAGCAAATTGAATGTTAGAGGACTATCACAAGGGCAGTCATGGAAGCCCAAGTCAGGGAGGAATCTCCTCCCTCTTAGGAAGGCATGGCCGCCAAGTGGTGCCTTTGCATGCCCATCCAAAGAGACCCCTGAGGTCTATAAATTGGTGAGCTTCATCACCCCAAAGAGGACAGGTTGGAAGCATTTTTAAGCAATGAAGTGCTTCCAAATTGATACCACGCTTTACCTTTGATTCACCTCTTCCACATCCTTGATATCTTTCACAAGGGAGGTCATTGGGTGGTTATTGGAAGTGTGAATCTAGATCCCAAAGCCGACACTTGACCACATAGATCTACCAATTCATCGATAACACATTACAAGAGATTCCCAAGTGGATTGGTGCTGAAATGAGGTTCCAACGATGGGCGGTCCGCCCCCCCTTCTTCCGCCAAATATTATTTTTTTTTAAGAATGATTGGGAATTCATGGTAGATTGTTCTTTTTGTCATTTTTTTTTTGTGTTCCTCATTATGCTACTTAAAAAGTTTGTAATTCTGATTTTTTAATGCTTTTTTAAAAAATTATCATTTTTTTTCGCTTTTGTTTTTCCTCACTAACAGCACTAACGGTGAGAAGAGTCAAATTCCCGTTGATGGAGGCAAAATTGGGGAAATCTGACCATCTGGGTCTTCCAAAAATGCCTCTAATTAACTAACCTCAAGTTTGTAGGTCTTTTGGAGCTCCCTAGATGTGATATTTGGGGTAGTATCACTTCGGCACTTTATTGAAGGTTAATTCGTCCTACCCCAGAACAAATTACAGTCGAATCCATCCCACCCAAGAGCGAATTCAAATCGGTGAGGAATTTCCCTTTTTTTTCTTTTTGTCTTTTTTTTTTGGTTTTTTTTTTTTTTTTTATTTTTTTTTTTCCAAGTTTTCATGTCATTTGGATAAGTTTTAGTTATAGTTTAATTCATTTTCTCATCCGCTTATTGTAGGTTTGAGGATCGCATGCTTTGTCTTATTTGTAGGTGCTACTAACGATTTTGTTGTTTCTTTGAATGTAGGAGGAGCAGCAAGGATCAAATATTCATTCACACCAGCGGTGACAACACTTTGGCCCACCCATTTTGCATGTGGGCACGCGGAAGGAGGATCACTAGTCACTATTGTAACCGAAACATGTTAACGCTCCTAGCCCCTGAAAAGGCAAGAGACGTCTTTGTAACCGATACTGAGAGAGTATAAATAAAAAGGGCTATGCTTTCTATACTTCTTTCATTTCATCTCAATTTGTCTCTTTTCCTTATTTCATGCATTTCAAATTTCTAGGATTAAAGCGTTACATTTTGTTTTGCATTGCATAGCTTTAGTGTTTCTTTTCAACTTTTGAAATCTCATGTTTTCGTAGCCAAAGCTTCCTGTTAAATTGGTTCTTGCTCTGGTTGCTTCCCATAAGTGGCATGTCTATCAAATGGATGTAAAAAGTGCTTTCTTACATAATATTTAAAATAAGAAATATTCATGGAACAACCTATTGGTTTCAATCAAGACTCCTCTCTTGTTTTTAGGCTTAAAAAGTCTCTCTATAGCCTCAAACAAGCCCCTAGAGCTTGGTATGAAAATATGGACTCCTTCCTTCTTTTAGAAGGTTTTTCTCATTGTGATTATGATAACACAATTTACATTTGGATAAATGAAGGCAATATCACCATTCTTGTTCTATATGTTGATGATCTTCTTCTAACTGGTAGTAACCTGACTCACATACAGACTATAAAAGACTTCCTCTCTAAAAATTTTGAAATGGCTGATCTAGGTAAAGCTCATTACTTCCTTGGGATCCAAATAAGTCAAACAGATGCAGGTTTTTATTTGTGTCAACAAAAGTACATTATATCTTCTTCAAAGATTCAAAATGATAGATTGTAAATCTTCTCCTACCCCCTTTTAATCTGGAATTAATCTTAGTACTTCTTGAGTATTCCCTCTATGTTATGCAACTCTAAACCATCAACTTATAGGGAGTCTGCTATGCCTTACTCATACTCACCCAGATATCTCATATGTTGTTGGACTCATATCCAGATTCTCTCATCAGCCTCACTTAAGTCATTGGCAAGTAGAAAAAATAATCCTCTGTTATTTGCAGGGCACTACACATTTTGTGCTCTTCTACAAGGAAAAATCCATGGATATAATTGGCTACATAGATTCATATTGGGCAGGTTTAGTAAAAGAAATATGTTCAACCTTAGGCTATGTATTTTGCCTTGGTTCTTCACCAATAGCCTGGTTATGCAAGAAACAACAAGCAATAGCCTTATCTTCTACAAAGGCAAAATATAGGGCAATAATTTTGGCTAGTAAGGAAGCTCTTTGGCTTCATCAAATTATGAGAGAATTTGGTTTCATCTATGAAAATCCTATTACTCTTTGGTGTGACAATTAGAGCACGATTCATATTACATGTAATCCAGTTGAGCATCAATGTACCAAGCACATTGAAATACACATGCATTTCATAAGGTAGTATATTTAGAGTGGGGATATATAATTGGAATATATTCCAACTGAGAAATAAATTACATATATCTTAACCAAGTTATTTCCTTCTCCATGTTACCTTCAATTGCGAGACAAGCCTCTCTTCTTCTCATAGTTGGTTTTTTCCCACATGGGTTTTTTCACCAACTATGTAATGTAAATGAGTACCTAATCAGGCCAAGTTGTCGGGACTCATCCTTTTTTGTAAAAGAGGACAATCTTTGCCATACGAAGACAAGCCTGAATCTAATAGTTGGTTTTTCCCCATAGGGGTTTTTTCACCAACTATATATTGTAAATGAGTACCTACTTAGGCCAAGTTACTAGGAATCATCGTTATTTTTTGTAAAAGAGGACAATATTTGCCATATGAAGACAAGCCTCTATTATTTTCATAGTTGGTTTTTCCCCACAAGAGTTTTTTCACCTACAAATTATTGTATTAAGAGGACAATCTTTGCCATATGGAGACAAGCCTCGTACTTCCTTTTGATTAATGGTTTTTCCTATTGGGTTTTACCATATCTTCAAAATAATTCATTGTATATTAGTACCCCATCAGGCCTTGTCGTCGAGACACATTTGTATGATCTCCCCTAGTATCATCTAAGGGGAGTGTTAGAATAAGTGAATATTCTCTTAAGTTCCACTAGGATACACAATTGAATTTCCACTCCTCCATGTGTCAGGAAAACTCTCAATGGTGTCTTCATCAAGTCTTATGAGTTGTTGTAATCCAACGACCCTCAATTATCTACTTTGCTAATTATACAAAGTTGATCCTTGAAATAAATCAATCAGTTCCACTCTTCTCTTCATCTTTTGTGTAATTCTTTACATATCTATTAGTGTGAAATTCTAACAATATATTAGGTTAAATTTAGTTACTATGAAGACGATTTAGATTAATATAGTTAGAAGTGATGTTGGATGATGGAGATGACCAACCATTTAGTCATACAATGATGCAAATAGAGAAATATTTAAAAAATATAGATATTGGTATATTTCATGGGAAAAGGGCATCAAAGAGTGGAAAATAAAAGGTAATAATACAAAAAATAAGCAAAGAAGAAGAGTAGGGTTTGAGAAAATATTTACCAAGTTTTGGTATAGGAGATAAATAAATGAAAGCAAGAAGTTTTGATGAGGTAAGACAACTATAGAGAAACATTATCCAAGTAGATGAAACTAATTTTTTTTTGAATTTACCCTACTATAGAAATCGGGTACACTCCTTTGGTATTGGCAATAAATTGAAAATAATTTAGTTTAAATGGAATAAGAACCACATAATATATTGATATAAAAATAAATTAAAATCTATGTAATAGTTATGATTTATGTAATTAGTTCCAAATACTTATGTGCATTCACCTATTCTTAAACTACTTGTGGATTTTGTATATTCTTGACTTGTGAATGCTCCAAAATAAAGTTTAAATTTTTTTATTGCACCCTAGGTATTTTATATTATTTATGAATACTTTATATTAGGATTTTTAAGATACTAGTATTTTTAGGAATGATTTATTATATTATTAGGTTGGGCTAATTGTATTTCTTTATGTTGTATATTGGTTTTGTAAGGTCTAATTGCACCTTGTAGACTATGAGACTATACTTAGGGTTGTTTAAAGTAGATACTATATGTATGGTTATGTAATTCCCATATAATGGAGGATTTGTATCTTTTTCGAATAGAAGATTCAATAATTATAAAATAATTAAGATTTTAATTTTATAATTTTAGATTTAGTTGTAGGTGTCTATATAAAAGATGATATCTTTGTTTTTACCCTATGAATCATAATCCTAGGTTTAATTGTGGTTTTCTAGGACATTGGACTAGGTTCATTAGGTGCTACATGGTCTTGATTTGAATGCAGGACTACTTGATGTTGAATGAATTAGCATTAGATTTTAATTTTATAATTTTAGGTTTAGCTATAGGTGTCTATATAAAATATGATATATTTGTGGGGTGAAAGTTTAAAGTATCTCCTTGATTATAAAAAATGAGAATATCCTTATAAATCAAAATTTCTTGTCTTAGTATAACTTCAACTAAGAAAATTTTAGGTAAACTATTCAAATAAGTGGAAGAGGTTTATTACAATTATCACGCATAATATCAACCACTATAATACTCTATTATGTACTACAAAATAATGATTTTTCCTCTATTTTTAGTATGCATAGTATTGTAACTCTATTACTATATCATTCCCTTTAATTTATAATTTAAAATTTATGTACCCTAGTTACGATTTCTTCTTGATGTATATAGATGCAATTTATATTAAGAAATAGGATTTTGAAAATACCATAAACCCCATTGTAAATTACACTAAGAAATAACATAGATGAATTATAATTGTATATTACTTTTCATGGGGTACTTATATCTAGACACTTCATTTTCTATGATTTCATTACATACTTTTAGTAAAGGCATCCTTGATTTAGGTATTAAAGAATAAGCATGCTCTTTTACACTAATATGACATTTATTTTTTATTTTTATTTTGAATGAAATAAGCTATATTATATTAAAAATACAACTTATTGATAGAAAAAGTGGGTGGATACACACACCCCTAGTAGGGTGGATTTTAAATTTGTATACTAGTATAATGTTCTCATCATAAAGGTTCTTGCATATTTATTTTTTTTCTTTATTAAAAATTCTAAAAATTATATGTATTCTCTCTCACAACATATTCCATGATTGAAATTTTGTTCACCTTAATACCTATCAATCTATCTATCTCAAATATTAATAACTAATATTTTACATTGTTCCAATGTTTGAAATAATTACATGCCATTTGGAAATGCAGATATAATTTTTTTTTGGTTAAATACATTTTCAAGAGTTTAAATGAGTTTACTTTAAATATCATTTTATGTGCAATGCAACTATTACAAGTAATTTTGGTTTTTAATCCCTTCTCCATTCATAGAAAATTAATAAAATAATGTTATTTTGAAATGTATTTACTTTTTTTTTCCTCCTAGGATAATTTGTCACATTTGTTTCTAATTTTTGTCATAGATAAAAGATCCTTGAAGTTATGTTTTTATGGAAATTGTTGTCATTGCATTTTCAAAAAAATACTTGAATTGTTTTAGAGTGCTCATAGATGCTTATTGTATTCAAATTATAGAGCATTAAAAAAATTTGGAGTGTTGTGTATTTTTCATTTTTTTTTAAATAAAAATAAAATATTTATAAGTACTAAATATAGGTTTATAAAAATAATTCTATTTATTTATATTTTACATTAAAATATATCAAATGCTCTTTTCAACCTCTTCAAAAATAAATATTTGAAATGCTATTGAGAACCCATTTTTTTTAGTGTACGTCATACCATATTCTCAATGGCACTTCCATCTAAAAGTATTTACAAGATTTATATTATTTTGGAAAGTAATAGTACTTTAATAGAATTAAAAGTATGAGTAGATATAAATTTAGCATTTTATACATTCGTGTGTATGACACATAAAAACTTCTAAATGTATTAAAAACTCAATGCAAAAACATTGTTGTTTTGACAACAAAAATTAAATATATATTATGGAGTGGGTGAGGGGATGGGTGTATCAATAAAAAAAAATTAAATATATGATATTGGTATTTTTCTCTTATGATAATAAGTTTTAATTTGTATTATTGTCAATAATATATTAAATTGACTTATTCATGGGTCACTATGCTATCAATAATATTTCTATAAATACATATTATGACTAGCACCCTACCATTTCATCGATAATTTAATAAAATATTATTTATGAACAAAAATTAAAATTTTGAATGTATTTTTGTTTTAAAAAGCACTAAATACTTGGATTAGTATGGAGTTATTATCAAAATTTACATATGATCAATGGTTCGAGCTTTGGCTCTTCTTTGGAACACCTTAGGTTCAAACCATAGAGCAACATGTTTGAGGAAGTGGGTGTGTGTATGGTTGTGTGTTTGGCCTTTGATGAGAGGTAGCGGTGGGATGGAGATGCCCAAAATTTTTGGCATAGGGATTTCTCACACTAACCAATTCTAAAAGATAAGATACTCATCCTCAAAATTAAACTATTCTTAATTTAGGAATAGTTTAAATATTTACAAAAAAAAAAAAATTAATGATATATAAAAATCATTATCAATAAATATTATTATATAAAAATCATTAAAATGTATTTATTTTTAAAATTTATACAAATATATACTTGAAATAATTATATTATATGTTGTAGTCTAAGAATTTTTTTTCCCACCAATATTAACTTCTAACAATCACTCATGACTTGTAGAAAACAAATTGAGGATCATCCTAACTATAAATAGAGGATCATCCTAATAAACTATCATTTAAGAACTTAAATTCAAAGTTTGAAAGTTTTTTTTTGGGGGTTAAAGAGCACTAAATACTGGAGCTAGTATGGAGTTATTATATAAATTTACATACGATTAATGGTTTTGGGAGGTTTAAGCTTCAAACTATTAAACCTTGAATAACGTGTGTGAGGGGGTGGGTGTGTATGGTTGTGTGTTTAGTCTTTATTGATAAGCTCATCTCTCCCCTTTTATGAGAGGTCATGGTGAGATGAGAATGCCCAAAACTTTGGTCATAAGGGTTTCTCAAACTAAAAGATAAGATAGTCATCTTCAATATTAAACTATTATTATTATTATTATTTGAGGGTAGTTTAAATATTTTAAAAAATACTTTTAATAATATATATAAATCATGATCAATAAACATTATCATATAGAAATCATTAAAGTGAATTTATTATTAAAATTAATACAAATATATGCTTAAAATAATCATATTATATATTTTAGTCAAGATCTTATTTTATCCACCAACATTAACTTTAAAATTGAAAACATATTTTTATTTCTAAGCTCTTATTTAAGGTAAACCTCCAATTCCTATAAATCAGAATCTTCCAAACTCATTCAAGCAATGTCCACATTCACATTGATGTAAAGTATCAGGCATCTACTATAAGAGAGGGGGCAGCAAAGAAGAGACCAACGCAATTCATCTCAGCCTTACCTCGCTTCTCATTTCTAAGCAAAATGGCTTATAAGATGAGTAGCTCTGTAGTTGTCGGGATATGTTCATTGATGATGCTTATTCTGAGCATTACAGCCGCTGAAGGAGCAGGCCACAATGGTCGTAACGAGAGTCATAGCCCGCCGCCCTCTCACTCTGGCCAAAATGGTCGTAACCAGAGTCATACCCCGCCGCCTTCTCCCTCAGGCCACAATGATCGTAATCAGAGTCATACCCCGCCGCCTTCTCCCTCAGGCCACAATGGTCGTAACCAGAGTCACACCCCTCCGCCCTCTTCGTCTCCATCTCGACCTCCATCTCCATCCGGTTCCCAACAAACACCAAGTACAATCGTGACGGCCTGCCGACATGCGTCTGATCAGCATTCTCACCCTTAAACATTTTTTAGAAATTTTATTAACTAAAGTTGATATTTTTAATCATATATTGATCAGAAAAAAATATATTTGAGTTTTATTTTTATTTTGAAGTGATACATTTGATCAATAAATTTCATGGTAAAACATGTCTATTATTTGATGTCTCAAATTAGAAATTTTTTATTTTTTTTTAAATATTAAGAATCGGAGGTTTATATTTCGAAGTGATACATTTGATCAATAAATTTCATGGTAAAACATGTCTATTATATGATGTTTCAAATTAGAATTTTTTTTTTTTTTTTGATAATATTAAGAATTGGAGGTTTTTGATCCAGAATCCTTCTACCTGTTACAACAACTCCACCAAGAAGACACACCCACCTCATCACACACTCACCCACGCCAGAGTTTGAACCTTGACCCCATCAAAATAAAAAAATATTAGTATAATAGGTAAATATAATTATTATTACTATTAAATGAATATTTCATTTATCATATTAAAATATCAAAAGACATTCTGTTTATGTCATCATACTCATAATGTATGAAATTCTAAATATTTTTCAAAATTGATGATTAGAGCAATTAAAGTTTTAAAATTATACGCGTTACTTTAGCAAAGTTTATCAAAAATAATGAAATTTACGTTTTTATCAATTTTTAATTTAATTTTAAAACTGTTTATTGATATACTTAATAATAGAATTATAGGTAATAATTATAATAATTTTTTTACTTTAAAATATATTTTTTAGGATTTTAGTAGGCAAATTTTTTCATAGGTAGGATTAAGATTTGAATTTGAATTTGAGCTATTAAATACCTAATTATAGAAGAGACAATGAAGATAATTCATTCATAAACAATTTATATGTGTCTTCTTTCCTTGTCTAGGTTATTCATAAGTCTTATAATATTTTGGAGCATAAGAACAAGGTATATACAAATTTTCTTTGTAATACATTTAATCATTTACATTTTATTCAAAATATTAGATGTATACTATCAATATATAATATAGTTTTATGTGATATTATTTTCTAAGGACTTGCTTCTTAATATTGATGAAAACATAATGCCATCCAAATGATTGAATATTTTATTTTCAAGACTTGTTTCTATGTTTTTTTTGTCTTTCTTCAAAGTTGGGTGAGTCCTTATCTAAATTAGAAGAGTCAATTTTGTATATACTCTTAAATCTATTTTTTTGAAGTTGAAATCTAGTAATATTGTTCACTTAGTTGCCCATTAGTTTTTCAATTACAAGCACCCTTAATTATTGGAATTGTATTTGATATATCTTTCCAATTAAATAATATATACTTATTTTTTATGCATAGAGAAATTGGTAACTACTTTTTCTTTTTAAAAACTAGTCAATCCACTTAGTGAGAACCTTGATGGCTTGGGGTTGGTATTATCATCATAAAGTTGGCACACACTCAATAGACTTGGGTCATATTAATACCCTTGGGTCATATTAATACATTTTCCCTAATTAGGCATGCCCTCAAGGTGTGAACCTAGGTCTATTCTTGGTAGGTACCCAAAATCTTACCAATCCACCTAGCCCTTGGGGAGAAATAAGATGTACTTATACAAAATATAAAAGGAATATATTATATTTAGTTGAACAATGATTTGTCTAGGCAATCTCTAAATGGTATTATGTGAATTTGTCATAAATTATTTCTAATGATATCATATTTGTATTATATTTGAAAGTAATATATTTTCAAAAATTTAGAGTGAAATTTCACCACTTGAGCCCTCAAACATTTTCTAGAGAAGTTATTGACTAAAGTTGATATTTTAATCATAGCTTGATAAAACAAAATCATATTTGACATTTTAATTTTTTATTTTTAAGGTGACACATTTGATCAATAAATTTCATGGTAAACATGTCTATTTGATGTTTCAAAATGAAAAATACTATTTTTATTATAAGAGGTAAATACAATTATTTTTTACTATTATTAAATAAATATTTTATTGTTAATATTATCTAAAAGACATTCGCTTTATGTCATCCTACTCATAAGATATGAAATTCTAAATATGACATAATAATTATATGATCAACTCCAATAACATTAATATTTTAAGAAAATATAATTTATGTACAAAAATCTTGGTGCGTACAACTTCTTTGTTAAGGAGACCTTGATATGTGTATGTAATTTTCTTTGTTAAGGAGACCTTGATATGTGTATGCAATTTTTCCTACCATTTTTTCCATATTTGAACTCTATCAAATGAACAATTTTATACCTATTTGGATACTATTAAATAGGCTATGATGAAACTTTTATTTTGTAGATACTTGAAATATATTTATTTTCTTTATATATTATTTATGTTATGTATATTCTAACTAAAAATTAGATAAATAATAGATAATATATAGAAGAGTAACTTTATCAAAATAGTATGGTATGTTCTCTATAGTGATGATATTAGATGAATCAAAGATACCAAAGAGTTTGAAGGTATAACAAAATATCAATGGGAAGACAGAAGTATGGTTTTTTTTTGTATTACCTCAAACACAAAGAGGTAATCATTCTATTTTTGTTTTTTTTGATAGTTTTTGAATATGGAATAAAAAAATATATATTAACATTAATAAAATCACCCATTATACCCCTAGTGTACATACCTAATGTGATAGTGATAATCATACATGTTAAACATTGATTATCCTTGATCAACACCAGAGAAGCCAAAAATAAGTGGTAATAGAGAGTGGAAGTAGAATAAAATATGGATGATTGGCAGTAGAGAATAAATGGTAGAAGGTTGATAACATTCAATAAATGAAGAATAATGGGTATTAGTGAAAGCACGAGATTTCGGGCGAAGGAAACGCTAATTGCGATTGCATTCAAAATCAAGTACGCTTAAGTCCTAGAAATGTAAAGTGCATGAAATGAAAAAGACGCATTGCAATGAGACACAAGCAAATGGAGAAAACACAGCCCTTTCATTAAACTTTCTTGATCTCTGTTACAATGACACCTCCTCCCTTTTCAGGGGCTAGGAGCGTTAAAAGAATTTGGTTACAATCACTTAATGTTCCTCTTTCCGCGTGCCCACATTTGAATGGGCGGGCCAGAATGTTGCCGTCGCTTACGCTGATGAGTCTTTGACTTCTGATGCTCCTCCTACGAACATAGAAACAACCAAGATGTCAGTAGCACCTGCTACAAATAAGGAGTGTTTGTTCTCTAAAATTAGTGAAATATGCATGCAAACATTTTCCTGAAACAGTAAGTACAGTGAGTCCAAATGGCCTAAAAACCTGACAGAAGATAGAAGATATTACCAGAAGGCCATTGCCACTGAAACAGTCAGCCAATCTACCTTCATCTAGAAATCATCCCTGGGTAGGACGATTTCTGACTGCTAATCGTCCTCGGGTGAGACGATTCCTTCTGTGTTGGAAAAGTCAAAGTGATATGCTCCAATGTCAACTCTTGAGACTTCCAAAACACCTACAGACAGAGGGGTTATGTAATTGGGGCCATTTTGGGACGACCCAGATGGTCGGATTCTCCCAATTTGGCCTCTATCCTTAGGAATTTGATATCACCTACTGCAAGTCAGTGAAACAACAAAGCGACACAAAACATACTAGAATCTGATAAAAAGTTATGAAATTGCAGCTATGAGTTCATAAAATAGAATGACACAACATGCAATGTAAACAAATAATGTAGAATTCTAAAAAAGAATGGAAATTGAGAAGTGCGAGGGGTGCCCAAGTGGGCCTCCCACCGTTGGCACTTGATTTCGGCGCCAATCCACTAGGGATGGGCCCAAAACCTCTTAGGATGGTGGGGTCGGCAAATTGGTTGGTTCAGGTGTCCATGTGTTGGATTTGGGTCAGGTTCAAGCTTCTAAAAGCCACCCAAAAACCTCCCTTGCAAAAGAGATTGGTGGATGTGAGAAAGTGAACCAAAGGGGATGCATGTGAGTCTTCAACTTGGCAACACTTCATTGCTTGAAATCTCCTTCAACCTGTCTCTTTTGGGTGAGAAAAGTCCCACCTTTTATAGACCCATGGGGTCTCTTTTGGGATGGAAGCACAAATGCCATGTGTTGGTCATAGGCGCCATGTGGCAGTCTTGTCTTCCCATGAGGGAAGGGAGTCCTCCATTGACTTGGGCTTTCATAACTGCCCTTGTGACAGTCCTCAAACGGCCTATTTGTCCACTCACACACGCGTGCGAGGCAGGAGTCATCAACTGACTGTTTCGGGCTGCCACTTGGCCTCATTTGTCTTTTTTTGCCCGTTAAACTTGGAAATCATCCTTACTGGAGACGATTTCAGAAATCGTCCTTGGGTGAGACGATTCCAAGTTAGCAATTGTCCTTGGGCGAGATGATTACTGGGCAAAGTGTCTAAGTGTGCCAAATTGCTTCTTGACCTTACAAAATTGCTATGAAAGTGGTTAAGACCACTGTTTTACCTCTGAGGGCTGCCCTGGGGGCTATGTTTGTCAAATCGATCAGTGTTTGCAGTCACATAATCGGATTGGTGATGTTTTGGTGTCTACAAGTAGATCATAAAAACAAACAATGTATAACATAATATATGAAATATTTCTAATTGTGGAGAACAAAATCCAAATGAAAGATGACTTGTTGTAGAGAACATACTACAAATAAAATATGATCAATAATAAATAACATATTACAAATAAAAGACAACTAGTCACAAAGAACATACTATAAATTAAAGACTCATGGTCGTAAAGAAAAAACTACAAATGAAATATTCTTGGTCATAGAGAATAAAATACAAATGAAAAATGCCCAATCACACAAAATGGACTACAAATGAAAGACACCTAGTCATAGAGAACACACTATGAATGAAAGACACCTGGTCATAGAGAAAAACTAGAAATGAAATGTACTCAATCATAGAGAATACACTATAAATGAAAGATGCTTGGTCATAGAGAACACACTACAAATAAAAGATGCTTGGTCATAGAGAATACCCTACAAATGAAAGATACCTAGTCGTAGAGAAAGAGGATGAACAAAGTGTGAATGATAGGAGATACAATGATCGGTAGTGTCACATAAATAAGCAATGATCAATAGCATAATGAAATATGACCATACCTGATACCATTGAACATAAGACCAATATTAGGTAGAATACCACAATGTCCTTTATAGCACCTATATCAAATTCTTTTTCTAATATGAAATACTTTTTCTTTATAGATACAATGGCTCCAACTCCTAATGGAATCAATTAAGAAAATTCTTCAAGGAAAAAGAGTATCCTAAAATATTTTAGCCATATCTCAAAATCAAATGAGGCATCAAAATCCAATGAGGCACCGAAATCTGTACAAATGCAAGGTACATACCCATTTTACCTACTTAATAGTAATTTTCATAAGTAATTTTAAAAAATTCTATAGAACATATTTGAATGTAAAATACATAATTAATCCTATATGCCTCCACTTGATGATATTGTGGAGGATGAAATACCTCTATATAAAAATTTGATTAACAATGATATGCAAAAACTTGAACATAATCTTGAAACTAGCACACCATATGAAAATGAGAAAGATCATTCTAATTAAATACACACTTTTAGGGAATATTCTACTCAAAAATATAAATGTAGAAAGTTAACAAGGTGGAATATTGGAAGGACATTTTAGCTTGAATGCTTATCAAAATATCAATTTATTGAACCAATGTAGCCAAAAAATAGTAATGATATGCCAAAATAAAGTAGATGCATTATTTAAATTTGAAAACTAGCAAAAGAACATAAGATGCAGCTTAAGTTGGATACAATAAAAAACAATTGTAGGAAATTCTAAGTGACATTAATAGAAATCGATGGAACAACTAAAAAATAATTAGGTAAAAGGGTGCATCAAAATACATACATTTCATATATGCAAAAGACTATGACAAAGAGATGAAATAACAAAAAATACTAGCTCAGAATGGTGGAATGATTTCAACATAGTTTTAAAACGTTTATAAAACCACTTTAGCTTCAAAAAGCTTGCAGTTTTTTGCCATATATACTATTCTTAAAAAGGTAAACCTATCAAATTTGACTTATTTTAAGAATATCTTTCAACTAGTTTATATACAAAACCTCCTCAATTTCCATTGGTCAAATCAAAGTGGTTGGTAAATGGTAAAATATATCTCTTTGGTTGATAAGGAGAACCTAAAAGAGAAAGTTAAAATTTCTAGATTCATTTCACTTTCTGTCGGTGAGGTAACTACTTTTGATAACACATCTTGGATTTGCATGCATGTTTACACCTTTTAAAACCATGTAAGGTAATCTCATTTTCTTGCAATATATAGGATGGTGGAAAATTGTAATGCATAAAATATTTACAATATTCTTTTTACTAGATTAAAGGATTTTTTGGAATGAATGATGCATCAATAGCTAGTAAATTAATATGTACTTGAGCTCATGGTGCTTCTATAATGCAAGGTAACAAAAATAGTCTTTGTATTTAACTTCAAATATCAATTACCATATATTTTATCCCAATTCACTGCATGACTCATAGAATGAATCTTGCACACAAAATTGTGAGCACATTTGAAAATAATGCAAGAATAAAAAACTTATACATGAAGTGCATGATTATTTTTCATGCAGTCCAAAAATATTTGCAGATTTTTAATTGTATCCTCTAGGAGTTACAGAAGATAAAAAATTATCAAAATATGTAATACTAAGTGGATTTCATTGTTTCAACCTACAACAATTTTTTTTAAAGAATATAAATCCTTAGTAGGTTTTATGTATGATAATCAGAGGGTATTTGATCAAGAAAAAGACTTGCTATATCGTATGACAGACTTGGAAACACTACTTACTTTATGTGGTATTCTTCCAATATTGCATAAAATGAATACTTTGATAAAACTTCACTACAAAGATCTATTTATATTCTTGATTTCATCAGGATTAGAAGATAAATTTGTATGTGTATTGATATATTATACTTATCATGTGAAATTTTTATGGCTCCTTTGTTTGATTATTGAAGAACATTAATAAATGTAAACAATTAAAATAATTTGTTGAAATTCAACATCAATGATCATCTTTGTATTAATATTCAAAGAAAAGAGATACCTTTATATTATTTTGAGAAGTGATCAGATATAGTTACTTAATATTTTGAATAAATTCTAATAACATATAGCAAATTTAATGTAGTTTTACTTAATACAAGGATCAAACTAAAAAAAAAAAGCAAAAATATTGATAAGAGAAATGATGTAGGAGCCTATTTTTTGGAAGGCATATCTTTTGATCTGACTGTTGGATCAACTTGAAATTTTATGGGGAGCTATATATTAAGGAGAAAAATATAATGGCTAGTGAATATATTACCTAGAATATTTTCAATATTGTATCAAGCCCTAATTCCTTCTTCTTGCGCCACCAAAATGGAATTTAATGTTTTTTAGAAAACTAGAAGAAATAATATTTAGAACATTTTGAAAACTTTTTAGAAACGGATAGGTGTTAATATTTTATAGAAGATATAATATAGGTGATATAACAATGTGTATTGATTTAGAGGGCTATCTGAGCTTTCTGGTGAATTCCTAAAAGAAGGCATTAGAATTTTTCTAGATTTACTGTTTTGCTTTAGGTTTTTTTGGATATATATATTCCTGTGGTATCACATTGTAAGTGGCATGAAATATAGGAATAATAAAATGCTCGTAATGAGATTCATACCCCTCTACCTTATCATTTTATCCATAATGTTCGTAATCAGAGTCATACCTATCTACCCTCTCCCTTAGGCCACTCCTATAGAAATCGGGTACACTCCTATAGAAATCGGGTACACTCCTTTGATATTGGAAATAAATTGAAAATCATTTAGTTTAAATGGAATAAGGACCACGTAAGATATTGATCTAAAAAGAAATGAAAATCTATGTAATAATTATGATTTATGTAATTAGTACCAAATACTTATGTGCATTCACCTATTCTTAAACTACTTATGGATTTTGTATATTCTTGAGATGTGAATGCTCCAAAATCAAGTTTAGATTTTTTGATTGCACCCTAGGTATTTTCTATTATTTATGAATACTTTATATTAGGATTTGTAAGATACTAGTGTTTTTAGGAATGATTTATTATATTATTAGGTTGGGCTAATTGTATCTCTTTATGTTGTATATTGGTTTTGTAAGGTCTGATTGCATCTTGTAGACTATGAGACTATACTTAGGGTTTTTTAAAATAGATACTAAATGGATGGTGATGTAATTCTCATATAATGGGATATTTATATCTTGTTCCAATAGAGGATTCAATAATTATAAAATAATTAAGATTTTAATTTTATAATTTTAGGTTTAGTTGAAGGTGTTTATATAAAATATGATATATATTTTTTTCCCTATGAATCATAATCCTAGATTTAATAGTGGGTTTCTAGGACATGGGGCTAGGTTCAATAGGTGCTACATGGTCATGATTTGAATGTGAGGACTACTTGATGTTGAATGAATTAGCATTGGAGTAGAGTGAGCTCCTCCACATTGAAAACCATAGGTCTTATATTTATTGTGGAATATTGAAGCTACATCATGATACTTGTGGACTAACTACTAAGTTTACCTCTATCTTTCTCTCTTTATATTTATTGTTGCTTATGTTTATATTTACTTTTTCATACATGTCATTATTGATATCTACCTTATATGATGTTGATATGAGTAGTTGTATTTATCTATGCAAAAAAGTCATTTTTTCTCTCTTAATTGCTTACCTTAAAGTAAATGATCAATAAAGAAAGAAATCCTTAACATATTACATCTTTATTTTTAGACAAAATTGATAAATTTATCATTGAAACTATTTTAATAGTTAGAAATTGTATTATGTGATTATTTTACATTGAAAAAAGCTATAGATTCCTTAGTCCATAGCTTTATGAAAATTATTATATTGAGTATTTTTATTTGAAGAATTAGAATAATTAAGCAAGCATGAGGATTATTTATATATTATATGGTGTTCACTACTTTGTGTTAAACTATAAAAGAAGAGAATAACTAAAAAAGAATAAATTATCCTTTTATGATTGGTTTATGTTGCTAAGCCATTATGGAAAATATAATCAGATAGGATCTAAATATTAAGGTACTTATATTTATTTCCTTGAATAAACTATTTTGATTATAAAATTAAATTTCCCATATACAATTCACCCTAGTGGAATAACTAATAAATATATATAATACTAAGGGAATAAATAGGATGCCTACTAATAAAGTAATCCTATATGTTAAAAATAACAACCATAATATTTTAATTTATGGTTTATTTGCTTATATATTTGATGCAAAATATAGACCCACTATCACTATTTCGTATTCATTTTCTTATCATTACCATATTAACTATAATTCTAACTAAATGGTCATGTAGTGATGATAGTCTTGCCAAGTATAATTTGAGAAACATCATCAAAAGTAATTAGTTTATAATTAATTAAATAGGTAATTTAATATCACTATGATATGCTAAAACAAATGGTCTAAGTAAGAAGGGTGATGTAATTATCACTCTACACCACATAGGATCAACTCATTTTATAAAGGTTTTCAATGTCAATATAATACTATACCATCAAAAAATATAGTTCTAGAGATATGAACATGCTAACACCTATACAATGTAGCTTTAAAATATGCTTCGAAATTAGCCTTAAGAGTTATATTTTATGATTTCAATACAAATATAAAAATAAAATAAGTTTTTATTCTATATTATATATTATATAATTGAAAAGGTATTTCAAATACAATTGCAATAATTAAGGATGTTTTTTAGATAATACTAATGGTTATTTGTTTTAAAATATTGATAATTGAAAAACTAATGAACAACAATGTGAACAATATAACTAGCCTCTAACTTTAGCAAAATAGGTCCAATTAGATATGAAAATTTTAGCCTTCTAATTTAGATTAGGACTTATCCAATAATGAAGAACTAGAAGCATAGAGTAAACTCTAAAAAAATACTCAAATCATTGTCATTTGGATGTTTCATCATGACACATCCTTAGAAAATAAGATCACATACAAGTACAAAAATTGAAATCTTAAAACTTACTATCAAACTTCTCACTACTCTTAGGGTTACTAAATATGATTGTATCATTAAATACCTCAATAGGTAATTTTCAAGCTGATTTAAGAACTTCATGAAATCTAGTCATCAATGTGAAAAAATAATTTTGATAAACTTTATTAAAGTAGCATATCATTACTCCTTTCATTACTCTAGATTCAAATCTAGGTTCAAACCAAGAAGAAATCTAGGTTCAAACCTTGGAAAAGCCAAAACCTTGCAAAGGTAGTAGTCAGATCTAAATTCTCTAAGTACATGTGTTAAAACCATGACCATAAGGGTTATAGGGTGCAGCCTCAAGATTTAAACATTACTTGGTATTAAAAATAATTATAGATATTAACTGGTTCCCCTATGTATATATAAAAAAACACTTCAAAAAATATATCACATAATATATTATTAAATCAATTTATATAACCATACACATTGTTTAGCCACTAATCATTATTAATATAAGAGAAATATTTGACAAAGATATGGAATGAAGTACCTAGAGCTTTGGGTTTTATTTTGTGAGACCTAGGTTCAAACCACTGTAGAGTGTGGTATGTGTACATGTATGTAAGTGATCTACTCATGAAAAACAAGAAGTTTTATTTTTATCTTGAAGATATCATTAGAATAATAAGAAGACAATTTATTTTGATCTTGAAGATATCATTAGTGGGCACACATACCTTTTGGTGATGGAAATTACATCATCCATTGATTTGGTGAAATATTGTGATATTTCTTGGATAAAATGGGCCAATACCAATGATTTGGCTTTGTTCAATGTATCCACACAGCCCTTACAATGACCTTGGATTGTACTTATTCTAGAGACGATATCCTGGTAGTCAAATTTGATTTTAAATGACATAACTTTGATGAAAATCTTTAGCCTCTCCTTTGTATCCTAGTTTCTATCTATGCAATTCCTTAGTGCTTTGTGGTCAGTGGATCCATTTTTCTCTCTTAGGAGTTGTAAAAAAATAAGAACTTGCATCCTCCATACTCAATTTGAGGGTTATCTGAACAAGCATTCCTAATTCAACCTTCTCAGCCCCATCATACAATGATAGTGACTTAATATAGAATTACTGATCTAAGGCATATCTTCACTCAATATTGTAATTGTATTTCTATAGAAATCATATGGGGATGAAGTCAAAGATAGATATGGAAAATCCAAAAGTGGAGAGAAATATGGTTGAGGGACATGGCTATGATTACATACATTATGACATTCTCCTTTATTGTATGTAATTCTAAGAAGAAACATAATCAATGAATATATCCCTGCAACAAAAGAGCTACTCATCTTAAAAGATATTTTCCTTTGGAATGAGAAGTCAGGAATATTATACGAGAAGGTATTCACTATGACTTTCACTAATTTACACTGACATGAATTACGTTTGTCTCTTCTTTGCTACCCCCTTCTCTTCCTAGCACATTACACAATTCTGAACATAGACAATACTTCACTTATTTTTGAGAATTTTGATTCGTAATAGTTGCACATTTACTCTAATTTATCAGTTTAGAAATGAGGATGCCATATTGTATGCTTTCAATTAAAGTTTAAAATCAAAATAGATATATGGTCATCATCCATATAATTTATTTTCATAAAAAATTTAAATTTGATCATAATAAAAATTAATTTAGATTATGAATTTTTTTTAAAAGAAAGTAAAATTTATATATTTTAGTAACTATGGAATATAAGTTACAAAAAAAAAATAGAGTGAACTCTAAAAAAAATAGGAGGAGCATAGAGTGAACTCTAATAAAAAATACTCAAATCATTGCCATTTGGATGTTTTCATCATCATTAAGTGACACATCCTCAGAAAATAATATCACATACAAATACATCATACATCTTTAGTTTTAAACTGAACACACATCATTAAATATATACAAATACAAGAATACAAAGTATATATATATTCTTTGAATTTTAGATATCACATTTGTGAGATTGGATAAAATACATGGATAACAAGCATAAGGAAAGGAGACATGAAATTATGAGTGCTTCCTCTAGATGTCCATCGCACTACTAGGTATAAACTAACTAAAATTGATATATTAAATATAACTATCAAACTTATCACTGCATTTAGGATTACTAAATATGATTGTATCATTAAATACCTTAATAGACAATTTTCAAGATGATTTAAGAAATTCATGAAAACTACTCATCAATGTGAAAAAATGATTCTCATAAAATTTATTAAAGTAGTATATTATTACTACTTTTATTACTCTAAATAACACTTCAAGAAGATACCTAGGTTCAAATATAAGTTTAAACTAAGAAGAGATCTAGGTTCAAACCTTGGGGAATCCAATCCCTTACAAAGGTAGTAGTCCCATATAAATCCTCAAAGTTCATGCATTAAACCCACAATCATGATACAAATCTTGAGCACCTGTAGGTAACAAGATCGAATATGGATTATAGGAGGCAACCTCAAGATTTAAACCCTACTTGGTAGTAGAAAAAATTGTAGATGTAACTAATTCCTCTGTCTATATAAAAAAAACTTCAAAAATATATCACATAATATCTTATTTAAATCAATTTATATAACCATACACATTATTTAGCCAGTTTCCTTGAATACAATAGATTGAATATCAACACCCTAATGCATGATAGTCTAGAAATTTTCAAGGGGTACAAGGTGTTGATATTACTATACTCTAATAACATAGATAACTTCATAGATTTTAGTGTAGAAAAAAGGAATATTACTTCATATATGGTCTAGAAACAATTAATGTCAATATTGCTAATGGAGATACCATAACCTATAATGAGTGGTGTTAAAATTCTTGCTTATCTATAGGTAATTGCCAAGTTCAAATAAATCTCTATGTAGTTTCCTTGGGAGATGTAGACATCATGTTGGGATACCCCTAGTTGAGGACTCTAGGGCTAGTGCTATAGGTTTTCTTAAAAATTTGGATGAGTTTCACCATCAATAATAGGACACATCTTTCAAGGAATAAACAATGGGAAACCCAAGGCCATAACATCACATCAAATGTAGTGATTAATAAAAAGGGTCACATGGTAGTAGTTGAGAGATTTTATTGAATGCAATTGTCAAATATGTAGATTGACAAGGTACCCCTATGTTGTTAACCATCCTCATAAAAAATTAGAAAGTATTCAATAAACTAAAATTAGCTACTCCCATTTCAGCCAAAAGACCATAGGATAAATTTGGTATTATGTAGTCAACCCCCTAATATACAACCATATAAATACCCCTACTATCAAAATAATAATATTTAAATTATTTTGAAAAAACTATTGGATTAAGGACTTATTCATCCAAGTGAAAGTCCCTTTTTAGCCCTACTAAAGTTAGCTTAGAGTAATAATGGGTAATGTAGGATGTATTTATATATCTAAGAACTTAACAATATCACTATCATTGATAAGTTTCTAATGTTCGTAATCAATGACTTACTAGACAAACTACATGAGACACAATATTTTACCAAGTTGGATATTCAATTAGAATACCATCAAATCCATATCCATGAGGAAGAAATAGCTAAAATAGCCTTCAAGACTCAAGAGGGGCACCATGAGTTCTTGGTTATGTCTTTGGCCTCACAAATGTACCTTCAAATTTCCAAGATATAATGAACAATATCCTTAAGCCTTTCCTATGGAAGTTAACCTTGGTCTTCTTTGATGACATCTTGGTATAAGACATAGGATGAACACCTCCAACACATCGACTAGGTCTTGAAGCTACTATAGGAAAACTAAATTTATGTCAAACATTCAAGTGTACTTTTGGGATTAGAGAACTAAAACATTTGGGAGACATAATGGCCAAGGATGGAGTTTAGGTGGACCCTACAAAAATTAATGCCATGAGGAAATATCCCAAATCTAAAACTTTGAAGAGATTGTAATGATTCTTTGGAGTCATAGGTACTTCCATTTATTTATCAAAAACTACAGTAATATTACAACACCCTTGATAGTTATGATTTACAAGGGCATGTTTATATGGACTATTGAAGTAGAATATCTATGCTTTCCTTACCTTGAAAAAATTATGTAATACCCTAGTTTTTATAATCTCATACTTCTCTAAGTGTTTTATGATAAGGAGTGATCCCTTAGGTGTTGGATTAGGGGACATACTCATATAATATTGCACACCTCTTGTAATTTTAAGCAATATATTATTGGTATAAAATTTGGCCAAATAAACCTATGAAAAAATATGATCACCATAATATTTACATTTCTTCATTGGTAACAATATCTTATAGGGTCATATTTCATTATCAATATGGATAATTGTAGCTTAGAATATATTCTGGAATAATAGATTTCTTCCCTAGAGTGGTATAAATAGGTGACTAAACTCTTAGGGTTTGACTATGAGATAGTCTACCAAAAAGGTAAGCAAAATGAGGTAGTATACCCCCTCTCTAGAATTTCAAAAATATAGGATATTCTCTATGTAGTGTCCATTATCCAAGATGATTGGCTTTAGAAGATTAAATTAGAGTGATAAGGGAAATCCACATTTCTAACAATCATTTATGATATTTAGAAAAAAATATGGGATCATCCTAATAACACATAAATTGAGGGGATACATTGCTATAAGTACAAGCTTTTCATTCCATTGAACTCAAGATTCAGATCTTGAATTTTAATAAACATTTCTTCTTTATAGATAAGAGGACATGGTAGCTTCCTATATGCCAATAAATGGGTCAAATACATATTTTATTGGCTTGGTTTAAAGGATAATGTGAAGTAGTTTGTAGACACATATGTTACATACCAATACAAAAATAGAAACTAACTAAAATAAGAGGCCTCACTCAACCCTTAACCATTCTTAATTCACCATGGAAATATATTTCCATGGACTTAATTGACTTTCTCTGTCTATTGGATGGAAAAATAGTTGTTATGGTGGTAGCAGATACGATGACCAAGATTCCTCACTTCTATCCCTTGGTCATCCTTATATGATAAATATAGTGGCATAAATATTTTTGGACTAGATCTTCTAGCTCCATAGGATCTCTCACTCAATAGTCAACAACTACAACAAGGTGTTTAGTAGTAATTTTATAGAGTGAATCCACTATATTTAAGGATTAGAGCTAAAAAGAAGCATGCCCTATCATACATACAGTGATGGTTAGGCTAAGGTAGTCAATAAATATCTAGAGATATATCTCAGGTACTTTATCACTACCCAATAATCCAAGTGGGTCTAATAGTTTTCTCTCATAGAATGGTGGTATAACACCACTTTATAGGCAACCACAAAAATGACTTTGTATAAGGTAGTCTATAACCAATCACCTCTAACACTTACCTTTTAACTTCTAGGTAATTCAAGTATCAAGGTAGTTAATATTGTTTTCACTCATTAATAGGAGATCCTAACTACTTGAATCAAAACTTAGCGACTACACAAAAATTTATGAATCAATAGGAAAATCAACACAAGACTAAGAGAGAGTTTATAGAATAAGATATGGTTTTCCTTCACCTTCAAGCCTACAAGTATATGTCCATAAAATAAAAGGGTTGACACAAGTAGGTGTGGAAGTTCTATGGACCTTATAATATACTTCATTAGGTAGTAACAGTTGCTTACAAATTTGAGCTACCTATTCATCCAAGATCCACCCAATTTTTAATGTGTTTTTCTTGAAGAAAGTGGTGGGAAAATATACCTTAGTACAAATGGTTCCCCAAGAAATAGATGAAGAAATTGTTCTTCTCAAGCTAGTAGCCATGCTTGATCAATGAACTTGATAGCTTCACTCTTGTGATATTATTAAATTCTTTGTATAGTGGTATGGGATCCAACCAAAAGATGCCACATGGGAGATATTACAAGAGCTCTAGAAATAATTTCCAATATCTAATATTTGAGGACAAAAATTTTCTAGGGAGGGTGGTAAATTACATAACCCATGAATGTAATCCATGTTGGACTATGCTATTTTACCATATGGAGTATATGAAGAGTTCCACATGTCAAGTTAGATAGGGAGGTAGGAAACTCAAGGAATACTATTAATTTTAGATCATAAAAATATGCTTGTAAGTGTTACAAAAAGGAAAGGATATAACCTTCATGTGAAGAGGGACATAAGACTATAATATATGTAAAATAGGTTGCCTCCTCAAAGAGATAAGCAATATTAATAGATTTTCTCTTATTAAGCCAATTTTAAGTTTCCACATTGCACATATTAACATTTTTGTTACTAGAAATTTGATATTAATCCTAATTTTATCGTTATCCATTCTATTGCAGTTAAAATTATCCTTGGTGTAGAATTTTTTATCTTAGTATAGCTACAAACAAGGAAATTTTAGGTAAAATATTCACATAAGTGGAAGAGGTTTATTACAATTATCAGGCATAATATCAACCACTATAATACTCTATTATGTACTACAAAATAATGATTTTTCCTCTATGTTTCGTATGCATGGTATTGTAATTCTATTACTATATCATTCCCTTTAATTTATAATTTAAAATTTGTGTACCCTAGTTATGATTTCTTCTTGTTGTATATAGATGCAATTTCTATTAAGAAATAGGATTTTGAAAATACCATAAACCCCATTGTAAATTACACTAAGAAATAACATAGATAATTATCATTGTATATTACTTTTCTTGGGGTATTTATATGTAGACACTTCATTTTCTAGGATTTCACTACATATTTTCAGTAAAGGTATCCTTGATTTATGTCTTAAAGAATAAGCATGTTATTTTATACACATGGATTTTAAATTTGTATACTAGTATAACATTCTCATCATGAAGGTTCTCGCATATTAATTTTTTCTCTATTAAAAATTCTAAAAACTATATGTATTCTTTCCCAAATCTTAATAAATCATATTTTACATTGTTCCAATGTTTGAAATAATTACATGCAAGTAATGCAAATATATATATTTTTTGTTAAACACATTTGTCAAGAGTAAATGAGTTTACTTTAAATATCATTTTATTTACAATGCAAATATTACAAGTAATTTTGGTTTTTAATCCCTTCACCCTTCATAGAAAATTAATAAAATAATTTTATTGTGAAATGTGTTTAGTTTTTTCTTTCTTCCTCCTAGGATAATTTATTTCACTTGTTTCTACTTTTTGTCATAGATAAAGTTCCTTGAAGTTTTTTTTTGAGAGAAATTTTTGTGATTGCCCTTTCAAAAATATACTTGAATTTTTTGAGAGTGCTCATAGGTGCTTATTGCATTCAAATTATAGAGCATAAAAGTAATTTGGAGTGTTGTGTAATAGTGGATATTATTAAGGAGGATGATAGCTCTATCAGGAAGAGTGAGGAAATTCGATTGGAGGCTGTCAATTTCTTCATTTCTCTTCTTGGTCGTCCCATATAAGGATTTGGCAGCGGAACATGTTATGTTATATGTCATTCCTACATTGGTGATGATGAAATATTTAATGCAGTTAAGGAGTTGGGGCCTTTAAAGGCTCTAGGGCTTGATGGATTTCCTCCATTATTCTTTCAAAAATATTAGAATATTTATAGGTATAAGGTTGTGGAGGCTCTAAGAGAAGCCCAAATATCGGTGGAGATTCCCAAATCCCTGAATGCCACATTGATTGCCTTAATTCCAAAAAAGGATTCTACCTCATCACTTAAGGATTCTAGACCAATCAGTTTGTGTCATTCTTTATATAAATTCCTTTCTAAGGCTCTATCTAATAGACTCAAAGGGCTGCTTCTAAATCTCATTGATATGGCTTAGTGCACCTTTGTGCCAAGTAGAAAAATCTTAGATGTCGCTATTGTCATGCATGAGATTCTTAATTCGGTCAAGTACGGTGGTAGATAGGCTTTCCTTTTAAAACTTAACATTAGTAAGTCTTATGAAAAAGTGATACAACCTTTCTTACAAGAGGTGATGAGGAAGTTTGAATTCAGATATCGATGGGTCACCCTTATTTTGGCTTGCATTTCTTTAGTTTGGTGCTCGATTCTAGTGAATGGATCGATGTTTGGATTTTTTTAGTCTTACCATGGTTTGAGGTAAGGCGATCCTCTTCCACCCTTCCTCTTCCTCTTTGTGGTGGAGGATTTGGGAGAGCGATTGGAAGGTTGAGTGGGGAGGTGGGTCTTCATCCAGCTCTCCCATGTTTGCCTGTATCTCATCACCAATTTGCTGATGATACTCTGATTGCTAGTGGTGCATTGGCATTTTTTTCCCAAGATATTAAAATGATCTTATTGTGTTATGAGAGGGCTATTGGTCAAGAGATAAACTTTACAAAGATATTTCTCTACTTTGTTAACACTCTGAAAGCTAGGCAATTAAATATTGCAAATATACTCAATTATAGGATTACCACATTGTCAATGACCTATCTTGGAATACCTCTCTTCGTGGGGAGAATTAAAGACTCTCTGTGGGACCCTTTGATTGAAATAATCCAACGTAAACTAGCCTCTTGGAAAGAGATTTTTTTGATCCAAGTAGGGAAGGTGGTAATTGTTTAAAGCATGCTCCAGAGGATACCCATTTATTTGATATCCTTATTCATGCTTCCTGCTAAAGTAATGGATAAAATTGATTGTATTCATAAAATGTTCCTTTGGGTTGGATCAGATTTAAATGGTAAGTACCACTTGGTCGGTTGGGATCAAATTTGCAAGATGAGAAAGAACGGGGATCTTAATTTGAAAAGAGCAGCACTTATTAATAGAGACCTGGTTAGTAAATTAGGGTGGTTGGTTGCTTCAAATGCTGAGATACCTTGGTGTTCTATCCTTAAAGAAAAACACAGATTTAATTTTTTCTTGTCATATGATCTCTCCCCGAGAGGCTCCATTATTTGGAGAATCTTAATGAAGATCAAGGAATTTTTAATGCTAAAAGCAAGTGAATCATTGGTAATGTGAGAAACATCAAGTTTTGGTAAGACTATTGGTTGAGGGAAGAGTCATTATTGGATGACCCAAATCTTAGGGCTCTTGCTTTGAAAGTGATGGAGGAAGGTGAAACTTGGATTTCCTAATATATGCCTATTTTCAATGGTAGGCATTCATGGAATTATCATTCCTATTATGTGTCCAAAAATAATGATTTCATCAGTTGGCAGAGACTTTTAGTGGAACTTAACAGGTATACGATCAGGCAAGATCATTCCAAAGACTGTTTGATTTGGAGTGGGGAAGCTGAAGGTGACTTTATTATGAAATTAGCTTATTCCTTACTTCTTCTGGAAGATGAGGCTCATTTTCTAGTGAATCTTATTTGGATTAAAATTCTAATCCCAAATATCAATATTTATTTTTGGCTGGAGGATCAAAATAAAATACTTTCTTTGGAGAATATTAGAAAGAGATGTCACATTATGGTGAACAGATGCTATCTATACAAATTGAATTGGGAATCCACACAACATATACTCCTCAAATGCTTGTTCACATGGCAGGTATTTATGTTTATTTTTAATTGGTTTAACATTTATTGGGTGTTTCCAGGTACATTGATGGACAACATCCTTCAATGGTATTCACGATTCATGTCCCAACAACTATCTTGGTTATGGAAAATTATGCTTTCCCATGCATGGTGGGGGGTGTGGAAAGAATATAATGTCCATGATTTTAATGACATAGAGACCGATGCTATCAAGGTGGGTACTAAGATCATTAACAGAGCGTCGGAGAATGTCTTGGCTGCCTTTGTGGGTAAATGGCCCAAGGTGCCCTCCTCCTTCGATGAAGTTGATTTGGAATTTAAATTAGGTTGGAGCCCTCTTCCTCGGCCCCCCCGAACCTGACCCTATAGCAAAAATTAAGTGAGCCCATCCGGATCCCAATTGACTGAAACTCAACTTTGATGGGGCTTCAAAGGGTAACACCAAAAAGGCTGGAGCAGGTGGCGTTGTGCAAAATTAGAATGGTGACATCCTTATGGTATTTTATGAACCCATTGATTCTTAATATTCATACTTCATGGAGGCTCGTGCTTCTTACATGGGGGTGAAATTGTTAGAAGATGTTGGCGGTTAGAATGTGGAAATCAAAGGCGACTCCTTGAACATAATAAATATGCTCAAAGGGGAGTGTACACCTAGATGGAACGTTCTCAACCTTATTGTCAAATCTAGGATATTTTTGCACACTTTTGAACAGGTGAATATTCACCATGTGTGTGAGGAGAATGCTCTGGCCGATATGTTAGCCAACCGTGGTGTCCCCTGTGCTACTTTTTTTGTGTGGAAAAATGATGTCCTGAATGACATAGTCTCCCTTTCTAAGAAATAGGCTTATGATACTTTGTTTTAGGAAGGAGGAGTCAGACATCTCTTTGGCTCTCGTTGGAGGGGGTGTTCGATCTCACTTTGCCCTTTGACCAAATTTTGTTAGAGTTTGTTTTACCTTCAAAGTGTTGTGCTTTTCTAAGTTCTCTTTGGAATCATTATGGTTATTAGGAATTAAACTCTCTCAGTTATTCCTAATAGGTATAATATTTTGGAGATTGTTATTATGGTTGAGAATTTGGTTGTATTTATAAGGTTGTGGGGATCCTTTCAAAACCCTCGCTTTAAATTAATACCAAAAAAAAATCATTTAAAAAATAATAAAATATTTATAAGTACTAAATATGGGTTTATAATTATTTATTTATTTATCTTTTACATTAAAATGTATCAAATGCTCTTTTCAACCTCTTCAGAAAAATATTTGAAATATCATTGAGAATCCATTTTTTAGTGCACATCATACCATATTCTCAATGACACTTCAATCTAAAAGCATTTATAGGATTTATATTATTTTGAATAGTGGTACCAATAGTACTTTAATAGATAATATGCAAAAATATATTAAAAAATTAAAAGGATGAGTAGATATAAATTTAGCATTTCATGCATTAGTGTATATATGACACATAAACACTTTTAAATGTATTAAAAATTCAATGTAAAAACATTGTTGTTTTGACAATAAAAAAAAATCTATGAAAATTCAACGTAAAAACATTGTTGTTTTGATAATAAAAATTAAATCTATGTAAATGACATTTTTCTCATATGATAATAAGTTTTAATTTGTATTATTGTCAATATATTAAATTAACGTATTCATAGGTCACTATGTTATCAATAATATTTCTATAGATACATATTATGACTAGCACCCTATCATTTCATCCATAATTTAATAAAATATCATTTATGGTGCTATCATTTCATCCATAATTTAATAAAATATCATTTATGAACTAAAATTTAAACTTTGAATGTATTTTTGTGTTAAAGGGCACTAAATACTTGGGTTAGTATGGAGTTATTATCAAAATATAATACAATTTTTGAGCTTTGGCTCTTCTTTGGGAGGTCTTAGGTTCAAACCATAGAGTAACCTGTGTGAGAGGGAGTAGGTGTGTGTATGGTTGTGTGTTTGGTTCTTATTGATAAGCTTAGCTCTCCCGATAATGATAGGTCATGGTGGGATAGGGATGCCAAAATTTTTGAAGGGTTTCTCACACTAACCAAATCTAAAAGATAAAATACTCATTTTCAATATTAAACTATTCTTATATTTAAAAAATACTTTTAATGATATATATATATATATATATAAATATTATCATATAAAAATCATTAAAATGAATTTATTTTTAAAATTAATACAAATATATACTTAAAATAATTATATTATATGGTATAGTCAAGATTTTATTTTATCCACCAATATTAACTTTAAAATTAAAACAAAATGAAATATAATTTAAATACAATATTAAATTAAAGATTTTGTTGAAATATACATTGCTTACAACTAATATTCATAGCTTAGAGCTAATATTTATATTTATAAAGATTCCTTTCTTATCGCTTTGTGTTCGTGATGTCATTCATTTATGTTATAATAAAATTTAATAACTTCCTAAAAATGAATTATATTGATAATGAGCTGTCGATTTTGTTTTTAAATTTAAATTGAAAGCACTTTTATTTCTAAGCTCGCATATAAGGTAAACCTCCCGTTCCCATAAATCAGAATCTTCCAAACTGATTCAAGCAATGTCCACATTCACATTGGTGTAACGTCATTCAAGGAGAGTCTGAAGACTTCGTTGATAGTACTGTCATTCAACAGATCCCGGTAAAGAGAATCTCAATAATTTTTTTTTTTTTTTTTTAATTGTGAGAAACCTTCATAATCCAAGTATAGAGTTGAACAGTCTCCTCCCAACAGTTATTCAACTTATCAATAGAGAATTTAACACAAAACCACCACACATCCACCATCTCACACACTAGTTTACGTCACAGTTTGAACCATGGATCTCCAAAAAAAACCAAAGCCCAAACAATTATACTACACCCAAAAAATCATTATCAATAAATATTATCATATAAAAATCATTAAAGTGATTTTTTTTTTTTTTAAATTAATACAAATATATGCTTAAAATAATTATATTATATGCGTTAGTCAAGATTTTATTTTATCCACCAACATTAACTTTAAAATTGAAACATAAAATAAAACGTTTTTATTTCTAAGCTCGCATTTAAGGTAAACCTCCAATTCCTATAAATCAGAATCTTCCAAACTGATTCAAGCAATGTCCACATTCACATTGGTGTAAAGTATCAGGCATCTACTATAAGAGAGGGGGCAGCAAAGAAGAGACCAACGCAATTCATCTCAGCCTTTCCTCGCTTCTCATTTCTAAGCAAAATGGCTTATAAGATGAGTAGCTCTGTAGTTGTCGGGATATGTTCATTGATGATGCTTATTCTGAGCATTACAGCCGCTGAAGGAGCAGGCCACAATGGTCGTAACGAGATTCATAGCCCGCCGCCCTCTCACTCTGGCCAAAATGGTCGTAACCAGAGTCATACCCCGCCGCCTTCTCCCTCAGGCCACAATGATCGTAATCAGAGTCATACCCCGCCGCCTTCTCCCTCAGGCCACAATGGTCGTAACCAGAGTCACACCCCTCCGCCCTCTTCGTCTCCATCTCGACCTCCATCTCCATCCGGTTCCCAACAAACACCAAGTACAATCGTGACGGCCTGCCGACATGCGTCTGATCAGCAATACTGTATTAAATCATTATCGTCGTATCATGGGGCTGACAAGGCGGACTTACGGAGGCTTGCTGAAATAGCCCTCAGATTGAGTATCGACCAAGGCGATAAAGTTCTTGGGTTTGTACGACAACTTCTGAGAGAGAAACACACATCCACTGACCACAATGCACTGAAGCAGTGCGTAAACAGCTACTGGGACACAAAGGAGAGTCTCAAGACTTCGTTGATAGTACTGTCATTCAATAACAAATCATCGGAATATGTCCGGTCTGGAATATGTGAAGCTGAAGTTCGTGCCACCGGTTGTGGGGATGCGTTGAAGAAACAATTCGTTCCGTCGGAATTGGCCCAACTTATCCAGAATAAGTCACAAGATCTCACGAAATTAATGGAAGTCGCATATTCGGTCACCAATAATCTCTTCCAGATCAAAAAAAATTGTGCTCTTATAATTTGAGAAGAGAGACATGGTTATATCTCCGCTTTGTCTACTCTTCCTCTCTTTAATAAACAGCGAGAAGTTGCTAAAGCAAGCATATGGTTAAAGCAAGCATATAGTTATATAAGTTCATTTAATAAGAGAACATCTTATGTACATTTCTACAGTGTTGATTAGAATAATGAAAGTTCTGATACCTCATAGGTTACTTGACCAAATTGATCAAAATTAATGAATTTCACATATCTATCAGTATTTTTATGATTATTTAATTCACTTTGAAAATTATTTATTCGTCTAGTTAATAACAGAATTATAGGTATTATAAAAAAAATAAAATCATACCATATTTTTAGCTTTACAATAGAGTTTCTTTGTGATTATAGTGGGAAAAGTGTAAGATTTCAATTGGAGTTATCACATGCTTAAAGAAGAGACAAACAAGATGAATCATTCATAATCATTTTATATGTGTATTATTTTCTTATGTTTGTTATCTATTTTTTTTAAATAGGTTAAAAAGTTGGAGGCACATGAGGGTCATCTTCTACTTGAATTGAACTTGAATTTTTGTTAGGAGAGTCAAATACCTTTTGCTACTGAGGTATCCCTGTTAGGACTATAAAAAATATTAACATTTTATTTTTAAAGGGTAAAAAGGAGTTTTAAAGTCCCCAAACCTATATATAAAGTTATATTTGATAGTATAATATGTTGCAACAACTTTACAAAATGCTATCATCCACTTACTGCTATGAGTTGAACCTTAGAATATCGTATATCAACAACTTCTAAAATATAAACTTTAAAAAATAATTGTAACTACCACCCAATCATAACAAAAATAATAGTCCATAGCCATTGGGGTTGTTATAGAGTTCTTAGTTGATGGGTCTTTTGATTATTTTTCTTCTATAGCATAGGTTCTTTCTCCTTCAAAATGACATGATCTAAAAATATGTTTTTATACTTCATGCTCCTAAGGTAATATCAAGTAGTAACACATTCTATATGATCTTCATTTTTAGAAAATTGATTGTTACCAATTATTTCATAATTAGCTTCAAGAATAGTATTTGAGGTATAATTATTTTACATGGAACTGATTAGATGGTCTTTAGTAGCCTTTTAGCTATTATCAATGATCTGATTCAATTATCCTTTTGAGATTGATTCTTCTGTTGTTTGCTTGCTTCCTACTAGATAATATGCATAGCTAGAGTTTGAGTTTATTCCTTGTGAACTGGGATGTTTGAAGGTTTATCATCATTCACATGTAGGGCCTTCTTCTCCACCAATGAGGAATAAGAGCACGATAAGATGACCAAGCATCTCTTATTCAAGTGGTCATATTGGTGACAACCATAACATATCAAGGAGAAGTTTTCATATCTAATATTTTAGATCTATTCCCCTTTGCTTGAGGATATAGTAATTGATTGAGGTCAAAGAATGAAAATATCCATACAAAAATCTAATCTTATTTTACTCATGTAAATCTTACTGGATAAATTTTCCTCTGGTTGGGTATCCATATATTGGAATGCACCAATGGTATTACCAATTTTGATGAATATCTTCTCCCCCCAAAAATACATAGGGAGAGTATATAGATTCACCCAGGCTAGGAAGCCATCAACTTCTTCTATAAGGGGGTTAAAATTAAAAGTCCAAGATCATCTATAGACATCCCTTTATTAAAAAATCTAGTTGTATCTATAATAAATTACCCTATCTTTATCTGCTAAATTAGAAAATAATTTTTTTGGTAGTAGAGTTACTTGGAATTTACTAAATCATCAATGTTTAATGTAACCTTTGAGCCCGTCCAAGCTTAGTCTTTTAATCTTGAGTTTATAAATAACTATTCAGGCTTCATGATCAATCAAATTCAACACAAATTCATCCTCCAACATCTTGAAAGGGGGTAGAGGTCCATCAGAAAGCTCCACTTGTGAACCCAAATATCCCTAAGAGATATTTATTCTAACTAAAGTGGCTTTATCATAGATTTGAGATCAACTAATATCCTCCTAAGTATAGCAAATGTGCTACGAACAACCCTATTTATATAATGCTTTATTGGATCTAAGTTTTGCACCCCTTTCGGTATTTTCAATTCTCATACCCTTCTAAGTACAAAAATTGGGCTACAAACAATCCTCTTCCTATAATGCTTGACTACACCTAGGGTTTGCACCCCTTTCAGTTCATTCCATCCCCATATCCTCTTGAGTACAACTTGTTATCCACATCTTTCATCAAGTCTTATAATATTCTTTTTTGTCTTTTTTCCTTTGTTTAATAGTAAAATCTAGATTAAAATATGTCATCAATGAGATATTTATAATTATATGGTGCTTGCATCATTTCTCATCCAAAAATAAAAATGAGATGGAGAAAGAGTAAATCATCCATAATTGAGACTAGAAGCTAATAACAACATAGGGACCATAATTGTATCTTGCATGTTATACCTAATATTATCACTTATCCATGGGAAATATTATCATATGGAGAATTCTCGAGCATGTCCTCCATTGTATCTTTTGAAGTCTTCAAGAAATACATTGAAGTAATGAGTTCTCAAATTAATTCATCACTATTTACTACCTTAATTTTAGTTTTTTGTTAGAACTTCTAAAGATTATGGATTATGTAAAATATCTAATAAATACTATTAATGACATATTCTAGAGTACTAGAAGCTCCAACAATGTGGGAATGAATATGTCCCAATTTCAATAAAATATTAAAGGTCAAGTCTGCTAAAAGAATTCCCCATGAAGGAGTGAAATTGGTAAATACGTTTCTAAATTTGAACTTCCAAATATGTTTGAGAAAAATGAGTCTAAAAACATCCTACAATTTAGGACAATGGTCCTACTAGGCAAAACCAAGTAGAGTAAACTTCCAAGATCCAGTGAAGGAGAGAAATAAAAAATTGTAGAAAATATTACAAAAATATTTAGCCATGTCATAGAAAAATAAGTGAATGATAGCTTTTGAAGTATTATAAAATTTACATTGAGATAAAATATGTAAAATCAAAGCTAAACTATTAGAATTTGGAAGTTCTTGATGTAGATCCTCTTATCCAAGAAGTTAAGTTTTGGATTCAATAGGAACTTTAAAAATTTTAGTAGCAAACAACTTGCATTGGGCATTGGTAAAATTGAATTACCACTTGATATTGAGCTTAGAGTCTAATGACAAAGGACACAAAATATTTTTGTAGATCCAACAATATTTCATGGAAGATTTGTTTTTTTATTATTAAGCCATCTCCAATCATTTCTTATACTGTAGACAATTACTCCAAGATTTATAAGGACCTCACATATAATGGAAGCCATAACTAGGTCATAAGACTCCTTGAACAAAGAGGGAAGGGAACGATCATTGTTAATATCGAGGTGAGAATTGAGAAGTTGCCTAGATCTAAAATATCTCTTATTATTTTTATATATATTTTTTTTAAAATACTAGTCCTCAAGGAGTACTACATAAATCTAAAGGTTTATCATTATAAGGATAAGTTTAATCCATGAAATATTATTCAATATGATACTTAAACCATGATATAATAAGTTAAACTTCCAAGCCAATAAATGAGAAACTGATTGCCAAGCTTTGTAGTTATGGATAATATTAATAGATCCTTTAACCATAAAGTATGATGCATTAAGGACCTTATCCTCCGATGGGGTTTATTTATATTTACCTTTGTGAGTAGCTTGGAAGATTCTATATTAGAAAAAGTATTTTGAGTTTTCATATCCACTATTGGCTCTAACAACCCATTTCATATCCAAAATTTTTCTCTAGGTAAGATGATCAATAATATCTAGACCCCCTAAATGCTTTGGTTGAGAATAAAGTTTCCACGATATGGGTATCATGCACACCTCTCCATTCAAATTGATCCATAAAAATTTACAAATGACCCAAGTAAATCTTTTATAGGAATATTTTGGGGTCATCTAGCAAGAATTGTAAACATTAGAGGTTGTCATAACTATATTCACAACATGAGTTCTTCTTGCTAAGGGAAGAAACTAAATCAGACATATACTGAATTTATTCTAAAGTCTTTCCATAATTGTTATGGATCTCTTATAATTATAATAATATTGTAATATATTACATTATTTGCTACATGCTAATGTACCACCTTAGGTACATATTTAGATTAGGAGAGAGTTTTAGATTAGAGTGTGAGTATTTACTTCATGCAATGTAATAAATGCACAAGTATTATTGAAGTGTGCAAAGTATTTTGGTAATGTAAATGTGCATAATAGTCCATGTGTACATGATTCCATAGTGTAGGAAGATGAAGAGTCTTTAGAATAGTGAAGGTCAAGAGCACTCCATATGAAGATGTTGGAATATGTAATGCAACGTTGCATAAATTATTATTAGACTAAAATATAAAGTCTAAAGAATAATATTTGAATTAGAAAATAATGTTATTTTATGTAAAATTATTCCCACCCAATTAATAAATAGAATAAGGGTGCTAGGAATATTTAATTTGCCAAAAAAAGTTATTTCCCCTTTTATAGCAAATATTAGAAAGTTACTAATCACTTTATAATATTTGATAGATCCCACTTATCACACATCTAAAATATTAGATTGTGATAAGATTAGAAAGTAACTAAGCACTTTCTAATATTTGATAGATGCCACTTGTCACACATCTCAAGATTAGATTGTGATAAGATTAGATTATGATAAGATTATATTGTGATAAGATTAGATTGTAATAATATTTAGGGTTTTAGTAGAAAAGCTTCTCTTTAAATAGGGATGTTGTCTACTACATATTAACATATTGTGTCATATTGACTTGTGTTGTAATCATGTTGATGCATATTGTTGCATAATATTGAAGCATTCTTGTATTGTTGAATCAAATGAGTAATATAGTAAGCTTCATAGTGGATGTTTCCCTTCTTCATTTGAAGTAGGTTTTTACCACTTAATATTGGTGTTGTGGGTTTTTATTTTTTGTGTGTGATTGATTTTGTGGAGCATTCTTCGATCTTGGAGAAACTTTGCTTGTCTCACAGAAGAGTCACATTCCATTACATATGTGTCTATGAGTGTGTGTGAGAGATATACAATTATAGAATGAGAGTGTTGAGTAGTAAGGTGTATTTGAGATCTTTATTCAATTCAGATACAATTTTCATGAGCATTTATTAATGGCATTCTATGTGAAGTTATTTATGAGTTTTATATGTTTAATATATTTTTATTATCATATATTTCATATTGTAGCTTTATTTAGATCTTGTGGTTATTTTATATGAAGTATTTAGATTCAAACTCTAACAACAATATCAGAGCCACAACAAGATTTTGTCTTGTACAAGTTTTAAATTTGCAAAGTACTTTTCACTATGTTGAACGAAAACTAGTGAAGGTTGAAAGTTTACCTATTCCAAGAGCAAATTTAGAATAGAAATAAATTTATAGGTATTGAAGATATACCTTGATACTTATGAGATTAAAAGACCCTAGAAGGAGGTCCTATTGAAAATTGTGATAGAGAGAAGAATATTCCAGATTAATATTTTTCTAGAGTCTTTCCATAGGGTTGAATGAAAACTCGTGAAGACTAGGACTTAACATAGATTTCTTTCCACTAGTTTTGAGAACAACTAGTGAAGTTTATTGATTTTAGAATTCTAAAAATTTGAATGTATTTAAATTTTGGTGAAAACACACCCATCCCCTTACACACTCACCCACACCATAGTTTGAACCTTGGACATTTTGAAGAATATCCAAAGCCCAAACTATTGCTTTGTCCCCCATGGGACAATTTGAATGTATTTGGTTACTATTATCTAAGTTTTTGTTGCATAAAATTAGTTGAAGAACATAAGCTTATACTGAGATGGGGGGTGAATAGTATAAGATAAAACCTTTTACTTTTCAATACAAATGATAACAAAAATAATATCAAAGCAAAAAGTAATGCACACATTATCACATGCATGAGAGACATGATTTAACGTGGTTCACCTAATGTGGGCTACTCCACAAAGAAAACATTTCTTAATTTTTTTTCTTAATAAATATTTTTGTAATCCAATCTCTATTACAATGTTTATGGTCTTCTATCCAAAGGAGACACCAATCCCCTATGCTTTTATTTTTGGATCTCTCTCCACAGGAGACTTCTATCCCCACTACTCTGATTTGTGGATTCCTCTCCATAGGATAACTCTATCCCCTCTACTCTAGTTTATGGATATCTTTCCATGGGGGAAATCTATCCCCTTTGCTCTTGTTAACTCTAATAAAATCTACTCACAAATATAATCACAATATTATTTTAAACTTCCTCACAAGTCTACCTCTAACTTACTCACAATTCTACCTCAAAATTGCTCAAAATATACCTCAAACCTGCTCACAAGTCTATGTCTAATCTACTCAAAATCTATGCCAAACATACTCAAAAATTTGCCTCTAACCTGCTCACAAGTATTCCTCTAACCTTATCAAAAGTCTACCTCAAACCTGCTCTAATTCATGCTCATAACTGTTTATAACACATGCTCAAAAAATTTCTCAAATGTGCAAAAACTTATTTTCAACCCTAGCACAAGTAACTCACAATATCTAGCACAAATATCTCAAACCCTTTCAACAATATATTTTTCTCAAATTCTATCCTAAACATTTATAAAACATTTTATAATGAAGCACAAAAATCTCACTCAAATATTTCCAACAATGCTTATCAAACAATCCTTTTTACTCCATCTTATGTTCCAAAACATTTATTCCAACAAACACTTTAAGCAAGGGATGATGTACCCATACCTCTTAATTGCTCTTGTGGATATATGTCTTCAAAAACATATCTCACAAATAATTGATATTTCTAGTGCCACTTCAAGAGTTAGATATCAAAATACTCTCTCAATACATCCATATGAATTTTATTTTCAAAATATATTTCACCATACAAAAATTATAATAAATTATCAAACCACTTTTATACCTTATAACTCATATTATTTTATGTAAAATAATGCTCAATAAAACAAGCAAAAATTACATACTTGAGTTTCACATATACACCTTATATCTCCTTATGAAAACAAAAAGTAATGCACTTAAAATTTTAATAAGACCAAAGAAAACATCACTTCATCTCATGCATCAACCAAGCACTAGCAATATAAAATTTTACCTTTAATCCCTTTCTAAAATAAAAATCAAATAAATTTATTATCTTTATAGTTCCCTAACCATTTCATATTAAAATGATAAAATTGACCAACCCTTATAACTCCCTAACCAAGCACAACATGCATACTTGTTTTAAAAATTTAATTTTACCTTCAAATGTTGTCATTGTTGCTTGAAACTATGACATCACTGGAATCCATGCCTTAGCACAAGGTAAAACACCATATGGGCTAGCTGCAAATACAAGCCCAAGGACCATGTGCTTCTTCTTATCCCCTACCACCTATGCAAAACAAAAAACTTCAACCAAAAACATTATCATCTGCCTCTATCGTATCTCAAACATGAGATATATCTGTTGCCACATCCTAGAACCACAAATGTTTTTTTTTGGGATACCTACCCATATGGAATAGGAATTCAGAGCCCCTGCTCCTTGTTCTTTACTCTACCTCGAATTTTGAAAAATTGATGTCTTCTTCCTCTACATCGTGAATCAAGTGATGATCTTTTGGGTGCACAAATTTCTCAACTCATGAACACTTTATTAACCACATTAGCATGAAATATTTATATGTAATGGTAGGTATTAAATTTGATGTTGACACTCGAATTTGCAAATCTTTGGTGCCAATAAAATATTTTTTTTTAATTATAACAATTTAAATCCAAGGTGTAGACACCAAAACAGCACCAATCCGATTATGTGACTACAAACACTGATCACTTTGACACACATAGCCCCCAGGGCAGCCCTCAGAGGTTAAACAGTGGTCCTAACCACTTTTACAGCAATTTTGGAAGGTCAGAAGGCAATTTGGCACCTTCGGACAACCTACTCCAAATCCGTCCCACCCTGGGACGAATTCAAATTGGAATCCGTCTCACCAAGGGACGAATTCTAAATTCGTCCCTAGGTAGGACGAATTCCAAGTTTAACGGGCAAAAAGAAGAATGGCGCCAAGTGGCAGCCAGGGACAGTCAGTTGATGACTCCTGCCTCGCACGCGTGTGTGGGTGGGCAGATAGGCCATTAGAGGACTATCACAAGGGCGATTATGAAAGCCCAAGTCATGGAGGACTCCCCTCCCTCATGGGAAGACATGACCGCCACATGGCACCTATGACCAACACATGGCGCTTATGCTTCCCTCTCAAAAGAGACCCCATGGGTCTATAAAAGGTGGGACTTTTCTCACCCAAAGGAAATAGATTGGAGGCGATTTCAAGCAACGAAGTGTTGTCCGATTGATTACCCACTTGCATCTTTTTGATTCACCTTCTCACATCCACTAATCTCTTTTGCAAGGGAGGTTATTGGGTGGCTTTTGGAAGCGTGGATCCAACCCAAATCCAACATTTGACCACCTTACACCACCAATTTGCAGACATCCCAATCCTAAGAGGTTTTGGACCCATCCCTAGTGGATTGGCTCCGAAATCAAGTGCCAACGGTGGGAGGCCCACTTGGGCACCCCACATTTTCTAAGTTTTATTCTAAAGCATTCTAGATTATTGTTTCAGGTTGCATCTCATGTTATTCTATTTTGTTAACTCATAGCTTCAATTTCATAACATTTTGATCAGATTTTATCATGCCTTTTGTCGCTTTGTTGTCCTACTAACTTGCAGGTGGCGATATCGAATTCTCGAGGATAGAGGCCAAATTGGGAGAATCCGACCATCTGGGTCATCCCAAAATGGCCCCAATTACATAACCCCTCTATTTTCAGGTGTTTTGGAGGTCTCGAGATTCGACATTGGAGCGGTATCACTTCGGCTTTTCCAACACAGTAGAATTCGTCCCACCCAGGGACGAATTGCAGTCAGAATTCATCCTGCCCAGGGACGAATTCCAGGTGAAGGCAGATTGGCCAACTGTCTCAGTGGCAATGGCCTTCTGGAGGAGCAGCAGAGGTCAAGGACTCATCAAAATCAATGGCGGCATTGTCTTGGCCCGCCCATCTCAAGTGTGGGCACGCGGAAAGAGGAACCTTAAGTCTCGATTGTAATCAAATTCTTTTAATGCTCCTAGCCCCTGAAAAGGGAGGAGGCATATTTGTAACAGAGATCAAGAGAGTTTAATGAAAGGGCTGTGTTTTCTCCATTTTCTTGTATCTCATTTCAATGCGTCTCTTTCATTTCATGCATTCTACATTTTTAGGACTTAAGCGTATTTGATTTTGAATGCATCACAATTAGTGTTTCCTTCGCCCGAAATCTCGTGCTTTCAGTGGCGATCACGGTGGGACCCTGTTCCCTAGTTTTTAAGATCATAGAAACTGATTAAATTTTTGTGTTTTGTGCTTGATAAGTACATTTTTTTTGTTGCAGACTGCTATTCATCTCTGGATGTGACGAATTCTTTACTGTAATTCGTCTGACCCTAAGACGAATTCAAATTCATCTCTGGCAGGGACGAATTCTGTTCCGAAATTTGTCTCACAGAGGGACGAATTCCTGCCTGTGGATTTTTAGAGCAAAAATTCAGAAGCAACCGGTCCAGGCAGAGAAGAGGTAGGGATTTTTATAATCTCTGTTAAATTTTTCTGTTTCTATTCCTGTTCCTTTGATTGTTTTCATTTTATCCTGCATGCTTAGGGAAAGTCATTTATGCTTGTTTCATTTTTGCTAAATAAAATGAATCCCACACACTTCACGCAATAACTTTAAACCAAGGAGCTGGTCATAAGACCCCAATCCTTGAGCAAGACCAACGGTGGGTTCATCACCACCTTGGCTTAGCTTTGCATCCATTTCCCCGATTGTCACTGTTGTTAGGCGTAAATCCTGATGAAAGCTGATCGAGTGTCGCTGGGGTGATTCCCATGCACGCGAGGATAAGTCTTCTATGGTAGGTGCCATTAACAGGACAATCCCCCTTTCGTACCACCTACGTACCACGTACCATCTGCTCTCACGTACCTATAGTCTCCCTCTCGTAAGGGCGGGTATATAGAGAGGTTGGTATATCGGCCTGGTTGGTATATTGAAGGGGCGACCATTTTGGGAGTTATATGAGCCTTCATTATGCATTTAAACGTTCTTCAAAAACATTCAAAAACAAAACAAAACATCAAAATGCACTAAACCAGTTTAGGACACACTATTAATCCTTAAAAGAGATAATCACTGTTTGTGTATGCGTGTGTTCATTTCTGCTTAGTGTAAACAAAAAGAAAAATCATCATAAACAAAAGATAAAAATCTACGCATTTTGTCATTTTCTCCAAAAGCTCCAAGGATTCCCGTAATCGCTTGGTCACTCCAAAATGCCCCAAAGGTGTCCATGAACCCTTTGGTCAACCCAAAAGCACCCCAAATGTGCCCATAAGTGATGCGGGAGCATCCAACGAAATTTAGGAAATTTTACTTTTTTTCCTAAATTTTAGTGCATCTTGCCGGGGCCATAACTTCTCAACCGTAGCTCCGATTGACTTGAAATTTTACAGGGAGTTAGTTGGGATAATTTTTCCCTAGAATCCTATTTGCCCAGAAAAGTCAGTTTTCGGGGCCAAATTCCATCATCTAGTGCCCCGAAATTAGGTTCTAAAATTGCGTGCCCAATTTTTTACACTTTTTGAGCTGTTTGGATGTCAATATCTCCTAATGTATTTAGAGTTAGGACTTGAAACTTCATTTTTATCTTGTCTACTATAAGAGGGATGCACACACCGATTTTGGGCCCCATCTGACTCATTTCAATTTTTAGGGTTTTTAGAGAGACATCGTCATGGTGCTCACCCGTAGCCAAGCCCAATCACGGGCGGAGGCTATGGGGAATGTCCAAGGAGGCACGAGTCATCTCTGTTACAATCCCAAGGATTTGGTCATACCACCTTATCGGTTTGGCCTAACACAAAAGCAGTCCCCTCCACACCTTAAAGGAAAGGGACTACGGGGACACCCCTTCAAAAGAGCACCCTTTCGGGCATACGCATTTAGCATGCAGACCCTTCCATGAGGGTAAACGTAGGAGAGATCCCTTAGAGGTTAGATATGAGTGGCCACAGCGCGATGAAGCGCTAGAGAGGAACACATACCTTTCGACGGGAGAAACCATATGATTACATTATCCCTCCTTCACCCCCTCTAGTTGTCAGGACAGAAAGACAAAATCCAGAGCGCAGGGCTCCTTACACAGGGCGAGCTAACTCCGCCCGCCCCTTCCAAACCCATGAAAGGGAGTACGAGGAAAGCCATCGCATTCCTCGAGGACAACAAACAGTGTGGGAACCTTGCGTTTCCGCACTTTCTAGGTATCATGATCATACATCGAGGCCAGAGCCTCGAGTAAATGTCGCCCCCCCCGAGGGGGAAGCGACCCATTGAAATTTTAGATCATCAAGATCGAGGCAAACACATAGGAGAAACATTCGAACCTCCCGAGAAAAATAGGGTAGACCAAATTGACCCGATAGTCGCCAGACATGCCACCCATCAAGCCCAAATCACGCGGCTTAAACAAAGTCATCAGGAGATAGAGTATCGACACCGCTTGGATAGAGAGCGCATGCAACGCGAAGCGGATGAGTTACGCTATGAACTACCTGAGAGGGGGCCAACCCCTCACACCCAAAGAGCCAAACAATATGAGAGGCATAATCCATTGGTGCAGGACAAGTCTCCACGACCTCGTCAAGCTTTGCCTCTGAGACCTTATAGACCCGAGAGGGAGGCCACTCCCCGAAACAATGATGGGTACCTTCAACAAGGACCCAATCAGGGTCATAGGTCTCACCTAGAGACTCCTCAAGAATTTTATGAGGAGTATGAACCAGAAATAGAATATGCTGAAACTCCCCATCAAGGCGGGAGGGCTGCCATTCGGCCACCCCTCCATAGGCCTCCAGTCTCCCATAACTTACAACGGGAGCAAACAAGAGAGGAAGAAATAAAATCTTTCGATGCATACAAAGCACTATTAGAGCGTTTAGAGTCTATGGAGACAAAAGCTTCTGGGCATCAAAAACCCACATTACGTCAACTCCGCAGTCATCCGGTGCATCCCTCAGTGCCCACACCTCTTTACCCCGAACATTTCAAGTTGCCTCAATTGGCGGTCTTTAAAGGTGAAGAGGACGCACAAGAACATGTAACAAGATTTCTAAGCCAATGCTTCGGCATCCAAGATAACGATGCATTGTTGCTTAGAACTTTCATAACCACATTCGCAGGCCTTGCCTCGGATTGGTTCACACAATTACCAAAACACAGCATAAGCAACCTAGATCAATTAGTAGATGCGTTTCTTGAACGCTTTGCCTTCAACACAAGGAAGAAGGCATCACTGAGTGATCTGGCTAGCCTCAGGCAATTTGAGGAAGAAACAATGGCAGCATACGGGAATCGATGGAGAGCTTTGCTTTCTAAGTTACCCTACCGTCCCCCTATGTCTGATCTCACACAGATGTTTGCAAAAAGTTGCTTGAAATCGATCTCTAGGCTATTGCAGCTGTAGCAATACGCCAACTTAGAAGAAGCTTTGGCGCAAGCCAGAGTTATAGAAGAGATCAAAATAGGCGAAGGCGCAATCGCCAAGCCTAAAAAGAAAGAGTGGAATAAAACCACTAAAATCGGGACAACGCAATCACAACACGCTGCGGTTAACCAAGTTGTGATAAATGTTCCCGTGCTTGTGCAAGAAATGCAGCCCCAAAAGGCTAATTACCAGGCAGTGCCTCCTGGTTATGAAAGAGATAATAGAAGACAAGAGCAGAATCAGCAGCGTCGCCCTAGGCGACAATTCACCCCTTACACGGAGTCCAGGGACTCCCTATTTGACCGCTTGTCAGCGGCAAATTTAGTCACTCTGCTAGAAATCCAAACTATAGACCCTAACGCTCCTAAGCCTAGGGGATACAGAGAGGAATTGTATTGTAGATTCCATAGGCACAGAGGACACGACTTGAATGGATGCTGGAAATTCAAAGAATTAATCCAAGATTTGATCGACAATAGAACATTGGCCGTGGACAACCCCATAGCGCCAAATAATCAACAAATGGGGGTATTCAAGGACCCTTTGCCTGCCCATGAAGCACAGGCAAAACCTCTCCAGATTAACGAGGTGCGACAAAATCTTCCCATGCAAGGATTTGTGGGAATGATTAGTATAGTGACAAGGAACAAAAAGTACCTAGCAGTTGCCCCCGAGGTAGCTACGAGGGAAGTTTTGACAACATCGCAGCCTCAACAACGCCCAACGCAGTTGCCTCCGCCTAGACCCGAGGTCACGATACGGACCAAACTCACGTAGAGTTTGCGGACCACATCGGCTAGGCTGTCCATTTACGAGCTTATTCAACAGTCAACACCCCATAGGGAAGCTCTTATGGACATTTTAAAAGCCATCGAATTACAGCCTCACGAAGCAAATTCTTTCAACAACTTCGTGGGACATGTGAAATGATGTACGGAGCCGGTCATCACCTTCGGAGAAGATGAAGTCAAAACAATATCGAATGACATGGCAGATCCACCTCGCACGTTATCGCGCGGGTCAACGGGATCCCGTACAAGAGAGTGTTGGTAGATACTGGCTCGTCCTAGTAACATCATTACCACTGCAGCCTTAAAACATTTGAAGTCGCCGACCTCTCACATCATAGCCTCCACGTACACACTGCGAGCTTTCAACGATGCAATATGCTCGACAGTCGACACAGTTGTTTTGCCTGTCCAGGTAGGACAAAAGACAATACCTACCTTGTGCCATGTGTTGGAAGGCGAGATGGCTTATAATATACTGCTAGGGCGGCCTTGGATCAGGGACATGAAGTGTGTCCCTTCGATCGCCCACCAGTGCTTAAAGTATGCTTTTGAAGGAGAAATACATGTAGTCCCAATGGACTTAGAGCCCTTCAAGTATTGCAATGCGGTACAATTCATGCCTCAATCGACCCTCCCTTCAACGCATTTGGATTTCCAATTAAATCCATCTAAAAAGGGTCCAATACCGCAGGCACCACTGGTGACCAAAACAACAAAATCCCAGCCAGGTGAGCCTTCATCATCTGCTCCATCATCAAAGCCACCTGTCATGGCCAAATAGAAGGACAAGGGAAAACAGATCATGGAAGAGGCTAAGCCCCTAGAAGAGGGGTTGCCCACAATTTCAACGGTATCAACAGAAGAAACACCTCACACAGCAGAAGCGAAGACTCCTAAAATGCCGAACATGGAATGGACTCAGGAAGGACTCCCGTTTCCTCCCACCCAATCATCAACAATCACTATCGAAATGGCCAATACGGGCCTGGGGGAGTATTTAGTGCAAAATGTTGTGGCAACCCCCGCATTGGAGTCAGTACAAGACATGGGGAGACCTCGCCTTCCCATAGGGACAGTTGTTCCTCTAGGCTACCCACCAAACCAGACAAATTTTGTGTATGGGGGCCTTGATCATGGTCTTGAACCATGCAAACAAAAGGAAGCAGACGAAGAGCCTTTTGTTGAAAACATCAACTATCTGTCAAACCCAGACTTTGCCCTAAAATATCTCGGCCAATGCAATTGGCATGGATACGGGCTAGGCAGATATGAGCAAGGGATGCGGGTCCTTTGCCAACCAAGATATCAGATGCCATATGATAAGTCAGGAGTAGGGTTCAACCACCCCCTACCCTTAGACATCTTGGTCGAAAATATGCAAGGCCTAGAAATAGGCAACAAGGGGGGATTGGCACCAGATCTTTATGCCAACCCGAATACAAGAATATACATTGGGAGATTACCTCCCATGGTCAACAAACACCCTTGGCAATAGTAGTAATCCCTCTCCTTTGCTAGAGAGAGGCGAGAGTTCGGAGATTAATCCTCAAAGAGAACATCAACGGCTTCCAGACATATTTTTGAAGCTATTCCCCTTAGAGGTTCCAGCTGAACCAACACAGTGTCAAGAGAATCAGGTCCCTCCACCAAGAGTGGAACAACCACAATGGGACCAGATTAACTTGCTGGAACAAGGAGAGCCCTCAACGTCGCAAGCAATAGTTGCTGAAGAGAATGAACATTTTTGGGTCTTCGAAAGTGATTCGAGAAGATGAGACCAAGATGGACTATCTCGGACATGCGCGACGAAGCAATCACCGCCCTTTAACTCATGAAGATCTAATGGGACAGATGGGCATACTACTAGGGCATGAATGGTGGGTAGACCCTGCAAGGTGGGACCAAGTATTGGATCCATGGCTCCAAATCCATGATGAGCACCATCCACCCCGAGATCCCATCATGACATCAGTGCCGAGGGCGGACCCTGTCCTCCTATCCGTGCATAGGGCCGATCCATTCATGCCCATACCTCCAGAGCCAGATCTGGAGTGCAAAGACCATCAAGCTGGGGGTACCTCTATCTCCTGAAGAGCTATAAGCCAAAAAGCTCCAAGGATTATCGCAATCACTTGGTCACCCCAAAAAGCTCCAAGGATTATCGCAATCACTTGGTCACCCCAAAAGCTCCAAGGATTATCGCAATCACTTGGTCACCCCAAAAGCTCCAAGGATTATCGCAATCACTTGGTCACCCCAAAAGCTCCAAGGATTATCGCAATCACTTGGTCACCACAAAAGCTCCAAGGATTATCGCAATCACTTGGTCACCACAAAAGCTCCAAGGATTATCGCAATCACTTGGTCACCCCAAAAGCTCCAAGGATTATCGCAATCACTTGGTCACCCCAAAAGCTCCAAGGATTATCGCAATCACTTGGTCACCCCAAAAGCTCCAAGGATTATCGCAATCACTTGGTCACCACAAAAGCTCCAAGGATTATCGCAATCACTTGGTCACCCAAAAAGCTCCAAGGATTATCGCAATCACTTGGTCAACCCCAAAAGCTCCAAGGATTATCGCAATCACTTGGTCACCCAAAAAGCTCCAAGGATTATCGCAATCACTTGGTCACCCCAAAAGCTCCAAGGATTATCGCAATCACTTGGTCACCCCAAAAAGGCCCCAAAGGATTCAAGAAAATTCAAAAACAACAAAAATCATCAAAAACAACAAAAATTTGCATCTCATTTCTAGGCATACTCAAATTCATCAATAGAGAGCTCTTCTCGCACTTCATCTTCATATTCACAAAAATCAATCCATCAAAAATACAAAAATATGTAGCTGCATTAAGCATTGCATCCATACATTGCATATTTGTGGTCGTACGGGTCAAAGGCACCATAGGCTGTAATTGCTCTGCTAGTCCATCTTGTTCCACACTGTTCCATTTTACAAAAACAACAAAAACACCATGCATTGCTTTTTACCACACTAGAGTCAGTGGTCTTTTAATGTATTAAAAGTTTTCGTGATTCAGTCATCATTTTCCTCTTTAGCCATGTAATGTATCAAGTCAGACAGATTTTACGAAGGTAGAGTTAAACTTGAAATACACCTTGTTACGTAACATCCCAACACACATAAAAACACATAAAACAATTCCTAAGTTGTGTGAACGAAAGATGAAACCTGCACAGTAATCCAGGTCACCAAAAGCGAAACGGTTATCTTGCTCATCCCCCTGTGCGAATGACCCCAAGAATGCTGAGAGTTGGCAAAAGGACAAGCATCCTCCCTACCCAATTCCCTAAGAATCCCTAGTTCTCAATAGTTGCAAAACATCAAAAATTTGCAAAATGTCAAAAATCAAATATTTGACATCCTACAAGTGCACACATCAAACGACACAAACGATAGTGATTTTCATCACTCCATATCCCCAATCCCTTGCTCAAAAGAAAAACAAATCAAAATAAACAGTGATCTTATCACTACAAACGAGCAAGTATCCCAATACAATTGAAGAAAAGAAGGGAGTTGAACTTGAATCCCTGGAACTCTCAACATTCTAAAAGGTCATGAGGCAAGCCTCGATGATCGGTTTGGTTGATAGCCTATCGGTAACTGGCGGTAAACTTCTCGCATGATGATATATCTATCACATTAACTTGCGTACAGATCAATGTTTGCATGTGGATGAGCTAGCTTATGGCATCCTGGATAACACCGCAGATTAATCTAACTAAATACAACAAAGGAGTTAGTGGAGCTAATTAGGTGATCCTCGATACAGGTTCGGTTGAAAGCCCATCTGGAACTGGCGGTATCCTGACAAATACCACATAAATGAACTCAATTGCACACACAGGGATGTGAAATAGCTTGGTCAAAAACAAGTCCGATTCATACCTTGTTCAAAAGTCTTGTAAGATAAAGTACTCGTCGTGGCTAGTGAGTTAAAACCGTCTGAGTCTCAGAAAACCTTAGCTACATTTCTAAACCAACTGCGCTACTTTTCATCCTTACAATACCATCAAAAAATACAAAAAAAAAAAACCACATGTATACATACAAAGTCATGCATCATAGCAATCGCCTAAAAACAAAATAACAGAGTTCTAAACAGTCTATGGTGCCATAGCCAAACATCACAAATCCCATTCATCCATTTCATCTCTTGCATATCACATATAAATCAAAAACATTTGCATTCATCATAGCATATGCATCCATCAAAATAAATCAACATGCATCCATCCATATTCATCAACCATCATGCATAAGATCAAATAAGACAAATCACAAAGCAAGAAAATCAAAACAACAAAAATAGCAAATATCCACAAACAAAGCAATAAGCATTGCCGGACACAAGTGCTCTTGCACTTAACCTCTTGGCATAGAAAACTGATGTCGGGGTCTACATTGTCGCTATCCTACTCCCTAAGAAGGCTACCATAGCCGGACCGCTCCACGGGAAGATGAATTTTTGACAATTTCACCCCCAAATGACGTCACAAATGGGTCAAAGCCCACTCAAAAACAACAAGAAAATCAAAACAAAAACAAACAACAATAAACATTGCCAGACACAAGTGCTCTTGCACTTAACCTCTTGGCATAGCAAAATTGATGTCGGGGTTTACATTGTCACTATCCTACTCCCTAAGAAGGCTACCATAGCCGGACCGCTCCACGGGAAGACGGATTTTTGACAATTTAATCCCCAAATGGTGTCACAAAAAATTCAAAAACAACAAAAAATACAACACAAACAAACAGCAATAAACATTGCCAGACACAAGTGCTCTTGCACTTAACCTCTTGGCATAGCAAAATTGATGTCAGGGTTTACATTGTCACTACCCTACTCCCGAAGAAGGCTACCATAGCCGGACCGCTCCACGGGAGGACGGATTTTTGACAATTTAATCCCCAAATGGTGTCACAAAAAAACAACAAAAACAACAAAAAATACAAAACAAACAAACAACAATAAACATTGCCAGACAAAAGTGCTCTTGCACTTAACCTCCATTGGCATAGAAAAATCGATGTCGGGGTCTACATTGTCACTATCCTACTCTCTAAGAAGGCTACCATAGCCGGACCGCTCCACGAGAAGACGGATTGTTGACAATTTCACCCCTAAATGGCATCACAAATGGGTCAAAGCCCACTAAAAAACAACAAGAAAATCAAAACAACAAAAACAACAAATAAATGCAACACAAAAACAAAAAGCAATAAACATTGCCAGACACAAGTGCTCTTGCACTTAACCTCTTGGCATAGAAAAATTGATGTCGGGGTTTACATTGTCACTATCCTACTCCCTAAGAAGGCTACCATAGCCGGACCGCTCCACGGGAAGACGGATTTTTGACAATTTCACCCCCAAATGACGTCACAAATGGGTCAAAGCCCACTCAAAAACAATAAGAAAATCAAAACAACAAACAACAATAAACATTGCCAGACACAAGTGCTCTTGCACTTAACCTCTTGGCATACAAAACAGATGTCGGGGTCAAAATTGTCACTCTCCTACTCCCTAAGAAGGCTACCTTAGCCGGACCGCTCCATGGGAAGACGGATTTTCGCCAATTTCAGCTCTGAAGGCGTCGCAAAAAGGGTTACCACCCACCAAAAATAGGTCCAAATGTTGGAAAAATTGCACATGCTTAACGATAAACCATCTAAAGGCACCCTTGCACAAGTCATCTTGGGTCAAGCGACTCGTCGCTTTTCTCATGAAGGTCATTCCCTCATCGATTCGTCGCTTGAGGGGGTAGTCACACTTAGTCACCAATCAACAATCACACACCCAATTAAGGAAAATGACATGCATTCAAAGAATCATTGACAAAGACAATCACGCTCCTACTTGGGGCAGCAAACAAGCAATAACAACAAATCAAACGCGATCAAACACTTGGCATTTCGTGAATCATGAACACAAGGTTCCCCCATGGATAAAAGGTTGCGCCCTTTGCCTAATCATGACTGATCAATGTCCAAGCTCAAGTCACACCTCACCAAAATAGGTTAACACTTGAAATCAAACTCCTTAGCTCGTCAGAAGCAAGGATTCAAGAATGCATGCCCTTTCCATGCTTGGGGCATCAAAAGTTGGTTAGGTTACCAAGAAACCCTAATCATTAGTGCTTTGGTTATCTATTTTTGCTCGGCACTGCGCCATGCACAGCGCATCCCAAAAAGGGGCATCTGTAGACACCAAAATAGCACCAATCCGATTATGTGACTACAAACACTGATCGCTTTGACACACATAGCCCCTAGGGCAGCCCTCAGAGGTTAAACAGTGGTCCTAACCACTTTTATAGCAATTTTGGAAGGTCAAAAGGCAATTTGGCACCTTCGGACAACCTACTCCAAATCCGTCCCACCCTGGGACGAATTCAAATTGGAATCCATCTCACCAAGGGACGAATTCTGAATTCGTCCCTGGGTAGGACGAATTCCAAGTTTAATGGGCAAAAAGAAGAATGGCACCAAGTGGCAGCCAGGGATAGTCAGTTGATGACTCCTGCCTCGCACGCGTGTGTGGGTGGACAGATGGGCCATTAGAGGACTGTCACAAGGGCAGTTATGAAAGCCCAAGTCATGGAGGACTCCCCTCCCTCATGGGAAGACATGACCGCCACATGGCACCTATGACCAACACATGGCACTTATGCTTCCCTCTCAAAAGAGACCCCATGGGTCTATAAAAGGTGGGACTTTTCTCACCCAAGGGATAGATTGGAGGCGATTTCAAGCAACGAAGTGTTGTCCGATTGATTACCCACTTGCATCTTTTTTATTCACCTTCTCACATCCACTAATCTCTTTTGCAAGGGAGGTTATTGGGTGGCTTTTGGAAGCGTGGATCCAACCCAAATCCAACATTTGACCACCTTACACCACCAATTTGCAGACATCCCAATCCTAAGAGGTTTTGGGCCCATCCCTAGTGGATTGGCTCCAAAATCAAGTGCCAATGGTGGGAGGCCCACTTGGGCACCCCCGCACTTTCTAAGTTTTATTCTAAAAGCATTCTAGATTATTGTTTCACGTTGCATCTCATGTTATTCTGTTTGGTTAACTCATAGCTTCAATTTCATAACATTTTGATCAGATTTTATCATGCCTTTTGTCGCTTTGTTGTCCTACTAACTTGCAGGTGGCGATATCGAATTCTCGAGGATAGAGGCCAAATTGGGAGAATCCGACCATCTGGGTCGTCCCAAAATGGCCCCAATTACATAACCCCCATGTTTGTAGGTGTTTTGGAGGTCTCGGGAGTCGACATTGGAGCGGTGTCAGTTCGGCTTTTCCAACACAGTAGAATTCGTCCCACCCAGGGACGAATTGTAGTCAGAATTTGTCCTGCCCAGGGACGAATTCCAGGTGAAGGTAGATTGGCCGACTATCTCAGTGGCAATGTCCTTCTGGAGGAGCAGCATAGGTCAAGGACTCATCAACATCAACGGCGGCATCGTCTTGGCCCGCCCATCTCAAGTGTGGGCACGCGGAAAGAGGAACCTTAAGTCTCGATTGTAATCAAATTCTTTTAACGCTCCTAGCCCCTGAAAAGGGAGGAGGCGTATTTGTAACAGAGATCAAGAGAATTTAATGAAAGGGCTGTGTTTTCTCCATTTGCTTGTATCTCATCTCAATGCGTCTCTTTCATTTCATGCATTCTACATTTCTAGGACTTAAGCGTATTTGATTTTGAATGCATCGCAATTAGTGTTTCCTTTGCCCGAAATCTCGTGCTTTCACAAGGGATTTAAATATTATAATTTCTCTTAGGGACTTTTCTTAGGTTAAAAATTTTGCCACCATAGTTAATCAATTTAATATTTTTCTTTTGCAAAATTACCAAAAAGGTAAATTAGATAGACCATTTTATTTTTCCTTTTTCAAATACCACCATGATAAAAACAACTTGATATTTTCTTCTTGTTACCTCATGCCTCATGTGCCCTTTGAGGAATATTCTCACAAACATTGCCATAAAATTAGGATATCAAAACTTTTGAAATCAATGAAAACACAACATGGTCAAATTTCCAACAATATTCCCCTTTGTCATTGATGGAAATCCTTTTCTAAAAATTCATTTTTCCAAACCATTTGATTCCAAATTTGCTCCCCCTAAGAAACTGCTCCCCCTAACTGAATGCTCTCTACCTTACTCAAATATCTCCCCCTTTGACATCAATGGCAAAGGGACTCCTTTGGGGCTAAATATAAGACTCTTAGCTTAGCCTCCTCCCCACCTCCTCTCCTTGAGGTGATTAATTTTGGGGTGGGAGTAAAACTACTCCCAATTTCCTTCTAATATACTCAAAAGTTTCTTTTGGAAGTGGCTTAGTAAAAATATTTGCAATATGTTTCTTTGTAGTAACATATTTCAATTTTGCTTTCTTATTTATCACTTTTTCTCTCAAAGAATGGTATTTGATCGAAATGTGCTTGGTTTTGGAGTGCATCATTAGATTCTTTGAAATATTTATAGCACTTGTATTATCACATAGTATGGATATGGGATTATCTTGCTCTATCTTGAATTCTTTTAAGGTTTGCTTCATCCATAATACCTGTGTACAACAAGAAACTACTGCAATGGACTCTACCTCTACTGTGGATAAGGATATTGATGTCTATTTCTTTCTTAGCCAAGTGACTAAACAATCTCCAAGAAAGAATACTCCTCCACTTATGTTTTTTTGTCATCAATATTGCTTGCCAAATATGCATATTTATATGCTATGAGAGTGAAATTGTCATTTTTGGGATACCAGAGTATAAAATCCATAGTCCCTTTTAAATACCTAAGAATTATCTTTACTTCCAATACATGTGTTTCCTTTGGAGCTGCTTGAAACCTTACCACCAGTCCCACTGCTTGCATTATATTTGGTCTTTTAGCTATAACATATAGTAAGTTGCCAATCATAGATCTATATAATATCTGATTTGCCTCAAGAGATTCATCATATTTACTCAACTTGCATCTTATAATCACAGGGGTACTTACTGGTTTGTAGTATTATAACTTGAATTTCTTTAGCGTTTATTTTATATAATTGGTTTATGAGATAAATACGCCCTTATCTGATTGTGAAATTTGTAGTCCAAGAAATAAGGACAACTCACCAAGCATTGAAATTTCAAATTTATTTTACATAATCTACAAATTTTTGACACATATTATCATTATTACATCTAAAAATGATATCATCTAGATAAAAAACTACAATTAGTAAGTTATTTCCTTCATTTTTGATGTATAAATTGTTGTCAACTATTTCTTTCCTAAAACCCTTTTCCTAAAGATACTTATCCAACCTTGAATACCAAGCTCTAGGAGATTGTTTTAGTCCATAAAGAGTCTTCTTTAATATGCATATATAATATGGCTTATCAATTAGGCTGAGTCACTCAGGTTGCTCAAGACGTCTTCTTCCAAGACACCATTGAGAAAATATGATTTAACATCTATTTGATATACTTTGAAGTTTTTGAAACTTTAGAAAGCTAAAAATATCCTTATGGCCTCAAGTCATGCAATAGGGGAGAATGTCTCATGAAAATCAATCCCTTCAACCTGTGCATAACCTTTGCATACCAATATTTATTTATTTCTAACTACCTGGCCATCTTCATTTAATTTATTTCTAAAAACCCATTTAGTGTCAATTACATTCCTATATTTTGATCATGGGATAAGTTCCCAAGTCTCACTTTTTTCTATTTGATCCATGTCCTCATCCATTGCTTTGACCCAAAACGTATCTTCTTTTACCTCATTGAAATCCTTGGGCTCAATTTTAGACAACAAAGAAATATTTACATGCTCACTTGTTCCTATTATCTTCCTCCTTGTCTGTATTTCATCTAGATTTCCAATAATTAGATCTATTGAATGGTTTTTTTGTACATACCTATATGGAGTATTAGGTGGTATTCTTTGTGTTTCCTCATATTCTAATTCTTTACCTAATTCTTCTTGGAAAATTTCTTCTTCTTGATATACAAATTCTTGAGTTGGTTCTTTTGACTCTGTCTGTTCATCATCTATCATATTTATACTTTCTATAATTGTATGTGTCCTCTTATTATATCACCTATAGGATTTGCTCTTAGTGGAATATCCAAGGAAAATACCCTCATCACATCTTGAATCAAATTTACCCAAATTTATCTCTTCTTGTCTTATGTAGCATTTGCTTCCAAATTTTTTAAAATATTTTACAATAGTTGGTCTCCCTTTCCAGAGCTCATATGGAATTTTGTGATGATTTAATCTTACTTGAGCTATATTGATGATATATACTATTGTATAAACTACCTCTCACCAAAAACCATCTAAAATTTTAGACTCATTTAACATAGCTCTGGACATATTCTCAATAGTATTATTTTTCCTTTCAACTACTCCATTTTTTTGAGGATTTCTTGTTTTTGAATATTCTCTTTTGATCCCATGTTGTTCACAAAAATATATGAATTATCCTGAAGTAAATTCTCCTCCTCTATCTAATATTAAACACTTAATCCTTCTACCTTTCATTTTTAATTTTTTAGCCCTACTCTCAGCTCCCCCCCTTTTTAACCATCCAAATCATCTATTAATAACATAAAGTAACTTTCACCTTGTAGACTCTTTTCCCTTGTAGGACCACATAGGTCGATGTGAACTAGTTTTAATGGTTCAGATGACATAAATTATTTTGACTTAGAACTTGTTCTTGTTTGCTTTACATGCTGACATTATGCAAAAATTGTGTTTTATGGTCTTTTTATCTTGGGTAAATCTTTGACTACCTGCTTGTTCCTTATTTTTAGTATATTTTTAAATTTTATATGACCCATTATTCTATTCCACAACCAACTCTCATCTTCTTGTGATAAGAAATATTTTTCTCCCTTAATCTCACTTAGCATGTAGAGATTGTTTGTAGTTCTATTGGCATCTGCAATGAGATTTCCAGTTTTATATTTTTTGATCTCACATCTATTTGGATGAAAAGTAATAGTGTGCCCTTGATCACAAATTTGGCTTACACTTAATAAATTGTATCTCAATCCCTTGATATATAATACATTTTGGGTCTTTGTTTTTCATTATCTAAACTCAAGGTTCCTTTCCCACAGATTTTTGCTAAACCATTATCACCAAATTTTGTTGATCTTCCATTGATTTATTTAAGTACAAGAAATTTACTCTTGTCTCCTATCATATGACTTGAACAACCACTATCAAGAAACCATTTTTTTCTCTTATCTTGCACATGAAGAGTTGTTTGTACCAACATTGACTTAACTTTTTCTTGCTCTTTTCTCTCTCCTAATTTTTGAGGTTGTATTTTTTTGAGCCTTTTGATCCTTTTTTGTTTTTCTTAATTCATAAAATACTGTTTTACACCATTTAGCCTTCTTCCCAAGGTTATTGTATTTGTAACATATGATATTATTATTCATGAGAGGTGTAAAAAAATTAAAATTTCTATCAATATTATCTCTTATATAAAAATTACAATGTAAAAATCTATGACCATATTTGTTACATAAAAAGCAATAGCCATGGAAGATATTTTGTAACCTATTGGAGTGCCTTGAATGATATGGTCATATGCTTCTTCCTTTTTTGTTCATGTAATTGAATTTTATTCATGGATATTCTTTGCTTTCTTCTTTTTTGTTGGTTTTGCATTTTAATGCATTAGCATAAGTCATGGGATTTTCTTCTTTTGATATATTTATTCCTTGGGATCTCAATTCCTCTTTTTTTCCCTAACTTTATATCTTGTTGCAACTTACACTTAGTCTTTTCAACTTCCTTTCTTAGAGAGACAATTTCTAATTCTAATCTTTCACATTCTAACTCTTTTGTCTTTAATTGGTCTATCATATCCTATTCAATTTTCCTTCCCTCTTCAACTTTTACCTTGAGCTCTGTGAGGTTTTGTAGAGGTTCCATCCTTGATTCTTCATCCTCTTGGATTTGATCCTTCAAAATTTAATTCTTCCTTCTAACATTTTCCAAATTTCTAGGAGCAACAATAAATTTCTATTTTATGTTGATCATGGCATATTTTTCATTTTATAAGGTCATGTATGTTCTTGTATAATATTCCTCAAGCTATTAGGATTTTCATGAAGGAACTTGCTCTGATACCAATTGAAGAACATAAGCTTATACTGAGAGGGTGGGTGAACAATATAAGATAAAACTTTTTACTTTTCAATCCAAATGATAACAACAATAATATCAAAGTAGAAAACAATACACACATAATCACATGAATGAGAGACATAATTTAATGTGGTTCACCCAATGTGGGCTACTCCACAGAGAAAATATTTCTTATAAAATTTTATCAATGAATCTTTTGGGAATCCAATCCCTATTACAATATTTATATAATTCTATCCAAAGGAGACACCAATCCCCCATGCTTTAATTTGTGGATATCTCTCCATAGGAGATGTCTATCCCCACTGCACTAATTTATGGATTTATCTGTTGGAATAATTGATATTATTATATAGTATCTAGGTTTGATATTAATTGTTCATAGGTTAAATGCTTTTATTAGCTTTGGCTAATATAGCGGTAGTTAGAGTTGAGAGCATATAGTCCTTTAATTTAGCTTTGTCTATGTTAGGTTATGTTCTTGTAGTAGTTTATTTAGGGTTGAGAGAGTAATGGGGATCCATATCTTATGGATCCCAAACTAATTTCTTCCCATCCTATAAATTGTAATAATTTTGTAATTTAATAGCAGATTCTATGATGTAGATTTCTCAATTGGTATCAGATCTGAGTAGAAATGCTGCAAACTTGAGTATTTCCCATCACTATTATAGTGAGTTTAGTCTAATATGTAGGGGTGTTGTGAGTAACCAAGACGTCTCAAGAGGAGACCACTAATAATAGTTGCAAGGAAGGACATTTATCTATGTTTAAAAGGATTTGTGTTGGATCACATCAAAAATGTTTTGAAGGGAGACATTGGCTCGAGGACAGAGTCATGTTGTTTCTTCCAATAATTTGCTGAAGACACTTGTGGACATGTGATATTAATACATATTATTATTCTCAATGTGTGCTTCATGCTTCCTTGATCAATTCGTGATAAGAGACATGATCTGCGATCTTCAAATATGAGATAAAAATATGGTTCACTGAAGACAAAATGTATTTGTAAATTGTGCATCATGATTATCGAACACATGATTATGGACCTCGTAGATGAGTTGAGCTAGAAGTATTTGGTTGAGATGCACCAAGAGAAGGCTCACAGTGACTCACATCATCGTGATGGTAGATACTATCAAGTTGTGATTTAAAAATTGTGTATGAAAGACGGTAGAGTGATTTAAACAAAAAAAATAAAATGAATGATTTATTGTGGCTACATTTGGAGGAAAGGAGACATAATGTTGTGATTCTTTGGAGGATAACAAAAACATAATTCAATTGGATTAGCAATTGATCAAATGTAATATTTATCCTACACGTGTGATTTAATGTGAGGAGGTATTACTGTGTTGAGCATGCTGAAGCTCCACGAATTATTCATTGCTGTGAAGACGTCTTGCTGCATGTTGGTGTGTTGGTAGTGCTTTCTTGAGATATGAAGGTACATCAAAATATTTGGTAGAGTATATGAAACACCACAAAACATATCGTGATTTGTGTGTGGAGGAAACACAACCGCTGAAGACATTACAATGTGAAGGAGAACACAAAGTTTTTTTTTTAAGACTGAGTGATGACCGAGAAAAATATATCTGATTTATCACCCTTGCACAATCTATTTAGTCACCCAAGTGAGAACATCATGGATATTTTTTGGAATATGTTGTTTTGTAGTGAATTGATATAGGAGGAGGTAAAGATAACTTTGAGTGTTCTGATTGGTAGGATGTCAATCGTTGGAGGAAATGCTTTTACTATGAATGCAAAGACCACCATCAATGTGATTTGATTTTGATTTGAATTTTTTTGTTGATTTGATGAGATTTGTTGTAAATGTGCTATGATTGGGGTGTGCATGTGTCTTGTAATCTACAAAGAAGAATATGTAACCTACACTGGAGGAACCTTTGATTAATCATGTATGCGGTGTTGAAGCTAAGACATAGGATTTGCACATGGTCCTTTACCTATAGAGGATTGGAACAAATAGAGGAATACATCAGTGCCAATGTTGTAACATGCTTTGAATGCACTAAAAGATAACAAAGGAGCTACACTCTTCTAACTCAATAGATAGCAAAGTCACCATATTCATTTAAAATATAAAAACAAGGTTATTTAAAAGGGTTCTATGATTGGTGAAGGCTGACTACGATTAATGCGAGATTCATGGTCTTTAGGAACATCATTGTTGTGCGAAGGAGAATATCATGTGAATATCATGGTGATGTCTATGCATGAATAAGGTTTTATCAAATGATTTTATTGTCTCATTGTGTCGCTCAACCCACCTCAACTCTTTAGTGCGTAATGCACACAATTTGCAGACTACAAAGAAAACATAGGGAGCAATTAAAAATTTGTAGGCTTGTGTGTGGAACAACATATAATTGTTGTAGTAGAGAGGAGAAGACTTCATGATGTGCACCTGAATTAATGTGAGACGATTGAATTGTAAGAGAAGATGTTGCTATGATACGAAGCTGAAAACAAGAAAAAAAATATACTGACGATATGCTATTATTAGAGGAGAGCATTGTGTGAGCATGCTATATCTCTAGTGTGAATGCATTAAAAGGAATTGAAGCTTCTCAAATTCAATTGAATTATTTGGATTACAATTGGATAACTGGTGATAATATGTATACTACAATAGACATAGGTTGTACATTTGCTAGGGGTTTTCAATGGAGCTAAACATACCTTAATTCTAGTGGAAAAAATATGTGCAATAGGCTAGGTGGATGTGAGCTAAAGTGGATATGACTAGATACGTAGAGTGAACGCTATCCATTGTAATGAGTAACCTAGATGTGCGGAGTAACCTTCATTCCGCTATGCATTAAGGAACGTGATGTGATTGCTTTCTAATCAAGCACAGTATGGGAGCCTACATATTGGTTATACCATCAAATGTATTGACTGTAAAATACCTGAGTTGATTGGTCAGGTGTGTTGTGAATTACCACAAAGGAGAAGATGTCTTTTGTGAGCATGATTTGTGATCTGTTGACGTTTATTTATAATACGTGTCACATGTCACTTTTCTTTAAGTGAAGAGGAGCTCTATTGTAAGTGAAGAGGTTGGTTACATAGAGAAACAAACACCTTCCAAAGATCAATATACACTTGATGTTGATTTCTTGCTGAAATGCTACTGATTTAAATTGTTCAAAAAGAGAGAATTACCACCATGTTTTAATATTTTAAGGTTCCAGGATTTGATGGTGAATATTATCAATTTTGGGTAGTTAATATGAAGACTCTTTTGATTGCAAAAGGGTTTTGGTACATAGTTCAATAAGGCTATGAGGAACCCACTTGGAGCAAGCTACAAGGTGAGGAGAGAAAATATAAGAAGGAGAATCAATATGAAAATTGCTTAGCCCTTATGGATTTGAGGAGAGGAATGGAAAATCATGTTTTCCCTCTCATAGCTAATTATAGATCAGCTGAAATGGCATGACAAGTGTTGAAGGATGCTTATGGGTTTGATGAGGACACCCATAAAGCCATGTGTGACAAACATGAATATTTTTTAATCAAGGAGGAGCCTTGCTTCCTTGAAGAAGTTTCTAAATTAGAACATTTAAAAGAGTTTTTGAAGAGTCTTGTGAAGACTCATATGAAGCCATGCTTTATAATGAAGAATCCTTTCTTGAAGAGGAAGACATATTTGAAGAAGAACCTTGTGTGAAAGAGAGTAAAGAATCCCTTCATGGAGAAGAGTATGAGAAGGAGCCTTGTACAATTTTCATTGAAGAGAGGTATGATGAAGAATGTATCATGGAGGATACATATGGAGAGTGTATTTTGGAGAATGCACCTAAAATTATCATGGAGGAGAATAAATAATTTTTGTGGGATGATGATGGAGAAGCAATGTTCATGGAATACCATTGGCTCCCTTATCTTGAAGACCATTCACTTGGAATGGATGGCTGCTCTCTTGAAAGATCAAATGAAGTTATGTGGGATGATTTTCCAAGTGTAGAAGAGGAAGAAGAGATGAAGGAAATAATTTTCATGCTCCATAATGAAGATTATCTCAAGGCTGAGATAATAAAAGGAAAAGAAAATTATGAGAAAGACTATCTCAAGGAGGAGATAGAAAATAGTGAGATAGTCATTAATGGACTTCATGATGTAATGGAGGCATCATAAAAGGATGTTGAGAATTGTCTTGAAAATGTAATTATGGATTAAGATCACTCACTTGGAGTGACTACTTTGTAGCAAGAGAGTTGTTTTGAAAAGGCAACAATGTATGATTGCTTGAATGAATGGTGTTTCAACACACCAACATGGATTGAAAGAAGGAGGAGAAATCTTAGTGAAGAGTTGATAGTTGATCTTGAAGCAACATACAATGAAGGAGAACTACTACAAAATAGATTTATGGGAAGCACAAAATCTACTCATACTAAAGGTAATGTTTTTATGATTAATGATTTATTTTTTGTGAGCAGGAATGAAAATAAATGCGAATGTTTTCTAAAGGTATTATTGAGAGGTGATTGTCTCATTGAGATAACTTTTATGAAGAGCCTTCTTGGATATAATACAGTGATGGAGAACATGGTTCACATGGATCAAAATGATGTGTTCAAAATTCCTTGGGAGAAAGAATATTGTAAAGCCATTGTTTTGAGAGAACATTTGTGTGAGGAGAAACTTTATGTTGCATATGTAGTTGGTCATTATATGGTATATTTATTATGATATTTTGTGTGGAAATATGTGAAATAATTGTAATGTATAATCATATATGTGAGATGATTAATTGTAAATACTCATGTGGAGTATTGTTTAGTGTTGAAGATGTAAAAGAAGATCAAAATATGAGAGCATGGTTTAAAGATGATAATGTGAAATATGTAAGAGAGTGGTTTCTGAAAACCACAAGAGGATATAATTTTGTTTAAGGGGGGGCTAATCAATAAAATAAGGCACTCAAGCATTTGTTTTATGGATGAGCAACGTCAAATATTAAAGAGATTCCACATGAAGAGTGGAAGGAGTGCCACCACAAGTTTTTTGCAATTTTTGATTTTGTGATTCAATATTGGAGGAAACGTAAGAGAAATGTTTTCTTCCAACTTTTTTATGCTTAAATAACTCTTGCATGAGTGTATTTAGCATCAAGAGGGAGAATTTTGGAATAATTGATATTCTTCCATAGTATCTAGGTTTGATATTAATTGTTCATAGGTTAAATACTTTTATTAGCTTTGGCTAATATAGCATTAAGTTAGAGTTGAGAGCATATAGTCCTTTAATTTAGCTTTTTCTATGTTAGGGTATGTTCTTGTAATAGTTGATTTAGGGTTGAGAGAGTAATGGGGCTCCATATTTTGTTGAGCCCAAAACCGTTTCTTCCCATCCTATAAATTGTAATCATTTTGCAAAGTAATAGCAGTTTCTATGATGTAGATTTATCATTCTATCCACAAGAGAACTCTATCCCCTCTACTTTATTTTGTGGATCTCTTTCCATGGGGAACTCTATCCCATCTACTCTGGTAAAATTTGATCATATTTACTCACAAATCTACTCACAACACTATTTTAAACCTACTCACAAGTCTACCTTAAAACTGCTCAAAATTTACATCAAACCTGATCACAAGTCTACCTCTAAGATGCTTAAAATATACCTCAAACCTGATCACAAGTCTGCCTCTAACCTAATCACAAGTCTACCTCTAACCTGCTCACAAGTTTACCTCCAACCTACCATAAGTCATGCTCATAACTATTTATAACACATGCTCAAAAGAATTTCTCAAAGATGCAAAAACTTATTTTCAGCCCTAAAACAAGTATTTCACAATACCTAGCATAAATATATTAAACCCTTTCAACAACAAGATTGTTCTCAAATTATATCCCAAATATTTCCAAAACATTTGATAATGAAGCACAAAAACCTCACTCAAATATTTCCAAAAATTATTATCAAACAATCCTTTTCACTCCACCTTATGTTCCAAAACATTTATTCCAACAAATAATTTAAACAACGGATGATCTGCCCATACCTCTTAATTTATCTTGTAGAGACATGTCTTCAAAAATCCATCTCACAAACAATTGATATTTCTAGTGCCACATCAAGAGTTAGATATCAAAACTCTCTCAATACATCCATATAAATTTTATTTTCAAAAGATATTTCACCATACAAAAATTACAATAAAATATCAAACCACTTTTACACCTTATAAATCCTATTATTTCATGTAAAATAATGCTAAAAAAATAACCAAAAATTACATACTTGAATTTGAAATATACACCTTATATCTCCTTCTTATGAAAACAAAAAATTATGCACTTCAAATTTCAATAAGACAAAAGAAATTATTAGTTCATATTTCAATCTAAAATTTCACCTTTCAACCCTTTCTAAAATAAAAATCAATTCACTTTATTATCCTTATATCTCCCTAACCATTTCATATCAAAATGATAAAATTTACCAACCATTATAACTTCCTAACCAAGCACAACATGCATAAATTTATTAAAAATAATAATTTTGCATTCAATCACTACCTTCGCTACTCAAACCTACGACCTCATTAGCCTCTGCATCCTAGAACAAGGTAAAACACCACATAGGCTAGACACCCACACAAGCCCAATGAGAACATACTCCTTCTTTTCCTCTACCACCTGTGCAAAACAAAGAAACTTCAACCAAAAACCTTATCACCTACCTCCTTTGTGTCTCAAATATAAGACCTATTTTCTACCACGTCATAGAACCACTAACACTCTTGTATGGGCTATTTTCCCATATGGGATAGGAATTCAAAGTCCCTGCTCTTTTTTCTTTACTCGACCTCAATTTCTAAAAAAATAATATCTTCTTCCTCTCCACTGTGAATCGAACAACGATATTTTGGGCGCACAAATTTCTCCACTCACGAACATGTTATTAAGCACCTTAGCATGCAATATTGATATGCAATGTTTGGTATTAACTTTGACATCAAAATTCAAATTTACAAACCTTTGGCGCCAATAAAATATTATATTTTAATTATAATAATTTAAATACAAGGGATTTAAACATTATAGTTTCTCTTAGGGCCTTTTCTTAGATTAAAAAATTTTCCACCATAGTTAATCAATTTAATATTTTTCTTTGTAAAATTACCACCAAGGTTAATAAGATAGACCTTTTTATTTTTCCTTTTTCAAATACCACCATGATAAATCAACTTGACCCTTTTATTTCTCTTTTTAAAATACCACCATGGTAAAAAAACTTGATTTTTATTTCTTCTTGTTGCCTCATGCCTCATGTGCCCTTTGAGTAATATTCTCACAAAAATTACCATCAACTTATGACATCAAACCTTTTTATACCAATAACAACACAACATGCTCAAATTTCCAACATTAATTTTCAGAATTTGAGAAGTTTCCTACAATAGATAGAGAAGAATTTCACCTTCGGTTTCCTAAAAGTCTATGTGCTTTCCTCATGTAGGGATTAGTTTTGAGTTACAACAAAATAGTAGACACTGTAGATTAAGGAGGTCCAAAAGAGGCCTCATTGAATATTGAAGACTATAGATTGAAGTTTGAAGAGACCCAAGAAAGAGTTCACATTAAAGAACTTCTATATTTGAAAGATAGAAGATTGAAGATTGAAGATTGATAAGGACTACAAAAAGGTCCTATTGAAGAGTTGAGAAGCAAAAAAAATTTGAGATCCAAGAAAGAGATCTCATTACAAAATTTCCATAGTTGGAATATTCAAGAGACCAATGAAATGTCTAGTTGAAGTTTTGAGAAAAAAAATTGGGAAGCTTCTAAATTAGAAGATCGAAGAGAATAGGTCTCAAGAGAATTTGTAGAAGAAGAAAAAGACTATAAAAATACTCATTGTAAAGTTGAAGAAGTGGTGCTTCTAAGATATTTTTTTGTAATAGAATATTACAAGTAGGAGAAGCTGCTAAAAATAATAATTTGGGATAATTATTGCCATCCAACAACAAGACCAAAAGGAAGAAGGATTTGGCAAGAAGCTTTCCAAGTTTTGAGAATATCTTTGAAGACCTCAAGTTATTCAAATTCTTGAGGAAGAGAACAATAAAAGAAGCCATATTTGAAATCAAAATTTAACAAGAATATTGAAGGAGAAATAAGGATTGAAGAGGCCACATTTTTGAGAAGTTTGAGGATAGCCACAAATATTTTGAAGGCTGATTTACAGAGAAGAAGATTGCTAATTTTTGTAGCAAAAGTTAAAAAGTCATAGGACAACAAATTTAAGGTGACATAGAGCTATGATTTGGAGAAGATTTGATAATATTTTGAAGTACCTTTGGATAGCCAAATTAATGAAGTCTTGACAACAAAAGAAGGCGGCAAAATGGAAGAGTTAGAAAAGATTTTTGGACATCAAAGAATCAGATTTTGTAAGCAACAATTTAAGATATTTGAGCTATGAATTTTGGCAGCATTAGAAGGAGAAAATTGAGGTACATTTTGAATAATTTTAGGGATATATTGGGAAGATATTTGGATAATAGAACAAAGGAATTTTTGGCATCATTTTTGTACAAAATAAGAGCTGTATTTTTCAAGGCATTTGGACAGCGATAAAGCTGATTTTTGGGCAACAATTAGAGCTGTAAAATTGATTATTTTGGAGTAGTAAAGAAAAAGGAGTGGGTATGCTAATTCAATATAGAAAATATAGAGCATAAAAAATGGCACACCTATCAAAGGGAAATGAAATGCACCTATTTATTTAAGCATTCAAAAGTGACATTAATGTAAATATGATGACAAATAAGTGAAAGAAATGGGGGTTCTCTTTATATTAATATATTTAATAAATGCATAGTTAAAAAACATCCCCTTGAGGTCTATTAATTGATACAATCCATTACAAAAGTACAAAGGATCTGATCCTTTCAGAAACTCAAGGTGCACTTTAGTGTCTTTCTCACATTCACAAATCAAAGAGCGGGTTTTTGGTACCACTGCGATGATATATCCATATTTGGACTTGTAGCTCCTTCATTATATACTGAAATACTTGGATATAAACATAAATAAATTAGATTGGTTAATAGCATGTGTGTATTAACATAAAATTAGAAAGATGCATGCAATATTGAATATAAAAGGTGAAATAGGTGGTGCAAAACTATTCCAAATTGTACCAAAACTTAGTATAATTTTTATTATCTACTTTAGAGATGATCTATGTAGAAACAAAAAGGAAATTGTATGTAGAATCAATGGTCATCCTTGGGTGTTCCAATTGGGACTTTTAGAAGTAAAAACCTAATTGAAAAAATGATACCAAATCTTAGTATGATGTATATAAACTACTCTAGAAATTATCTATGTTAAAATTGAACCAAAATTGTATGCATATTCATGGTCATCCTTGGGTGTTCCAATTAGGACTGTTAACCATACCAGGTGGGGATTGCCACCAAACCTGGTGGTTTTTTCCACCAATTCCTCTAGGATCTGGTTCAAACTACTCCTAGGGTTATTATCATCAAATTTGGTGATCTAATTCATATAAATAGGTGGGTTTTAAAATGGATTTATGTATTTTGGATCACTTATAAATCTCCTTCGATAGATGGATATTTCAAGGGCAAATACATGGGTGAAAGGTAGAGTGAATCTTGACAACACTTCATTGGGAAATATTACAAAGACCTATCTCTAAAATTGGGTGGAATAACTCCAATTTATATCCCAAGAGGGCCACAGGGTCAAATGGGTAAGTTAGGAAATGCAAGGCAGGTTTCACCACTTGTCAAAATGCTTACCATGCGTTGGATGGGGTAAGCATCTAATTTGGACCTCCAATTTACAGGTTGTGATGGCTTTGATAGGCCCTCAATCTATCATAAATTATTGGGTGGGATAAATGGTAGAATTTGATTACTATTTGTCCCACCCTTGAATTTTTGAGGGGCTTAGGACATGGTCGTCCCACCTAAGGATGGTTTTTGGTTGTGAATAACACAAGATTATACTAAGAGATGGGGGGTGAATTGTATAAGATAAAATTTTACTTTTCTTTCCCAATAGCATCAAATAATATCAATTGCAATAATTCTCCAAAGTAGTATCAACCAATATTATCAATAGTAGTAACAAGGCAATGTACAAATAATCACACATATGAGAGACATAGATTTAACATGGTTCACCCAATGTGGGTTACATCCATGGAGAAAATATTTCTTCTAAAGTTTCTCAAAAAATATCTTTGAAACCAATTCCCTATTATAATATTTATGGACCTCTATCCAAAGGAGATCTCAATCCCCTATTCTTAGGTTCATGGACCTCTATCCACAAGAGAACTCTATCCCCTTAAATATGGTTCATGGATCTCTATCCATAGGAGAACTCTATCCCCTTGTTGGTCTGGTTCATGGAACTCTATCCATAACATAACTCTATCCATTGCTAGTTTGGTTTATGGAACTCTATCTATAGGAGAACTCTATCCCCTTTATGGTCTGATTCATGGAACTCTATCCACAAGAGAACTCTATCCCCTTTATGGTCTGATTCATGGAACTCTATCCACAAGAGAACTCTATCCCCTTGCTAGTATGGTTCATGGAATTCCATCCATAGGATAAATTTATCCCCTTGTTGTTCCTAATACAAGACTTTTAATCAATGAACAACATCCTTCAAACTTTCTTTCACCTTGCACAAATACACACAATAATTAAACTACAAAACACCTTATGACTCCTACTTGTAAAGGCCACAAGTAATTTGCAATATTATCAACCAAAATCCTAGTTCATACAACAATTTTAATTCCAATTTCATACACTTTATACCTCCAATATTTTTAAAATTATTTTATCTTTATACAACCACACAAAAATCTAAAATACACACAATATTTTTATTTCAAGAACTTCAACCTTATGTCTCCCTAGATCAAGCAATATGCACATCAAACGATGAAAAATTAAAACCTTATAACTCCCTAGGTCAAGTGCTATGCATACCTTAATTAATTTTTTTTGCCTTACCTCAAGTGCTACTACCATGACTTGAACCTCCACCTTTCATTGTCCTGCATCCTAGCACAAGCTAGTTAACAAAGTGGACTAGCTGCCCACTTAGAATAGATTGTACGTTACCTCCTTATTAGTTCACTACTCCTTCTTGAAATGTGTGTGCTATGATTTTTCTTTTCTCCTTGCCCATGCAAGATTTCCTCGAATATAAATCTTAATTTACGCATTCAACCTTAGCCTCACAACCCTGAATGAATGGTGCAAATATTTTTACCTCTTTCTACCTCCACAATTCATATGCTTGAATGGATATCAAATTGTGCTATGTATCTACCTTAGGCCATGCAAATAATTTACCTGCTTATATACGTTTTCTTTCCCTTTGCAACTTTGATGTCGGTGCTTGGAATCTAATTATATTTTTAAATTTAAAACCTTTTGGCACCCATATTTTAAACCTTTTAATTAATTATAATATTTTAAATCTTAAAATATTTAAATATTATAAATTAGAATTTTCACCTTTGGGCCTCTTTCTCACAAAATAAAGTCTTGTATTTTTCTTTGCAAATGCCACCATGGAGAACTAATTAAACCTTTTCTTTTTCTTGCAAATGCAACCATGGAGAACTAATTAAACCTCTTATTTTTCTTGCAAATGCAACCATGGAGAACTAATTAAAACTTTTATTTTTCTTTCAAATGTAACCGTGGATAAACTTGTCTTTTTCTTGCTCACACAACCATGGAGAATGCTTTTGCCTTGACAATTATTGCCTTATATACCCTTTGAAGATATATGCCTTGTACTTTGATATTTCAACCTTGAAGGTATTTCTCAATTATTTCACCTTTGACATCAATGAAAACCAATGTACTCAATATTTCCAACAATCTCCGCCTTTGTAATTGATGGTAACCCTTTCTAAAAACTTTCTTTTACAACCATTGGATTCCAAAAATTTTCCCCCTGATTGAATTCTCTCCCTCTTAATAAAATCTCTCCCCTTTGACATCAATGGCAAAGGGACTCCTTTGGGGCTCATACCCCTCACCACCTCCTCTCCTTGAGGTGATTAATTTTGAGGTGGGAGTAAATCTACTCCCAAATTACAATGTTCTTCTTCCTTTTCAACCTTATTTTTCAACACCTTTGTAATCATACCCTTTTGATCCTTTTGAGTGTCCATATTCTTGCTTGACTTTGGAAGTTCTAGAAACTTTGTTCTATACCACTTAGCCTTATTCCCAAGATTATTGCAATTGTAACACCTAATTTTGTAGTTCTTGGACGGTGCAAGTGACTTGAAGTTCCACTTGGTGAAGCCATAATCATACTTTTCATGAACCCTACAATGTATAGATATATGATAAAAGTGATTACATGAGTAGCAATGGCCTTGAAAGAAATATCCATATTTGAGTCGAAGTTCCTCTTAGTGAAGCCATTCGCTTTCTTTCCATGAATCCTAAAATGCATAGCTTTGTGACAAAAATTATTACATGAAAAAAAATGCCCTTGGAAGAAATATTCAACTTATCTTGAAACATCTGGTTTCTTAGTCCTTTTTTTGTGATGATCCCTATTTTTTGTTTGTGCATTGTTTTTTTTTCTTAGTGAAGCTTCCATTCTTCAACTTATCAGCATAGGTCTGAGGTTCTTCTTCAATATATTCCTTTAAAACTTCCTTTTCTTTGGAGCTTGACTCCCATTTTTTTACCTCTTCACCTTCTTCATAGCCTAGTCCTATTTTTCTAAATGAAGATATTTGTGCTTTGATAATATTTTTTTTAAATTTAAAAGGGGAAAACGGCGCCGAACCGCCTGCCTGCCCGCCCCCCCCCCCCACCATCCACAATAATTTAACCTTTTACACAGAAAGCACCTACAAGCATTCTCGCCCGAGATTACCTGGACCCCACCCCTGGGTGAGAACCAATTGGTCTAAACCTCAGACCTTTTGTGCTTTGATAATGTTATCCAAACCTTTTAAACTTTTCCCAAACCTATACAGTTTATCCTTAGAATATTTTACTTCCATCCTTAGATAAACCACTTAATGTTCTAATATTTCACATTCTAACTCTTTTACCTCTAAATTTTCAACCATGACTTCTTTAAATCTCCTTGTCTTAACTTTTAATTTTTTGAGATCTTGTAGAAGGTTTTCCTTTATTCCCTTATCTTCTTGAACTTGAGCTTTCAGTATTGAGTTCTTCTTTCTAAATTTTTTCAACTCTCTAAGAGCAACAATAATTTCTTATTCTATATCAATTGTGATATCTTATTCTATTTCTAAATCTCCCTCTAGATCTTAAATTAATAGGAGTCACCATGAATACCTTTTTGTGCTATTTTCCTTACTTCTCGTTTATAAGCAAAATGGCTTATAATATGAGTAGCTCTGTAGTTTTCAGGATGTGTTAATTGATGATGTTTCTTCTTAGCATTATATTCACCTAAGGATAATGCCATAATTATCATAATGAGAGTCATACTCATCCACATTCTCCCTCATGCAAAAATGGTCGTAATGAGAGTCATAGCCCATCACCCTCTCACTCAGGCTAAAATGGTCATAATGATATTCATACCCCTTTTTCCTCTCCATTATGCCATAATGATCATAATCATAGTCTTACCCCTCCACCCTATTCATCTCGATATCAACCTCCATCCCCATCTGAATTCCAACAAACTCTACGTACAATCATGACGATATGTAGATATTCCTCTGATCAACAATTTTGTTTTAAATCATTGTCATTGTATCATGGATATGAGAAGGTAGATTTACAAAAGCTTGTCGAGATAGCCCTCAGATTGAGTATCGGCCAAGGTAATAAAGTTTTTTAGTTTTTATGACAACTACTGAGAGAAACACATATCCATTGACCATAATGCACTAAAGAAGTGTGTAAACAACTATTAGGACACAAATGGGAGGTTTAAGACTTTGTTGATATTACTATCACTCAAATACAAATCATCATAATATGTCTATTCTGAAATATATGAAGCTAAAGTTCGTGCTACCAGTTGTGGGGATGCATTGAAGAAATAATTCATGCCGTTGAAATTGACCCAACTTATCCTGAATATATCATAAGATCTCACAAAATTAATGTAAGTCACATATTTAGTCATCAATAATATCTTCAAGATAAAAAAAAAAAAAATTCTCTTATAATTTGAGAAGAGAAACATGGTTAAATCTCTACTTTCTCTACTCTACCTCTTTTAAATAAATAACGAGTAGTCGCTAAAGAAAGCATATGGTTATATAAGTTTATTTAATAAGATATCATATTATGTACATTTCTACAATGTTTATTAGAGTAATGAAAGTTCTAATACCTTGTTGGTTACTTGAAAAAATTGATCAAAATTATTAAATTTCACATATCGATCAGTATTTTTTATGATTTTTTAATTCTGTTTAAAAATTATCTATTCGTATAGTTAAAAAAATAATTATAGGTACTAATCATACCATATATTTAGCTTTACAATAGAGTTTCATTGTTATTATAGTTGGAAAAGTATAATATTTCAATTGGAGTTATCACATGCTTAAAGAAGAGACAAACAAGATGAATCATTCATAATCAATTTATATGTGTTTTCTTTTCTTATGTTTGTTATCCATATTTTTTTAAATTGGTTATAAAGTTGGTGGTATATGGGGGCCACCCTCTACATGAATTGAACTTGGATTTATTTTAGGAGAGCTAAATACTTTTTGCTATTGGGATATCCTTGTTAGGACTATAAAAAATATTAATTTTTTATTTTTAAAAGGTAAAATAGATTTTTATGTAGACACCAAAACAGCACCAGTTCAATTATGTGACAACAAGCACTGATCGAATTGACATACATAGCCCTTAAGGTAGCCCCCAGAGGTTAAACAATGGTCCTAACCACTCCCACAACATTTTGGAAGGACAAAGGTCAATTTGGCACCTTTTCAGCACTTTGCTCCCTACTCGTCCCACCTTGGGATGATTACAAACTAGTATTCATCCCACCCTGGGATGCTTAGAAGCATTCGCTCCAAGGTGGGACGATTAGAAGGTTTGACTGGAAAAAATTCAAACCTCGATAGGTCCACCACTTAACTGCACCCTCAGGGCATGCAATTGCGAGGAACGGATTCAAATCAAGGAGAGAGACTTTAGTCATGAATGCCTTGATCATGGAGGCCTCATGCAAAGAGACTCTAAATCAGGGAAGAATATTTTCTCCCAAAATAGGACAAACAAGTCAAGTGGCGCCCTCACATGTGCATTCAAAGAGAGAGACCCTAGGTCTATAAATTGGTTAGTCTTATCACCCCAAAAGAGGAGAACAAGGAGGATTGTTTGGAGCAATGAAGTGCTGCCAAATTATATCCTCACCCATTGTTTGTGCTTTTACATCCTTGATCTCTCTTTTGGAAGGGAGGTTATTGGGTGATTATTGGAAGCGCAATCCAGACCCAAACCCAAACATTTGGCCATAATACCCCACAAAATTCATCTACATAACCCCATAAAAGGTTTTTGACCCATACCAAGTGGATTGGTTTTGAAACTGAGTCCCAAACGGTGGGCGTCCTGCTCCCGAGCGCCCCCCACACTGCTGTAGTTCTAATCGCTCCAACCCGGAGTGATTAGAAATATGTGGTAGATTTCCATACTGTTATTTTTGCATTTTATTATAGGTCACTTACATATGCTATAATTTAAATTTAATATGATTTGGATGATTTTTTACTATGATTTTATCATTTCCCGCTTTCACTAACATACAGGGAGTGTCATCGAATACAGGGCAATCAAGGATGAATTCACAAAATATAACATTTTGGGTCTTCCCAAAATGTCCCGTTTTGTCTAACCCCAACTTTGTAGGCATTTTGGAAGCTTCTGGACTAGACATTTAAAATGTGGCTTTCAGACAGGTTATGATAGTCCTAATTGTCCCACCCCAGAGTGATTAGAAATATGTGCAATATTTTTGGACTGTTCCTTTTGCAGTGGCTTCCTAGTAATTTTTTATTGCTTCTATCAAATTTTCAGCTCATTTTGATATGTTTTAGTTATCGTTTTATTTATTTTACGCATGCACTAATCGTAGGCTTTGGGGATCACATGTTTTACTTCATCCGTAGGTGCTACTAATCCTTTTCTGTTTCTCTGAACGTAGGATATCAACACCAAATGGGAATCAAGTAACTATAGACATATTCACACAAGTGGTGATGACATTTAGTCCACCTATTTTACATGTGGGCACATGGAAGAAAGCATATCAATCCATCGTGTAATAGAGCCCTACTTAATGCTCCTAGTCCCCAAAAGGGAGGAGACGTAATGTAACCTGATTTTAAAGCAAATTAATAAAAAGGCCTGTACTTGAAATTTGCTTTCTATATTGTTTCAATTCATTGATGTTTCTCTCCTTTCATGCATTTTAGTTCGTAGGACTTAGCGTTACGTTTTGATTTTGCATACATTGCACTTGGCATTTCTGTTTTGTTTTCGTATCCTCGTGCTTTTAGTGGTGATCATGGTGGGACCACTATCCCTTGATTTTGAGATCAAAATTTTGATAAAAATTTGTGTGTTTTTGCTTGCAGGTATCAATATTTCAAGCACTGGACTGCTGCTTGTTCCATCTTGTAACGAATACAGAGCTGGAATTCATGCCACCTTAGGAAAAATAGGAATTCGTCTCACACTATGACGAATATAGATCTGTTATTCATCTCACCCCAGGATGATTAGCTCTCCATGCAATTTTAGAGTAGAAACTCAAAGGCATCTAATTTAGGCAGAAAAGAGGTAGGGGTTCTGAGAATCCTCTATCATTTTCTATTTGTCTCTGTCATTTTCTATTTCTTTGCTTGCATAGGAAAGTTTACTACATGTTTTTCTTTCTTTTCGCAAGTAAAAATAACCCCACACACCATGAGATAATCTGAACATCAAGGCGTTGGTCGTAAAACCCCAACCCTTGATCAAGACCAATGGTGGATTTCATCACCACCTTGGCTTGAAATATTGCATACATAACCTCGATCGTGACTGTTGCTAGACGTAAATCCTGATGAAAGCTAACCAAGTGTAGCTAGGGTGATTCCCAGTGCATGAGGATAATTCTTATATGGTAGGTGTCAAAATAGATCGATTCCCCTTTTGTACCGCCTATGTTCCACATACTGTTCTGCTCTCACATACCAATAGTCTCCCTCATGTAAGGGTGGGTATATAGAGAGGTTTGGTATAATGGCCTGGTAGTGGTATATTGAAGGGGTGACCATTTTGGGAGATATAAGAGCCCTCATATTGCATATACAACAAAAATTTCTTTACAAGGTTTTCAAAACAAAAAAATCAAAACACACTAAACCAGATTTAGGGCACACTTCTAATCTGTAATCAAGATAATCATTGCTTTGATTGTGTGTTTCCCTTTTGTTTAGTGTAGCATAAAAAAATCATAAAGAAGATAAAAATGTACACATATTTAGAGAAACACCACCATGGTGTACACCTGTAGTTGAGCCCAATCACAAGTAGAAGCTACAAAAAGTGTATAAAAGGGGACAAGTCACCTCCGATAGTCCCGAGGACTTGGTCATACCACCTTGGCGGCCTGACCTACAAGATAGTCCACATCATGCCATTACAGAACGGGACTATAGAGGCACCTCTTTAAGGGGCACTCCCACTCAGCATAGACCCTTTCAGGATGAGGCCATACACATGGCACTCAACATAGATGGGAGGGCTCCCTTAGATGCTCGTTATGAGTGGCCACTACATGATGAAGTGCTAGAGCAACATAGGGTCCATAAGTAGGGGCCACATGATTACGTCATCCCTCATTTACCCCTTATTACTGTCTTAAATAATAGGCCAAATCCAAAGCACAAGGATCTTATGACAGGGTAAGCCAATTCTGCCTTCCCCTTTCACACATATGAAAGGGAGTACGAGGAAGACCACTACATTCCTCAAGAGCAATACATAGCATGGGAGAAATGTGCCTCTGCACCTGCTATGTATCAAGATCACCCATTGAGGCCAGAACCTCGAGTGAATGTTGCTAACCTCGATAGAGGAAAGTGACCCATAGGGATCTCGGATCACCACGACCGAGATAGACATGTAGGAGAGGCATCTAGGCTTCCTAAACACAAGACGGTGGAACAAATTGACTTGGCCTTTGCCAAACATGCCACCCTCCAAGCACAAATCATGCAGCTTAGGCAAGACCAACAATAGTTAGAGCACCTATATCGCCTTAGCAAAGAGCACATTCAGCGTCAGACATACGAATTGTTGTAGAACACTATGTTTGAGAGGGTCCCAACCCCTCGTGCACATAAGATAGAATTATATGAGAGGCATAACCCCTTGGTACAAGACAAGTCTCTATGACCTTATCAAATATTGCCTCCAAGACCTCCTAGACCTGAGCGAGAGGCAACTCCTAGAAACAATGATGGGCACCCTCCACGGGCACCCACCCATGTTTATAGGTCTTGCCTAGGAACTCCTAAAGAAGCCTATGAGGAGTATGAGCAAGAAGAAGAGCGGGCTAAAATGCCCTACCAAGGCAAGGGGGATGTTGTTCGGCTACCCCTCCATAGGCCTCAAGTTCCCCGCAACCCACAACGAGAGAAAACCAAGGAAGAAGAGATAAAATCCTCCGATGCATATAAAGTGCTGCTAGAGCACTTAGAGTCTATGGAGACCAAGACTTCTGGGCCCCAAAAGCCGACTTTACACCAGCTCTGCAGTCACCCTGTGCATCCATCAGTGCCAACACCCCATACCCTAAACACTTTAAACTATCCCATTTGGCACTCTTTAGAGGGTAGGAGGATGCTCAAGAGCACATGACTAGATTCCTGAGCCAATGCTTTTGCATTCAGGACAACGATGCTTTGCTGCTAAGAAATTTATAACCACATTCGTAGGCCCTACCTCAGATTGGTTCATTGAGTTTCCAAAACATAGCATCAATAACTTGGATCAGCTAGTGGATGCATTCCTTGAATGCTTCACCTTAAACACTAAGAAGAATGTGTCACTAAGCAAACTATCTAGACTCAAGCAGTATGAGGAAGAAACCATGGCGGCCTATAGAAATCGGTGGAGGACATTGCTTTCAAAGCTGCCCTACCTTCCTCCAATGGCTGACCTGACCCAAATGTTATTGAAAAGTTGTTTGAGATTGATCTCCATGCTATTGTAGCTATAGCAATATGCCACTCTTGAGGAAGCCCTGGTGCAATCCAGAATCATTAAGGAGATCAAGATATAGGATGGCAAGATTGCCAATCCAAAGAAGAAATAGTGGCCTAAAAATGCCAAAATAGGGACCATGCAATTGAAACCTGTTGCGGTCAATCAGGTTGCTATAAACATGTTGAAGCCTGCACAAGCAACACAACCCTCATAGGCTAACTATCAGGAAGTTCCTCTTGATAGCTATGAGAAGGAAAATCATCAGCAAAAGCAAACTCAACAGCGTCGCCCTAGTCAAAAATTCACCACACCCTTCATAGAGTCCAAAGACTCCTTGTTTGACCATTTTTCCATGGCAAACTTGATACACTTGCCAGAAGGTCAACCCATAGACCCCAATGTGCTAAAACCTAAGGGCTATAGGGAATACTTGTACTATAGATTTCATAGGCAAAAAGGACATGACATTTATGCATGTTGGAAGTTCAAGATCTTCGTGCAAGACCTAATAGATAACAAGATGTTGTTGGTGGACAACCCCGTAGCACCAAAAAACCAACATATGGGAGTCTTCAAATACCCCCTGCCTACCCATGATGCATAGGCAAAAACCCTTCAAGTCAATGAGGTGACACAAAACTGCCCCATGCAAGGGTATGTAGGGATGATAAGCATAGTGACTAGGAACAAAAGGTACCCAGGAGCTGCCCCCATGGTGGCCACAGGAGAGGTTCCATCAATGTCACCACCTCAAAAACACCCTACACAACCTCCCTTGCCTAGAACAGTGGCCATGATTTTGACTAGACTTACCCAAAGTCTAAGGACCACGTCGGCTAGGCTCTCTCTATTTATGAGCTCATTCAACAATCATCACCCCATCGAGAGGCTCTAATGGAGATATTAAAATCCATCGATCTATAGCCCCACGAAGCAAACTCTTTCAACAACTTTGTGGGACATGTAAAACAATGTATAGAACAAGTCATCACCTTTAGATAAGATGAACCAAAATTGGTGACTGGTGATATGGTGGATCCACCCTTGCATGTCATTGCGTAGGTCAATAGGATTCCATACAAGAGGGTGTTGGTAGAAACTGGCTTGTCCAATAATATAATTACAATAGCGTCATTGAAACACCTGAAGTTGCCAGCATCTCACATCGTGGCCTCCACCTATACTCTTTGATCATTCAATGATGTGATATGATCAACGATTGGCACAATTATCCTGCCCATCCAAGTGGGACAAAAGACTATTCCTACATTGTGCCACATCTTGGAAGGTGAGATGGCCTATAATATCTTCTTGGGATGGCCTTGGATCAGGGACATGAAGTGTATCCCTTCGATATCTCATCAGTACCTAAATTACACATTCGAAGGACAGGTGCATGTAGTCCCAGAAGACTTAGAGCCTTTCAAGTATTGCAATATGGTGCAACTAATGTCGCAATCGACCCTTCCATCGACACATTTGGATTTTTAGTTGAATCCATATAAATAGGGTCCGATTATGCATGCATCCTCGCTATTAAGTCCATCAAATCACCAATCGGGTCCATCTTCATCATTTGGTCCTTCACCAACAATGCCACCTATGATGGCCACAACGAAGTACAAGGGGAAGAAACCCCTAGAAGAGGCACCACCATCAGTCTCAACCATCTCTACCGAAGAGATGCCTAGCCAAATGGAAGTCGAGACGCCTAGTTCACCCTACATGGAGTGGACCCAGGAACAACTCCCATTCCCTCCCACTCCACTGCCAACGATCACCGTTGATATGGCCAATACGGGCCTGGGGGAGTATCTAGTGTGGAACATTGTAGCAACACCCGCACTTGAGTCTATGTAGGACATGGGGAGACCTTGCCTCCCCATCGGCACTATGGTTCCTCTAGGCTACCCACCAAATTAGACAAACTTTGTTTATAGGGGCCTCAATAATGTCATTGAACCTTACATGCAAGAAGAAGAAGATGAAGATCCCTTTGCTGAGGACGTCAACTATTTGTCCAACCTAGAATTCACTTTGAGATATCTTGGCCAATGTAATTGGCATGGATATGGGTTGGGCAAGTATGAGCAAGGAGTGCACATTCTTTGCCAACCAAGATATCAAATGCCATATGACAAGTCAGGAGTAGGGTTCAACCACCCCCTGCCCCTTGACATCTTGGTAGAGAACATGCAAGGCCTAAGGATAGGCAACGAGGATGATTTGGCATTATATCCATATGACAATCCTAAAACAACATATACATTGGGGGATTACCTCCCATTGCTAACAACCAACCTTGTTGACCTTAACAACCCTTTCCCTTCGATTGAGAAAGGAAAAAGTTTGAGGACTCACCTACAAGAGGGATATAGACAAGGCCAAGAAGGGTCTTTAGAAGAGGAGTCATAGTATGAGGTAGCACCTTGGGACCCTTTCGAATATGATATCAATCACTCACAAGTGACCCCCATAGATGATTATCAGGAGAGCTTCATGACAATATTTCCCTTTGATGCTCCAATCGAGCAAGTGCCACCTCAAGAGAATTAGGTCCCCCTATAGATAGCGGAACAATCCCGATGGGGCCACATTAATTTAATCAAGTAGGATGAGCCTCACATATCACAAACAACTATCAGATCCAACAAAGGCCTTTGGATCTTTGATAGCGATTATGAAGATGAAACTAAGATGGCATATCTCAATCATATGCGACAACAACAATACCCCATGGACATAGATGACATGTTTGAGCAGCTACACATGGGGCCAAGGCATAGGTGGCACCTCAACCAGGCATAGTTGGACCAATTACTGCACCTACCACTTTAGGTATACAGATAACACCTTTCGCCCAGAGACCATATAAAGCCATCAGTACCAAGAGTAGACCTTGTCCTTTTATCTACACATAGGGCCAATCCATTTGTGCCAATACCCATAGAGCTAGATCCGAAGCACAAAGATCACCTAGGATGTCCGAGTAACCACACCCATGGTAATGGAGACCAAAATCATTTCATCAACATGATCTCCATTGACTTAACCGCCCCCATCCATAACCCAGTCGACCCAACACGGTCATTGCATCTAGACCTAGATGTTATAGACTGGGATCGTGCTGACACACCACCATCCCCATTAGAGTACTGGCCTTGTGGTGGGATGTTCCATTTCACCCCAGGATAGACTCGAGATGTTTTCCATGCTAAAGAGGAACCCGACGTTTTGAACGTAGATCTAAATTTAGCAAATGATATCCACCTGATCCCAACTCCACACCAGTTTAAGGATAGGTCCCACATGTCAGTTGAAGAGATGACTGACGTAGATATTGGCTCTAATCCAATGAATTCACAAATAATCAAGCTAGAGGTATGTCTATCCCCTGAAGATCAAGCCGACTACATTTCCCTTCTCAAATATAAGAAGGAGGTTTTTGCATGGTCCTACAAAGACATGTCAGGGCTAGACCCGTAGCTAGTCATGCATAATCTGATGCTTGATCCGACATTCAATGTAGTTAAGCAAAAACTACGTAATATGAACCCCAAAATACCCCAAAGGTGCCCATAATCCCTTTGGTCAAACCAAAAAGCTCCAAGGATTCCCACAATCACTTGGTCAACCTCAAAATGTCCCAAAGGTATCTATAAACCCTTTGGTCAAAACCAAAAGCTCCAAGGATTCAGCTATCGCTTGGCAAACCCTAAAATGCCCCAAAGGTATCAATAAATCCTTTGGTAAAAACCAAAATCTCCAAGAATTCCTACAATCACTTGGTCAAACCAAAATCTCCAAGGATTCCTACAATACCTTTGGTCAACCTAAAAAGCCCCAAGGATTTCTGCAATCGCTTGGTCAACCCCAAAATGCCCCAAAGGTATCAATAATCCCTTTGGTCAGACCAAACCACTCCAAGGATTCTCACAATCGCTTGGTCCACCTAAGATGCCCCAAAGGTATCCATAAACCCTTTGGTCAAACCAAAAGCTCCAAGGGTTCCCATAATCGCTTAGTCAAAAACAAATATTCAAAAATAAACAAAAAATAAAATCATCAAAAATAACAAAAAAATTGCATCTCAATTTCATGAATACTCATAAAAATCAAAATACAAAAATATAATAAACTGCATTAGGCATCACATCCATACATTGCATATTTGTTGGTCATACATGTCACAAACACCATAGACTGTAATTGCTAGGCAATTCCATTATTTTCCACATTTTTCCATTTTATAAACCCATCCATCCATAATAACACCATCCACATTTTTTAGCATAGTCAATTGTCTCCTAATGTATTTAGGGTTTTCGTCATTTAGCTATATTTAAATTTCTAGCCAAAAACTATACAAATTCAAACAAATTTTACAAAGGGTAGAGTTTTACTTGGATCACACCTCGTTATGTAACATCCCTACACAAGTTAACACACAAAATAATTCCTAAGTTGTGTGAACGCAAGAGAAACCTACAAAGCAGTCTAGGGTACCATAGGCGAAAGGTTAACCTATTCATCCCCCTATGCGAAAGGTTCAAGAATGCTAAGAATTGACAAAAGGACAAGCTCTTCCCCCTCCAATACACCATAATAAATAGTGGTTTTCACCACTAACAAAAATCCCAAAACACCTTTGATCCCCAAATTCGTAAGGATTCGTACTACATGCCCCTAACAAGGATGGGTAGTCGTCCCTAAGGCCTAAAAGGATCAATGCCATTTACAAATAAAATTCCAAAAATCCATCATCACAAAATTCCAAAACACCATTGGTCCCCAAAGTCGTAAGGATTCGTACTACATGCCCCTGACAAGGATGGGTAGTCATCCCTAAGACCTAAAGGGTCAAGGCACTTACATAATAACATCCGCAATCACCTTTGGTTCCCAAGGTCATAAGGATTCATACTACATGTCCCTGAATAGGATGGGTAGTCATCCCCAAGGCCAAAAGGATCAAGGCCATTCATAATCCAAAACCTTACGAAGCTCAAAATGCAAAATCAAATAACAGTGGTTATCATCACTAAATCCCTTGCTCAAAAATAAAAACAAAAGAGAAAAATAAATAGTGATTTTCATCACTATATATGCAAGCAAGTATCCCAATAAGTTGAGAAACCAAAATATGACTGAGCTTGAATCCTTGGAATTCTCAACATTCAAAAAACCATCTAGGTGATCCTCATTACGGATTTGGTGGACAGCCTACCTGGCAATGGTGGTATCCTAAACACATGACAATATATCTATCACATTAGCTTTGCGTGTGAGCATACCAATGTTTGCATGTGGATGAGATAGCTTATGGTAACTTAGATTGTCTCATGGATTAATCTTACTAAATACAACAATGGAGTTAGTGGATCTAATTAGGTGATCCTTAGTACAGGTTTGGTTGACAGCCTATCTGGCACTGGTGGTATCCTAAGAAATACCACATAAACGAACTCAATTGCACACACAAAGATGTGAAATAACTTGGTCAAAATCTAGTCTAATTTGTACCTTGTTTAAAAGTCTTATGAGATAAATGTATAGTCTTGGCTAGTTATTTAAAATATCTGAAACTCAGAAAAACATTAACTACATTTTAAAACAACTGGTACATTTCATTACTTACATCAACATCAAAAAATATGAAAAATACCAAAATAAAATTATCACATGCAAAGTCATTCCACAAAGCATTCACATCGTACAAGAACGCCAGTCACTCCTATACAGTCTATGGTGCCATCAAAAAGTTACCAACAAATCATTTCCTTTATTCCATATGCATACATCATATACTTAGAAACATCGCATTCGTAATAACACATGCATACATCATCATAAATAAATGTGCATAAAAAGAAAAAAAAAAAAATCATGACAAGTGTATAACCAAAAAGAATGTCATGTATATATATCGTCAAAAAGGCCCTCTGGATACAATAAAAAGTCCTCAGACCTTGCAAAAAAAATAAAAAATAAAAACTCAAAAAACAAAAACTCAAAAAGCAAAAACTCAAAAAGTAAAAACTAAAAAAACAAAAACTCAAAATGCACAAAAAATAGCAATAACATTACCGAACAAGATGCCTTTGTGCCTGTGCATTCTTGGCATGCAAAACAGACGTCGGGGTCACAAATACTCACTATCCTACTCCCTAAGAAGGCTACCATAGCCATACCGCTCCACGGGAGGACGGATGTTTGATAATTTCATCCTCAAATGGCATCACAAAATGGGTCCAAACCCACCCAAAAATAGCAATAAAATTTCCAAATAAAAGTGCTTTTGCACTTGACATTCTTGGCATGCAAAATAGATGTCGGGGTCACAAATACTCACTATCCTACTCCCTAAGAAGACTACCATAGCTAGACCACTCCATGGGAGGACAGATGTTCAAGAATTTCATCCCCAAACAGCGTCACAAAATGGGTCCAAACCCACCCAAAAATAACAATAATAATGCCAAACAAGGCGCCTTTGTTCCTGCGCATTCTTGGCATGCAAAAAATACGTCGGGGTCACAAATCCTCACTATCCTACTCCCTAAGAAGGCTACCATAGCCGGACCACTCCACGGGAGGATGTATGTTCGAGAATTTCATCCCCAAACGACATCACAAAATGGGTCCAAACCCACCCAAAAATAGCAATAACATTTCCAAACAAGGTGCCTTTGAACCTACACATTCTTGGCATGCAAAACAGATGTTCAAGAATTACATCCCCAAATGACGTCACAAAATGGGTCCAAACCCACCCAAAAATAGCAATAACATTGCCGAACGAAGGCGCCTTTACACCTGACATTATTGGCATCCAAAACAGACATTGGGGTCACAAATTGTCACTATCCCATTCCCTAAAAATGCTACCATAGCCGGACCGCTCCACGGGAGGACGGATTTTTGACAATTTCAGCTCCAAAATGCGTCACAAAAAGGGTCCAAACCCACCAAAAAAATAGGAATAACATTGCCGAACGAAGGTGCCTTTGTGCCTGACATTATTGGCATCCAAAACAGACATTGGGGTCACAAATTGTCACTATCCTACTCCATAATAAGGCTACCATAGCTGGACCGCTCCATGGGAGGATGAATTTTTGACAATTTTAGCTTCCAAATATGTCACAAAAAGGGTTCAAACCCACCAAAAATAGGTCAAAATGTTTGGAAATTGCATAGACATTCAATGAAAAATAACTAAAGGCACCCTTACCTAAGTCATCTTGGGTCAAGCGACTCGTCACTTTTCTCATGTCGGTCATTCCCTTATCGATTCATTGCTTGAGGGGGTAGTCACACTTAGTCACCAATCAACAAAAACACACCCAATCAAGGAAGTGGCACGTATTCAAAGGATCATTGACAAAGATAATCACGCTCCTACTTGAGGTAGCAAACAAGAAATAATCACAAGATGATCAAACACTTGGTATTATAGAATCATGAAATCAAGGTTCCCATAGACAAAAGGTTGTGCCCTTTGCCTATTCATGACAGAACAATGCTCAAGATCAAGTAACACCTCACCAAAAAAAGGTTAATACTTGAATTAAGCTCCTTAGCTCATCAATAGCAAGGAGTCAAGAATGCATGCCCTTTCCATACTTGGGCCATCAAAAGTTGGTTAGGTTACTAAGAAACCCTAATAATTAGTGCTTTGGTTATCTATTTTTCCTCAGCGTTGCGCCTTGCATAGTGCTTCCCAAAAAGGGGCATCTATAGACACCAAAACAACACCAATATGATTATGTGACAACAAGCACTGATCGAATTGACATACATAGCCCCTAGGGCAGCCCCTAGAGGTTAAACAGTGGTCCTAAACACTCCCACAATAGTTTGGAAGTACAGAGGTCAATTTGGCACCTTTTCAAAACTTTTCTCCCTATTCGTCCCACCCTGGGACGATTACAAACTGGTATTCGTCCCACCCTGGGATGCTTAGAAGCATTTGCTCTAGGGTGGGACGATTAGCAGGTTTGATTGGAAAAAAGTCAAACCTCGATAGGTCCGCCACTTAACTACACCTTCAGGGAATGCAATTGCAAGGAACAAATTCAAATCAAGGAGAGAGACTTCAGTCATGCATGCCTTGATCATGGAGACCTCATGTAAAGAGACTCTAAATCAGGGAAGAATATTTTCTCCCAAAATAAGAAAAACAAGTCAAGTGGCACCCTCACATGTACATTAAAAGAGAGAGATCCTAGGTCTATAAATTGGTTAGTCTTCTCACCCCAAAAGAGGAGAACAAGGAGGAGAATTTGGAGCAACAAAGTGCTACCAAATTATATCCTCACCCATCGTTTGTGCTTTTACATCCTTGATCTCTCTTTTGGAAGCGAGGTTATTGGGTGATTATTAGAAGCACGAACTGGACCCAAACCCAAAAATTTGGCAACAATAACCCACCAAATTCATTGAAACAATCCCATATGAGGTTTTGGACCCATCCCAAGTGTATTGGTGCCAAAATTGAGTCCCAAACAGTGGGCGCCCTGCCCCAGGCACCCACCACACTACTGCAGTTCTAATCGCCCCATCCCAGAGCAATTAGAAATATGTGGTATATTTCCATACTATTATTTTTGCATTTAATTCTAGGTCACTTACATATGATTTCATTTAAATTTCATATGATTTGGATGATTTTTGACTGTGATTTTATCATTTCCTGCTTTCACTAACATACAGGGAGCGTCATCTAATATAGGTCAATCGAGGCAAAATTCGCAAAATATAACCTTCTGGGTCTTCCCAAAATGCCTTGATTTGTCTAACCCCAACTTTGCAGGCATTTTGGAATCTTTTGGACTGGACATTTAAGAGATGGATTTCGGATAGGTTATGACAATCCTAATCGTCCCACCCCAGAGCAATTAGAAATCTATGCAATATTTCTAGATTGTTCCTTTTGCAGTGGATTCTTGGTAATGTTTTATTTCTTCTATCAAATTTTCAGCTCATTATGATATGTTTTAGTTATCATTTTATTTATTTTATGCATTCACTAATTGTAGGCTTTGGGGATCGCATGTTTTACTTCATCTGTAGGTGCTACTAATCCTTTTATGTTTCTCTGAACACAGGATCTTGAAACTGGAGGGGCAGAAAGGAACCATAGACATATTCATGCAAGCGATGGTGACATTTGGTCTGCCCATTTAACATGTGGGCACGCGGAAGAAAGCATATCAATCCATGGTGTAATAGAGCCATACGTAACGCTCCTAGTCCCCAAAAGGTAGGAGACGTATTGTAACACGATTTTAAATAAAATTAATAAAAAGGGCTGTACTCGACATTTGCTTTCTATCTTGTTTCAATTTGTTGATGTTTCTCTCCTTTCATGCATTTCAGTTCGTAGGACTTAGCGTTACGCTTTGTTTTTGCATACATCACACTTGGCATTTCCATTTTGTTTTCGTATCCTCGTGCTTTCATTTTAAATTCCCCAATCCTATATATCAAGCTATATAAGATAGTATAATATATTACAACAACATTACAAAATACTATCATCCACTTATTATTATGGGATGAACCTTAGAATACTACATATTGATAAAATAACTTCTAAACTAAAAACTTTAAAACATTATAACTACAACCCAATCATAACAAAAATAATAGTCCATAACCATTGGGGTTTTTACAGAGTTCATAGTCTATGGATCTTTTGATTTATTTATTTTAGTAACATAGATTCTTCCTCCTTTAGAGTGGTAAGATCTGGAAATGTATTTTTGTACTTCAAGCTCCTGAGGTAATATCAAGTTGTAACACATTCTATTTAATGTTTATTTTTAGAAAAATAATTGTTACCAATTATTTTATAATTATATTCAAGAATACTATCTGAGGTGCTAATATTTTCCATGGAACTGACTCGATGGTCTTTAGTAACCTTTTGGCTTTTATAAATAATTTGATTCAATTCTTATTTTGGTTTTGAATCTTTTATTGTTTGCTTGATTCCTATTGGATAGTTGGCATATCTAGAGTTCGAGCTTCCTCTTGTGAATTGAGATGTTTGAATGTTTAGAATAATTCACATATAGGGCCTTCTCATCCACCAAGGAGGAATAAGAGCATGATTAGATGATCAAGCATATCTTCTTCAAGTTGTCATATTGTTGAAAACCATAACATCTTAGAGAGAAGTTTTCATATTCAATATTTTGGATTCATTTCCCTTTTCTTGAGGATATAGTTATGAATTGAGACCAAGGAATGGAAATATCCATACAAATAATCAACCTTGCTTTCCTAATATTAATTTTATTGGATGCACTAATGGCATTACCAATTTTAGTGAATATATTCTCCCCCAAAACTCCATAGATAGAGGATATAGATTCACCCAGGATAGGAAGCCATCAACTTCTTCTATAAGGGGATTTAAACCAAGAGTTCAAGGTCATTTATAGACACCCCTTAATAAAAAATACTAATTATCTCTATATTAAACTACCCTATATTTGTTTGCTAAATTAGAAAATAAAATAGAAAATATATTTTTGGATAGTAGAATTACTTAGAATTTACTAGATCATCAATATTTAATGTATCCTTTGAGTCCCTCCAAGCCTAATATTTTATGATTTAGTTTGCAGATAACTATTCAGGATTCATGATCAATCAGATCCATCCCAAATTCATCCTCTAAAATCTTGAAAGAGGGTATAGGTTCATCAAAAATTCCCCACCTACAAATACAAATATCTCTAAGAGTTATTTCTTCTAACTAAAGAGGCTTTCTCATAGACTAAAGAGTGACTAATGTCCTCCTACGTATAGTAAATGGGTTGATGATTGATGGTTGGTAGGAAATCTAATGTTGACTCATGATATGGATGAAGTATATTAACATTGAGAACATAATGAATACCCAAGTGTGTTGGAAGGTCCAAGTGGAATGCATTCTCGAATAACTACTGAATGATGGTGTAAGGTCCATAGAGGAGAGTTTTGATCTTGCTATGTACCTTCTCTAGAAATCTCCTACGATCAAGGTACAACCACTCGTGGTCCCTAGTATGAAAGGAGTGTGGAACACAATTATGATCCATTGCCTAATTATGCTACTATTGTATCTTCTACAAAATGTGAAAAACCTTGGACTAAAGCTACCATAGGTGTTGTATGAATGAATGTGCATTATATTTTTACTTTTGCATGTGGACTGTGAGTGTAGATGAAAGTGCAAAGGGTAACTCATATGGAGAAACAAGTTGAAAACCTAAACAAACCTCAAAATGACTATGACCTATGGACAAATGGATAACCCTATTGTATGCATGCTCAATATGAGTTAGATTGAGATCCCACTTGGCTGGTGATGCATGGTGGTAAACTCAAAGACTTTGGACAAATGTGCGATTGAAAACTTTTTATTTGACCATAAGACTGTGGATGAAAAGTTATGGAAAAATTAAGGGACACACCTAATAATTTCCACAAAGACCTCTAGAAATTACCAAAAGAATAAGACCAGACACAATGGTTATGGGAAGACCAAAAAAATTCCAGACAACGTCAAAGAATAGTTGGGCTAAGTTGATAACATAACTTATTTTTTGATATGGAATGAACTTAGCTATCTTGCTGAAATGATTGACTATGATAAAGACACAATCATGTTGATGGATAGTCATTGGAAAACCACTAACAAGGTCCATAGATATACTCTTCCAAGGATGTGATGCAATGGGTAAAGGTATACTAATACCAAGCTTACAGTTGGATGACTTAGACTGAATACGTGGGACACGCTATTTTAAGTACTTGAGAACATCTCTTTGTATCTATGGCCAATAGAATAATATTTGCATATGGTGAAGGGTATTATATTTTCTAAAGTTACCACCATAGAGGGTGGAATTGGCCTCTCTCAAAAGGGATGGTATGCTTTCAATAGGAACACAAAGTTTATCTAGATGGTAAAGCAACCCCTCCTTGAGATGGAAATCTTGAAAGGGACTTAAATTAGAGGAGGATGGATACTATAATTTTTGATCAATTGTGGTAAATTCAAGATCATTAGGATACTCAGAAGTCCAATATTAGAAGTCTACATGAGAGGTAGTGACTATTATTAAAGCTTGAGTAGACGGAGGGTGAGAGAGATAATCAAAAACATAATTTTGAATTTCCTTCTTGTATTTGATGACTAAGTGAAACTATTGAAGGTAGAAGGCCCATTTCATATGGTGTGCTTCTTTGATATTTGTTTGGGATTGAAGAAACATCAAGGTAAAATGATCTGTGTGGACAATAGTTTCTTTAACTAGAAGGTAGTGATGCCAATATTTTATAGCTTGGACTAAGGTACAAAATTCCTTATCATAAGTGGATTAATTCTATTTTTTTTTTGGAAAAGGAATCAAAATGATAAGCTATGGGGTGGCAATTTTTTTTGAGAACAAAACCAAGGCCAAACTAAGAGACATCAGTTTATATTTCAAAAGTATTTTAGAGGTCAAGAATGGCTAAGACAAGAGTTGAGTAAATCTTATCTTTGAGAGTAGTAAAATATTGTGTATGGGTTTCTGTACAATAAAAAATAGATTTGGTCTTAGTCAAGGAATGCAATGGGGCAACGACTATGGAGTAGACTATAATAAATTAATAGAAGTTAGCAAGGCCAAGAAAACTCCATAGTTCAATGATGGTGGTTGAAGTAGGCCATTTGATAATAACTTTGACTTTGGCAGGATCAACTTTAATACCTTTAGCATTAATGATGAAACCAAGGTATGAGATGGATTTTTGGCTTAAAAAGCACTTTTGCATACTTGAATATAACTGATTATTTTGAAGAATGGCAAGGACATGCTCAAGATGTTGTAATTGTGTCAACCAGGTCTTTGAAAATATCAAGATATCATCCAGATAAATTATTACATATTCATCTATTCACTCATAAAACACCTCATTCATGAGCCTCATAAAATTAGTTGGAGCATTAGTGAGGCCAAAGGGCATAACCAACCATTCAAACAATCCCATATTTGCCTTGAAAGTTATTTTCCATGTATCCTCTTATTGTATTGTAACTTGATGATAGCCACTCTTAAGATCAAGATTACTGAAGAATTTAGTTTCTTGCAGTTGATCTAACAAGTCATCAATACGAGGAAGTGGATACATGTTCTTTATTGTTATTTCATTTAGTGCCTTGAAATCAATAAAATATCTCTAAGTACCATATTTTTTTGAATAAGAAAAATTGGTGAAGCAAAAGGAGAAGTGTTGTGTTTGATAAAACCCTTATCCAATAATTCATGTAATTATTTCTTGATTTTATCATACTATAGAGTGGATTGCCTATGTAGACACCAAAATAGCACCAATCTGATTATGTGACTACAAACACTGATCACATTGGCACACACAACCCCCAGAGGTTAAATAGTGGTCCTAACCACTCTCACAGTAGTTTTGGAAGGTCAAAAATCACTTTGGCACCTTCAGGCACTTTTCTTAGTATCCATTCCACCTAGGGATGAATTCAAACTGGGATTCGCCCCACCTAGGGATGGATTCCAGATTCGCTCTAGGGTGGGGCAAATTGTAGGTTTGACGAGCAAAAAGTTAAATCTCGACAAATGGTAGCTTAGATCCACCACTTAATGCTTCCTTCATCGCATAGGAGTGTGGGTGAGCATTTTCAAGCGTTAGAGGTTGTTACAAGGGCAGTCATGAAGTCCCTATTCAGGAAGGAATCTCCTCCACCCCTAGGAAGGCATGATTGCCAAGTGGCGCCCCTGCATGCTCATCCCAAGAGACCTCCAGGTATATAAATTGGTGTATTTTATCACCCTAAAATATATAGAGTAAGAGAAATTTGGAGCAACGAAGTGCTACCATTTTATTTCCCCATACATCCTTGTGCGATTTGTGCCTTTCACATCCGTGATCTCTTTTAGAGAAGAGGTCATTGGGTGATCATTGGAAGGTCGAATATTGAGCCCAAAACCCAAAATTTGGCCATAGAATACCACATAAATTTTTTGACAACACCTTACAGGAGATTTTGGACCCATCCCAAGTGGATTGGCGCTGAAATCAGGTCCCAACGGTGGGCGGCCTACCCGGGCGCCCCCGCACTGCTGCGAGTCTAATCGTCCCTTTTAGGAACAATTAGGAATCTATGGTAGATTATTCTTCCTATCATTTTTATCTTGCATTTCATATTATACTACTTAGATAGTTTGCAATTTTTATTTTGTAATGTTTTGAGCAAATCTTATCATGTTTTATCAATTTTTTTTGTCTTTACTAACTTGCAGGTAGCATCATCAAATTCACATTAATGGAGGCCAAATTGGGAAAATATGACCATATGGGTCTTCCAAAAATACCCCCAATTAGCTAACCCCAAGTTTGCAAGTTTTCTGGAGCTCTCTAGGTAGGACATTTGGGACAGTACCTTTTTGGCATTTTGTTGTAGGTAAATTCATCCCGCCCCAGAGCGAATTCAAATCGGAGAGGAATTTCCCAATTTTTCTTTTTGCAATGCCTTTCTGGTGATGTTTCTATGCCCCTATCAAATTTTTAGAGCATTTAGATTCATTTTAATTATAGTTTAATTCATTTTTCTCATTCACTTATCGTAGGCTTGGGGATTGCATGTTTTGTTTCATCCACAAGTGCTACTAACTATTTCTTGTTCCTTTGAACATAGGATCAGAACATCAGAGGAGCAGAAAGGAGTCAAAATTCGTAGACACAAGTGGTGGCAAGGTTTTGGTCCACCCATCTTACATGTGGGCACGCGGAAGAAGGATGGTTATCCATGGATGTGACCAAGAGATGAATTTGACGCTCCTCACCCCTAAAAAGGGAGGATGTGGATTGTAACCGAATTATAAAATACATCAATAAAATAAAAGGGCTATTATTTCATTTGGGTTTCAATTCATGTTTTTCTCCATTTCATGCATTTTTTTTCATAGGGTTTAGTGTTAAGTTTAGTTCCATTTTTGCATCGTGCTTGGAGTTCTCCTTTTTTTTTTTGTATCCTTGTTCTTTCAGTGGCGATCATAGTGGGACCTTGTCCTCTATTTTTAATATCATATATCTGATCCAAACTTGGTTGTTTTTGCTTGTAGGTGCTGAGTTTTAAACGTTGACTATTGTTCGTTCCATCAGGAGGCGGATACAGAGCTGTAATTCGTCTTACCCAGGGACGAATGGAATTCGCCCCACCCTATGACGAATACAGTCCTGTAATTCATTCTCCCCCAGGATGAATTTTGGTCTATGCAGTTTTCGGGTAGAAACTCAAAACTGATAGATTTGGGCAAAGAAGAGGTAAGGATTCTGAAATTTTCCTGTCATTTTTTGTTTTCAGTTTTTTTGTTTTTAGGGTACTTGCTTGCTTAGGGAAAGTAGTTTTCCTTTACCGCTTGCTTGTTTCCATTTTGCAAAATAAAAAGAACCCCACACATCATGTGACAAATTAAACACCAAGGAGCTGGTCATAAAACCCCAACCCTTGATCAAGACCAACGGTGGATTTCATCACCACCTTGGCTTGAATTTTTGCATCCATTACCTCGATCGCTACTGTTGCTAGATGTAAATCCTTATGAAAGATGACTGAGTGTAGCTGGGGTGATTCCCAGTGCATGAGGATAAGTCTTCTATGGTAGGTGTCATAAACAGGGTGATCCCCCTTCCGTACCGCCTATGTTCCACGTACCATCTGCTCTCACGTACCTATAGTTTCCCTCACATAAGGGCGGGTATATAGAGAGGTTGGTATATCGTCCTGGCAATGGTATATCGAAGGGGCGACCATTTTTGGGAGCCATAAGAGCCATCATTTGCATTTAAATGTTCTTTACAAAAACCTTCAAAAAAAAAAACAAAGCAAAAACAAAAACCAAAAACACACTAAACCAGGTCTAGGACACACTCTCAATATTTAAACGAGATAATCACTGCTTTGTGTGTGTGTGTTCATTTCTGTTTAGTGTAGCATAAAAATTATAAAAAGAGATAAAAACATACATAGCTTGTAGAAAAGCACCACCATAGTGTACACACGTAGCCAAGCCCAATCAAGGACAAAAGCTACGAAAAGTGTACAAGGGGGAAAAAGTCACCTCCGCTATAGCCCTAAGGACTTGGTCATACCGCCTTGGCGGCCTGACCCACAAGAGAGTCCACATCATTCCATGTCAATATGGAACTATAGGGACACCCCTTTGAGGGACATGCCCATTCATCATAGCCCCTTTCAGGAGGAGTCCTTACACGTGGCGCTCAACATAGATAGGAAGGCTCCCTTAGAAGCTCGATATGAGTGGCCACCACGTGATGAAGTGCTAGAGCGGTATAGTTTCCATGAGGAGAGGCCACATGATGATGGCATCCCTCCTTTGCCCCCTATCACTGTTATAACCAATAGAAAAAATCCAGAGTGCAAGGCCCTTCAAGCAGGGCAAGCCAAATCTGCCTGCCCCTTTCACACATACAAAATGGAGCACGAGGAAGACCATTAAATTCCTTGAGATCAACATACAGTGTGGGAGCCATGTGCCTCCGCACCTACTATGTACCATGATCATCCACTAAGGCCAGAGCCTTGGGTAAATGACACCAACCTCGATAGAGGGAAGTAAAATATTGAGATATCAGATCATTGAGACCGGGGTAAGTGCATAGGAGAGGCATCCAGGCCTCATAGGCTCAAGATGGTAGAATAAATTGACCTAGCAGTCGCCAGGCATGCCGCCTGCCAATTGTAGATCACACAGCTTGAGCAATATCAATAGCAGCTAGAGCATTTATATCACCTTAACAAAGAGCACATTAGGTGCCAAACAGACAAGCTGCTCCATAACCCAATGCCTGAGAGGGTCCCAACCCCGCGCAACCAAAGAGTGGAACCATATGAGATGCATAATTGCTTGGCGCAAGATAGGTCTCCGTGACCTTACCAAGTGCTACCTTCGAGACCTCCTAGACTTGAGCGGGAGGCCACTCCCTGGAACAATGATGGGTACCCTCCATGGGGACCCACCCAAGGTCATAGGTCTCGTCTAGAGACTCCTCAGGAAGCTTACGAGGAGTATGAGCAAGAATATGAGTGGGTTGAAATGCCCTACCTAGGCGAAGGATTTGCCATCCGGCCACCCCTTCAGAGGCCTCAAGTCTCCCACAACCCACAATTGGAGCAAAATAAAGAGGAAGAAATTAAATCCTCAGATGCATATAAAGTGCTGCTAGAGTGTTTGGAATCTGTGGAGACCAAAACTTCTGGGCCCCAAAAGCCCACTTTATGCCAACTTCGTAGTCATCCTGTGCATCCGTCCATGCCCACACCCCCTTACCCTGAACACTTTAAGCTACCTTAGTTGGCAACCTTTAGATGTGAGGAGGATGCTCAAGAGCATGTGATGAGATTCATGAGCCAATGCTTCGGTATTCAGGACAATGATGCTTTGTTATTAATAACATTTATAACCACATTCATAGGACCTGCTTCGGATTGGTTTACTTAGTTACCAAAGCATAACATTAACAACTTAAATCAGTTAGTGGATGCGTTCCTCGAATGCTTCACCTTCAATACCAAGAAGAAGGCATCACTGAGTGACTTAGCCAGCCTCAAGCAGTATGAGGACGAGACCATGACGATCTACGAGAATTGGTGGAGGACATTGCTTTCAAAGCTGCCCTACCTCCCTCCTATGTCCGACCTCACTCAGATGTTCTCCAAGAGTTGTTTGAGATCTATATATGTGCTATTGTAGCTACAACAATATGCCACCTTAGAAGAATCTTTGGTGCAATCCAAGATCATTGAAGAGATCAAAATATAGGATGGCGAGATAGCCAAACCTAAAAAAAAAGAGTGGACTAAAAATACTAAAGCTAGGACCACACAACAAAAACCCACTATGGTTAACCAAGTTGCTATCAATGTCCCTAAGCCTGCACAAGCAACACAGCCTCAAAAGGCTAACTATCAGGCAGCACCTCCTAACAACTATGACAGAGAAAATCAGAGGCAACAACAAAGTCAGTAGTGTCACCCTAGGAAAAAATTCACACCCTACATAGAGTCTAGGGACTCCCTGTTTGACCGCCTGTTAGCGGCAAATTTGATCAACCTACTAGAGGTTCAAACCATAGATCCCAACACACCCAATCCTAAGGGGTATAGATAGGACTTGTACTGTAGGTTCCATAGGCGGCAGGGACATGACCTAAATGCCTATTGGAAATTTAAGGGCTTGGTGCAAGACCTGATTGATAACAAGACACTAGCAATGGATAATCCTGTCACACCAAGCAATCAACAAATGGAGGTCTTCAAAGACCCCTTGCCTGCTCATGCTCTACAGGTAAAGACCCTACAAGTTAATGAGGTCAAACAAAAATGCCCCATGTAGGGGTATGTAGGGATGATCAATATAGTGACTCAAAATAGGAGGTATCCGAGCACGAATGCTCCTGCGGCAGTGACAGGAGAGGTGCCAACAACCGTGCAACCACAATAGCACCTTGCACAACCTCCACCTAAGCTGGTGGCCACACTTCGAACTAAACTAACCTAGAGTTTGAGGACCATATCGGCTAGGCTCTCCATATATGAGCTTATACAAAAATCTACACCCCATCGAGAAGCTCTAATGGAGATTTTGAAAGCCATCGAGTTGCAGTCCCATGAGACAAATTCTTTCAACAACTTCATGGGGCATGTAAAACGATGCACTGAGCTAATCATAATATTTCAAGAAGATGAATTGAGATCAGTGATTGATGACATGGCAGATCCACCCCTACATGTTATCACGTGGGTCAACAGGATCCCATACAAGATGGTGTTGATAGACACTAGTTCGTCCAACAATATCATCACAACTGGGCTCTCAAACATTTGAAGTTTCTCACATCTCATATCATAGCTTCCACATACACTTTATGAGCATTCAATGACACAATCTGCTCGACAGTCGACACAATAGTCCTACCAATCCAAGTGGGACAAAATACCATACCCACATTGTGCCACATATTGGAGGGTGAGATGGCCTACAACATATTTTTGGGCAGGCCATGGATCAGGGACATGAAGTGTGTCCCTTCGATAGCTCACCAATGCTTAAAGTATACATTTTAAGGGGAGGTGCATGTAGTCCCAGCAGACTTGGAACCCTTCAAGTATTATAATACGGTGCAGTTGATGCCGCAATTGACCCTACCATCAACACATTTGGATTTCCAGTTAAATCCATCTAAATAGGGTCTGATTCCATAGGCATCCCCGTTAGCAAGTTATTCAAAATCCCAGTTGGGTTCATCTTCATCGTCTGGTCCTCCACCAATGACACCATCTTTGGGGGCCAAATAGAAGGACAAAGGGAAGAAACCCCTGGAAGAGGTAAAACCTTTGGAAGAGACACTGCCATCAATATCAACTATCTCTATTGAGGAGATGCCTAACCAGATGGAAGTCGAGGCTCCTAGTCCACCCGACATGGAGTGGACTCAAGGAGAACTTCCATTACCTCCCCCTCAACCGCCAACGATCACCATTGAAATGGCCAATACGGGCTTGGGGGAGTATCTGGTGTGGAATATTGTAGCAACACCCACACTAGAATCCATGTAGGACATGGGGAGACCTCGACTCCCCATTGGAACTATTGTTCCCCTAGGCTACCCGCCAAGCTAGACAAAATTTGTGTATGGGGGCCTTGATCATGGCATTGCACCATGCACGCAAGAGGATGAAGACGAAGAGCATTTTGCTAAAAATTTCAACTATGTGTCTAACCCAAACTTTGCTCTGAGATATCTTGGCCAATGCAATTGGCATGGATATGGGTTAGGCCGATATGAGCAAGGGATAGGTGTTCTTTGCCAACCAAGATACCAAATGCCATATGAAAAGTTAGGAGTAGGGTTCAACCACCCCCTCCCCTTGGACATATTGGTGGAGAACATGCAAGGCCTAGGGATAGGCAACAAGGGGTTATTGGCATTAGATCCATATGCCAACCCTAACACCACATATACATTGAGGGATTATCTCCCATTAATGACAATCAACCTTGTTGGATCTAGAAATCCCTTTCCTTTGCTCGAGAGAGGAGAAAGCTTGAGATCTCATTTTCAAGGAGGGTCTAGACAATGTCAAGAAGGGTCCTTAAAGGACGAGCTGAAGTATGAACCAGCATCGTATGACCCCTTTGAATTAGATAGCGATCACTCATAGGTGATCCCCATGGATGATTATCAAGAAAGCCTCTTGACAATGTTCCCCCTGGATACTCCCATCGAGCAAGCACCGATCCAAGGAAATCAAGTCCCCCCGCAAAGAGCGGAACAACCTAGGTGGGACCACATTAATTTGCTCGAGTAGGATGAGGCTGTCATACCGCAAATAGTTGTCAGAGCCAACGAGGTCTTTTGGATTTTTGATAGTGATTATGAAGACAAAATAGAAATGACATATCTTAATCACATACGGTAGATGCAGCATCGGCACCCCTTGGAGATTAACGACACATTTGAACAACTGAACATAGTGCCAGGGCATGAGTGGTACGTAGACCCAGTGCGATGGGACCAAGTGTTAGATCTGCTACTTTGGGCATACAAAGCATACCTTCTGCCCAGAGACCCTATAGTAACATCAGTGCCAAGGGTAGACCCTATCTTCCTATCCACACATAGGGCCGACCCATTTGTGCCAGTCCCTCTAAAACTGGATCCCAAGCATAGAGAGTATCTAGAATGTCTGAGTAACCACACCCATGGTAATGGAGACCAAAATCATTTCATCAACATGATCTCCATTGACTTAACCACCCCATCCACAATTCGGCCGATCCAACACATTCACTATCTCTAGACATAGATGCCATAGACTGGGATCACGTCGATTCCCCTCCATCCCCATTTGAGTATTGGCCTTTCGATGAAATGCTCCATTTAACCCCTGGGCCAACTCAAGATATCTACCATGCTGAAGAGGGACCCGAGGTTCCTAACGATGATCTAAACTCAGCAAATGATATCCACTTGATCCCAACTCCACATCAGTTGGAAGATGGATCCCACATTTCGATCGAGGAGACGACTGACGTAGACATCGGCTCAGATCCAATGAATCCATAGATCATCAAGCTGGGGGTAATTTTATCCCCCGAAGAGCAAGCCGACTACATTGCCCTTCTCAAAGAGAAGAATGAGGTTTTTGCATGGTCATACAAAGACATGCCGGGACTAGACCCATAGCTAGTCACACATAATCTAATGCTTGATCCGACAGTCAAGCTAGTTAAGCAAAAACTATGCAAGATGCACCCAATAGTGGCCTTGATGGTCAAAGATGAATTGTAAAAGCTATTGGATGCACAGTTTGTCATCTGCATGGATTATCCACCATGGCTGTCCAACATGGTGCCCGTCAAGAAGCCTGACGGGAGGATTTGCATATGCACTAATTTTTGAGATCTAAACAAAGTGAGTCCTAAGGATGATTTCCCCTTACCGAGCATCGATGCCTTGGTATATGCTATAGCAGGTCATGAAATGCTTTCCCTCATGGATGGTTTCTCGAGATACAATCAAATTTGTATCAATCCCGAGGACCAGCTAAAAATGGCATTCACAATGCCTTGGGGGACATTTTGTTATAATGTCATGCCCTTTGGACTTAAAAATGCTGGCACCACCTACCAACATGCCATGAAATACATCTTCCATGATTACATGCACAAGACTTTGGAAGATTACATGGATGATTTGTTGGCCAAATCTCTTTTGCACCCGGACTATCTCGGTGACTTAAGCAAGATCCTCGATTGCCTCATGGAGCATAGAGTCAAACTGAATCCCAAGAAGTGTGTTTTTTTGTCACATCTAGAAATCTCTTGGGTTTCATAGTCTCAAAATGGGGCATCAAGGTGGACCCAAACAAATTCAAGGCAATCCTTGAAATGCTTCCCCCAACTACCATCAAGCAGCTTAGAAGCCTGCAGGGAAAGGTCACGTCGATCAAGTTCTTCATAGCGCAACTATCTGACAAGTGTTGACCAATGAACAAGTTGTTGCACAAGGGGGTAGCATTTCATTGGGATGACGAGTGCCAGTCAACCTTTGATGACATTAAACAATACTTGGCTTCGTCACCAGTATTGGCACCACCTAGACTAGGAGTGCCATTCTACTTATACATCTTAGCTACTGAGGTGGCATTGGGAGACATGTTAGCCCAAAAGAATGAACTTCATAGGGAATAGGTTACTTACTATCTTATCTGCACCCTGGTCAGCTATGAACTTAACTATGCATACGTTGAGAAACTCTTCTTGGTAGTGGTGTTTGCTACCAAAATGTTGCGCCATTACATGCTGAGCAACAAGATGTATGTTGTGTCTAATGAGAATCCATTGCAATACATTATGAGTCATACTTATCATAGTAGTCACATGGTGAAATGGATCATGTTGTTGACAAAATTTGACATAGATTTTATTGGACAGAAATCCATAAAAGGTCAGGTCATAGCTGATAAAATAGTAGAGGCTCCTCTCAAAGACGACCGACCTCTGACTATAGAACTACTCGATGATGGGGTCTTCCATGTCTTAGAATCACTAGATTTTGATGAGCCTAAGTCACAGGTCGACATAACCCTATTTTTTGATTGTTCTAAATTTGAGCAAGGTGGTGGCACAGGAATAGTATTCTTCACACGACAGGGCGCTCCTATGACCCTATCATTTAAATTAAATTTCCCATGCACCAACAACAATGCAGAGTATGAAGCCTTGCTCATAGGTCTTCATACAACAATCACCATGAACATTAAACGCTTGAATATCTTTGATGATTCACTATTAATTGTCAACCAAGTCAAAGGGGTATTCCAATGCAAATGCCTAGCTATGCAGGCCTACAAAGCCCTTGTGGACAATTTCCTGGCAAATCTTGAATGGTACGACATCGAGGCACTCCCTTGATCATCGAATCATTTTATGGACACTATGGCATCTTTGGGGTCGCTAATCCTACAAGACATTTCTAGTGATATGACCACCATTCAAGTCAAAACACTATCACAATCAGCGATGGAGTGAGCAAGCTCTGATTTAATGCCAAGAATCCACTTGATCCAGATTGAACCATCCATGGATAGGTTCTCTCAAATCCACGATCATTTGAAACATGCCAACTGGGGGTCCTTATTCTCCCCTACTCCCCTTAATAGCAATACAACGCTATTCTTGCAAGTTCTCTCCCGCTCAACTTTTGCTAGGGATGAACTTCAAGAGGGACTGGCTATTCATACCATCGAGGCTTTTGATCAGCAGGATTGATATTCACCCATAAGAGACTACCTCAAGTCAGGTAACTTCCCACTTGGATTGACGCATGCAGCAAAACATGCATTCCAATAGAAAGCGACAAATCATGTCTTGTTAGGAGACATTTTGTACCATTGCATCTATGAAGGGATCCTCCTTCGGTTCCTGGACCAATAAGAGTCCACTTGGGCGATCACCCAAGCACATGATGGTACATGCGATGGTCACTTCAGTGGTATGGCCATCACAAAATGCATTCTTCACATGGGCTATTATTGGCCATATTTAGAGCGAGATTGTTGCGCATATGTCAGGAAGTGCATGAAATGTCAACTCCATGCTAATTTGACACACGTACCTTCCTAGGCCTTTTTTGTAGTGGGGCCTAGATCTAAATGGAAATATCTCCCCTGCATTGTCAGGTCATCACACATTTATCATCACGGCCACAGAGTACTTCACCAAGTGGATGGAAGCAGTTTCGCTAACCTCTATGATTGGACCCCGCATTATGGAGTTCATTTTGCATAACACCATATGTCGTTTTGGTATTCCATCCAAGATAATTTTAGATAATGGGATGTCATTCAAAAACAAATATGTGCATGCTTTGACCACAAAGTACAAAATTCACCATAGTTTTTTGACACCCTATTATCCGCAGGCAAATGGGCAAGCAGAGGCGTCGAACAAAATGCTAGTCGCCATCCTCAAAAATATAGTCATAGATAATCATAAGGATTGGCACATTTAGATCCCACTTGCCCTATGGGTCTATTACACTAGCATTTGGACACCCACTGGGGCAACTTCGTTTTCACTCATGTATGGCTCCAAGGCTGTCATGCCTCTCGAGTTGGAAATTCCTTCCCTAAAAATATCAATGCAAGAGTTCATTGATGATGATACTGCATGGCAGGCCCGGTTAGACCAGCTTACGTTTCTTTAAGAACGATGCGTTAATGCTCTTGAGCATTTATGTATCTATCAAGAGCGACTTAAGAAAGCATACAACATGAAAGTTCACTTGAGGGACTTTCAAGTTGGTGACTTGGTCTTGAAAGAAAACCAACATAACTCTAGTCTGCCATCCCATTTAAGGGACAAATTCATGGCAAACTGGTTAGGTCCCTATGTAATTGATAGCAAAATAGGACCTGGAACATACCAGCTAGCCTCTCTTGATGTAATCAAGGAACTAGAACCCTTGAACATCAGTCATTTGTGGCCATTCCATGTTTAGAAGAGCCATAACCCAAAAAGTTCCAAGGATTCCCATAATCGCTTGGTCAACCCAAAAGCTCCAAGGATTCCCATAATCGCTTGGTCAACCCAAAAGCTCCAAGGATTCCCATAATCGCTTGGTCAACCCAAAAGCTCCAAGGATTCCCATAATCGCTTGGTCAACCCAAAAGCTCCAAGGATTCCCATAATCGCTTGGTCAACCAAAAAGCTTCAAGGATTCCCATAATCGCTTGGTCAACCCAAAAGCTCCAAGGATTCCCATAATCGCTTGGTCAACCCAAAATCTCCAAGGATTTCTATAATCGCTTGGTCAACCCAAAGGCCCCAAGGATTCCTCAATCGGTTGGTCAAAAATAAGAAAATTCAAAAACAATAAAATCATCAAAAATAACAAAAAGTTGCATCTCATTCCCATGCATACGCAAAATCATCATAACAGTACAGAGTTCTTTTGCATCTCATATGCATATTCACAAAAATCAATTCCTCAAAAAAAAAAAAAAAAAAATCCAAAAATATATAGCTACATTAAGCATCACATCCATACAGTGCATATTTGTGGTCATAAAGGTCAAAGCACCATAGACTATCATTACTTGGCAAAACCCTCATTTTCCACATTTCTCCACTCTATAAACAGTCCATCAAAAATAAACGCCATTCACTTCTTTTTACAATACTATAGTCAGTGGTCTTCTAATATATCGAGAGATTTTCGTCATTCAGTCGTCATTAGCTTTCTAGCCACATACTGTACCAAGTCAGAAATATTTTATGCAGGTAGAGTTCTACTTGGATCACACATTGTTATGTAGCATCCCAACACAAATTAAAACACAAAAAAAAAATTCCCAAGTTGTGTGAACGAAATATGAACCCTACAAAGCAATCCAGGTCACCATAAGCGAAACAGTTATCTTGCTCATCCCCCTGTGCGAATGACCCCAAGAATGCTAAGAGTTGGCAAAAGGACAAGCATCCTCCCTACCCAATTTCCCAAGAATCCCAAGTTCTCAAAAGTTGCAAAACATCAACAATTTGCAAATGTCAAAAATCTAAATTTTGACATCACAACCAAAGTGCATACATCAAGAAAAGAACATACAATAGTGATTCTCATCACTCCATATCCAAATCCCTTGCTAAAAAAAATAATACAAAAATAAACAGTGATTTTTGTCACTACAAAAGAGCAAGTATCCCAATACAATTGAAGAAAAGAAGGGAGTTGAACTTGAATCCCTAGAACTCTTAGCATCTAGATAGGTCATGAGGCAAACCTCAGTATTGGTTTAGTTGATAGCCTATCAATCACTGGTGGTAAACCTCCCGCATGACGATATATCTGTCACAGTAACTTGTGTGTAGATCAATGTTTACATGTGGATGAGCTAGCTTATGGTATCCTAGATAGCACCACAGATTAATCTGACTAAACACAACAAAGGAGTTAGTGGAGCTAATCAAGTGATCCTCAATATAGGTTTGGTTGACATCCTATCTGGCACTGGTGGTATCCTGACCAACACCACATAAATGAACTCAATTGCACACACAAGGATGTGAAATAACTTGGTCCAAAACAAGTCCGATTCATACCTTGTTCAAAATTCTTGTGAGATAAAGTATAGTCGTGGCTAGTTAGTTAAAACATATGAGTCTCAGAAAACATTAACTACATTCGAAACCAAATTGCTATATTTTATTCTCACCATACCAAAAAAAAAAACACATGCATACATGAAAAGTCATTTACAACAACGATCGCCTAGGACAAAAAGTCATAAAGTTCTAAATAGTCTATGGTGCGACTACCAAACATAACAAATTCAATTCATCCATTCCATTTACATATCATATAAATTAGAAACATTTGCACTCATCAACACATATGCATCCATCACTATAACTTAACATGCATACATCCATATTCATCAATCATCATGCATAAAATCAAATCATCACATGCGCATAAACAAAATAAAGTCTATATATATATATATATATATATATATATATCATCAAAAATGCTTGCAGGCTATAGAGAACCGATCATGTGACCCCGCAACTAAAATTCCAAAGCTCAAAAACCCCCAAGCCTAGGGCGTCGGCCACCATGATCATGCAGGATCGGTGCGACGGGAACTACCCCCCATGTGGTGGGTCCTATGGGACCCCTCAGGGTGGCCATTGCTAGCCCTCGCATCATGCTTGCTACTATATCCCTCTTCAAATCACATGCGACGAGATGATGCTGATTGCTCAGTACCACTGTCCCTTGTTTGGCACAAAGAGCCACCTCTAGGGGGCTCAGGTAACCACCCACCGAGGTGGATAATATCTCCCTCCATATCCATATGATACCAAGACCAATCTGTATCCCACCGTAACCACTCTACCTCCCGCAACCACTTTGCCTACCTATCATCATGTTGTACCAGTTGCATCTATAGGAGATCCCTCTCCTGTGCAGTGCTGGTGTCCCCATCCCCTCAACGATGTGTAGTAAACATGCTATCCTGCTTTGCTAGTTGAGTCTACAGGAGATCCCTCTCTTGTAAAGCTTCCCCTAACTCCTCATCTTGCCTCCACAATAGCTTCACCAATCATGCATTCTCAGCATGCCCCCTGCCTTCGTGTCCTTCACCACGGCCTGATGCATAGGCACCTTTGGAATAGTATCCTACTCTGGCTCCCACTGCTCTAGGATGTCCTACATCTCTAGCTAGTTTGAAGCCCCAAATTCCATGCCCAAGTCATCCACCTCCATCATGTTTGCATCCTCTAGCAAAGCTCCCCAACCCTCACCTGGTGCCTTCGCACCATCATCCCTTATTGCTGCTACCTTTGCACCTCCCAGTGGTCCCTCTCCTCGCCATCACCATAGAGTCCACCACTGATCATACTTTACAGTAGTCCTGATGTCATCCACATCTGGGATGTCGATCATTGCATCTGAATCCTTGCCCAATGGCATGATGATCGACCAATCTAGATTCCTCTTGTCCCCTTGACACTGATAGAACATGGGCTCACCAGACAACCCCTGGCATGCCCCAAACTATCGTGCCACCTGACTGTATGGGAAGAACTCCTGCTCGATCCCATGCTACCCAATCAGTCATCACTCCCTGTGCACCTGTCAGAGCCACTCTCCAGCCTTTGGCTAGGCTGTACAGTCCCGATAGGGATGCCAAAACACCTCCTCCAGAGTAAGCCAAGCAAAGGCATCAGCATAGTATCCTATGACACCTGCCCATCGTCGACTCTGTCCCTACTACTTAGACCACCATCATAGAGCCACATAACCTATATCCTTATCTACCATCTCCACCCATGTCATCCATGGTAACCCCCATGGTCTCTCCATCGCTATATGCTGCCAACCCCAGCTCTACAATAGATAGCTATAGTTGATCCCATTTCGCCTCTAGCAGTAGACCTCATATAGCTCCCCATAGAGCTACGCCAATAGTGTCTATCCCTATCTCATGATCAAAGGTTCATGCATCGAACACTCCACCAGCCGATAGACCACATCCAACAGGTTCCACGAGAACCTCGCACCTGACGAGTCATGTAGCAGCATGTTGTAAATGAGGCCCATAAGTACTGCGTGCCTCACTCCCAACACCCCCTTCTCCAGCCACCATAGAACCAGAATCCCGCCCATCTGGTAGTCAATCTCTGCCATCTCCACTAGACCATCCACCCCCAAATCCTCCCTGTGCTTGAAGCAACGTGTTAGTACTATTGTCTGCTGATATCGTGACGTCGTCCTGATTGGTAGTCCATCTATTGGAATCCTAAGAATTTGATAGACATCCTCCAAAGTGATTGTCATCTCCCCTGTTGGGAGATGGAAAGTATTAGTTTGGGGATCCCACAAATTGATCAGGGTCATTAGGTAGGCCCGATCCCTAATCACTATCTCCAATTGAGTCACCTTCTTGAGCCCCAGGGCATCAAGCCACTCCCAGTCAGCCATAGCTAGCGCCTCCCATGCTTCAGCAAAAACGGTAGGCACACGATACCGACTCTTCACAACCTGCAAATAAAAACAAAATAAACACATTAGAATCATGAAAAAAAAAACATGAACACAAACAAACATGGTTCCACTAGGATTTCAACCTACATTTTAGTGAAGTCATACCAAAAAAAATAAACACATTTCACTAAGGTTTTTTTCATTTGTACATTTGAAACACAAAATATAAAACAAGACGCAAAAAATAACTTGCAGTTTTAAAAACTATCATACAAGAAACTAATAAAGAGGGCATTCACTTACTGGTCTTGCTTCGGCTCCACCGCTCAATCCGATTCATGCACTCATGGTGGCAAAAAAATTTGGCAGCACTTCGCTTCGCAGAATTGACCTCCTCCTCCTTAGAGCTCCAAATCGCTAGAAAAAACAAGTGCAAATGAGCCCAAACCCTAGTTTTGGCCTTTAAATAGGCTTTTTGAGCCTGTAATCATTCCTCCATAGGATGAGTGCTCTGGTTAGCACTCGTCCCACCTAGGAATGAATGCTCAATAGGAATTCGTCCCACCCAAGGATGAATACAGAGCAAACATTTCACAAAAAAACAAAAATGCACAACAATGCACCAAAAACAACAATAAAATTGTCCAATGAGAGTGCTTTTGCACTTGAAATTCTGGGCATGCAAAATATATGTCGAGGTCACAAATCCTCACTATCATACTCCCTAATAAGGCTACCATAGCCGGACCACTCCACGGGAGGACGGATCTTCAAGAATTTCATCCCCAAATGACACCGCCAAAAGGGTCAAAACCCACCTAAAAATAGCAATAGAGTTTTCGAACGAAGGTGCCTTCATGGCTGACATTCTTGGCATCCAAAATAGACATTGGGGTTATAAATCGTCACCATCCTACTCCCTAATAATGCCACCATGGCCGGACCACTCCACGGGAAGATGAATTTTTGACAATTTCAGATCTAGAAAGGCGTCCCCAAAAGGGTTAACACCCACCAAAAACAAGTCAGAATGTCAGAAAATTGCACATACATTCAAAGATAAATCTCTAAATGCACCCTTATCTAAGTCATCTTGGGTCAAGTGACTCGTCACTTTTCTCATGCAGGTCATTCCCTCATCGATTCGTGGCTTGAGGGGGTAGTCACACTTAGTCACCAATCAACAAGTACACACCCAATCATGGAAATAGCATGCATTCGAAGAATCATTGGCAAAGACAAATTATGATCCTACTTGGGGTAGTAAACAAGCAATAATCAGAAGCTGATCAATCACTTAACATTCATGAATCTTGAACTCAAGGTTCCCACAGACAAAAGGTTGCGCCCTTTGCCTATTCATGACTGATCAATGTCCAAGCTCAAGTAACACCTCATCGAAAAAGGTTAACACTTGAATTGAGTTCCCTCACTCGTCAGAAGCAAGGATTCAAGAATGCATGCCCTTTTCATACTTGGGGCATCAAAAGTTGGTTAGGTTACTAAGAAAACCTAATCATTAGTGCTTTAGTTATCTATTTTTGCTTGGTGTTGTGCCTTGCACAATGCATTCCAAAAAGGGGCATCTATAGACACCAAAACAACACCAATCCGATTATGTGACTGCAAACACTGATAACATTGGCACACACAGCCCCCAGAGGTTAAAAAGTTGTCCTAACCACTCTCACAGCAATTTTGGAAGGTCAAAAATCACTTTGGCACCTTCAGGCACTTTGCTTAGTATCCGTTCCACCCAGGGACAAATTCAAACTGGGATTCACCCCACCCAGGGATGGATTCTAGATCCGCTCTAGGGTGGGGCAAATTATAGGTTTGATGGGCAAAAAGTCAAATCTTGACAAATGGCAGCTCAGATCTGCCACTTAATGCTTCCTTCATCGCATGGGAGTGTGGGTGAGCGTTTTTGAGCATTAGAGGCTGTTACAAGGGCAATCATGAAGTACCTATTCAGGGAGGAATATCCTCCCCCCTGGGAAGGCATGATTGCCAAGTGGTGCCCCTGCATGCTCATCCTAAGAGACCTCCAGGTATATAATTTGGTGGGTTTTATCACCCTAAAATATACAGAGTAAGAGCAATTTGGAGCAATGAAGTGCTGCCATTTTATTTCCCCATACATCCTTGTGCGATTTGTGCCTTTCACATCCGTGATCTCTTTTAGAGAAGAGGTCATTGTCTGATCATTGGAAGGTCGAATATTGAGCCCAAAACCTGACATTTGGCCATAGAATACCACCTCAATTTTTCGACAACACCTTACAAGAGATTTTGGACCCATCCCAAGTGGATTGGCACCAAAATCAGGTCCCAACGGTGGGCGGCCTGCCCGGGCACCCCCACACCGTCGTGAGTCTAATCGTCCCTTTTAGGAATGATTAGGAATCTATGGTAGATTTTTATTTCTATCATTTTTATCTTGCATTTCATCTTATATTGCTTATATAGTTTGCAATTTCGATTTCGTAATGTTTTGAGCAAATCTTATCATGTTTTATCATTTTTTTTTGTCTTTACTAACTTGTAGGTAGCATCATCAAATTACCATTAATGGAGGCCAAATTGGGAAAATATGACCATCTGGGTCTTTCCAAAATACCCCCAATTAGCAAACCCCAAGTTTTTAGGTTTTCTATAGGTATCTAGGTAGGACATTTGGGACAATACCTTTTTGGCATTTTGTTGCAGGTAAATTCGTCCCGCCCCAGAGCAAATTCAAATTGGTGAGGAATTTCCTGACTGTTCTTTTTAAAATGCCTTCCTGGTGATGTTTCTATGCCCCTGTCAAATTTTTAGAGCATTTGGATTCATTTTAGTTATAGTTTAATTCATTTTTCTCATTCACTTATCGTAGGCTTGGGGATTGCATGTTTTGTTTCATCCGTAGGTGTTACTAACTATTTCTCGTTCCTTTGAATGTAGGATCAGAACATCGAAGGAGCAAAAAGGAATCAAAATTCATAGACATAAGTGGCGGCGATGTTTTGGTTCGCCCATCCTACATGTGGGCACGCAGAAGAAGGATGGTTATCCATGGATGTGACCAAGAAATGAATTTGACGCTCCTCGTACCTAAAAAGGGAGGATGTGGATTGTAACCGAATTGTGAAATACATCAATAAAAGAAAAGGGATGTTATTTCATTTGGGTTTCAATTCATGTTTTTCTCCATTTCATGCATTTTTAATTCGTAGGGTTTAGTGTTAAGTTCAGTTCCATTTTTGCATCGTGCTTGGAGTTTTCCTTTTTTTTTTCCGTATCCTTGTGCTTTCAGCCTATACATTGGAATATTTAGAAGATGTGTCATTGGAGTTATCTCAATTGTAATATTAATTGCTCTTGCTGGTGGTAAAGTAGTGGGCTCTTGAAATATATTTTCATACTTATGTAATATGTTTTTTACTTGTTCATTATGATATCTCATGCTATTTCTATGCCATTTTTCTTTTGTGTGCTCTTGTTACCAAATGAAAATTAGTTCTAGTGCTTGAGCATTATTAGTGGCTTTTTGAGATTTTCTACAAGTGATAAGAAGATTAGATGATATTTTTTGTTGTTGTTTTGATTCAATGAGATCTTGTGATCTTTTTGTAATGTATATGTGTTGTTAAATGCATAATAAGTAGCACGTTTATCATATTGGTAAGGTTTACCTACTAGCAGTCCACAAAAATCCATTGGGGTGACATCACAAGTCACCTCATCCTTAAAACTTGGCCCAAATGCAAATCCAACTATGCATGTGTATGATCTGTGAGGTGTTGCTACTATTCTTCCATCCAAGAGAGTATGTGTAAATATGTTTGACTATAGAAAGCTTAAGCCTATCGACAATGGACTTCATGATGAGATTCTTTTATGAGCCATTGTAAATTATAAATCTACTACAAAGTTGTTAAGGAGGTGAGATCTAGTGATAAACAAACGGTCATGGTCATCCCCTTGAGAATTTTGATTTATGAGTGTGATATTGTTCAATTTCCATATCAAATCCTCATACACTTTGTCACTACTAGTAGCCTTTATGGGATTATCACTTGAGCCCTCATCCGATTGTACAAATAAATTCTTCTTCACTTGTAAGTTAGGACATTGATTTTTGTCATGCTCTTTATTTTTACAATAGTTACAAAACTTCTTAGTTTGAGAAAAATAAGAATAATAAGGAGAATAACAAGAGAAGAAAGTTTTAGAAGAAAGGTATTTATGAGAAGTGGGATTAACAAAATAAGTATAAGAATACCTTCTTCGACCTTGTTGCTCCATGGACACTTCAGTGGTCGATATACCTAAAGAAAACTAAGGATCCTTATGCTATGCAGTGAAATCCTTTGCAAGCTATGCAAAGTTGAATGCAATATAGTACAAATATAATATTTCAGCTCCCTATAAAGATGTGCAAGTAGACCACTCTTGAATTTTATAATCAACACTGTATTAAGATCATCAATGGCAAGTGACACTTAAAGGTGATTAAAATGGTGAATAAAATCTTGCACATATTTTATTTTCCTTGGCAAAGTATTAGCCATTGATTGAGTAAATTGTCCTCATAGTTGTATGGAAAAAATTAATTCTTTAAGGCTTTGAATAGCTTGTCCCATATTATAATTGGGTTTTGGCCTTATTGACGATTGGAGATGAGCACCTTGGCAGGATTGAAAATTTTGAGTTTGGCAAAGGGGACTTTTTGGGCATCAGGAGTATTACAAAACTCAAACTAATTTTCCATGTCAAGTATCTAATTATTTAAGATATCGAGATCTCGAGAACCTTCATAGATTTGGACTTTACATTGAACATTAGGGCATTGGGAGGACAAAGAAGAAGTTTGGGATGATTGCATCATGGTTGTTAATTCCTACTAGGTTGCATTAATTTCAGCTAATTTATTTCCTAGGGCCATGCTAGCCACCATTGGTCTACTAGGAGTGGAAAAATATTTACTAGGTGCTATTCCACTAGCTAAAAAAGATAGGATCAACAACGAATATTTTTGATAATTTATAATGGGCATTTCTTCCTTGATTGGCCAAGGATTGGACTGCAAGGTAATTAATTAGGAAATTAATGAGGATGGCACCACTTTACAAAGTATGCACTTAACACCATGTCATATATACAATGGGAAGTATAATCACCATAAGGGGCCAATGATCACTATTCACCCAATGTTCACCAATGGTAAAATCAACTCAACGTTCACCAATGGTCAAATCAACTCAATTATACCCCTCACATGATCACAATACATAAGATACCAAAAGTCAACACAACTCAACTCTACCTCAATGGTCATAAATATTCCATAAACTTCATGGTGATCAATGAATAAGTTAGACACCAGGTAACGGAGATGATTCAACCCAAGGATTCAGTGTGATTATTAGGATAGAGAACTAACAATGGATATATGCGACCTGACTTGAGGACTTTGGCGAGTGACATGAGGAAGACTAAAACTTGAATGACATACTGGACTTTGGTGAATGACATAAAATTATACACTGGATCCAATGAGTAAACACAAGGATACAAATGATGAATGCAGGGGACACGAATGGCGAATGTAATGCACACATGGCAGGACAAGTGGATGACTAGCTACAATGAAGGTTTGAAGAAGGGTGAAGGTAGCCAACATACACTAGCTACCACAAATGGATAATATTGTGCTTAAAAACAAATGACAATGCCTTTGTCTCGTGGATGTGGGATAACCCCACTATACAATTTTGAAGAGACTTGGTGTGTCAATCGATGTCAAGGACAACCATATCAATGATGATCACTATCCCATAGAAAATAGAGCACGTCATCGTAAAAACCAAAAATTAATGCATAAAAATTATACACAAATAATTTGATCATTGAATTGCTTTTGGAATCACTAAAAAAATACAAAAATATATGATTTCACTTGAAATACTACCAAAAATATGTTCAAATGTATGTTGTGATCATCCAGGACTCTCACTCTGAGAAATGTGTTAGAGGATATCAATATCCAATTTCACCATGATTTAGAGTGTGGCTAACATTTCTCACTACTATATTGGTGATGGACGTCATCGGCCACTAAGATTTTATGTTCTTACAAATGAAAACTATGATGATGGGTAACACAGATGTAGAATGACATGAAGGTGCAAAATGATGGAACTTGATGTTGGGGAACTGATGCAGTCTATGGTAGATCAAGGTGTATGAGCCAAAATAGCATTGAATGATTCTTTTTTTCTCCTTCTTTACATCCAAATGGTGTCAAGAATAGATCATCATGATGAGGATAGTGTTACTACCCGCCATTGGTAGACTATGAAATGTTGGCTCAAGGGCACAATTGCGTCAATGGGGTTGCATTGACATTGAGAGGTAGAAAAACATGGATGATGCTTATGAGGTGAGAAATTTCCCAATGTGCTCTTAAATGAATTCATGAAAATCTATGTTAGAGAGCATAGATCCACCTGAAGAATTTCTCACAACTCGGGAAATGCACAAGCAATGCAAATCCAAGGGTAGATCTAAGAGATTTTGCCATGCCAAAAATGGTGAATCCAAGGATAACACTTAGATCAATAGCTAAATATCAAGTTTTGGGGGACCCAACTAGTATTTAGTTAGTTATTAGGAGGACCACAATGATTTTTTTTAAATGGAGTACTTGAAGGCTTTTGTAATGGAGAAGAGTACTCCTTCCAAGCCAATATCTACTAGTGGGTTTCTTGTTCCTATTTTGAACTAGAATGCCCTAGAGGAAGAGGATATTCACCAATTTAATGGTCAAATATGATACCACTGATATGGAATTAACACTCAAGAGCAAGCACAAAAATTTCATGATGAAAAACTGAGTTTGTATCCACACCCAAAAACATTTTTATAGGCATGTCTTCCTTTACAAAATTAGCATTTAATGAAACCAATATGTGTGAGCATTAAATAATGTACAATGTGATCCATGTGAATAGTGATTATATTAAGAATTACATATTAATCCCTGTCATAGGGTTTGCACTACTTTCACTTCATTCCATCCCCATATCCTCCTGAGTATAACTTGATATCCACATATTTCATCAAGTCTTATAATATTATTTTTTGTCTTGTTTTACTTTTTAATATTAAAAGGTATATTATATTATATCATCAACAAAATCATTATAATTATATGGTTCTTGCACTATTTATAATAAAAAAAGCAAAATTATATGGAGAAAGAGTAAAGCATCCATAATTGAGACTAGAAGATAATAGCAACACAGGGACTATAGTTATATTTTGCTATGATATTCATGATATCATCACTTATCCATGGGAAATATTATCATGTGAATAATTTTTGAGCATGTCCTCCATTGTATCTTTTAAATTCTTCAAGAAATACATTGAATTAATAAGTTCTTGAATTGATTCATCACTATTTACTACCTTCATTTTAGTTTTTTATGAGAACTTTTGAAGATCTTGTATCCTGTAAAATATCTAATGAATACTATTAATAACATATTATTGAGTATTGAAAGCTCCAACAAAATGGGAATGAATATATCCCAATTTTAATAAAAGAGCAAAGGTCAAGTCTACTAAAACAATACTACACGAAGAAGTGAAACTAGTAAATACCTTTCTAAATTTGAACTTCCAAATATGTTTGAGAAAATGAGTCTACAAATTTCCTATAGTTTAGGACAATGATACTACTAGGAAAAACCAATTAGAGCAAGCTTCCAAGATATAGTGAAGGAGAGGAATAAAAATTTGTAGAAAATAAGTGAATAAGAGTTTTTGAAGCATTACAAAATTTGCATTGAGTAAAAATATGTAAAATTGAAGATAAAATTTTAGAATTTAGAAGTCTTTGATGTAGAACCTATCATCAAAGAAGCTAAGTTTTATATTCAATAGGAACTTTCCAAATTTTAGTAGCAAGCGAATTTCATTGGGCATTGATAAAATTGACTTGCCACTTGATATTGAGCTTAGAGTCTAATGACAAAGGACATAAAATATTTTTGTAGATCCAACTAGATTTTATGGAAGAGATTATTTTGTCATTAAGTCATCTCCAATTAGATAATATATAGTAGATAATAATTCCTAGCTTTATAAGGACCTCACATAGAATGGAATCCATAACTAGGTAATAAGACTTCTTGAACAAAGAGGGAAAGGAACAATCATTATTAATATGGAGGTGAGAATTGAGAAACTTCCCAGATCCAAAATATTTCTTATTTTATTTATATATTTCTTAGAAAATATAGTCTTCAAGGAGAACTACATAAATATAAAGGTTTATCATTATGAAGCATAAGTTTACTCCATCAAATATTATTCAATATGATGCTTAAAACATGATATAATGAGTCAAACTTCCAAGCCAATAAATGAGAAACCGATTTCTAATATTTCTAGTTATGGATAATAGGAATATATCCTTTTATCTTAAAGTATGATGTATTAAGGACCTTATCTTCTCATGGGGTTTCTTTCCATTTATCTTTGTCAGTAGCGTAGAAGATTCTATATTAGAAAAAGTGTTTTTGAGTTTTCATCTCCACTAATATCTCTAACAACCCATTCCATAGCCAAACGGTTGCTCTAGGGTAAGAGGATCAATAATATCCAAATATCTTAAAGGCTAAAACCTTTGGTTGAGTATAATATTTCCATGATATGGATCATGCCCACCTATCCATCCCATTTGATCCATAAAAATTTACAAATGATGAAAGTAAATTTGTCATAAGAATATTTTGAGGTCATCTAGTAAGAATAGTAAACATGAGAGGTTGTCATTAATTTATTCACAATACAAGTTATTCTTTCTAAGGGGAGAAATTGAGTCAGCCATACACTGAATTTATTTTAAATTCTTTCCATAATTATTATGGACCTCTTCTCATTATAATAATGTTGGAATATATTACAATATTTGGCACATGCTAATGTACCACCTTGGATACATCTTTAGATTAGGAGAGAGTCTTAGCTTAGAGTGTGGGTGTTTACTTTATGTAATTTAATAAATGCATAAGTATTATTAAATTGTGCAAAGTATTTTGGTAATGTAAATTTGCATAATAGGCCATGTGCACATGAGTCCATAGAGTAGGAAGATGAAGAGTCTCTAGAAGAGTGAAGGCCAAGAGTGATCCATATGAAGAGTCACATTCCATTATATATGTGTCTATGAGTGTCTGGGTGTGATATATACAATTATAGAATGAGAGTATGGAGAAGTATGGTGTATTTGAGATCTTTATTCAATTGAAATACAATTTTTAATGAGCGTTTGTGAATGGTATTTTTATGAGTTTTATATGTTTAGTATTTTGCCATTATCATATATTTATTATTGTAAATTTCTTTTAGATATTGTGGCTATTTTATCTTAAGTATTTACCTTCAAAAGCTAATAGTAGTATCATAGCTATAGCAAGGTTTTTTCTTGTAAAGGTTTTAAAGTTGTAAAGTATTTTTTACTGTGTTGAAGGAAAACTAGTGAATATTGAAGATTTACCTATTCCAAGAGAAAATTTGGAATAGAAGGAAATTTATAGGTCTTGAAGATAAAAGTTGATATTGATGAGATTAAGAGACCCTAGAAGGAGGTACTATTAAAAATTTTGATAGAGATAAGAAGATTCTAGATTAATATTTGAATAGTATCTTTCCACAAGGTTGAAGGAAGACTAGGACTCAACATAAATTTCTTTCCACTAGTTTTGAGAATAACTAGTGAAGTTTATTGATTTTAAAATTCTATAAATTTGAATGTATCTGATTTCTATTTTCTAATATTTTGTTGCATAAAATTAGTTCTGAGAAGTTGATAAGCTTCCTACAACAAATAGAGAATAATTTCACCTTTAGTTACTTGAAATTCTATGTTCTTTCCACGTGCAAGGATTAGTTTTAAGTTGCATAAAAGGTTGAAGATCCAATAATTGAGAAGATGTTGAATTTTAAGATCCAAGAGAAGAGGTCTACAAAGAATTTGGAGAAGAATAAGAAGAAGGCTAGAGAAAGCCTCATTGCAATGTTGAAGAAGTGGTCATTAGAAGAGACTTGAAGAAAGTTTGTGATAAAATTTTGAAAGTGGGAGAATTTCCTAAAAAGAAGAATCTGGGACAATTGTCACCATCCGAAAATAAGCCCAAAATGGAGATGGATTTGACAAGAACCTTGTCAATTTTTGAAAAGAATTTTGAAAACCTCAAGACATTTAGATTTCTGAGAAAGAGGATAGTAAAAGAAGGTAAATTTGAAGTCCAAATTTTACAAGAAGGTTTAATAAGAAAGAAGGATTGAAGATACCACATTTTTGAGAAGTTTTAGGATAGCCACAAATATTTTGAAGGATGATTTGCAGAGAAGAATATTGCTGATTTTTGTAGTAGAAGCTAAAAAAATCATAGGATAAAAAATTTAAGGTGACATAGAGTTGTGATTTGGAGAATATTTAGGAAGATTTTGAAGTACCCTTGGATAGCCAATTGAAGAAAGGCTTGACAGAAAAAGAAGGCAGCAAATTGGAAGAGTTAGAAAAGATTCTTGGACATCAAAGAATCAGATTTTGTAAGCAACAATTTAAGATATTTGAGCTACGAATTTGGGCAGCATTATAAGGATAAAAGTGAGATGCATTTTGAAGGAGTTTAGGGATATATTTGAAAGAGAGTTGTACAGAAAAGTAAATGAAGGTTTTCCATAATTTTGGTATAAGATAAGAGCTGTATTTTTCAAGGCATTTAGAAAGCATGAAAGCTGATTTTTTGGCAGCAATTAGAGCTTCAAAATTTATGATTCTAGAGAAGAAAATAAAAAGGGAGTGGAGCTTCAAATTCAAGATAAAAAATCACCAGGAATAATAGCCACAAAGGAGACCATAAGAGGTGTGTTATATTGGTGCTATAAACATGTTCTTATACAAGTATTTAAAGTAGTTATTTCAAGTTGTTGAAAGCACCATATTAGAGTTGTTAAAATTCAGAAAAAAATAAGTTTAAGTTAAGTGTCTCCAAGCCAATGAAGGAGACATAATTATCATTCTAGAATCTACAAAATATAACAAAAAGGATTGGGGTTAAAAAGTTCTTGAAAAGGAGTGATAAGGAAAAGTAATATATGTTTTTTTTATAATCAAAATAAGGGTAGGCTTGTTATAAGATCTATTGAATAAAAGAAATACCGGGTAGTTCTCAAAGTTAAAGAAGATTTAAGGTGTCTAAAGACATCAAGAGGAGTCAAGGTGACATTTAAGCACAAGGGAAAAAACATCCAAGTAGTGCTTAGGAGAAGAGCCACCAGGAAAAAGAGAGGAGCCACCATCTAAAGGAGAATAGACACCATGAAGAACCACCTGTAGACAACTATTTTAGAGAGCCACCATTGAAAGGTGGAGCTACCAAGTATATTATGAGGAGTAGAGAAGTGCCAAAGTGGATAAGAGCCACCATTTGAAAAGAGGAATCATTATTTGCAAACTCTAAAATGTAAGCAACAAAAGAGTTAATATTTGGATATCAAAAAGGTATAAGGATAAACCAAACATCTATTATTTTACAACTTCTAATAAGAGAAGTGAAGCGTTGGCATCCATAACATTCTTTATAGAAAAGAAACTATTGCATCACTTCATTGGTAAGGTAAGGAATGTTACATAGGCAACCAAGTGTTGAACGAAGAAGAATGCAATCAAGGATAATAGAACATTATCTACATTGTGAAGCATTGAAAATATCATTTGCAATATTGGTTGAACATTATAAATATATTCATACCACTTATCATGAGGAAGGAGGAGTGCCATAAGCCATTAGAGGTAGGCAAATTGTTTCAGATTACGTTAGTAAGAGCAAGGAGAAATATTTGGTGGTATTTGGTATTTGGTATTCAATAAGCCAATTGTTACCAAATAAATTTATAATATCTAGAAACATCCATTAATGCATGGGCTGAAAATAATCCTACATACCTACAATTACTACAACAAGGATGATGTACATTTGATTTTCAAGCACATTGAAAAATCTTAGAGTACAGTTGACTAATCAAGGAGGAAAGAGAGTACCTATTTCCAAAGCAAGTCAAAATATGGTAGCAAAGAAGAAGTGCCTCAAGTTTGGAGGTAATTAAATTCATTTAAAATTAATTATATGTACAAGATAGGAGTTATAAGGTTGGAAGAAATTATTATTGTCTAATGTTAAGTTGAAAATATTTTATTGGAGAGATAAGACCTTGAAGTAATATTTGAAACCTTAAAATTTTGATTATTACAATTTAAATTTTTTATGAATATTTGAATATTGATTTGGTTATGTAATTTAATCATTTGAGTTTACAAAATAATTTTAAATATTTGCAATTTGATAATTTTGGAGAGATAAGGTATCCTACATCAAATTAGGAATACAAAACTCACAAATATTCTTATATAGATTTTCTAAATTTTTAAATTTGGAGTTATAAGGAATTCAACATGAACATAGATTTATAAAATTTAAAATTGAGGAATTATATTCTTGAAATTTGGGAGACAAAAGGAACTTAATATAGAACTTTTGACAAACGAAAATTGCATTGATAATTTAGTCTCTAATTCAAAATTAAAAGAGACATAAGTTTGAAGATTTGAAAGATTGAAATTATATTCAAATTATTTATTGATAAGAGGAAATTAAAAGTAGTTAATTTTGAATAATTATATTGAAACTAGAGAGATAAAAGTTTTTCAACATAAAGTCAAAAATTGAAAATTATCCTTAGTCTATCATTCGAAACTAAGGAGAAATAAAGAGTTTAAAATTTGAAATTGAATGAAATAATTGTTTGATAAATTAAACTAGGGAGACATAAGGTATTCTACTCATGATAACAAATGAATTATTTATTTCAAAATATCAACTACTCAAAGGTATTAATTAAAACTCATGGAAAAACAAAGTGAGATTACTATTTATAGTAGAAAATATTTGGGAGATTGTTAAAGGAGAAAAACCTAAACCTATTGAAGATGCTAGAGAATTTTAAAAATATGAGGAATATGAAGTAAAATCACTCATGATAATAACATTTGCAACTATATATGATATACAACCATACATTAGTTTAACAATAACTTATACAAAAGCATGGAATACTTTAGCCAAGAAATTTGAAGAAAACAATAAAGCCACTATCTTGAAGCTTTAAACCCAATTGTATTCTCTAAAAGTTAATAGTGGTGAAAATATAGAATTATTTCTAAGAAAAGTGGAAGTTATAAAAGGAAAATTATTAACCCTAGGAGAACATCTAGTCACATCTTTATAGGTTTTAATTAAATATATATCATTTGATGAGTTATTTAATATACTACAATAATATGAAGTGGATAATTCAATCAAATATGAAATGACTAACAATGCCTTAGTCTCAAAAGATAATCCACAAGGAAATGTTACTTCATTTTCAAGAAACAAAACAAAATGGAATGATAGATATTGTCAAGTTTGTAGAAAAATAGGACATAGTACAAATTATTGTAGATTCAATCCAAGAAATAAATTTCAACAAAATAAAAAAAAATTAGAAAGTCAATTGAATAGGTTATTTCAACCAATAAAATATCAGAATAATTATAGACCACATCAATTTTTTTTTTAGCATCAGTATAATCAAAATCAACTACAATATAGAGAAAAAAATCAAAAGGGACACTTAGTTCAAGAGATACATGAGATTCAAGAACTAGAAGAAACTACAAAATAACATGAAGCTAAAGCAATTTTAGTAAATATAGTATTTTATGAAGATACTAGTAATTTACTTTATTAGAATACAAACAAGGAGCAGAATGAAGAAAGCAAAAAAGAAGAGCACAAGTTCCAGGAAAATAATGAAGATCATATTGAATACTAAACTCTTCAATAACCAAATAATATAATACAAGGGGGTGTTAGAATATATTACATTATTTGGTATATTCTAATGTACTGCCATGGGTATATATTTAGATTAGGAGAGAGAGTCTTATATTAGAGTGTGAGTATTTAATTTATGCAATGTAATAAATGCATAAGTATTATTAAAGTGTCTAAAGTATTTTTGTAATGTAAATGTTTATAATAGTCCAAGTGCACATGAGTCCATAGAGTAGAAATATGAGGAGTCTCTAGAATAATGAATGCCAAGAGTGATCCATATGAAGAGTCATATTCCATTATATATGTATTTATGAGTTTGTGTGTGAGATATACAATTACAGAATGAGAGTGTGGAGAAGTATGATGTATTTGAGACCTTTATTCAATTGAGATACAACTTTCATGAGCATTTGTTAATGGTTTTTTTATGATTTATTTCTAAAGTTATTTATGATTTTTATATGTTTAGTATTTTTCATTATCATATATTTCATATTGCAACTGTATTTTAGATCTTGTGGTTATTTTATATTAACTATTTAGCTTAAAAATATAACAAATATATCATTTTCCAATATGCAAAAATATGAAATATTCATCCACAATAAATTCTATAAGAATAATCCATACAATAAGATAGGGAATGATAATACCCTTCAGGTAGGGCAACATTGTACAATGTTCCTTATTAAAAGGAACCAATTCCACAAGATATCTAGCTCGACGAGCCAATACTTCTACAAATAATAGTTCTTATATCCCAATTTACAATGGGGGTACATATCTCTTTATACAAGAATGTGGTGTTTCACATTCCATGTCTTACAAAGTGCATAATAATATGATAATATTCCATGTTTGTTACATAAATGATTCTATGATATTATTATTCTACCTATTTCTAGTTTTACATGTGGATTTCATTACTATTGAGTAGTAGTTACATAAGTAATGTTTATATCATACTAGTTCACATTAGCCAAAAATTCATTTATAGCTTATACCATTAAATTATTAAGTACCTATCTTAGGTACCTAATAATAACCTAGTTCTATATATATTTAGGATAAATATTAATCCATAGGGGATTCCCAAGTAACAAATGATCATTTCATGATGAATGATCTTCCACTTAGCCAAGGAGTTGCGACTGTTAGGATTTGAAGAAGTATAGAAGAATTTTATTTGAGAGTGATTGATGTGAGAGCCAAAAACATCATAAAATAGTTGTACAATATCTTTAACTATTTCTACCTCTTACTAGGTATTTTGAATAAAAATAAGGGAATCATCAATAAAATATGAATTAAGGCACATTCATCCCCACAAAGCTTAATAGCTTGAAAGAGGCCATCAAATTAGGCCTTATAGAGAAGATAAGTTGGAGCATCAACAATAATAATATAAATGAAAGGGCAAGAGTAAAATATTATCTAATAGACTATTTTATATGGAAGAAGAGGATAGAGCTCCATTAACCTGAACATAAGCTAAAGCATCACCAAAGAGCATACTAATTTGATTACAAAAATTTGGACCAAAACCAAGCCAAGAAAGTATATAAAGAATAAAATACCATCTGATTATGTCATATGCTTTATCAAAATCTAACTTAACCAAAAGGGCATATTTTTTGGATTCAATAGCCCATTTTACTATTTATTATGCCATCATAAGATTATCTAAGATATAATGATGCTTAAGAAAACCAAATTATTCTATGTGAACAATAGCTGGTGCAATAATTTTTATTTTTAGTGCTATAGATTTAGCTATGATATTGTATGAAACATTGAGAAGGATAGTAGGTCTCCAATTAGAGATTTTATTATGGTCCATTCCTTTAGAATTAAATTTTATTAACCTTACAATGATATAAGATCTAAGAGAAATATTTTTTAGAGCTTTCAAGTAAACACGATGAAGATGTGAGGAAAGGATATGACAATTTTTTTAGAAAACTCTACTGGAAGACCATTCATATAAGAAGCTTTGTTATTTTTCATAGAAAAAGTGCATTATATAGATCACTCATAGAAAGAGAAAATTGAAACTGATAGTAAATAATGGGTTCTACAAGGGAGGGAATATTTTCATACACATATTCAATTAAGAGAAGATGGATGTCATCCCTTGGGTCCAATGTAAAAAGTTTACAAAAGTGGGTTACAAAAATATTCATGATCTAATTGAAGTCAAAATGGGAATGACTTAAATGATCCTCTAAGCAAATAATCCTTTTTTTAAATATTCTTATTCTTGAGGTAGTTAAAGAAAAAATTATCTTCCTTGTTACCCTTGGAGATCTAATTAAGGTAAGATTTATTTATGTATCTCTAGTATGGTATGACTCATAACCTCTTGTCCAATTTTAGCATTAGCTAAGTTACATTGAATAACGACATTTTAGTGGAATATTTCATAAGCATAGAATGAATATGAGAGATCTCTTTATGAAAGAGACTCTCTTGAATATTATTTCTCCTAGTGAGAAAGTACCCATACCATATAAGCAAAGAAATATCATTGGAAATAGTTGTTTCAAACCATTTAATCTAGCCAAAATTAGTAGTTGGTTTCAAAAATATATTCCACATATTATATATAAGGTTATAGTAGATATGGTTGTTAAGGTGGAAAATATTTAATTTGAAAGGAAGCTACATGGAATGAAGGGAGTTTGAGGAATTTTGGAGAGAAGAAAAGATATAAAGTTTATCAGATAGATTTATGTGCAAAAGAATACAAACTTGCTCGTGAATAGAGAATTTTTCTAAAATAATTACTAAAATAAATTATGTATAGATGAATAAGCTTATTGGTAGAACCTTGGTGAAAATTAGACCAAGTAAACCAAATATCCCTTGCAGAGGATAATTTTTCAAAGAGAGGTTCATACACATTGAAATAATTGCAATAAACACCCAACCACTAATTTTGGTTTGGTACCATCCCAACTTTTGTTACTAGGATTTTTTTATCATATTAAAGTCACCTCCTGTGATCTATTTTATAGGATGGAGATATGTAGATAACAATTCCTAGAGGGCTATATGACGAGGAGGATAATTAGGAGCATAAATACAGCAAAGTCCAAGAACTTGATATTTAAGATCTAATCTAACCCAGACATGATGATGAACATGGTATTCATCATGGTCTAGAGTAACATAACAAATAGACCTTGATATGGAAAAGGAAGTGCCTCCTCTACCATTGGTATGATATGTAGTAAAGGTAGATGCATATACCCTACGAATAACATCCATACAATGGAGGATATTTTGAGCAAAGACTATTAGTTATTGCAAAGAAAGAACATAAATATGGTTCTCCACTACAATATTTTAAACTCAAAACTTATGATAAAGGAGGGAAAGTCACCTAATATTCCAAAAAATAAGATTTAAATTTATGAGGTTTAATTTTGAGGCTTCTCAACCTCATGATCTAAATACTAAAATTTATTTTCTTTAAAGGATAACAACTATGTATTGTAGGTATGCTGAGCTAGAACCATTTTTTGGAAAATGTGAGAGAAGGATCTAGAATGATTTAACAAAGGATTTTTTAATCTTGGTAGAAGGAGGGATTTTAGGGGGGTCAATGATCAGTGTTACTTACCTACCATTGTCCACCCATATATCATAGGACAATATTTGAATGGGATTGGTGAAGGAACAAGAACTAACTTAAGGCTAATAATTGAATCTAATGGAGCTTTAGGATTAACATGAATGCTTGAGGACTGATGTGAGGAATATGCAAGAGGATTCTTAGGAAACATGGCTTGAGGAAGTGGAGAATGGTTTTTGGAAGCTAAGAGATGTTAAGGACCATTGACAAGGAATTTTTTAGATATATTGTAAGCAACAACTTCTAAATGAGGGCTATTTGTAAGGATTTTTTAGTTAATTTTTGAGCAATGGATTTCATATATTGTTTTGCTAATTTTTTAATATAATTACTGATCAATTATTCAACCTCTCTACAATAAAAATAGGCATTTGGTAAGTTTAGGTAGATGAGATGTTGATTAACATGGAAAACTAACCCATCGAGGTTGAGGGAGGAGGGAAATGGATTGGATATGTCTATTTTCACACAAATATGGAGGTGGATTTTATAATTAGATAAATTATCTAAAACAAGTTAAGACCACAAAACCCTACCAAGGAGAGGAGTAATTTTATCAATAAAGGGGTGCCATGAAAGGGATAAAAAATGAAGTTTAATCCAAAGAGGGTTCTTTTCCCTAGAGGGGCCCTGTATATGAAAATCCAAAGACCATTCTTGAAGATAGCTATTTTTCTCCCAAATAATCCATGTTATGTATTGGAGAGATTCCTATGTATGTTTAGGATTTGAAAAGGAGAAATTTATGATGAAGCCTTAGGAGCATAAAAAAGTATGCAAGGACAATCATAAAAAATCCATGATGAAGTCTAAAATGTATAAATTAATTAGTAGTAGAGAGTAGTCATAATTGAGTGTGTATTGCATAGCACTATCATAGAGGCTTTGTAGATCTGGTCAAATAGTAGATATTCTAAACTAACTATTTTGTTCTTGTATAACTATTTTATTTGTGAGATCAATGTTAATCATAGAATAAATTCTAAGAGGTAATAATAATGAATGATAACCTACAAAAAACAAAGTCACCAAGGAGGAGAAGATATCTAGAGGATCAATAGCCAAAAGAAACTCTTACATATACTAAAAGGTATCTTATAAAATATTTTAAAACATTGATAAAGTAGATTTAATCACAATTAGAGGGAATTTTCAAATGAAAATTATAATTTGTGAAAATATCATATAATTTCATTGATTGAGTGAGCAAATACTTCTTAATTTATAAATATTTTCTTTGAGATGTTTAGTTAAAATTTTATTTCTTATTTTATGCATGTAATTTTCTTAAGAATTTATATATTTAATATTTAGGTGTAACCTAACCTATTTGTCCTATTTCTATATAGTTTGATGTATTGCATATTGTAACTATAACATGCATAGAATAAAATTTAAAAGATAAAATTCTAAAAGGTTTGTTTAAGATTCTATTCATGGGAATTATAAACCATGATCATATTGAAGCAATATTTCTTCATCTTATATTGAGATGGGAAATCCAATAATTATTGAAAATAATAGAGTTTAAGTTTAAGTTTCCAATAAGCCAAGATCTAAAGCATATATTTGGCATAAAATCACAAAGTAAAGGGTCATGGTCAAATTGAAAATCAAAGATACACAACCAAAGAACCATGGAAAATATCTATATTTAAATAGTTAGAGCCATAGCTATGAGGATAATATATATTTTTAGTTTACATGGTGGAATCGATAGCCACCACGATGATCTAGGCATGTTGTTTATCATTTATGGCTACCACAGTATTATGTATTATTCACCTTGAAAGTCACCACATAGTACTCATGCAATCCACCCCTATAACCACCATGACACAATCATTTTAAACCTTTTATGCCACTAAAAGCACTAGGAAAGGGACAAGAATTATGTTTGACAAAGCTTAAGATTTGAACCTTTGATCTCCACCCCCCTTATGAGGTTTGAAGAACCAATTGATCTATACCTCAGACCTGCTATTAAGATAATATTAGAGCTAAACATTTTACTATATTAACCAAGATAAAGATATTTAAAAACTAAATAAAAAATAGAGACGATATGAAAGTAAACCTTTATCAAAATAGTATTGTATATTATCTATAGTGATACAAGATGAATCTAAGATACCAAAGAGTATAGGATCTAATTTGTACTCAAAATTTCTAAATGTGTTCAATCAAGCAAAGATAACTACATAGTTTGAGATGATCAATCAAGGTATAATTAGGAAAATATATAATAATAAATCAATTAAGGCCCAAAAATATTGAGTTGGGTAAATGTAATCTAATTTAGAGTATTAGGTCATGAGTAGAGCTTTGGAAAACCAAATTATGATGATGTTAAAGTATTTTTAATAGTAAAATATCAAGCTTTTTCATATGCTTCATAGATTTATAATTTTAATAGAGACATTAATTACTCAATTCAGATTTCCATAAAACTATGAAATTTCATAAGTAAAATTGATACAATCTGAAATGTAATTTAAATACCTATCTAGTGATATAAGGTATACTTATATTGAATTTTTATGGTAAAAGTTTTGACCTATTAATTAATCCTATAGATTAGTAGTGTGATACAATGTAGTTCCTTTTATATCAGTTTTTGGAGTGTTCATGTCCTCATTATACTATATTGTACTATTTTTATGGGTATTCATTAATGGTATATTTATGAGTTATTGAAAAATTTTATCTCATTATTTCCTACATATTATAGTGCCATTATGATATAGATATCATAGCTTGATTATCTTGCATCTTGTGGTTGCATTTTCTATATCATATACTCATAAAAAACTAATAGTGGTATCAAAGCACATGGTATATCAATAAAAAATAGGGAAAGACACAAAGAGAGATTGAGAGAAATCTAGAAATATCATTTACAGAATTTCTAAGATTACATTTGGCTATATTCTTTCCACAGGGTTGCAAAAAACTCGTGAAGACTAGGACTCAACATGGATTCCACTATATTGATAAATCAACTAGTGAAGTTTCGTCATCTCTAGATTTAGAGTTTTTTCCATTATAGTCCTAACATTTTTTTAGAGGAAAAGGAAGATTCAAATAAAGTTGAGAAGCTTCCTACAAAAAATCTAGGAAGAATATCTTCTTTAGAATCAATCCAATACCATAAGAAATAAATAAAAAAATAAATATTTGGAGCCCTAAAAAAAAAGGTCCATTTATAGAGATTATATACCTCCAAACTGTGAAGGAGAAAAGGCTATAGAAGCCTTGTTACAGATTTTAGAGAGAGAAGGAGACTCCAGTGAAGAGTCCCAATGAAGATAGAAGATTGGTGATCTCCAGTTCAGATTGAAGATTTCACCCTAAATAAGTTGAATAAGTACTTAGAAGGTCTAGTTAAAGAACTCCCAATTTTGGAAGATTGGAGTTTGTTGACCTCCATTGAAAATAAAACTTATATATTGTAGAATAAAAGGCTACAATAGCCTTGTTGCTAATTCAAGAGACTCTAGAGAAGAGTCTATAAGGATATTGGAGGTTGGTGATATTTATTAAAGTTTACAAATTGTATAGTAGAGGACTTGAAAAAATTCCATTCCTAAAGTAGTAGGATTCAAATATCTGAGAAGGACATCTCATTGCCAACACTTTCATAGTAGAATGTTGAATAAAATGTCTCATTGGGAAGACTAGATAAGTTGCAAGAGTGAAGATCCTAGAGAAGAGGTCTCAAGGAGAAATAAGGAGAAGGCTTGGTGATCCTCATTGAAGGAGATTTAGAGAAGAAAATTAAAGGAGCTCCAAGGAGAAATCATTGGATAAATTTACCACCAAGGAGAAGTTACTGATAAATAAATAACTTGGGATAACTATCACCATCTAAAAACAAGCTCAAATAAGAAGGAATTGGTAAGAAGTTTACCAAATTTTAGCAAATATTGGTGAAGACCTCAAGATATTCATATTATTGAGAAGAAGATATTGATAGAAATCAATATTTGATAAGGAGGTTGAAGGACAAAGGAGCCAAACAATACTTCTAAATCCAAGATATTTGAAGAGTGACTTTGAAGGCTAGAAGGCTCATTCATAGAAAGGAGATCTGTTGGTTTCTACATCAAAATACTAAAGGATTATTGAAGGAAAACTCAATTGTGATTAGGAGGAAGTTCCCTATCAAATTTTAAATTTCAAGGATAGTATTTCAATGTAGAAATTGACTGCAAAAGGGCAATAATTATGACAACATTACTAGCTACAAAACTTTAGATCTACAGAGAGAATCTTGAAGGAGAGTTGAAACCACCATACTATAGTTTCAAGTAGTAAGATAGAGGAGTTACTAATCTATGAATTGCGGAGTTGAGGAGGTTTTTATGACAACTAATAATAGCTACAAGTTCATCTAGTTAAATGTAACAATAAGATGAATCTAATGACCTAACAATCATTCATATCCAAAGATCTTAAAGGTAAGTAACTTAGGTACAAAGGGTTCATTTTATGAACACTTATATTCGGTTCATTATTTAGTTTCATTGAGTACCTTATTAGAATTTAAAAGTTTCCAGGAAGAAGGTTGCATTTTAGTCTTCATAGGGAGTGAATAAGATAGTTTCTTTTAAGGTTTATACTTGCACATTAAAATAGAAATTAGATATATTTTGATAGAAAGAAAAATATCATCTTCCTATTATCTAGTCATAACAAATAAGACTACATTAAGTTACAAATATTATAGTGCATTTAGGAGCAATTACTAGGGCATTATTTAAGTTTTATTTAAAGGAGTAATAATGTGATATTAATATTGCACTATACTAGTTTTTCTTAAAGAGTTTTAAGGTGCTCTAAGTATTTTAAGTTATAGTGAAAATTAAGTGTATATTTCAAATTACTTTGAGGGTTCATTTATAGGAGCAATAAGGTGAAGTTATTATTATCCTTTAGTATATTGAGTTAGATATATTACTGGTATATTAAATATTTATTGCACTATTGTAGTTATTTATTAAACTGGTTACTCTCAAAGGATTATTATATATGTTGATTTAAGTTAAGGTTAAGTTCAAGAGCATAAAACTTGTATACTATCAAAGTGTCTATAGAAACTATTTGATGTATAAAACCAATAACTTATTGTAGCCTAAAGAAGCCACCTTAGAGGGTTATATTCCTCCAAGATATGAAGAAGAAATATACCATAAAAACTAGTGAAGAGATCTACAAAATGAGATTAAGAGAGTCTCAGGTTTTAGGTGCAAATAAGAAGGTATTATAGGTTGTTATTCAAGATCTAAACTTATCTCCTATTACATCAGAGGAATACAAAAGATAAGTGTATTAAGGGAACTTTATGTAGCCTATCATTCTATATAAAAGTGGTTTCTATTAGCACTAGAAAAAGTGCTTGAAGATGAGTCATTACAAATGGGCTCATCAATCATCATTGGTAGAGAGAAAGCACTCTCAAAAGTGCTTAGATAAGATTTGTTCTATAAGATATTGATGTATGACATCAACACTACCAAGGTGGTTGAAAAAGGATCCATCGTAGAGGGGCTCAATATCCATCATATATAAAGGATAAGCACTAGAAAAAGTGCTTAATAAATAAGTCATCCAAAGGACTTGATATTCGTTAATTGGTACTTGAGTGGAGAGCCACTCATAAGACTCAAAATATAACCCATTAAGGTGTTAGAAGACACCATCATCCAAAACATAAGCTAATGATAATCTACAACTAATAAGATCTATATAAGGTGAAAAATATATTGCACCAAGGACAACATATTATAACAAAGTGAAAGGTGAAAACAAAGTGTATTACCAAGGATCCAACTCGGATATATTGCCAACCGAGATGCATATTGATAGCCACCATATAACCTTAATTATGATGCTTAAGAAATTCCTTACTTGGATCCATCCTCATAAGCATCATCAAGCACTTCAAAAGAAAGCAGTTTTAGACAAGAATATAAAGAGAAATATAATGGTGAGTCTTCTATGCAAAATAATAGAGTTCCACTTGGTACATTCACCTAAGATACCCATATATTTTGTAAGTTATGTTCAATGCTTAAAGGAAGGTAATATCCACTAATTGAGCATTAATAATATCATTCAAGGGTTACAACACATAATAATTATATCTCCTTGATCAAGTGAGAAATGAGTGTTAGAGACACATGAACCCAACACCCATAAAGGAATGTAACCACCAAAAATACATACACCACATTGTCAACTCATCAAGAAGGACATAGAGCCTATTAAAGATGCTCACACAAAAGAAAAATGCTTATGCCACTTGATACATATGTCAAGAATGTAGAAGAATACTTATAGGTACCCAATTAGAGAGTGGAGGTATAATTTTTAGCTAGTATTAAGGGAGCAATTAAGGAATATTCAAGGCACAAGATATGAATTCAAGGAGTCAAATGAGCATTAAACACACTACCACTATCATACGTCTGCCATCAAGGAAATATAGTACCCATTTCTCAAGGAAATACAACATTATAAGGTAAGGTTCTACATTGATTAACATTGCTTTAATTAAAGGAGTAATAATGAGTATATCATAAGGTTGAGTTTATTTATCATTTATATTGGAGAAACAATCAACCTTAATACATTTGAAATCAAATGAAAGGAGGTCATATCCATAGTATTTCAAATCACTTTAGTGAAATATTTACAAATTAAACACCATAGGAGATATAAGGTTTTCTACTTGGAAAAACATATTATTATTGCAAATATTATTAATTTCTAATATTCCAAAATTAAGGAGTTATAAGGTATACTGCATCAAACATAGATTATTGGAATTTATAAATATTAAGCTATTGGATATTAAGGGGTATAAAAATATGTTCATTATTTACTTAAATGAGTTGGAATTATTTACTTACAATTGTCTCATACTCATACTAAAGGAGACAAAAGAAATCCAACCATAATATATCAATTAGAATAATTAAAAAGTATTGCTTAGTGATAATGATGCCAAAATAATAAAACAAGATATAAAATGAATAATTTAATGGGCCTATAATGTAATACATGTCTAATATATAGTTCAAAATATATGAATATTAGTTTATATGTGCAAATTTTATTTTTCCTAATATACCCATATTATAAAAATTTCTCTCTCCAATGCACACTCTTGCTCTATATATAAACATAGTTGTTATACTTTATTTAAAATTTATTATTGAAATTTCATTTTCAAAATTTAGAAGTAGAGAAATACAGTTCTAAAAGTTTATTAAAATTAAATTGTACATGAAAATTAATCTAAAAATTTTAAAATTTAAAGAAAACAATCAACAAAACTTGCATGTAAATGTTCTCCTTATTTATTTAGGAGGTGAAATGATGAAAAATAAAAAAATACGGTTCTAAAAGTTTATTAAAATTTATTGTACATGAAAATTAATGACGTGAGAACCACCTCCTGCACTCACCCTAACAAAGAGCATCATCACTGCTAATGTCATCTCTACGACCAACCTACTTGTTACCATTTTTATTTAGAAATTAAAAAAAACCAAGATTCTTCTGATGAGAAAGGTAAATTTAGACCGACTACCACAACCCCAATCACACGCTGCATTGTAACTTCGATTTTTTTTTATAGTAGGTCGTACACGTTTCCATTGTCTACATTCACTTCTTGAGGTTGTCCACCTTGTTTGTGGCAATTGTCAATCAACTATTAAAGAAAATCTATCTTTTGTAATAAATTGTGTTTTAAATTTGAGACTGATAATCTATCTATCTTACATGTCTATCTAATTTTTTTTAGGGCTCATATTTTTTTTTTTTTTTGCAAATATTAGCAGATAGGAGGTCACATTTCCTGTAATTTGAAGTTAAGTCTCTTGTATAAAATCTTAAAACATACAAAATTGGTGCCCCAAAGAGGCCAAAATATTAAGATAAAACCTAGATATATTAAAGGGTTTATACCATTGTGCATGTGAGTTTTTCTAACTAAAATCAAAACCATACCACTATAATGTCTGGACATAAATTATTAGTATTATGTCTATATTTATGTATAATACAATATCTATAATTATTATTTTCATATGTTTGTAGGTGCTATTAAGCTCAATTATCATTTTTACTTATTTAAAGAGAACACATTTTAATATTTAAAATAAAAAATAATTCTTAAATTATAAGTATATTGTTACCATTTCTTATGATGAAATTGCATTCTACATTAATACCTCTTCTTCCTTTTATGTGGTAAGATTGCAAACACTAAGTTCCTTAACTAATCATGGTATTCTTAGGAAGGATTCACCTACATGACAATATCATTTTGTATGGTGTGGGATTCCTTCATTAATATTACCTATAATAATCCATTCTGTTTAATAACATAATATCATTAGCATATTGGCTACACCTATATTTGTTAGAATCATATAGAATATTTTTATATCATGAGTATATATTATTTTCTTGTTACGCTATGGATCTTGCTATCCATCATATATTAGTAAAATTTTCATACATATATTTGATACTATACAACATATTAATATCACAATAAAGAAGAGCATTTTGTCATGATCCTCCTTTTATAGTAGAGCATGTTCTATATGAAAAAATCTAGTAGAATATCCTTCACATGTAAAAATAAAATAAATTGAAAAAATAATATGTGATGTTTTGCAAACATAATTACATTTAACAAAAATAGTATGGACAAGGAGAGTCATTTAAAAAATTATGATAAATATTTGATATTTGAAATTTGAAATTCATCAAATATACATAAAAAATCTAAATAAAGTTACCATCGATATGGTGGAAGCTATCCTTCCTGAGAGAAGACATTTGCATTTCTTACATAAATTTACCGAAAATGATTATGAATTGACCATGGCCTTTTTTAGCAGTTGGGAGAAAGGGAGAATTATTGTCAGAGGCAGGTATTTTGTTGTGGATGCAAGTTTTTTGTGACCATATATGGTTTACCTAATTTAGGAAGACATGTAAGGTAATAAAAGCATAACTGAGAGGTGGAAACCAAGGAATTACTAGATAGACTTAAGATGCAGAAGCTGGCAAAAAATAGGGATGATTAGGGTTGACCTCCCTCCACCCTGGAATAAGGTTATGAAATGCATAATGGAGTTAATTACTATTTATGGTCCTGATAAGCAATTGAGGAGCTTTCATTTGGCCTTCGTCAACCATTTCAAAGATAAATATTATGAACATTCCCAAATTTCTATTTAGGTCCATTCATTATTCCATTGAAAATTGTAGGAAGAAGAAAGGGGTTGATCTCCCTTTCCACAAAGGGTTGTTCAAGGTTATATATTTTCATCTCCTTACCCAAAGCTCCACCACTCCCTTAGCCAAGACTGATATTTTTGTGTATCCTTACCTTTCTAATTTTTTGTCGAACGAGGATACCCCTGAAAAAGATGAATCCTTCACCCCTTTGTCAATGCCTACAAAAATTATGAAATTGATTGGTTCTGACAAGGATGAGGAGGCATATAAAGGAAAGAAGTCTAAAAGTGAAGAACCGGTAGGTGCTATGAGGATATATATTTGTATCTGTAAGAAGATGTGTATGATCCAAAGCATATTCTAGATGGTGGAATCTGATGATGATGAGGACTTCACTATGGAGGCCCTGCAAAATTTGGTTATTTGAGCTATATCCATAGTAATTGTTCAATCCAAGGAGTTTCAAGCAAAACTAAAAGAAATACGTAACACATTTTATCTACTATTTTTCACATAGCTTTTGAAGAGTCCAAGGTAGGAAAATTAAAGGAGTAAATTAAGCCAAAGTAAACCCTCTCTGGGATGAAAGATAGTAACAAGGATCTAGTCAAGGATAGAGGTAATGATATTACCTAACTTGTATTGTTGAGGATGGATTTGAGGATTCGTGTGAGTATGGGTGATGTTTTATTTTATGTCAGCCTGGGTGGTCTAGTCTTCTCTCAATTTTTTGTTGTTTTGTGTGTTTCTGGGTTGTTGGCCCTTTCTTTATCTTTATCCGGAGTCTAGCATGAGTCTATGCTAATTTTGTAACAAGGGTCTCGGACCCTTTCAAAATCTATTTTTAATGAAATACATAATTTACTTATAAAAAAAAATCTAAATAAAGTTCAATGAAGGACCTAACTATCAATAAATACATTTATGTTTAATAAAATAAATTATTATTTTTCCAAAAAACAAATCATATTTATGGCTTATAATATTATATACATGTATTTGAATGCATTACAACTATTATGAATATTGTTTCTACATTTTACATTTTACTTTATATTGAAGTTACAATTTTCATTAGGATGAAATATTGAAGAAACTTGCCTAAAAACCATTAGGACCTAGTACATTATCCTTATGAAGGGATAAAACTCCTTCTCTCACCTCTTCCTCTCTAATATCCTTAGTCAATTGTTCATTTATTTTTATTATGATCAAACTTAGTATATCCTAATTATCTTCTTAAGTGGAAATTGATCTTCAGATAATAGTGTTTGGAAAAAATCAACTACCTCTTATCTAATTTCTATTTCGTTACTTATGGTTTGGATATTTTTATTTTTGTGCATATTATCTTATGCTTTAAAGGTTATAAATGAAAGAACTTTATGTTTCAATCACTAACTTCTAATTATTGGTTTCTTGATTTCCATCACCAATAGGTATCCTCTCTTGCCAAAATAATTTGTAACTCTGAATTTAGTTCATTTTCATTTAAGAATTAAGCTTGATCAATTCCACTCTTGTTGATATCTTCTTCTAACTTAATCAATTCTCTTCTAATAAGTTCCATTTTTTAAAATGTATTTCCAAATACCTTTTTGTTCTACCTCCTTACCTCCTTCTTTGTAGTCTTTAATTTACATACCATAATATGTATTTTATATCCCTCTACTAGTATATCCCACCACTTTTCTATCTCTTTGAATATGTCTAGGTGGTGTAGCCACATATATTAAAATTTAAAAGGGTTCTTTTTTTTTAGTAATTTCTTGGTTGCACCATAAAATAAGGGGTATATAGTCCAAACCCATTCAAGGTAAGGCTATAAATTTATGCTCATAATTATCATAAAACCAATCATCTAATATAATAACCCTATCTAATAAAGCATTAATTAGGCTATATCCTCTCCTTTTATTTGATGAAAAAACTTGTTGTCACTTAGGTCTACATAAAAAAGGTATGTTGTAGTTATGAAGTTACTTAGTCTCTCTATACTATCTATGTACTCTTATGTACCTCCTATATTTTTTGTAGGTGTAAGAGGGGTATTAAAATCACCTTACACTATCCATTTAAATCCTCTAGGTTGTTATCCTATTATACCCACAACCCTCCATAATTCCTTCCAAACCATATTGGTGTTAGGGGCATCGATTTTGGTGATCACAAAAGCTAATTTGAATATTTTTGTTGTAATTGAAGATGTTAATTGGTTCATACTCTATAGTAAAATTTCACCTTCATAGTATTCAAAATTCTACATCATAATTATACATCCTAACACCCCTTGTCTATTGCAATACTTTATTATCATTAATAGAAACAATTCACCAATATGTAAAAATATCAAATCATTTATCTCATCATCTTCATAGACGTGTGGAATTTTAGAAAACCAAGAAAGAGATTCTCCATTAAGACAAAAATAAAACATACATTTCCAAAGAGGATTATGATGATACAAGGATTTAAAATTTTACCACCAATCCTTAACATCAATATCATATTCCCCTAAAAATGTTTGTAGCTCCATAGTTGATACCCTAATGCAAACTAGGTTTTTTTGATAATATATATCATGCCCTAATGCAAACTAGGGTTTTATGGAAATAAACATCTTCCCACTAAGTTGAAGCTAAAATTCCATAGAGATAACTAAATCTGTAATTTTTCTTTCAAAAAAAATAAATTGCAACTAATTTCCTTACCCGAACTAAAAAATTTCATCTTTAGAAAAAAATTACGAATTATAAATTCATCACTACTTTTTTTCCACATGTATGACTTTAGAAGGTCGTATCTCCATCAATACTACTTGGATTCCTTCATATGACCACTCATTTTAAAGCTCTACAAATTCTGCACAAATTGATCCAAGAATTGCCTTAAGCGGATAAACTTTCACAGAGATATGGCTTTTGAAAGATGAGATATTTTTCTAGAAAAATCTGTGAAATTCATCACTATCCTTGTTTTGGATGACTAACTTCAAAAGGTCATATCTCCGTCAATATTACTCAAATTCCTTCATATGACCACTCATTTTAAAACTCTTCAAATTATGTACAAACTGATCCAAGATTCACCTAAATTGGATAAACATTCACACAGATATGGATCCTAAAATATGAGATGTTTTTCCAATAAACATTTACCCTAATTCTACAATTTCACACAAAAATCCTCTCTTTGCCAAAATCATTTCTTTGATACCACTTGTTACATAACTTTATCATCATTAACATAAATTATTCACCAATTTACAGAAATATTAAACCATTCATCCACAATACATTATCCATAATAATAATCCACAAATGAGAGATATAGATAATACCTTTAAGGTAGGTAGACACCAATAATAATTCTTATGGAAGGAACAACTCCACAAGATCTCCCAATATCAGAGAGCTGCTCAAGGAGGGAAAAGTCCCATAAGCCACTTCGTGGGCAAAGACGATTACGTAAGATTATTCTCCATGATGATTACAATGACAAATATCTCTTCTCTATATATACATCTTCTTATTCCACTTTGGGGAGCCTACTACTAATATAATATTATATTATATTTTAATAAAATATATTATTATATTATAATATAATAATATAATATAATGTAATATAATATAATATTATATTATATTATATTATATTATAATATTATATTATATTTTAATACAATATAATATTATATTTTAATATAATATAATATTATATTATATTATAATACAATCAACCTTGGGTTATGTATGGCCCATGCCAACCCTTATACAATATAATAATATATCCCCAATTATCTATTCCTAGGTACCCTACCATTGGCCTTCTTCCTAATAGCCTTCTCCACTCCTCTATATTCTTTATGGTGTCTTACTCTAGTTTGTTTTCTTAAGTTTTTGTTCATACAAGAGAAAAGTATATGGTTCTTGGTTCTTAATTGGATCTTTAACTAACCTATTATTGTTAGGAGCATTGATACCCCTAGCATTTTGAATTAGTAATTTCATCGCCCTTGTGTTGCATATTTTATCTAGGGTATCTTGTTTCCCATAAGATTTACCACCCTCTATTTCTTTGGTCCTTTTTTCTTTCAAAGAAATATTTCTACTCAATATGATTCATCTCTTTCAAAGTTAGGAACTTTTTTGGAGTTTCTAGTGACCCATACATTCGGTGTTGATGTTACCTTACTAGATGTATCATTCTTCCTATATCTAATTTGTATTTCTACTATATTACACTCCTTCATGGGATACACTTCTACCTCATCCTCAACTCTTTCTTTTATCCTCACTTCAAACTATGTAGATTTACATGAATCATGACCTAAATCATTATGCTTCATCTCCTCTGCTATTGATATATATGAGATAATACATAGAATAAATTCTTGAGTATTAGTATTGATCTCAACCTGTATATATATTGGTCATCTATCACACCACTTTCTACAATCCTCTTTGTTGGATATTTCAATGCTCGATATGATTCTTGCAAAATTTATATTCTAGTATCTTCCCTCATGTATTTATTTACTTTTTTCTAGTTCTTTCTCACTCAAGCTTTATGGTTGGTTATTTGATCCTAGCTTCCTAATTATTACCGATATTGCTTGAAATATTTAAGGAGTATTTAAAAATCTTAGAAGTGTATTCTACCTTGGAATGCTAATAGAAATATAATTTATTCTATTAATGACTATATTTATCCTTAAATAAAAAATTTAAGGTATAAGCATGATGGTTATAAAAATTGCTTATGTTGAGTTACATTAGTGGATGATGTAATTATAGACAGTAAAATCATGTTAATTGAATAATACTATGATGATGCCACTCTTATAGGTACCATATAACCCCATTGGACAACCCTTAGGGGTTAATTAGGGGTCCTAACAACTTTTGGGAAGGTTTTGGGCCATGTAGCCATGGCCATCCCACCCTAGGACAACCATAATTCATGGTCATCCCACCCAAGGACGAAAAAAAGAAACCATACCTGGGTGGGAAAATCATGGTCGAGACCCCTAAAAAATTCAAGGGTAGGACAAATAGAAATAAAATTATGCCATTTATCCCACCCAATGACTTATGACAAATTGGGAGTCTGTCTAGGTCATCACAAACTACGAGAGATCCAAATTGGAGACCTCTTCCACCCAATGCATGGGAAGGGTTTTGATAAGTGGAAGTACTTACCTTGCATGCTTAAACTTACCCCTTTACCCCTTTGGCCCTCTTGGGCTACAAATTGGAGTGATTCCATTTAATTTTAGAGAGAAGTCTTTGCAAGAATTCACCATGAAGTGCTACCAAGATTCACTCTCACCTTTTTCCCTCGTATTTACCCTTGGAATCTTCATCAATTAAAGGAGATTCCAAGGTATCCCAAAATATGCACATTACTTCCAAAACCCATACCAAAATATGCACAAAAAAATTGATGACAACACCCCTAGGAGTATTATAGACCAGATCCTAGAGGAATTGGTGGTAAAAACCACCCTATTTTATGGTTGTCCCCACCCGAGAAAATTAATAGTCCCAATTGGCTCACCTATGTATGACCATGAATTGGCATAAAATTTTGAATCAATTTTAGTGTAGATCATTTTTAAAGTAGTATATACATCATACTTGAATTTGGTAAAGTTTGGAGCAGTTTTGGACCTTAAATTAGGGTTTTTGTGATGACAATCCCAATTGTCCTACCAAAGAACGACCACATATTCTTCTCACCATTTCATTTCACTTTCTACATAGATAATTCCAAGAGTAGATAATATACATAACGCTAAGTTTTGGTATCATTTGAAGTAGTTTTACATTATCTATTACAATATTTATATCCTATGTTTCATGCATTTCATTGATTTTATCTTAATCCGCACATGCTATTAACCAATTTTAATTTTTTATATGTAGGTACAGGTATTCTAGTGCATGAGGAAGGATCCAGGGTTATGCATAAGGGGTTGGACTCAAAATGTACTTGTCAAAAAATGGCAAATCCTAATCAAAATCAAGGTGAATCCTAAGCAAATCAAATCAATCATCTTCACACCAAAATTTGGGGTATTTGAATCCCTAAAAAAGTAATTTTATATTTGGGTTTAATTTTGACCCATTAAATCACCTTATAACTTCATAAAAATACCACCATTATATCAGGCTCGAAAAGAGCTTTCCAACTAGTACACATATACCTATGTTTGGATATATAATGGCAAATTAACCTTAAGAAAAAATTGGTCGCAAAAATTTTAGGCAAATGGGCTGACGTTGAGGGTCCTCATATTCACCCAATTTGTGAATATTATCCACTATGCATAACCCTATAAGGAGCTAAATATTTGAATATGGATAGTTCATCATAGTTGTAGCAAAAACCCACTTTTCAATCATGAGTGCAAGGAAAATACTCAAAGCGTGTCATAGTTTTATGAAATAATTGGATCCTTCAACATTATAATTGGATTGTATAAATTGATAGCACTCAAGGGGATATTTTATAACCATGCCTTTGAAAAATACAATTATATAAAGAGAAACCCCCATTTCTTTCAAATATTTGTCATTTATTGCTTACTTTATTGTCGCTTTTGAATGCTTGAATAGAACAGTAGATGTAGTTAATTTACCTATGCTAGGTGCACTATTTTTTCTTCTCTACAATGGTGATCATGGTGGAACGCTTGTTTCTTTTCATTTTTTGCAACTTTTGACCTTGTTTTTCCCTTTTGAATGTTGCAGGTTCTGATCATTTTGGACTAAAATGACCCTTGAATTCCTAATTGGAACACCCAAGGACGACCATAGAAACCATCCCACCCAAGGATGACCTCCAAATTTGCAGCCATACCACCCTGGGATGGCCACAAAATAGGAGGTTTTCAGCCCAGATTTCCAAAAACAATAGCTTCTTAGACTTTCAAGGTAGGTGCTTAAATGTTCAATTTGCATTAATGTTGTTTAGAAAAGGGTAAGTTTAACTTTTTATATCTTTTCCTAGCTGATTGAAAGGTATATTTCCCCTTTATTAAATTTCAAAATAACAAACAAAAGAAAAATAGGGAAAAGAACAACTTAAGTATGCATTTGAATGTTTTTACTGCTTGCGACCTACCTAACGGTTAGGTTGTCATATAGGATAAGTATTTTGTAGGTTCCTTATTCATGCATATATTTTTGAAAGTGAAACATTCTTTGTGCATTTAGTGAACTAGCATTGAGTGCTCTCTTGTTTTACTTTATTTAAGGATAAAAGGAACCATACACACCATGTCATATTTGAACATTAGTGAGTTGGAATTTCATCCCCAACCACTAATAGAGATCAACGACGGTGGGTTTCATCTCCACCCATTGGCTTACATCCTACGAACCCTATTTTTAGCCAAAGCCAGCTCCAAGAACTATCATAGCTTGTGGAATAGAGCATGTATCTCTCTTCAAAGAGGTATATCATTGACCACGATGAACTAGGTGAGGATTGGCAGGACCTGTGCTCCCTGATCGGGTATGGACTTCATATCCATACTTTTGTGGGTTTACATGATCAAAATTTCATTGTCGGTTGTTGAGATATGAGTATACAGGTGAAATTCCTTAAAAAAATGAGAATTACATCAATAATATTCAAACATGTGAAGATAGAACTCTTTGTAAAACAACAATTCAAAAATACACAAAATAGTTTTAGGAACACATATAAATATTTAAAATATATAAACACTTGTATTATTGTGTGTTTTTATTTTTGTGTTTTAAATCATTAAAATTTATAAAGGAGATAATCACATAGGGTTTAGAAGGAAGTAGTCATGGTATGCACCCATAGCCAAGCCCACTCAAGGGCTGATGCTATAGGGATTAGGTAAGAAGATGTATATCATCTCCTATTTGACCCTAAGGATTTGGTTATACCTCCTTGGTGGCCTCCTACTTCACCCAAGTCCTAGAATGTCAAATAAGGAACCTAGCCTCCAAGGGACCCCCATGCGAGACACCCCTACAGGTTGTGGTCCTAATTAGGGAAATTATTTTTTGAGTATAGACACTTCACATGCCTTATTTAAAGAATAAAAACCACACATTTAGGTTCCAAAACATAGAGAAATACCATACATTTGCATGCCTGCTTGGTATACCTCATACACCTATGTTCAGGATCAAGACTATGCACCATGGATAGGGCTAAATGATCATAATACATCCTCAAATCACCCTAATAGGTTTGAAAACTATAAGAACCAAGATGAGTATAATACTCATCACACTGGGTGAGATAATTCTACCCTTCCATTCCTCATTGATGAAGGAAGGCACGAGGAAAGTCTTGACTATCCTCAGTTTAATTACTCCATCTAAGCATGATGTGCTTATGCACCAGTGAAGTACAAAGAACATCTATTTAGGAGTGAGCCTCAAGTAAATGTGACCTCTCTCAATCGAGGAATTTATCATATCCTCTTGAATAGGATATGTATCATGGTAATAGCGCAAGGGCTCATAGGCCTTGCAATTTTGAGTAGATAAACCAATTTGTCAAAAGGTATACTGACTGACAAGATCAATTTAATCATATTTGACTAGATAAATAACACTTGGATCTCTTAGATCAAACATCAATTAGAAAAACAAAGGATTGAACAATAGATTCAAGAGACCTTGCACAACGGGGTTCCTAGCCCAAGTACGCATATACATGGGGTTCATCAGAGGCAACCCACTTTTAACCAAAATAGGATTCCTAGGCCTAATAAAATGGTTCCTCCTAGACCTCCTAGGCCTAATCAGGACTTACCTCCTAGGCCAAACATATATCACCTTTAGCAGGTGTTTGTTCCTCCTTGTAGATCCATTCAGGAAACACCTTACGGGACCTATGATGATTTATAACCATAAGAGGAATATCAAAAAGCACCTAATGAAGGTATGGTTTATGACAATCAACATCCACATCATATGCTAGGTATTCCTCACCCTCCCTCGTAGGGCAAGAGTAAATAAGAAAAAATTAAATTCTTTGATACGTATAGAGCATTACTTGAGCTCATGGAAATTATAGAGAGTAAGACAACTAGGTTTGAGTAACAAAAGCCCACTTTGTACCAGTTGCACAATCGATTGCTTCACCCGTATATACCTTCCCCTCCATAACTGAAGCATTTTAAAATTCCCAAGTTAGATAAATTTAAAGGAGAGGAATATGCATAGGAGCACGTCACTAGGTTCATGAACTAGTGCTTTAGTATCGAGGAAAATTATGTCTTACCCTCTTTGGCCCAACCGTAGAGTGGTATAATCAACTTCCAAGGCATAGTTTCCATTCCTTTGAACAATTTGCAGATGAATTCTTGGAATGTTTTACCTTCAACACTAAGTGAAAGGTGACTCTAATAGACCTCATAGGATTAGAGAAATATGAATATGAGTCAATCACAAACTATGGTAACAGGTGGTGAACACTTATTACTAAGATACCATACCTATTACCAGTGTCTAAGCTAAATCGAATGTTTTTAACAGTTTTTTAAAGCCAATATTATTATTGCTATAACTCAAACAATATATAACTCTTGAAGATGCTCTAGCGTAGGCTAGAACTATAGAAGAAATTAAAATTCAACAGGGGAAAATCACAAAACCTTACAAAAATGAGTGGACTAAGAAACCAAAGGGTAATTTGACATAATCAAAGCAGGTCGTAGTGAAACAATTTGCCATCAATGTATCAGAGCCTATGTAACCAACACCACCTCAAAAGGTAAATTATCAGGCCCAACCTCCTCTTGTAAGTTACAACAACAACAGTCAAGCAAGGGCAAAATCAGCAATGTTGTTCTAGGTGACAATTTACACCCTTTTTAGTCGATGGAATCCCTATTCAATCATCTATATGTGGCCAAGGTGATTACTCTACCTAAGATATAATATATAGACCCGAGTACAAGAAAAAAATAGCCTATGGGATGTCATGAATATCTATATTGTAGATACCATAGGCAAATTGGACATGACTTGCTAATGTGCTATGGTTTCAAAAACCTAGTATAAGATATAATCGAGAGGAATGACCTTAAATTAAATAACCCTCTCATGATAAATAATCGACAAATGGATGTTTTTAAAGACCCATTATCGACTCATGAGGTGCAAGAAAATCCTACCAAAAAAGTAAATGAGGTCCATGTGACACCTCCTCAACAAGGGTTCATTGGGATGGTTAGCATTATGACAAGGAATCGACGCTATCCAAATCTAGTTGCACCACCTGTAGCTTCAAGTGATATCCCCTAAAAATCACAACTTTTACCATCTCTAGTGCAAAGCCTTCCACCTCATCCAGTGTTTATAATAAAAAGTAAGCTTGATCAAAGCTTACGAATAACATCGGCCAAAATTTCTATATATGAGATTATTCAACAATCTCCACCTCATCAAGAAGCTCTTATGGATATTCTTAATTTGATTGACCTATAGCCCCAAGATTCTAACTTCTTTATCAATTTTTTGGGGCATATTCAGCAGTGTAAAGAGCGAGTGATCACATTTCACAAAAATGAACTCAAACCAATTGTAAGTGATGTGGTTGATCATCCTCTACACATCATTACATGTGTAAATGGAACACCCTATAAGAGAGTTCTAATTAACACTTTTTTGTCAAGTAACATCATAACCACCAATGCTATCAAACATCTAGGACTTCCAAAATCCCATGTTGTTCCATCCACCTACAACCTCTGAGCATTTAATGATACAATATGCTCAATAGTTGGCAATATAGTCCTACTTATTCATGTGGGACGTAAAAATATACCAATGTTATGTTACATATTGGAGGGCATAATGGCCTACAATATATTTCTAGGTAGACCTTATATTAGGGACATGAAGTGCATCCCATCCAACACTAACCAATGTTTGAAGTATACTTATGAAGGGAAAGTACATGTTATCTTTGTAGACCTTGTGCGCTTCAAATACTGCAACTTGGTGCATCATATCCCCAAGTCAAAATTACCATCGACTCATGTGGACTTCCAACTAAATACATCTATTTAGTGTCCAATTCCCTCACCATAACCTTCCATTAATTCATTACCATATTATTCCATACCATCATCATCATTGACACCTTCAGAAACACCTTCATCATCATCCAATCCTCTACATAAGAACATATCGAAGAGACCGATTGATGAGATCCCTCCCATCATATCCACCATTTCCATGAAATATATTCCTATTCTAGCATATTAGTAACCATATCATGAGGTAGGTATTGATTTATCTCAATCCTTGCTTCTGTCTCCTTCATCTTCACCATCCTAGGTCACAGTCCATTTGGCTAATACAAGTTTGGGAGAATATCTAGTGAGGAACATCATAAAAGTTCCAGCCATTGAGATAATATAGAATATGGAATGATCTCATCTTCCCATAGGTACCATTGTACCTTTAGGTATACCTCCCAACCAAAATAATTTCATATATGAGGGTATTGAATATAAAACAAAGCCATATCCTCAACATTAAGAGGATGAAGAACTTTCTTTGAGAACATCAATTACATGTCTAATCCTAACTATGCCTTGTGATATCTCCATCACTTCTATTGATATGGCTATGGTTTGGAGTTATATGAAAAAAATACTTGTATTCCTTACCAGCGACATACCGGAGTATTGGAGCCATTTATCTGGGCACATAAGATCCATATTAGAAAAGTTTTAATAGGGTATGGTTTAGTTTAAGAAGCTATTTGGGCCTCATGTCCAAGGAATATTACTACCTAAACTCTGATACCAACTGTGATAACCTAGCCAAAAACACCTTGGTTGTAACATTCAAACACACCTAAAGGTTGGAAAAACTAAGAAGATAGCTAATAAATATTTTTTTTTTTAAGGTTTAATTTTGCATCCTTTTTGTATTAGTTTTTGAGAATTTAACCATTATAGATGGCTTCCTAAGTGGACAATATTGGTTGAGTCCCATACAAGGTATCATTTAGTGATTCAAATTATCACCTAGTTCTTTGGTGAGTCATGAATCATAGTGTGGGTTATCCTCTAGGGCCCATAACACGTAGAGAGGAATACAACTCTTGTCCTTGCATATTTAATAGTAACCCTAAGATAGTATAACTCCTTATACTAATCCATATGTTACCAGACATGTAAGGGTTTTAGCATAAATATTGTGGTGCTTAACTGAAGACCATGATACACCATGGAAATTAAGGATGAGTCATTCACCTAAATCTAAACATGAATCCTCAATGACATTGTAAATATAGTGGTATGTCCCATACCATACCACTAAGGAGTTTATCTAGAATTACTATATCTTCTATCAATATTTTCCTACATCAAATAATATTCATCGAAGGTCTAGTCATACTTTCAAAGCTTCTTATTTTCAATTCCACACAAGGTCCACCATCGCACTGCTTGCACAATGACATAGATGAGATGTCCCATACCACATCTGATTACTCGTTCTAATTAATCAAAAAGTGGTTTTTCCTGAATCACATTGAATGTATACTCGCATCCCAATGGTAGAGGGTGACTTAATATATATAAGTCTAAGGTTATCATATCATCCTCACTGATGATTATGATATAGGGTAATTTTAAGGCTATAAATATAATTATTCCAATGTAGGATACACATAGTCTAACTCATTATGATCCATAAAAAAAATCTTTAACTAAGTTTCACTTAAACGAAACTATTTTTGAGATAACTCTCTTTCAATATTGTAAAAGAAAATATAAAATATTCTAATTAATTTTAGTGCACTTAATAAAATACTATAATATTTTATTTAGAACTGAAATACCTCTAAATACAAAGCATGCTCGATTTAACATGAATTTCTTATTATTAAAAATACTATAGTATTTTGTTTTAGAATATTCTATCCATTGTTAGCATGCTCAAATTCAGAGTAAACTATAAATATTTATTCCAATAAATAAACTGTGTTCATCATTGTAAAGGTTTATCTAATTATTTAATACTATTGTCAAGTATGATGTATAGAAATATATGCTCGCATTCCTGATAATGTTTTATTAATCGAATTAACCAAGGTATATTGGTTATAAGCAATTTTTTTAAAGTTCAACCTTGCTAATTGGATAATAGTGAAGAAGAAAAAAATGAATTCTTCTAACTTTGTTAATTACCTTATGTAAAGAAAATACAACCTTTAATATTAATTAACATAATGATTATGGAGCTATTCATTTGGTAGTAATCACATTTAATCAGGACATCAAATAGTAAAAATAGAACTAAACAACCAACTATTACCTTATATGGTTATTTATCGAATCTTATATAAATAATTATAAATGTGCCAAGAAGGAGGATAATACTAATTACACAATCATATTACTAAGAATTCATTATAATAGCAATAAAACCATAGAAAATGAATATTCTTGAGATTGGAAAACTTCCAGTTCATAAAGTTATTTCCTATATCCCATACAACTTATAAAAGAAAACTTTATCAAGCAATTGTATATTAAGCTCTACCCAAAGTAAGATACACTTCTCAAGTAAGAATAGATAGCATTAACTATGGATGTGAAAACAATTAATTTCTATACTTCTAATCAAAGTTAGACGTACTCAATGAATATTTAATTATAGTATTGTGTAGTACATAATATAGATACAAGATTTAAGAAGTAAATAATTAATTTATGTGGAAGTAGTATATACTTATCCACATGTATATTCCAAGTGAATATTAAGAATCTAACATAGGTTTAGATAAAATCAATAGGCTTAATAAGAAAACTTTATGATCATTCCTCCACAAAATAATCTATGGAAATAACATGTCATAATACTATGTTCCAATACATTTAATGCATAGGTACCTCTAAACCTAAAACACCCAATAAGAAAATAATTGGTAAGATTTTGTCGAGAATAATAAATATGCAATAAGAATTCTATGCGAAGTGGCCACTTATATTAATTATCTACAACAATATATCAAGCCTTTATGATGTCAAGGTAGACTTGTATAAGTGGCAATACTTAATCCAATATCAATAGCAACTTGATTCCTCTCCAATATTTGAGCTTTTAAGTATTGTTTGAGTGGGATAAAAATGGATTTGATTGACACTTATTAGAATGGAAATGGTATCTATACATGCCCAGCTATATCTATACATATTTTCCAACATAAACTCAATGCAACCATGGGAACAAACCATTACACATTCATTTCAATTTTAGCCACAAGCACATACATTTCAGCCACAAAATACTCATATATTTCAATGCACATATATTACATTTTTAGTCACAAAATACATATATATATATATTTCAAATATAGTCACAACTTAAAACATAAAAAGTACATACATACCAAGCTCTTACCAAGTAATGACTTACATGAAATTCAAAATTTTCTCACACAAGTAGAGGTCAAATAACACGTGTATTCTAGAACATGACTCAATGAGATTTTATCATATTATTATCTTAAAGTATTATGTCTGATCCTTCTGTATTAATGGAAGTAAGGATACCACTATATTAAGGCTGAGGAGAAATTTATTCCAAGGTCATGGGTTTCTAAGTTACTTCTACGCAACAGAAAAATTTATAGTAGTTCACCACTTTTCAAGTTATCCATTGCTACATCCTACAAGAATTCTAAAACATAAACTCATAAAATATCATCGAATTAATAACAAGATTAAACACAACCATCCTATGTACATAACAGAAATATAAAACTTGATTGTGAATTCTCCTTGGTATTCTTCTACCAGCTCTATAGCAACCCACAAATATAATAACTCTAATCACTTTTCCTACGTAACTCATTCAAGTTATTTATATAATATATGAGGTTGTTATAGTGCATGGAAGGACCAACTCATCGCAGTCTTATTTCACCAGATGGTTAGGAAGGGCTTCTCCCAAGTTTCAATTTCCATATGGGGAAAATACATTAAAGGATTTAATATTTATACTCTTCTATATAAGAAAAATAATACTAATCCCCCTCGATTTATTTATTTATTTAATTATTATATTATTTTATAGATAATATTGAAATTAACAATCATATTTTAATAAAAAAATTATTGTAAGAAGAAAATATTAAATTATTCTTTCCTATAATAAGACAAGATATAAAACAACCAAACAACACATCAAATAATCAAGGTATACACACACACTAATCTTGCAACACACAATCAAAATACATCTACATGAGTATCATTAACTAAGCTTCTATGTACTCAGAAGCCACTTCATCACATCCCATTTTAATTCTTGAGGACCTGTATCTACAAAAAAAAGACTATTATTAGTACTATATCCCAAGAATAATTAAGCGTATTAATATAATAATTATAGAAAGATATGTGAAATAATATAAACAACAATATCATAAAGCATGTCTTGGGGAGGATCGTTACAATAAAGAGTTAAGTTCAAGAGTTGTTGAACAAGAGGTTGATCAAGGAGAGTTTGATCATGTGTGTGGTACTAGGTGTACTTGTACCAAAGAAAGGTGAAGAATGGTTAATATGTATATATTTAAGGACTATCAATAAGATAACCATAAAGTATAGATTTTATTTTCCATGCATGGATAATTTAATGGATTGGTTGAGTGGAGCAAAGTACTTCACAAAGTTAGATTTGAAAAGTGGTTACGATCAGATCCAAATCAAGGAAGGAGATGAGTGGAAAATTGTACTCAAGAAAAATTATAGATTTTATGAGTGGTTAGTTATGCCATTCAGATTAACATATGCACCCAATACATTTATGCGGTTAATTAATTAAGTGCTTAAGCCATTTCTTGGAAAATTTGTGGTTGTCTATTTGGATGATATTTTGATATTCAGTAAGAGCAAGGAAGAGCATTTGAAACATTTGACTAGGGTTATGCATAAGGGGTTGGACCCAAAATGTACTTGTAAAAAAATGGTGAATCCTAATAAAAATCAAGGCAAATCCTAAGCAAATCAAATAAATCATCTTCACACCAAAATTTGGGGGTATTTGAAGCTCTAAAAAGTAAGTTCATATTTGGGGTACATTTTGACCTATTAAATCACCTTATAACTTCATAAAAATACCACAATTAGATCAGGTTCAAAAAGAGATTCCCAACGAGTACAAATATGTGTATGTTTGGATATATATTTTGGTGAATTTACCCTAAGAAACAATTGGTACCAAAAAAATTAGGCAAATGGGTCGATGTCAAGGGTCCTCATATTCGCAAATTTCCAATTTTGGAAATCCTAATATTTTCCCAATTTATGAACATTCACCACAGTGCATAACCCTACATTTGAGATTGGTCTTGAAGAGATTGAAGGAAGAGAAGTTGTTGATCAACTTGAAGAAGTGTAGTTTTATGAAATAAGAATTGGCGTACTTGGATTTTTTGATATCATAAAAAGGATTGCAAATGGATCATAAGAAGGTTAAGGCCATTGTCAATTGACCATCACAAATAAGTAAATTTGAGACAAGGAGTTTCCATGGTCTAGCATATTTCTATAGGAAGTTTATCAAAAACTTCAATGGGATTTGTAAATCGATTATAGAAACCCTAAAATGAGGAAAGTATGAATTTAAGTGGAAAAGTGCAATAGAAAGCAATTTTTATGTTTTAAAGAAAAATATATTAGAGCAACTAGTTCTAGCCTTACCAAATTTTTAATAATGTTATTCAAGTGGATTGTGATGCAATTGGGATAAGAATAGGAGGATTTTTAAGCTAGGAAGGTAAGCCCATTGCCTATCTTAGTGAGAAGCTAAATGAATCAAAGAGGAAAAACTTAATCTATGAACATAAATATTATATTATCATTCAAGCCCTAAAAAATTGGAGGTATTGTTTGTTGCTAAAATAATTTGTGTTGTTGATAGATAATCATGCTTTATAGTTTATTAATAATAATAGTAAGTTGAATTAAAGGTATATGAAGTGGGTAAAATTCCTCTAAGGATATTCATTTATTTTGAAGCATAGAAGTGGTAAATTAAATTGAGCAACTGATACCTTGAGAAAATAAAATTTGTTTGTGCATATAATAAGTGTAGAAGCTTTTGGTTTTGATGCCATGAAGGAACTTTATAAGGGTGATAAGATATTAAGAATGGTTTGGGAGCATGTATCTATCCTATCATAGGATATAGAACTGCATGGCTTGAATATTTTCTCCAAGAAGAAATTTTATTCAAGGGGCACCGCCTATGCATACCACGATGTTCAATGAGATAAAATCTAATAAGGGAAAAACATAGTGGAGGCCTTGCAAGATATTTTTGGATGGATAAAACCTTGAGATAACTTGAAGAATAATTCTATTAGAATGGGATGAATACAAATGTAATAAAATATGTACAAGGTTGTCAACTATGCCAACATGAAAAAGGAAAATATAAAAATATCGGATTATATCGACCATTACCAATTCCAAAGAGATCATGGGAGGATATATCATAGATTTTGTTCTTGGATTACCAAGTACTATTAAAAAGAATTTTGTTGACTATATTCATGATTTACATCAGGAGGTGTGAAGTGATTGAGAAAAAATACCATGAACTATAAACAACATGTTGATCACAAGTGAAGAGCTAGAATTTTAGGTTGGAGATTTGGTTCTAGCATATTTTTGAAAGGAGTGATTCCAAAAAGATACTTACAATAAGTTAAAGTCTTAAGGAAATTTACAGCTAATTATTATGAAATAGAACTACTTGAAGGAGTGGATATATCATCTATCTTCAATGTAGCAAATCTATATCCTTGCCATGAAGGATCAATTTGTGAAGAATAGTATGCAACTTTAATTTTTTTACAAATTGATTGGGTATAATAGTTGCCAAAAAATAAACGTGATTAAATTGAGATGATCATAGATTCTAAGGTGGACAAAGGGATAAGAGGAAAGGAATATAATGAATATTTTATCAAATGGAATAATTAGGTAATTGATGATACCACATGGATGAATGCATTTGAGATTTCTAAATATGAAGTTCAAATTAAAGACTTGCTAAATGTTCATGAACCATTTTTTATACTTGATGAGAATGATGTAGAATCATCTCGATAATATCTAGAATATGAACAGTTATGGAAGTAAAATCCTTAAAGTTCACTTGTTATGCAACTAAAATTATAAATTATATGCTTTTTTCTAAGAGGGAGGGCTGGCAAAGAGATGAAAAAGAAGTTAGCAATTTCCTTGTAATCTTGATAAATAAACAAAAGTGTCTTTATCCATTTAGCTTTGTGATACTTGTTGTTGTAAACTGTAAACATAGAATTACATGTGTTATATTATTTTTACTGGTGTAGGTTCCTGAGGATCATTCAGTATGTTGCAGTCCAAAAAGGAAGATCCATGGCATTGGCATTAAAATTTGTACAATTACTACTTAGATTGAAGGATTTTTTATGGTTGTATGATTATTTTTAGGATTGCATAGTTGAGTATATAAACCAAGTTGTCAAAAGGTATTTTTACTGCCAAGATCAATTTAAATAGCTTTGACTAGATAAATAATGCTTGGATATCTTATATCACCAAAATCAATTATAAAAACAAAGGATTGAATAATAGATTCAAGAGAACTTGCACAACGGGGTTCCTACCCCAAGTATGCATAGCCATGGGATTCATCAGAGGTAACCCAATTTTAATAAAAATAGGCTTCCTAGGCCTAATAAAATGGTGCCTAATCGACCTCCTAGGCCCAATAGAGAATTACCTCCTAGGTAAAACATAGATCACCTTTAACAAGTATTTGTTCCTCTTTGTAGATCCCTTCAAAAAACACCTTACGGGGCCTATGATGATTTGGAACTAGAAGAGAAATATCTAGAAGCACCTTATGAAGGTATGGTTCATGAAAATAAACCTCCACACCATATGCTTGGCATTTCTCACCCTCCCCCATAGGGCTAGAGTAAAGAAGAGGAGATTAAATTCTCTGATACGTATAGAGCATTACTTGAGCGCATGGAAATCATAGAGAGCAACACAGTTGGGTCTAGGTAACAAAAGCCTACATTGGTCATCTAAGGTTGTACGGTTGTTGTTAGGATTGAATAGTTACCTAGGATTTTATGATTTCTACTTTGTTTGAATGGTTATCTAACCATTGTACAATAGTTATCCAACTATTGAATGATTACTCGACTATTATATGGTTTTCCTAATTGAATGATTACATTGCTAGTGAATAGTTGCCTAGATCGTATGATTTTATAGATTGTACAACTATATGGATTGAGTGGTTTATTTGATTGAATTATTTCCCATGTGATTTCATAATTGTCAATACTAGATCATTGAAGAAGAGGATATTAGGCTTTTTTTAGTCTTCTTGGAGGTGTCATATTTTTACCGCATCATAGAAAGAAAGTAGTTTAAGGAAGATCAATAGAAAAATATTATATAGTCTAGTTTACCTAATTAAAAATAAAATGTTATATTTTTATGATGGACGTAGTTGTTATGGAGTATCCATAATAACATACATGTACCTGTGTATGAAATTTTTTATATTTGAGATATTTATTAAAGGAAAATAGATGCTAATATTTTTGAAATATTGTCATAAGAATGTCTTGTTAGTTAGCATAAACAAAAAGTGATAAATAATATATTTATATATATATATATATATATATATTATTTGTGGAAAACATCCCAAAAGGGATGCCACTTTTGGGTAAGACCCAAGGAGGCAGGGGTATCCATTCCACAAAAAACGCTCAGGACTTAGACTTGGCCTACCACCTTTGACATACTCAAGGAGCAAACAAACACACAAAACCAAATTAAAAAAAGTAAATAACAACAAAAATAATAAAATAAAATAAAAAACATGCTCCTTGAGTGTGTCAAAACCAAAAGCACAACCAAGCACGCATAATAAGATAAAAGAAACCACAACACAAACCACATAGAAAAACACAAGAACCACATAACAAAACACAAACATGACAAAAACAACATAACACTACAAAGACATAACCCAAAAAAACATGAAAATAAACACAACCAAAACCTAAAAAATAAAATAAAAATAAAAATAAAAATAACAACCAACAACAGACAATAAACAAAAACAAAAAACATAGAAAACACTCACACATAAAAAAATTAAATAACACAAACAAAGAGAAACCCAAGAACAAGAACGAAAAAACACAAGAACAATAACAAAAAACATAAAACAAAACAACAAAACAACAAAAACACAAAAACAAAAAAAAACAACACAAAGAACACAAAAACAAAACAAAACAAAAGAACCCACCCACCTTAAAAAACTAAACAAAAAAACAAAGAAGACAAAAAAAAAAAAATGAACAAAACAATGATCTATCTAGACCAGAAGACTATTAATGCAGGAATCAACAGAGGAAACCAAATAAAGAATAGAATGAGTTAGGGAACTAAAAAAACTGAATGAACCAAAGAGAAACAAAAAAAAAACAAGAAGAAACTAGGTACCTTCAGAACTGGAGCCATCCAAAGAAATGATAGAAATAAGAGCTTCCCTAATTTGAGAAGCCCACCATATAGGAGGGTGGCCATAACAAGTAAGATCACCTTTGTCCAAAGCCCAATTAGCTAAAGCATTAGCACTCTTGTTTTGATCTCTGACCACATGATTGTAATCAACTTTCAAAAATCCCATCTGGATTTACTGAATCATCTCAATAATTCTTTTTATTCTGCAATCCACCTTATTTTTATTCTTAGGAGTCTTCAAGGAGTCTTAATATTATGGAAACAAAAATCTAGAATTCAATGGCTCAAAGAAGGAGATAGAAACACAAATTTTTTCCACAAATATCTTCTAGCTCGAAGATCTCACAACTTTATTTCTTCCTTAAAATCATATTCTGGAGATGTTGTTTATACTTGGGATGGCATGAACTCTATTGTTGTTGATTACTTTTCCAATATTTTTGCTGCTACTCCCCTTGACTCAGCTTCACAATATAATGTTCTTCAAGCAATCCCTTCTATTATCACTTCTAAGGAGAAATCTATTTTGACTGCTACTGTTACTATCAATGAGCTTCAACAAGTAGTTTTTAAAATGTAAAAAGGGAAAACCCCAGGTCCTGATGGTTTTCCTATTGAGTTCTACCAAGAGTTTTGGGATATCCTTCATGTTGATTTATTAGAGGTGGTGGAAGAAGCCAGGAAAGCCAAAGAAATTTTGAAGGTTATCAATAAAACTTATATTAATCTTGTTCCAAAAGCTCAAGAGGTTGATCATATCTCAGCTTTTAGACCTATTGCTTTATGTAATTTTCTTCTCAAAATCATTACTAAAATCATGGCAAAAAGGTTGAAGCCTCTTTTGCATAATATTATTTCCCCAGAGCAAGGGGGTTATGTGGAAGGATGTCAAATAGTATATGAGATAGTTCTTGCTCAGGAAGCCATCCATTCCATGGATATGCAAAATTCTCCTTCCATGTTCATTCGATTAGACTTATCCAAAGCTTATGACAGAGTGGATTGGCACTTCCTTATCAAAGTTTTGAGGCAATTTGGTTTCTCTAAGTATTGGATGGATTGTATTATGGGATGTATCTCTTTAGTTTCCTACTTAGTTCTTATCAATGGCAGGCCTTCTCAGTCTTTCCCGGCTTCCAGAGGTATTAGGCAAGGTGACCCACTATCCCCTTATTTATTCATCATTCTTGCTGAATGCTTGGGTAGGACTATAACCAAAAAGAGGGAAAACAAAACCCTTGAGGGAGTTACCATTACTCATGGATCTAGACCTATCTCTCATATTTAATTTGTGGATGACTCTACTATTTTAGGTAAAGCTACAGTTAAGGAAGCTTCTAATATTAAGCAAATCATTAGCTATTTTTCTAAGGTTATTGGGCAGTTGATCAATGAAAACAAATCTAAAGTTATTTTCTTTCACTGCTCTGCTAGACAGGAATCCATGGTCCTGGATAAGCTAAAATATAAGAAGACCCCTCTTCTGATCACTTATTTAGGTATTCCCATAAATATTCAAAGGCAGAAAAATAAATATTTGAATTGGTTGTTGGACAAAGTCAAGAAGAAATTTGGAAAGTGGACCAACAAGTGGCTTTCTTATGGGGGTAGAATCACCTTGGTAAAATTAGTCTTTCAAGCTATTCCTATTTATGTTTATTTCGTTTTGAATATTACAAAGGCTGTTCTTCGAGAATTGGATCAAATCAGTCATCATTTCCTTTGGAGTGGTACTAAGGAGAAAATAAAATAGGCCTTGGTGAAATGGGATACTTTATGTCTTCCTAAGAGTGAAGGGGGGTTAGGTTTACGGTCTTCAATTAATAACAAAAAAGCTTTAGCTGCTAAATTATATTGGAGGATGTTGCATAACCCCAATGCTCTTTGGGCCAATAATATCTGTGCTAAATATACTGAGAACAAAAGTCCTGAAGACCTTGTTCGCTATCAACTTCCTTCCAAAGGTTCTCCCATTTTAGCAGTTCTTAAGACTGGTGAGGATTTGATTTAGAAAAAATTATTTTGGATCATTCATAATGGTCAACATGCAAATTTTTGGATAGATTCTTGGGATGGTCACAAGCCTTTGATAACTCAGTTTCTCGATTGGAGGCCTTGGATGGAGGAGCTTCACCGAGCTAATTGGATAAAGGTGGCTAATTATCGTCGGTACCATACTGGTAATTCAAAGGTTGGTAGATATTGGATCCCTATTGAGGACTAGCCTATTCAAATCCCAGAAAGGCAAAGACAAGATATCCAAGGTATCCTTCATATGAGATCCCTCTCTTGGTCCCATGAAAAATATTGTTTTGGATGGAACAACACTACTAAGGGTGAGTATTCAGTTTCTCAAGGTTATTTGACCTTATGCCATAATAATCCCAACCATTCTTCTGACATATTTTTTCAATTGTGGGCTCAAAAGCTTTGGCCTAAGGTGAGGTTCTTTAATTGGCTTTTATTGCATCGTAGGGTGCTTACTAGTGAGCAACTTATGAAGCGTGGTTTTCATGGCCCTTTTAGATGTGAAATGTGTGAAGAGAATGTAGAAAATATCAACCATATTTTTATTGAGTGTACTTTAGCCTCTGAGCTATGGAGGAGAATGGCCACTTTACTTGGTTTACAGTGGTCCAATTTTTTTACTTTTGAATAGCTTTGGAGGGATTGGCCTAATCAAGAGGGTGTTGATCATTTTATTAGGCAGTTAGTTTGGATGGGTTCTACCATATTTCTTTGGAATATTTGGAATGAAAGGAACAACCAAATTTTTAATCAATAGAGGAAGGATATTCACTATATTTGGCAAAAGACCATAGCCAAATTAGTTGAATCAGTCCATCATCTCCTTAATCACACCCAAAACTCCCACCAAATATGGGATCAAGTGATGCAAAGATTGAAGATTAAACCTTCTAAGGGCAACCATCTTAAAGGGAATGTGAGTAATAGTAAATTGGATAGGAATAGAAATTGGCAACCTCCTCCTAAGGATTTTGGAAAAGTCAATACTGATGGAGCCTCTAGAGGGAACCCTGGAAAAGCCAGTGTGGGAGGAATTGATAGACTTTCAGATGGCTCCTTGGTTTTTACTTTTGTTGAGAATTTGGGTATTCTTTCCAATAACCTTGCTGAGGGGTATGGTATCCTTAGAGGTCTTCAGGAGGCTACTAAGGTTGGATGGGAAAAGGTGTTAGTTGAGTCTGACTCTCAACTTATGATTAATATCTTGAAGAATCCTTCTAATAATCATAAGGTGGATTGGAGAATAAAAAAAATTATTGACAAGATTCAGTTAATCCAGATGGGGTTTTTGAAAGTTGATTACAATCATGTGGTCAGAGATCAAAACAAGAGTCCTGATTCTTTAGCTAATTGGGCTTTGGACAAAGGTGATCTTACTTGTTATGGCCACCCTCCTATATGGTGGTCTTCTCAAATTAGGGAAGCTCTTCTTTCTATCATTTCTTTGGATGGCTTCAGTTCTAAAGGTACCTAGTTTCTTCTTGTTTTTTTTTTTTTTGCTTCTCTTTGGTTCATTCAGTTTTTTTTAGTTCTCTAGCTCATTCTATTATTTATTTTGTTTCCTATGTTGATTCTTGCCTTAATAGTCTTATGGTCTAGATAGGTCTTTGTTTTGTTCTTTTTTTATTTCTTTTTTCCTTTTTGTTTTTTTTGTTTAGTTTTTTAAGGTGGGTGGGTTTTTTTATTTTATTTTGTTTTTGTGTTCTTTGTGTTGTTTTTTGTTGTTCTTGTGTTTTTGTTGTTTTGTTTTTTTTTAATGTTTTTTGTTATTGTTCTTGTGTTTTTTTTTTCTTTCATTCTTGTTATTGAGTTTCTCTTTGTTTGTGTTATTTCGTGTTTTTATGGGTGAGTGTTTTCTATATTTTTTGGTTTTTTTATTGTCTATTGTTGGTTGTTTTTTATTTTTATTTTTGTTTTATTTTTTAATTTTTAAGGTTTTGATTTTGTTTATTTTTCTTGTTTTTTTTTTGGGTTGTCTTTGTAGTGTTCTGTTGTTTTTGTCTTGTCTGTGTTTTGTTATGTGTTTCTTGTGTTTTTCTATGTGGTTTGTGTTGTGGTTTCTTTTATCTTATTGTGCGTGTTTGGTTATGCTTTTGTTTATGACACACTCAAGGAGCATGTTTTTTATTTTATTTTATTATTTTTGTTGTTATTTTCTTATTTTTAATTGGGTTTGTGTGTTTGTTTGCTCCTTGAGTGTGTCAAAGGTGGTAGGCCAGGTCCGAGTCCTAGGCATTTTTGGTGGAATGGATACCCCTGCCTCCTTGGGTCTTACCCGAAAGTGGCATCCCTTTTGGGATGTTTTCCACAAAAAAAAAAAAAATGTATTAGTTTCAAATGTTTCTAGGTGCTACTAAGCTCAATTATCATTTTTACTTATTTAAGGAGAACACATTTTAGTATTTAAAATAAAAAATAATTCTTGAATTATAAGTATATTGTTACCATTTCTTATAATTTTAAAAGCAACTAAAATTTAAGGTATGCGAAGAGACAACATTACTTATAAGATATTATAATCAATAATTAAATGAACTCTTATTTTTTTTTTTGAAAATAATAATTATATTATTTTAGGCATTTCTTAAATAGTATTACTAATACTTATTTAAAATACAATCACAACTAATTTTAATCAATAATTTTTTATAATATAAATATTATTTGGATAGTTATTAATAATATTTTATCACAATTTGAATATTTAAGTGGATAGATAATATTAAATTAAACAATCAATAAAATAAGATATTACTAGTTATTCTATTACATGTATGATTAAATATTTCTAAGAATGAACTGAAAATACATCTTGACCAATATTCATGTGTTAACAATTACAAACATAACTTATAAGGAATATTAGGCTTATATATTAAGTCAAATTAGAAAATATTTCAAAAAATTATAGAGAATAGATTTACTTTTGTTCTATTTACTCCTAATTATTTATAGTATTTTTAACATTGAAAAAATTTACTCTTGATATGATACATTATTTATAGTTGTGGTATTTTTTAAGAAACTCGTAAATATCACAATGAATGATAGCCTTGTCCTTACTACTAGTATTTATTCTAGCATTATTAATTGCATTATTAATCAATAGAATTAATAATTGATATACCAATATAACAAACGTTGTGATGATTTTCTTATGAAAGCTCTCTTATTCTACTAGCATATTCTCATGATGAAATTGCATTCTACATTAACACCTCTTCTTCCTTTTATGTGGTAAAATTGCAAACACTAAGTTCCTTAACTAATCATGGTCTTCTTAGAAAAGATTCACTAGCATGACAATGTCATTTGTATGGTGTGGGATTCCTTCATTAATCTTACCTATAATAATCCATTCTATTTAATAACATAAGATCATTAGCATATTGGCTACACCTATATTTGTTGGGATCATATAGAATATTTTATATTATGAGTATATCTTATTTTCTTGTTATGCTATGGATCTTGCTACCCATCATATATTAGTAAAAATGTCATACATATATATTTGATACTATAAAACATTTAAATATCACAATAAAGAAGATAATTTTGTCATGATCCTCCTTTCATAGTAGTTGCATGTTCTATATGACAAATTCTAGTAGAATATCTCTCACTTTTAAAATTAAAATAAAATAATATGTGATATTTTGCAAGCATAATTACATTTAATAAAAATAGCATGATCAAGGAGAGTCATTTAAAAAATTGTGATAAACATTTCAAATTTAAAAATCATCAAATTTACTAAAAAAATTAAATAAAGTTTCCATGGATGATGGAAGCCATCCTTATCGAGAGAAGACATTTGCCTTTCTTACATAAATTTACCGAAAATGATTATAAATTGACCATGGTCCTTTTTGAGTAGTTGGAAGGAAAGGAGAATCATTGTGAGAGGCAGGGATTTTATTGTGGATGTAATTTTTTTGGATACCATATCTGGTTTACCTAATTTGGTAAGACATGTAAGGCAAGAAAAACATAATTGAATGGTGGAAACCAAGGAATTCCCAGACATAATTAATATGTAGAAGCTGGAAAAAAATGGGATGACTAGGACTGACCTCCCTTCACCCTAGAATAAGGTTATGAAACTCATAATGGAGTTTATTACCATTGATGATCCTAATAAGCAATTAAGGAGCTTTCATTTGACCTTGGTCAAACATTTCAAAGACAAATACTATGAACATCCATGAATTCCTGTTTAGGTCTATTCATTATTACATTAAAAATTATAGGAAGAATAAAAGGGCTGATCTCCCTTCCCGCCAAGGGTTGTTCAAGGTTATCTATTCTGATATCCTTTCCCACAGCCTCGCCACTCCCTTAGCCAATCTTGATATTTTTGCGTATCCTCCCCTCAATAACTTTTCCCTGAATTAAAATACCCCTGAGGAAGATGAATCCGTCACCCCTTTATTAACACCTGTAAAAAAGAGGAAATCGATTGGTTCTTACAAGAATGAGGATGCATCTAAATAAAATAAGTCTAAGTCTAAAATTTAAGAATCAGTGGGTTCTACGAGGATATATATTCATATTCATAAGAAGGTGTGTATGATCTAGAGCATGTTCGAGATGGTGGACTGTGATGATGATGAGAACTTCACTATGGATGACCTACAAAATTTAGTTATTCGAGCTATATCTACAACAAGTGTTGAATCTGAGTAGTTTCAAGCAAAAATGAAAGAAATACTTAATGCATTACATCTGTTGTTTTTTTTGTAAAGCTTTTGAATAGTCAAGGTAGGAAAATTGAAGGAGCAAATTAATGCAAAGGATATCCCTCTGGGATGTAGTAAAGCAACACTGAAATAAATGCATAACATATTACATCTGTTGTTTTTCACAAAGCTTTCAAATAGTCCAAGGTAGGAAAATTGAAGGAGCAAATTAAGCCAAAGGATACCCCTATGGGATGAAATATATAAACAAGGATGCAGTCAAGGATGACGTCAAAGATATTTCTGAACTTGTATTGTTGAGTATGGGTTTGGGTATTCGCTTGAGGATGGGTGCTATTTTATTTTATGTTAGCCTGGGTGGTCTGGCCTTCTCTCATTTTCCTGTTGTTCTGTGTGTTTTTGGGCTGTTGGCCCTTTCTTGATCTTTTTCTGGAGTCTAACAAGAATCTACTAATTTTGTAACAAGGATCTCAGAACCTTGTAAAACCCATTTTTAATGAAATACATAATTTATTTAAAAAAGAAATCTAAATAAAGGTCAATGAAGGACCTAACTATGAAGAAACACATTTATGTTTAATAAAATCAGTTATTATTTTTCCAAACAACCAATCAACATTATGGCCTATAATGTTATATAAATATATTTGAATGCATTACAACTATTATGAATATTGTTTCTACATTTTACATTTTACTTTATATTGAAGTTACTATTTTCATTAGGATATATATTGAATAAACTTGCCTAAAAACTATTAGTTACTAGTACATTATCCTTATGAAGGGAGAAAACTCCTCTCACCTCTTCATCAAAGATATCCTTAGTCAATTATTCATTTATTTTTATTATGATCAAAATTTGTATATGCTAATTATCTTCTTAGCTGCAAATTAATCTTTTGATAATAGTGTTTGGAAAAATCAACTACCTCTTAAAGAAACTCTATCTTTTGTAATAAATTGTGTTTTAAATTTGAGACTGACCATATATCTATCGATCTTACATGTCTATCTAAATTATTATTTTTTGAGGGGCCCATACTTTTTTTTACAACTATGGGGAGATGGGAGGTCACCCTCCCTATAATTTGAACTTAAGTCTCTTGTATAAAATCTCAAATACATACTAAATTGGTGCCCCAAAGGGGCCAAAATATTAAGATAAAACCTAGATATTTTAAAGAGTTTATGTCATTGTGCATGTGGGTTTCCCAAACCAAAACCATACCACTACAATGTCATGACATAAATTATTAGTATTATGTCTATATTTATGTATAATATAATATCTATAAGTATTAGTTTCATATTTTTATAGGTGCTACTAAGATCAATTATCATTTTTACTTATTTAAGGAGAACACATTTTAATATTTAAAATAAAAACATATTTCTTGAATTATAAGTATATCGTTACCATTTCTTATAAGTTTAAAAGAAACTAAAATTGAAGGTATGCGAAGAGATAACATTACTTATAATATATTATTATCATTATAATCAATAATTATTTTTAGTTTTGGAAATAGTAAATATATTATTTTAGGTATTTCTTAAATAGTATTACTAATACTTATTTAAAATACAATCACAACTAATTTTAATCAATAAATTTTTATAATATAAATATTATTTGGATAGTTGTTAATAATATTTTATCACAATTTGAATATTTAAGTGGATAGATAATATTAAATTAAATAATCAATAAAATAATATATTACTAGTTATTCTATTACATGTATGATTAAATGTTACTAACAATGAACTAAAAATACATCTAGACCAATCTTCATGTGTTAAAAATTACAAAAATAACCTATAAGGAATATTAGGCTTATATGTTAAGTCAAATTTGAAAAATTTTCATAAAATTATAGAGCATGGATTTACTTTTGCTATATTTACTCCTAATTATTTATAGTATTTTTAACATTGAAAAACTTTACTCCTGATATGATACATTACTGATGGTTGTGGTATTTACTAAGAAACTTGTAAATATCACAATGAATGATAGCATTATCCTTACTACTAGTATTTATGCTAGTATGATTAATTGTATTATTAATCAATAGAATTTATAATTGCTATGCTAATATAACAAATATTGTGATGATTTTATTATAAAACTTATTTTATTCTACTAGCATATTTTCATGATGAAATTGCATTCTACATTAATACCTCTTCTTCCTTTTATGTGGTAAGATTGCAAACACTAAGTTCCTTAATTAATCATGGTATTCGTAGGAAGGATTCACTTGCATGACAATATCATTTGTATGGTGTGGGATTCCTTCATTAATATTTTCTATAATAATTCATTATTTTTAATAACATAATAACATTAGTATATTGGCTACACCTATTTTTGTTAGGATCATATAGAATATTTTTATATCATGAGTATATCTTATTTTCTTGTTATGCTATGGATCTTGCTACCCATCATATATTAGTAAACTTGTAATACCTATATATTTGATACTATACAACATATAAATATCATAAAATAGAATATCATTTTGTCATGATCCTCCTTTGATAGTAGTAGCATGTTCTATATGACAATATCTAATAGAATATTCCTCACTTTTAAAAATAAAATAAATTGAAAAAATAATATGTGATGTTTTCCAAGCATGATTACATTTAATAAAAAATTGTGATAAATATTTAAATTTTTAAATTCATTAAATATACTAAAAAAATCTAAATAAAGTTACCATCAATGGTGGAATCCATCCTTGCCGAGAAAGGATATTTGCCTTTCTTACAGAAATTTTCCAGAAATGATTGTGAATTGGCCATGGCATTTTTGAGCAGTTAGGAGGAAGGGAGAATCACTATCAGAGATAGGGATTTTGTTGTGGATGCATGTTTTTTGGTGACCATATTTTGTTTGCCTAATTTGGGAAGACATGTAAGGCAAGAAAAGCATAACTGGGAGGTGGAAACCAAATAATTCCTAGATAGACTTAAGATGCAGAAGCTGCCAAAAATAGGATGACTAGGACTAACCTCATTTCACCTTGAAACAAGGTTATGAAACCCATAGTGGAGTTCACTACCATTGATGATCCTAATAAGCAATTAAGGAGCTTTCATTTGGCCTTTGTCAACCATTTCAAAGACAAATATTATGAACATCCCTAAATTCCTGGACTTCAATGATGATGAGGACTTCACTATGGAGGACCTAAAAATTTTAGTTATTCGACCTATATCCACAGTAATTGTTGAATCCGACGAGTTTCAAGCAATACTAAAATAAATGCGTAATGCATTACATCTGTTGTTTTTTCATAAATATTTCGAAGAGTCCAAGGCAGGAAAATTGAAGGAGTAAATTAAGCCAAAGGAGACCTCATCTAGGATGAAATATATAAACAAGGATGTAGTCAAGGATAGAAAATATCTTGCGTAACTTATACTGTTGAGGATGGGTTTGGGGATTCGCTTGAGGATGGGTGCTATTTTATTTTATTTCATCCTAGGTGGTCCGGCCTTCTCTTATTTTTCTATTGTTTTGTGTGTTTTTGGGTTGTTGGCCCTTTCTTGATGTTTGTCTGGAGTCCAACATGAGTCTAAGCTGATTTTTTAACAAGGATCCCAAAACCTTTCAAAACCTGTTTTGAATGAAATACATAATTTACTTATAAAAAAAAAAACTAAATAAAGTTCAATGAAGGACCTAAATATTAAGAAACACATTTATATTTAATCAAATAAGTTACTATTTTTCCAAACAACCAATCATAGTTATGGCCTATAATTTTATATAAATATATTTGAATGCATTACAACTATTATGAATATTGTTTCTACATTTTAAAATTTACTTTGTATTGAAGTTACAATTTTCATTATGATATATATTGAAGAAACTTGCCTAAAAACTATCAGGATCTAGTACATTGTCCCTATGAAGGGTGAAAAATCCTCTCACCTCTTCCTCATCGATATCCTTAGTTAATTGTTCATTTATTTTCATTATGATCAAACTTACTATATGCTAATTATTTTAATAACTAAAAATTGATATTTTGATAATAGTGTTCGGGAAAAATCAACTACCTCTTGCCTAACTTTTATTTATTCCCTTATGGTTTGGACATTTTTATTTTTGTGCTTATTATCTTATGCTTTGAAGTTTATAAATGAAAGAACTTTATATTCCGATCACCAACTTCTAATTGTTGGTTTCTTTATTTTCATCACCAATAGGTCTCCTCTCTTGCCAAAATAATTTGTAACCCTGAATTTAGTTTATTTTCCTTTAAGAATCAAGCTTGATCCATTCCACTCTTGTTGATCTCTTCTTCTAAATTACTCAATTATCTTCTAATAATTTCCCTTTTTTAAAATATATTTCGAAAGACCTTTTTGTTCCACCTCCTTACCTCCTTCTTTATATTTTTTAATTTACATACACAAATTTGTATTTTATATGCCTCTACTAGTATATACCACCAATTTTCTATCTCTTTTAATATGTCTTGGTGGTGTAGCTACATATATTAAAATTTAAAAGGGGTATTTTTTCTACTAATTTTTTGGTTGCACCATAAAAGAAGGGGTATACAGTCCAAACCCATTCAAGGTAAGGCTATAAATTTATGCTCATAATTATCTTAAAACCAATCATATGATATAATAAACTTATCTAATAAAGCAATAGTTAAGATATCTCCTATCCTTTTTTTTATGAAGAAAACTTGTTGTCACTTAGGTCTACATCAAAAAGGTATGTTGTAGTTATACAATTACTTAGTCCCTCTATACTATCTGTGTACTCTTATGTACCTCCTATATTTTTTGTAGGTGTAAGAGGGGTGTTAAAATAACCTTACACTATCCATTTAAATCCTCTAAGTTGTTATCCTATTTTATCCACAACCCTTCATAATTCCTTCCCAACCATATTGGTGTTAGAGGCATAGATATTAGTGATCACAAAAGCTAATTTGAATATTTTTATTTTAATTGAAGATGTTAATTTGTTCATACTCTATGGTAAAATTTCATCTTCAGAGTATTCAAATTTCTACATCGTAATTATACATCCTAATACCCCTTGGCCTTCTACCTAATAGCCTTTTCCACTCCTACATATTCTTTATGGTGTCTTACTCTATTTTTTTTCCTAAGATTTTGTTCTTGCAAGACAAAAATATATTGTTGGTGGTTCTTAATTGGATATTTAACTAACCTATGCTTGTTAGGATTATTGATACCCCTAGCATTTTGACTTAGTAATTTCATCACCCTTATGTTACATGTTTTGTCTAGAGTATATTTTTTCCCATAAGATTTATCATCCTCTATTTATTTGGTCCTTTTATTTCAAATAAATATTTCTTCTCAATTTTATTCATCTCTTTAAAAGTTAGGAATTTTTTTGGAGCTTCTAGCTACCCATACATTGGGTTTTGATGTTACCTTACTAGATGTATCCTTCTTCTTATATCTAATTTTTGTTTCTACAATATCACACTCTTTCATGGAATACACTTCTACCTCATCCTCAACTCTTTATCTCATCATCACTTCAAACTATGTATATTTACATGACTCATGATCTAAATCATCTTGCTTCATCTCCTTTGCTATTGATATATATAAGATAATACATAGAACAAATTCTTGAGTATTAGTATTGATCTCAACCTATATATATTGGTCATCTATCAAACCACTTTTTACAATCCTCTTTGTTGGATATTTCAATAACCGATATGATTCTTGCAAAATTTGTATTCACGTGTCTTCCCTCATGTACTTATTTATTTTTTTCTATTTCTTTCTCACTCAAGATTTATGGTTGAGTATTTGATCCTAGCTTCCTGATTATTACCAATCTTGATTGAAATATTTAAGGAGTATTTAACAATATTAGAAGTGTATTCTACCTTGGAATGCTAATAGAAATATAATTTATTCTATTAATGACTATATTTATCCTTAAATAAATTTTTAAAGGTATAAGCATGATGGTTATAAAAATTACTTATGTTGAGTTACATTAATGGATGATGTAATTGTAGATACTAAAATCATATCAATCGGATAAGACTACGATGATTCCACACTTATTGACACCATATGGCTCCATTTGGAAACCCTCAGGGATTAATTAGGGGTCCTAACAACTTTTGGGAAGTTTTAACCTACTTTTATAAAGTTTTGGGCCATATAGCCATGGATGTCCCACCCTAGGACAACCATAGTTCATGGTTATCCCACCCAGGTATGGCCACAAGTAACCATCCGTAGGTGGGATGAACATGGTCTAGACCCATTAAAAAGTCAAGGGAAAAACAAATGATAATAAAATTCTACCATTTATCCTACCCAATAATTTATGACAAATTGGGAGACTATTTAGGTCATCACAAATTGCAAATTAGAGGCCCAAATTTGAGGCCTCTTCCACCCAATGCATGGCAAGGGTTTTGAAAAGTGGTGGCACCTGCCTTGCATACCCTAACTTTCCCTTTGCCCCTTTGGACCTATTATTATATAAATTGGAGTGATTCCATTCAATTTTAGAGAGAAGTCTTTGCAAGAATTCACCACTAAGTGCTATTGGGATTCACTCTCATATTTTGCCTTCGTATTTACCCTTGGAATATTCATCAATAAAAGGAGTTTCCAAGGCATCCCCAAATATGCACATCCCTTAAAAAACCCATCCATTCCTATGAATCAAATCATAACATTTAATGGAAACACCCCTAGGAGTATTATAGACCAGATCCTAGAGGTATTAGTGGTAAAAACCACACTATTTTATGGCCATCCCCACCTGGGATGGTTAACAGTCCCAATTGGCTCACCAAGGATGACCATGTATTGGCATAAAATTTTAAATCAATTTTAGTGTAGATCATTTTAAATTAGTATATATGAATCATACTTGAATTTGGTAAAGTTTGGAGTAGTTTTAGACCTTAAATTAGGATTTTTTTGATGATAGTCCCAATTGTCCCACCCAGGAATGGCCATAAATTTTGCTCACAATTTCATTTTAATTTCTACATAGATCATTCTAAAATTAGATAATATACATCATTCTAAGTTTTGGTATCATTTGGAGTAGTTTTGCACTATCTATTATAATCTTTAGATCCTATGTTTCATGCATTTCATTGATTTTATACTAATTCGTACATGCTATTAATAAATTTTAATTTCTTGTGTAGGTATAGGTATTCCAGTGGAGGAAGAAGCTAAATATTTTAAGATGGATAGCTCATCATAGTGTTTTCAATCATGAGTGCGAGGAAAATATTGAAAGTGTGTCGAGTTTTATTAAAGGATTGGATCCTTCAACATTGTAATTGGATTGTATCAATTGAGAGCCCTAAAGGGGATGTTTTATAACTATATCTTTAACAAATGTAATAATATAAAGAGAACCCCCAATTATTTCAAATATTTTTTATTTATTGCTTAATTTATTGTCGCTTTTGAATTCTTGAATAGAACAATAGATATAATTCATTTCCATTTTCTAGGTGCATCATTTTTTCTACTCTACAATGGTGATCACAGTGGGACGCTTGTCTATTTTCATTTTTTGCAACTTTTGATTTTGTTTTTTTCCTTTATAATGTTGTAAATTTTGACCATACTAGAATGAAACAACCCTTGAATTCCTAATTGAAACATCCAGGGACAACCACATCAACCATCCTACCCAAGAACAACCCCTAAATTTGGGTGGGATGGCCACAAAATAGGCAATTTTCAGCCCAGATTTCCAAAAATAATAAATTCTTAGATATTCAAGATAAGTGCTTAAACCTTCAATTTGCATTAATACTGTTTAGAAAAGGGTAAATTTAGTTTTTCATGTCTTTTCCTAGTTTATTGAAAGGTATATTTCCCATTTCCTAAATTTCAAAATAACAAACAGAAGAAAAATAAGAAAAAGTATGTATTTGAATATTTTGACTACTTGTGACCTACCTAACAGTTATGTTATCATATAGGATAAGTATTTTATACGTTCCTTATTCATGCATATATTTCTGAAAGTGAAACATTCTTTGTGCATTTAGTGAACTAAAATTGAGTGCTCTCTTGTTTTACTTTCTATAAGTATAAAATGAACCACACACACCAAATCACATTTGAATATTAGTGAGTTTGAATTTCATCCCCAACCACTAATATAGACCAATGATGGTAGGTTTCATATCCACCCATTGGATCATATCCTACGAAACCTATTTTTAGCCAAATATAGCTCCAAGAACTATCATAGCTTATGGAATAGAGCATGTATCTCTCTTTAGAGAGGTATATCATTGACCATGGTGAACTGGGTGATGACTGGTAGGACCTATGCTCCCTGACTGTGTATGGGCTTCATCTCTATACTTTAGTGGGTTTATGTGATCGAAAATTCATTGTAGGTTGTCAAGCTATGATTATATAGGTGAAATCCCTTAAACAATTTGAGAATTACATCAACAATCTTCAAACACATGAAAAGAGATCTATTTGTAAAATAACAAATAAAAAAAACACCAAAAATTTTTAAAAACACACATAATTATTTAAAATATATAAACACTTGTATTATTATGTGTTTCTATTTTTGTGCATTGAATTATTAAAATTTGTAAAGGATATAATCACGTAGGGTTTAGAAGGAAGTAGTGATGGTATGCACCCATAGAAAAGCCCACTCAAGGGTTGATGCTACAATGAGTATACAAGGATACGTAGATCATCTCTGATTTGATCCTAAGGATTTGGTTATACCTCCTTGGCAGTATCCTACTCACCCAAGTCTTAGAATATCAAATAAGGAACCTAGTCTCCAAGGGACCCCCACGTGAGACACCCCTACAAGTTGTGGTCCTAATCATGGAAATTATTTTTTGAGTATATACACTTCACATACCTTCTTTTAAGAATGACAACCATGCATTGAGGTGCAAAAACATAGATTAATACCATGCATTCACATACCTTCTTGGTCTACCTGTCACACCTATGTTCAAGATCAATACTATGCACCATGGGCAGGGCTAAATGATCACAATACACCCTCAAATTGCCCTGATAGATCTCAAAACTATAAGCACCAAGATGAGTATGATACTCATCACACTGGGTGATCCAATTCTACCCTTTTCTTCCTTATTTATGAAGGAATATGCAATGAAAATATTGAATATCCTCCGTTTAATTACTGCATACAAGAATGATGTGCTTCTATGCCAACAAAGTATAAAGAAAATATGTTTAGGAGTGAGCCTCAAGTAAATGCGACCTCTTTCAATCGAGGGAAACTCATAGTGAATTTATCATATCCTTTTGAATAGGATAAGTATCATGGCAATAGCAGTAGGGCTTATAGGCCCTACATAGTTGAGCAGATAAACCAAGTTATCAAAATATATGTTGAACACCAAGCTCAATTTAATCAGCTTTGACTAGATAAAAAATGCTTGGATACCTTATATCACCATCATAAATTAGAAAAACAAAGGATTGAACAACAGATTCAATAGGCCTTGCCCAATGGGGTTCCTACCCCAAGTATGTATAGATATGGGGTTCATCAAAGGAAACCCACTTTTAACCAAAATAGACTTCTTAGGCCAAATAAAATGGTGCTTCCTCGACCTCCTAGGCCTAATTGGGACTTATATCCTAGGCCAAACATAGATCACCTTTAGCAGGTGTTTGTTCCTCCTTGTAGGCTCATTTAGGAAACACCTTATAGGGCCTATGATAATTTAGAATCATAAGAGGGATATCTAGGAGCACCTTATGAAGGTATAGTTTATTAAAATCAACCTCCACACCATATTATTGGTATTCCTCACCCTCCCATGTAGGTCCAGATCAAATAAGAGGATATTAAATTCTCTGATGCATATAGAGTATTGCTTGAGCACATGGATATCATAGAGAGAAATATAATTGGGTCTAGGCAAAAAAAGCCCACTTTGCACCAACTAAAAAATCAACCACTTCACCCATCTATACCTTCGTCTCTATATCTCGAGCATTTTAAAAAGCTTAAGTTGGAAAAATTTAAAGGAGAGGAATATGCATGGGAGATCGTCACTAGATTCATGATCCATTTCTTTAGTATCCAGGAAAATAATGCCTTACCTCTGAGAATATTTTTTATTACCCTCTCTAACCTAGCCATAGAATGGTATAATCAACTTCCAAGGCATAGCATCCATGCCTTTTAAAAATTACAGATGCATTCCTGGAATGTTTTGCCTTCAACATTAAGTGAAAAATGACTCTAACAAACCTCATGAAATTAGAGCAATATGAAGATGATTCAATCACAAACTATGGTTTAAGGTAGTGAATACTTATTGCTAATCTACCATACCTATTGCTAGTGTCTAAACTAACTCGAATATTTTATAAGAGTTTTTAAATCCAATATCCTTATTGCTACAACTCCAACAATATCAAACTCTTGAAGATGCTCTAGCGTAGGCTAGAACCATATAAGAAATTAAAATTCAATAGGGGCAATCACAAAACCCTTTAAAAAGGACTAGACTAAGAACCCAAAGTGTAATCTAGCACAATAAAAGCTGGTAGCAGTGAACCAAGTTGCCATCAATATCCTAGGGCCTATGCAACCAATGCTATCTCAGAAGGCAAACTATCAGGCCCAACCTCCTCATGTAAGTTACAACAACAACACTCAAATGAATCAAGGGAAAAATCAACAACGTTTCCCTAGGCAATAATTTACACCCTTTGCTGAGTTGATGGAATCCTTATTCGATCATCTATGTGTGGCCAAGGTGATTACTCTACCTGATATCCAGCCTATAGACCCGAGTATAGGTAAACAAAAGCCCATGGGATATTGTGGAGACCTATATTATAGATACCATAGGTAAATTGGACATGACTTACCAACATGCTATGGTTTCAAAAACCTAGTACAAGATATAATCAAGAGAAAATACCTTCAATTAGATAACCCTTTCATGACAAAAAATCAATAAATGGATGTTTCTAAAGACCCATTACCCACTCATAAGGTGCAGACAAATCCTACCAAATAAGTAAATGAGGTTCATGTGACACCCCCACAACAAGGGTTCATCGGATGGTTAGCATTGTGACAAGGAATCGATGCTATCCAAATCTAGTTGCACCACCTAGAGCATCAATCGATATACCCTCTAGATCACGAATTTCACCACCTCTAGTGCAAAGCCTTCCACCTAATACAATAGTTATTATAAAAAGTAAGCTTCCTCAAAGCTTAGGAATAACATTTTCTAGAATTTCCATATATGAGCTTATTCAATAGTCCTCCTCATCAAGAAGCTCTTATGGATATTCTTAAGTTGATTAACCTACAGCCCTAGGAGTCTAACTCATTTATCAATTTTGTGGGGCACATTGAGTAGTGTAAAGAGCTAGTGATCATGTTTCACAAACATAAACTCAAACTGATTGAAAGTGATGCGGTTGATCCTCCTCTACATATCATTGCATGTGTAAATAGAACACCCTATAAGAGAGTTCTAATTGACATTGTTTTGTCAAGTAACATCATCAACACCATTAATCTCAAACATCTAGGACTTATATAATCCCATGTTGTTGCATCCACTTACACCCTCTGAGAATTTAATGATACAATATGCTCGATAGTTGGCACTATAGTGGTACCTATTCAGGTGGGATGCAAAACTATACCAATGTTGTGTTACATATTGGAGGACATAATGGCCTATAATATATTATTGGGCAGACCTTGTATTAGGGATATGAAGTACATCCCCTCCATCACTCACCAGTGTTTGAATTATACTTATGAATGGCAAGTACACATAATATCTACAAACATTTTTGCCTTCAAATACTACAACTTGGTGCAGCATATCCCCGAGTCAACTTTACCATTCACTCATGTGGACTTCCAACCGAATACATTTATTTGAGGTCCAATTCCCTCACCATAACCTTCCATTAATCCATTACCATCTTCTTCCATACCACCATCATCATTTCCACATTCAGAAATACCTTCATCATCGTCTAATCCTCCGTAGAGGAACATGTTGAAGAGGTCGATTGATGAGATCCCTCCCATCATCTCCACCATTTTCACGGAAGATATTCCTAGTATAGCAGATAAGGAACCATATCATGAGGTAGGTATTGAGTCATATCAAGCCTTGCTTTTGTCTCCTCCATATTCACCATCCCAGGTTACATTCCATTTGGCTAATACAGGTTTAGGATAATACCTAGTGAGGAACACCACAACAATTCTAGTCATTGAGACAATACAAAATATAGAATGATCTTGCATTCTTTTAGGTACCATTGTACCTTTAGGTATACCTCCCAATAAAATAAATTTCATATATGGGGGTATTGAATATGGAACATAACCATCTCCTCAGCAGGAAGAGGATGAAGAACCTTTCTCTGAGGACATCAATTACATGTCTAATCCCAACTATGCCTTGTGATATCTACATTACTGCCATTGACATGGCTATGGTTTGGGGTTATATTAACAAAGTACTTGTCTTACTTTCCAGCCACATACTAGAGTATTGGAGCCATTTATATAGGCACATAAGAGCTATCTCAAAAAAGTATTAATAGGGTATGGTTCGGTTTAAGAAGCTATTTGGACCTCATGTCCAAGGAATATTACTACCTAGACTCTGATACAAAATATGACAACCTAGCCAACCAAACCTTGGTTTTAACATTCAAACACACATAAATGTTGAAAAAATTAAGAAGATAGCTAATAAAGTTAATTTTTTTCCAAGGTTTAATTTTACACCCTTTTTGTATTAGTTTTTGATGCAGAAGCATTGAGCAGTGTAAGAATGATCTTGCATCACCCAAATTATACTTATTTTATTTTTTTCTAACATTTTTTTAGTTTTTTAGGGTATAGAGAAATAGACCCAACACTAAAATAATCATCTGAATATTCTGAATGGTTTGGGAGATATGTAAATTTTAATGTCTTCTACCCTGTCAAAACTATTGAAAAATCCTACTAGTAAAACTAGTAAAACTTGGAGGTCAATTTTAAATGCCTTAGAGGCCTTTTGAAAGGATGAAATGTGATGAAACTTTGTGAAGATACAATTTCGGGTCACAAAACCCTTTGAGAGTTTTCTGAAAACATGTACCAGTATTCATTTCGATCAATGAGCGATGAGTTATGACCTCGAGAAGTTTACCCTCAAAATTCAAATTTGAATTAGATGGTTCTAGGTGGGAAAAGGGAATGCAGGGTATTTGAGGGGGAATTTTGAATTTCTAATCAGTTGGTCTCTATAAGATCTACTCTCAGAATAGTAATACAAGAGAGGCTTGGCTCAATTTGCATTTGCTCTACTTTTTATGGACTGTGTATGGTTTTTTAATGTAACTCTGCTTCAAGTGGTATCGAAGTAGGAGTTCCTGAGTGTGTAAATAGACTGTCAGATGTGAGGCATTTTACACCAAGATTTATGGTTAGGTTTTGTGAGAGATGAGAGAAAATTACCTCCACTAAGAAACTGTGGTGGTGGGAGAAATATTGTGGTGCTAGAAGGATATTTTAGAGCTTTGTAGAGGTAAGTTTAGGATATGCAAGAGGAGCTACGTGGAAGGTTTGAGCTAAGGAGAGAATACGGGAGTGAATATGAAGCTGAAGAAGAAGAGGACCAATTCAAGGAATAATAAGAGGTAGTATATCCTGCATAAGTTAGGTTATATAGAGCTATATCCTAGATTAGGAAGAGACCAAAGATGGAGGTTTCTAATTTTTTAGGAAATATTAATCCAGAAGAGTTGATCAACTGGATAAATGGAAGAATACTTTTAGTATGATGAGGTTGAATACCTTGAGAGGGTCAAGTTTGCTAAAACCAAGCTGAAGGGCCATGCCAGTATTTTGTGGAAGGGAGTACAGTTGGAAATAAATAGAAGAGGGAAGGAAAGGATAAAAATGTGGGAGCGGATGATGGAGAAGTTGAAGAGTCAGTTCATTCTAGTTGATTACATGTTGGATCTACTAAATAAAATGTAGGATTTGAGGTAGTCAAATAAGTCCATCAAATAATACACATAGGAGTTCTATAAGATCCTAATCATTATAGGCCATTTTGAGGCCAACAAAGAGAAGGTAGCCCGTTACATAAATGGGTTAGAGCAAGTATTAAAGAGGAGCTGATTCTATTTAGGATGACCACCATAGAAGATGCTTACCAGTTTGCCTTAAATGTAGAAGAGAAGCTAAACAAGATATTTAAAATCAAATAGAGAGGAAGATGTCATGGTGGAAGAACTAGCAGGAGAACAAATAGAGGATGGAATGAGGACCAAAAGAATATTGGAGAAACAAGCAACAGTTAAGAACAGAAGGAGGAGAATGCTTACCGACCCCATGCACAGAATAGTGGCTATCAAAGAGGAAGAGGAAGGTCTGGATGAGGGACTAGAAGAGGAGGATTTCATGAAACTAGTTTCCAATGTGCTGAAGAAGTACATAGAGCATACAAATGCTCACAACACCAAGGGGGAATGAATAAGAGACCTGAAGGTAATGGCCGAGTTGATGTTGTAGATGAAGGTGTTGAATATGATCACTCTAAGGAATCAGAGAGAGGAGAAGTTTTTCTCACAAGAAGAGCCTTTCTGAATGAGGAGAAATATCCAGATCATAGGAAGAGTCTATTCTACACAAGGTGTAAATGTGCAGGTAAGGTGTGTAATATTATCATTGATAATGATAGCAATGATAACCTAGTTTTAGAAAGGATGGTTACCAAATTACAGTTAGATATAAGGAGGCACCCACATCCATATCAAATTGTGTGGTTGCATAAGGACCATAAGGCTTTGGTTAGTGAGTAGTGTTTTATAAAATTCAATATTAGGAGTTATCATGATGAGGTCCTGTGTGATATTTTGCCTATGGATGCTTGTCATTTGCTATTGTAAAGGCCATGGTAGTTTGATCGATATGCAATACATGATAAGCATGCCAAAAATTACTCCCTAACAAAATTTGGAGTGCATCACAAGCTACAACCCTTGAAGGAGGTGTATGAAAAGGTATGTAGTAGTGCCAGGATCTATTTAGTTGATGGTAGAAAGTTTTTGGATGGTATGATGCATGATCATGTGTGCTATGCATTAATACCTAGAGTTAAGGTATAACAATGCAAAGATATCCCATTATAAGTCTCAGGTCTATCAGAAGAATTTCCAGATATTATATCAGATAATGTACCTGAGGGTTTGCCATAAGTGAGAAAGATCAGTCACCACATAAACCTGGTACCAAAATATAGTTTACCCAATATGGAAGCCCATAGAATGACTCTTATAGAAATTTATGAGCTAAATAGACAAGTCCAAGAGCTACTAAAAAAGGGACTGATTCGGGAGATATTAAGTCCATGTGCAGTATCTGCAGCACTAGCACCAAATAAATATGGGGAGTGGAGAATGTGTACATAATTTTGAGCTATTAACAAGATCACTATCAAATACAAATTTTCATTGCAAAGGATGGATGACATTATGGACTGTTTGAGTGGAGCCAAGTACTTCACCAAGATTGACCTAAATATTGGGTACCATCAGATTCGTATTAGAGAAGGAGATGAGTGGAGGATAGCCTTCAAGACTAGAGAGGGTTTGTATGAGTGGCTGATCATGCCATTTGGGCTAAACAATGCACCAAGCATATTCATGCAACTTATGATTGAGGTATTGAAGGAGTTTCTAGGAAAAAATTTCATTGTCTATTTGGATGACATTTTAGTTTTTAACAAGAATTTTGAGGAGCACCTGCTACATAGTCGACGAGTTTTTGAAAAATTGAGGTAGGAGCAGTTGTTGATTAATTTGAAGAAGTGCAGGTTTTGTGCCTAGGATTTTTCATCTCAGCTAAAGGTCTTAAAATGGACCCAGAAAAGGTGAGGGCTATCATTGAATGACCTACTCCAAGGAGCATTACAAAGGTAAGATAATTCCATGGTCTAGCTAGTTTTTATAGAAAATTTATTAGGAATTTTAGCAGTATTTGTGCACCCCTAATAGATACAATGAAATGGGATAAGGAGTTTAAGTGGACTTCAGGAGCAAATAGGAGTTTTGATACATTGAAAAATAATGTCACAGAGCAACCTATTTTTGTACTTCTAGGTTTTAATAAGGTATTTCATGTAGATTGTGATGCTAGTGGTAGTGCCATAGGAGTTGTATTGAGTCAAGAAAGTAAGTCTATTGCCTACTTTAGTGAGAAGCTTAATGAGGCTAGGAAAAAGTATTTTGTATATGATCAAGAGTTTTATGTTGTATAGTTCAGACTCTAAATAAGTGGAGACTCTATTTGTTTCCAAAATATTTTGTTCTATATACTGATCATCAAACCTTACAGTATATTAACAGCCAAGGAAAAATAAATCAGAGGCACTTGAAATGAGTTATAGGGTAGAAGGAAAAAATTGTTGATATAAATTAAGGTGGAGGTTATAGGGTTTGATGAACTTAAGATTTTGTACCTTGAAGATCCAGATTTTGCAGAGGCTTGGAGAGCTTGCTTGACACCTGTTACTTTGGATAGGACTAAATTATTGAATTTTCTAATCCAAGATGGAATGTTATTTAGAGAATACTAATTGTGCATTCCAAGGAGTTCATTGAGAGAGAATATGGTCAAGGAGAAGAACAATTGAGGGTTGGTTGGACAATTTGGTAAAGATAAGACCATTGCCCTCATTAGGGAGAACTACTAATGGACATAATTACAGTAATATATGAATATATTTGTACAAAGTTGTAGAGTATGCCAGAGTTCCAAGGGTGTGAGGTAGAACACTGGATTATACGAGCTATTACCATTACCATAGAAACCATGGGAAGACATCAACATGAATTTTGTTCTTGGTATATAAGTTTTCAAAGGGGGAATGCGACCATATTTGTGGTGGTTGATAGGTTTTCAAAGATAGCACATTTTATTGCTTGCCAAAAAACTAATGATGTAGTTCATGTTGCAGGGTTGTTTTCCAAATAGGTGGTACGAATACATGGTTTACCAAAGAGTATTATTTCATATAGGGATACCACGTTTATTAGGTATTTTTGGAGGACTTTGTGGAAGAAATTGAAAATATATTTGAATTTCATTTCAGCATACCACCTGCAAACTGATGGGAAAATAGAAGTGGTGAATATAAGCTTGTAGAATCTACTAAGATGCTTAGTAGGAGATAATCCCAAGAGGTGGGACTTGGTTTTACCATAGGTAAAATTTTCTTATAACAATTATGACAACATGAGTACTAATAAATCCCCATTCTATATTGTGTATGGGAGCAGCCAAAGGAATGCTTATGAGTTGATAAATATGGATAGAGGGAAAATGAGCATTGTTGAGGCTAAGGACTTTGCAGAGCACCTGAAGAGCTTGCATGAAGAAGTGAAGAAACATATTACTAATATGAATAATCAGTACAATACAAGGGTAAACTAGAAGTGATGGTTTAAAGAATTCAAAATGGAATATGAATTTATAGTCTACCTAAGAAAAGAATGATTTCTTGCTAAACCCTATAACAAGATGAAAATGAAGAAGTTTAGACAATGCAGAATCATAGAGAAATGGAATTCAGGAAATGCATATGAAGTGGAATTATTGAGTGGACTTAACATATCATCTATTTTCAATATTTTAGATTTGGTAGAATACCATGAAGGAGATAATAGTGATGGATCACTAGCAGAATTATGGAATATTCTAGCATCTACTCCAGAGAAGGAAGAGATAGAAGAAATCCAGGATACCCGCATTGGTAAAAGTACCAGAAACATGTAGTATGAAGAATATTTGGTTAAGTGGAAGGGAAGGTCTATTGAATATTCATATTGGTTGTTGAAGATATAGGTTTACCACTTGGGTTTTCCTTAAATAGTAGAGAAGTGAAGGTCACTTCTAAGTTTACCCTAGGTGTCTAATGCAGGAGCATCCAATAGTGTAAGAGTGATCTTGCATCATCCAAATTGTATTTTTTTCATTTTTATCTAGTATTTATTTAGTTTTTTAGAATATGGAGAAATAGACCCAATTCTGAAAGAATCATCCCAATATCCTAAGCGGTTTGGGAGATATGTAAATTTTAATGTCTTCTACCCTGTCAAAACTAGTGAAAATTCCTGCTAGTAAAACTAGTAAAACTTGGAGGTCAATTTTGAAGGCCTTAGAGGCCTTTTTAAGGGATGAAATATGGTGGTACTTGTGTATATATAGTACTAGGATGCAAACCCCTTTGAGAGCTTTTCAAAAACATGTGCCAATAGTCGTTTCAAGCAACGAGTGATGAGTTATGACCTCGGGAAGTTTACCCCTAAAATTCAAATTTGAATTAGATGGTTCTAGGTGGGAAAAGGGAAAACAGGGCATTTGAAGGGGAATTTTGAATTTGTAATTAGTTGGTCTCTGTAAGCTCTACTCTCATAATAGTTATACAAGAGAGGCTTGGCTCAATTTTCATTTGTTGTACTTTTTGTGGACTGTGTGTGGTTTTTTTAATGCAAATCTACTTTAGTTTTTGATAATTTAACCATTATAGATGGCTTCCTAAGTGGACGATATTGGTTGAGTCCCATAGAAGGTGTCATTTTCTGATTCAAATTATCACCTAGTTATTTAGTGAGTCACGAATCATAGTATGGGTTATCCTCTATAGCCCATAACATCTAGAGAGGGGACATATAACTCTTGTTCTTGCATATTTAATAGTAACCCTCAAATAGTATAAATCCTTATACTAATCCATATGTTACAAGACATGTAAGAGTTTTATTGTAAATGTTGTGGTGCTTAACTGGATACCATGATACACCATGGGAAATTAAGGATGAGTCATTCACCTACCTCCAAACATGAATCCTAGATGACATTGCAAATACAATGGTATATCCCATATCATACCACTGTGGAGTTTATCTATAATTACTATATCTTCCATCAATATTTTCCTACATCAAATAATCTTCATCGAAGGTCTATTCATCATTTCAAATTTAATTATTTTTCAATACCACACAAGATCCACCAGAACACTGCTTGCGCAATGACTTAGATGAGATGTCTCATACCACCTCTGATTACTTGTTCTAATTAATCAAAAAGAAGTTTTTCCTAAATTACATTGAATGTATACCTGCATCCCAATGGTAGAGGGTGACTTAATATATATAAGTTTAAGGTTATCATATCATCGTCACTAATGATTATGGTATAGGGTAATTTTAAGGTTATTAATTTAATTAATCCAATGTAGGATACACATAGTCTAACTCATTCTGATCCATAAAAAGAAACTTTAACTAGGTTTCATTTAAACGAAACTATTCTTGAGATAACCTCTTTAAGGATTGTAAAAAAAAATTAAAATATTCTAATTACTTTTAGTGCACCTAATAAAATACTATAATATGTTCTTTAGAACTGAAATACCTCTGAATACAAAGCATGCGCTATTCAACATGAATTTCTCATACTTAAAAATACTATAGTATTTTCTTTTAGAATATTCTATCCATCATTAGCATGCTCAAATTCAGAGTAAACTATAAATATTTATTTCAATAAATAAAATTTATTCATTATTGTAATATCTATATGGATTTCTACCATAGATATTAAATACCAAACCTATCTTATTTAACTAAAATTAACCATCTCATATAACACTAATTTAATTCAAAACCTTACGTCTAATATTAATTAATGAGAATTTTCATCTAGTTTACTAACTTTGAAAAGTAGGTTTTATTTCTTTCTCAAGTGGGGTGAGTAGCACTTTTATCAAGTAGAGAAAACGTAGATTATCATGCTCATATGAATATTTTGGAGAGCTTAAATTTTACCACTAAGAAAACATGATAATTGAACTCATCATATAATAATCAAATGAAACATATATTTGTAGATACACATATATATCAATTCGGTACACTCAATAATTTCCTATATATCAAACTGTAATTACTTCAACATAGGATCAAAGGTTTATCTAATTATTTAACACTATTTTCAAGTATGGTGTATAGAAAGACATGCTCACATTCCTGATAATGTTTTATTAATTGAATTAACCAAGTTATATTGGTTATAAGCAATTTTTTTTAAGTTTAACCTTGCTAATTGGATAATAATGAAGAAGAAAAAAAATGAATTCTTCTAACTTAATTAATTACCTTATGTAAATAACATGCAACCTTTAATATTAATTAGTAGAATTATGATGGAGCTATTCATTTGGTAGCAATCACATTTAATCAAGACATCAAATACATAATATTTTTTGTTTAAAAACTGAATTTAAACCAATTTTAGTTAATATAAAACTAAACAACCAAATATAACCTTAAATGGTTATTTATCGAATCTTATACAAATAATTATAATTGTACCAAGAAGGAGGATAATACTAATTACACAAGAAAATTACTAAGCATTCATTATAGTAGCAATACAGCCATAGAAAAAGAATATTCTTGAGATTGGAAAACTTCTAGTTCATAAAGTTATTTCCTATATCCCATACAAATTATCAAAGAAAACTTTATCAAGCAATTGTATATTGAACTCTTCCTAAAGTAAGATATGCTTCTCAAGTAACAATAAATAGCATTAAATTTGGATGTGAAAAAAATTAAGTTCTATAATTCTAATCAAAGCTAGACGTACTCAATGAAGAATCAATTATAATTGTGTAGTACATAATATAGATACAATATTTAAGAAGTAAATAATTATTTTTTGTAGAAGTAGTCTATACTTATCCACGTGTATATTCCAAGCGAAGATTAAGAGTCTAACATAGGTTTAGATAAACTCAATAGGTTTAATAATGAAAATTTATGACCATTCCTCCACAAAGTAAAATATGGACATAACATGTCATAATACGATGTTCCAATATATTTAATGCATAGGCACCTCTAAACCTAAAACACCTAATAAGAAAATAATTGGTAGGCTTTTGCTGAGAACAATCAACATACAATTGGAATTTTGGATGAAGTGGCCACTTATCTTATTTATCTACAATAATATATCAAGCCTTTATGAAGTCAAGATAGACATATATAAGTGGCAATACTTAATCCAAAATCAATAGCAACTTGATTCCTCGTTCCAATCTTTGAGCTTTTAGGGATTATTTGAGTGGGATAAAAATGGCTTTGATTGACACTTACTAGAATGGAAATGTAGTATCTATATATGCCAAGCTATATCTATACATAGTTTCCAATATAAACTCAACACAACCATGAGCACAAATTATTACACATTAATTTTAATTTTAGCCATAGGCACATACATTTCAGCCACAAAATACTCATATATTTCAATGCAGTTATATATTTTAAATCAAGTCATAAGTTAAAACATAAAAATCACATACATACCAAGCTCTTACCAAGTAATGACTTGCATGATATTTAAACTTTTCTCACACAAGTAGAGGTCAAATAGCACATGTATTCTAGAACATGACTCAATGAGATTTAATCATATTATTATCGTAAAGTATTATGTCCAATCCTTCTGTATTGATGGAAGTAAGGATACCACTATATTAGGGATGAGGAAAAATTTATAGTAGTTCACCACTTTTCAAGTTATCCATTGCTACATCCTACAAGAATTCTAAAATATAAACTCATCAAATATCATCATATTACTAACAAGATTAAACACAACCATCCTATGTACATAAGAGAAAGATAAAACTTGATTTTGAAATCTCCTTGGTATTCTTCTACCAGCTCTATAGAAACCCACGAATGCAACAACTCTAACCACTTTTTCTACATATCTCATTCAAGTTATTTAAAGGAATGTATGAGGCTGCTATAGTGCATGGAATGATGAAATCACCTTGGTTTCCTTTCACCTAGTGGTTAGGAAGGACTTCTCCCAAGTTTAAATTTCCATATGGGGAAAATACATTAAAGGCTTTAATATTTATACTCTTCTATATGAGAAAAATAACACTCATCCTCCTCGTTTTATTTATTTATTTAACTATTATATTATTTTATAGATAATATTTAAATTAATAATCATATTTTAATAACATTTTTCTTGTAAGAAGTAAATCTTAAATTATGATTTCCCATAATAAGACAAGATAGAAAACAACCAAATAACACATCAAATAATCAAGGTATACACACACACTAATCATGCAACACACAATCAAAATGCATCTACATGAGTATCATTAACTAAGCTTCTATGTACTCAGAAGCCACTTCATCACTTCCCATTTTAATTCTTGAGGACCTATACCTACAAAACAAATACTATTAGTAGTAATATATCCCAAGAATAATTAAGGATATTAAGATAATAATTGCAGAAAGAGATGTGAAATAATATAAACAATAATAGCATAAAGTATGGGGAGGATCGTTACAATAAAGAGTTAAGTTCAAGAGTTGTTGAACAAGGGGTTGATCAAGGAGAGTTTGATCATGTGTGGTACTATTTGTACTTGCACCAAAGAAATGTGAAGAATGGTGAATATGTACAAATTCAAGGACTATCAATAATATAACCATAAAGTATAGATTTTATTTTACATGCATTGATGATTTAATGGACTGCTTTAGTGGATCAAAGCACTTCACAAAGCTAGATTTTAAGAGTGGTTATCATCATATCTAAATCAAGGAAGGAGATGAGTGGAAAATCATACTCAAGAAAAAGGATAGATTGTATGAGTGGTTAGTTATGCCATTCGGATTAACAAATGCACCCAATATATTTATGTAGTTAATGAATGAAGTGTTTAAGCCATTTCTTAGAAAAATTGTGGTTGTCTATTTGGATGATATTTTGATATTCAGTAATATCAAGGAAGGGCTTTTGACACATTTGAGTAGGATTATGCGTAATGGGTTGGAGCCAAAATATACTTGTAAAAAATGGTGAATCCTAATCAAAATCAAGGCAAATCCTAAGCAAATCAAATAAATCATATTCACATCAAAATTTAGGGGTATTTGAAGCTCTAAAATATAAGTTCATATTTGGGGTACATCTTGACCTATTAAATCACCTTATAACTTCATAAAAATACCATCACTATATCATGCTCAAAAAGATCTTTCCAACGAGTACAAATATGCATATGTTTAGATATATATTGTGGTGAATTGACCCTAAGAAAAAATTAATTCCAAAAAATTTAAGCGAATGGGTTGACATCAAGGGTCATCATATTTGCCAATTTCCAATTTTAGAAATCCTAATATTCACCCAATTTGTGAATATTCACCACTGTGCATAACCCTGTATTTGAGATTGGTCTTGTAGAGATTGAAGGAAGAGAAGTTTTTGATCAACTTGAAGAAGTGTAGTTTTATGAAATAATAATTGGTGTACTTGGATTTTTTGATTTCATAAAAATGATTGCAAATGTATCATAAGAAGGTTAAGGCCATTGCGAATTGATCATTACCAAGAAGTAAATTTGAGACAAGAAGTTTTGATGGTCTAGCATATTTATATAGGAATTTTATTAAAAACTTTAGTGGGATTTGTACATCGATTATAGAAACCCTAAAATGAGGAAGGTATGAATTTAAGTGGACAAGTGCAATAGAAAACAATTTTAAGTTTTAAAGAAAAATATATTAGAGCAACTAGTTCTAGCTTTACTAAATTTTAATAATGTTATTCAAATGGATTGTGATGCAAGTGGGACGAAAATAAGAGTTTTAAGCTGGGAAGGTAAGCCCATTGTCTATCTTAGTGAGAAGTTAAATGAAGCAAAGAGGAATACTCAATCTATGACCAAAAATGTTATGCTATCATTCAAGACCTAAAAAAATGGAGGTGTTATTTGTTGCTAAAAGAGTTTGTGTTGTTGATAGATAATCATGCTTTATAGTTTATTAATAATCAGAGTAAGTTGAATTAAAGGTATATGAAGAGGGTAAAATTCCTTTAAGGATATTCATTTATTTTGAAGCATATAAATGGTAAATTAAATTGAGCAACTAATACCTTGAGCAGATAAAATTTGTTTGTATAGATAATTAATGTAGAAGTTGTTGGTTTTTATGCCATGAAGGAAATTTATAAGGGTGATGAAGATATTAAGAAAGGTTGGGGAGCATGTAGTTATCCTATCATAGGAGATAGTACCCCATGGCTTTAATATTTCCTCAAAGAAGAAATTTTATTCAAGGGGTACCACCTATGCATACCACGATGTTCAATGATGGAAAATATAAGAAGGGAAAAACATAGTGGAGATATTGCAAGACATTTTGGGATGGATAAAACCTTGATATAACTTGAAGAAGATTTCTATTAGATTGGGATGAATACAAATGTAATAAAATATGTATAAGGTTGTCAAGTATGCCAACATGCAGAAGGAAAAAGTAAAAATGTTGGATTATATCAACCATTACCAATTCCAAAGAGATCATGGGAGGATATAGCATATATTTTGTTCTTGGATTACCGAGTGCTATTACAAAGCATTTTTTTGATTATATTCATGATTTACATCAGGAGGTGTGAAGTGATTTAGAAAAAATACCATGAACTATAAAAAACATGTTGATCGCAAGTGAAGAGCTAGAATTTTAGGTTGAATATTTGGTTCTAATATATTTTTGAAAGGAGTGATTCCTAAAAGATACTTATAATAAGTCAAAGTCTTAAGAAAATTTACTGCTAATGCTTATGAAAAAGAACTACCTGAAGGAGTGGATATATCATCCATATTCAATGTAGCGAATCTATATCCTTACCATGAAGGATCAAATTGTGAAGAAGAGGATGCAACTTCAAAAATTTTACATATTTATTGGGTATAGTAATTACCAAAAAAGAAACGTGATGAAATTGAGACGATCATAGATTCCAAGGTGAACAAATGGATAAGAGGTAAGGGATATCATGAATACTTGTTCAAATAGAAAAATTAGGTAATTGATGATGCCACATGGATGAATGCATTTGAGATTACCAAATATGGAGTTCAAATTAAAGACTTGCTAAATGTTCATGAACCATTTCTTCTACCTCATGAGAATGATGCAGAAGCATCTCGATAATATCTAGAAGATGAACAATTTTGGAAGTAAAAAGCTTAAAGTTCACTTGTTATGCAACTAAAATTATAAATTATATGCTTTTGTCTAAGAGGGAGGGCTGACAAAGATATGAAAGAGAAGTTACCAATTGTCTTGTAATCTTGATAAATAAATAAAAGTATCTTTATCCATTTACCTTTGTGATACTTATTGTTGTAAACTGTAAAAATTACAATTGCGTGTGTTATATTGTTTTTACTAGTGTAGGTTCATGAGGATCATTCGGTATGTTGTAGTCCAAAAAGGAAGACCCATGGCATTGGAATTAAAATTTGTATAATTGCTACTTGGATTGAACGGTTGTCTAAGGTTGCACAATTGTTGTTAGGATTGAATAGTTACCTAGGATTTTATGATTTCTACTTGGGTTGAACGGTTATCTAACCATTGTACAACGGTTACCCAAATATTAAATGATTACCTGACTATTATATGGTTTTCCTAATTGAACGATTACCTTTCTATTGAATGGTTGCCTATATCATATGATTATGTAAATCGTACAACTATATGGATTAAATGGTTTATTTGATTGAATGATTGCCCATGTGATTTCATAATTGTCATTGTTAGATCATTGAAGAAGAGGATATTAGTTTATTTTGAGTCTTCTTGGAGGTGCCATGTTTTTACTACCTCATAGAAAGAAAGTAGTTTAAGGAATATCAATAGACAAACATTATATAGTCTAGTTTACCTAATTGAAAATAAAATATTATATTTTTATAATGGATGTAGTTGTTATAGAGTATTTATAATAACATACATGTACGTGTGTATGAACAAATTTATATTTGGGATATTTAATAAAGGAACATAGATGCTAATATTTTTGAAATATTGTCATAAGAATGTCTCGTTAGTTAGCATAAACAAAAATTGATAAATAATATTAAAATCATATATAAATTTAATAAATAATTAAATATTAATACATATAACACAAATTTAAAAGACATAACATTTGTAAAAACTTAAAGCTAAGAGAACATTTGATATGTATATAATACAAATATCTATGAAATGAGTACTTGAAATAGGTGAATCCTTTTATAGTTTTAAATAAATAAAATATATCACTAAAAATAAAATATGTTGAATATAAAATATAGGTTTAAGCGTACATAAAATCATCTCAAACAATTCTTTAAGAAAGCAAGAAAATACATGAAAATACTTTTCAATAATTTTTGCATGACATGATATCTAATAGAAAGGAGTATATAGTGAGGGGTGTTTGGAATTTTAATGAAACAGTCATCCAATCAGCTCTTACTTTCAATTGTAGCCATGTTCAGTCCCTTCCACATATCACCTAATGTGAATCCGGTCTTGGATAAACGTTCTAACAAGGATATTAGTTGTTGTATTATTTTCCAGCAACTACCAATGCGACCCTTGAGAGCATTGCGATGAGAGGGTGTTTGTGTTTCCCTCTTGTTCAATCATTTTTGAATGAATGTCATAATCTCATTTGCTTCATCAATGCTCAGTTGGAAACCTCCCTTTCATTTTTGTCTTGTAAAATGTTTGGAAATATTTTTAAAACCTCCTTTTATCAATAAAAAATAGTGTAGAAAATAGAAAACACTTGAATTCTACATAAATTCATATCAAAACATACCTTTGAGAATAAGTATAAAAATATATTTAATATGATTATAATAAAGTATAATATGAACTAAAAAGAGGATATAGAAGTAAGGGCAAGTGGACTCTTGAATAATGAGGTGCTATACAATAAAAATATCCTAGTGTTGTAGGATAATACATATGTCTATTAGATTAGCCAAATGCAAATGTATTGGTTAGTTACGATGAAACCTAAATAATATACCAAGACATAAAATAAAGAATACAATGGTTGTTATGATGTGGCATATACATAATATATGCTTTGATGTGGCATATACATAATATATGCTTTGAAAGTAAAAAAATTAGTTTATATAAGTATATTCTGTTTTTGTTAAGTCCATATTATATATAAACAATATTGGAAATGGTCTTTACTTTTTATTTTTATTTTTTTTAACATGATGGAATCGATAGCCGCTACGAATCTAGGTAGGTTGTTCAGCTTTTATGGCTGCCATAGTATTCTGCGTTGTCTGCCTCGGAAGCTGCCACACAAATTTTCATGTAGTTTGTTCCTATAACTGCTATGCCATAATTATTTTAAACATTTTACACCCCTAAAAGCACCAAGAAAGGGACAAGCGTTTGACGAGGCCCGAGATTTAAACCTTGGACCTCCACCCCCTTATGGGGTTTGGATGAACCAATTGGTCTACACCTCGGACCTAGACTTTTTAGTATCTTGGAAATTATAATTAAATTCTTATTATTTATTTAATAAAAACATGTATTTAATATAACCAAAAAAATTAATCCTACCTTGGATGATAATAAATATATATATGTATGTATGTATATATGTATATATATATATGTATGCACATGTCTATGCTTTGGTTTTCCTTCAACTATAAGATAATGGTCCTTCAATAAAATACAAAAAATATCTAAGTGGATCCTACAAATATTAATGTTCATAGATATTGATGTAATGGTTTATACATTTTATTTTTTAAAATTACCTCTCTCTAACACACATTCTCATTGTAACTTTTAGCTAGAGCTTATGCAAGAAGGATGTATAAAGATTATTAATTCTTCATTGCCCCCTTACACCATCTCAAACCATATTTAAAAATATATATATATTACATTGTTTAGGTGTTTTAAATTTCAAATATTGAATTAATGCTAACAAAACTAAAACTATGTATGCTGTAATAAAATTATCCTGTTATTATTTACTAGATTTAATGAAATGAAAGAGTAAGTTCAATTATAATTTAATAAATTCTAGAATTATGCATATATTTGAAACCACAATATAGATTTTCTTACATAATATTTCAAGATATGATACTTATCATGCAATGTCTAAAGTGAGAAAAAAATATTGTTATACTCTTGGTTAAAATATTTAAATTTACCAAAAATAATCATTTAAGAAAATACGAGTAACAAAAATGATCTACATCAATTTATGGTAAAATAATGTTATAGTTTGGGTTCATCATAATTAATTTTAATAGTTATTCCAAAGAAAATAGAAGGAGGTACAAGGTTCAAACTGTGGCATGGGTGAGTGTGTAAGTGTGTAGAGGGGTGGGTTGTGTTCATCAAAAAATACAAAAATAGAAAATTAAGATAATATTCTCCTAAGTTACTCAAAATCATATGGAACATCAACCAATAATTATTATGTAGAGGCTATGATATTTTTTATATGGGTCAAGTTTACCATCAATACTAGATAAAAGTATTTTTTAGTTGAGATAAATTACAAAATTTAGGATGAAGATTTTATCTTGTAACACATAATATGATGCAGTTGATTGTAGAAAGAAAGTAGTTAAGGAAGATCAAAAATATCTTTTTTATACAAGAATATATGTAAAATATCTCCCATAAATAGAAAGGCATTATATAGTCTAGTTTACCTATTTGAAAATTAAATGTTATATTTCTATGATGGATGGAGTTGTTATAGAGTGTTAAAAAATATTTATTTGATATACTTATTAAAGGAATGTAGATGCTAATATTTTTAAAATATTGTCATAAGAATGGCTAGTTAGTTAGCATAAACAAAGAGTGAAAAAATATATTAAAATCATATATAAATTTAATAAATTATAAAATATTAATGCTTGGTGAAGAATATGTACAAATAATGTTAAAATATATGTTACAATTATACATAAAGTATTAGTAGTTAACTTAAAGGTCATATATTAGGATAGAATACATAAATAAGTAGGCTTAATCTATACAAAGGATAAAGAACAAGTTTAAAATGTTGTGATTATTATGCTTTATTTAAAATTTATTATTGAAATTTAATTTTTAAAATTTATAAATTGAAAAATATAGTTCTAAAAATTTATTAAAATTAAATTGTACATGTAATTCAAAAATTTTAATTTTAAAATATAAAACTTAAATGTAAATGTTATCCATTTACATTATGATGCAATTCTGGCATTCCATGATTGAAATTTCAGTCGTGTTAATGCCTATCTATCTATGTCTTTATTTATTTAGCATGAAACAACGAATAAATATTTATTTAAAGATAGGAGATCCAAAGCCCTTGATCTAAAGACCTATTTCTTAATCTCTTACAAAAAAAAGAAGGAAAAATAAGGGAATAAGTTTATTTTGATGATGGAGGAAAACATAACATATAACATATATAAATAATTGATGTCATCCACTTAGAGAGAAGGAGACATGGCAAGTGCATCATCTATGGTTTTGATGAGATCTTATGATTTTGGTTGAACAAAATGGGACAACTGCAATGACTTTTGCTTATTGAGCACATCCACACAGCTCTTGAAAATATCTTACAAAAAAAATAAGGACAAATAAGGGAATATGCTTATTATGATGATGGAGGAGAAGAGAACATATAACATATATAAATAAATGATGTCATCCACTTAGCGAGAAGGAGACATGGCAAGTGCATCATATATGGTTTTGATGAGATCTTATGATTTTGGTTGGACAATATGGGACAACTGCAATGACTTTTGCTTTTTGAGAACATCCACACAGCTCTTACCTTCAATTCTAGTCATGTTTAGTCCTTTTCATATATCATCGAATGTGAATCCGGGCTTGGAGAAATGTCCTAACAAGGATATTAGTTGTGTCATTGTTTTCCAATAATTACCAATGCAACCATTGAGAGCATTGTGATCATAGGGTGTTTATGTTCCCCTCTTGTTTAGTTGTTGTCATATAAACGTTATAAACTCATTTGCTTTATCAATGGTCACCCTTAATGCTATCTCAAGAAGTTTGCTCAGCCCTGCCTATTGCACCCCATGATAAGATGATATCGACGACACACAAAAATATGGATCTCTAGCATATCGACAAGCCATTTCAATTGCATTCGAATTCGGCTTTGACTTCTTCATGGTGTTTGAGGGTGCGGAACGTGAACCTTTAGAGGGAGAGGGCAAACAAGCATGAATGATGTGAGAACCACCTCCTACACTCACACTAACAAAGAGCATCATCACTACTAATGTCATCTCTATGATCAACCTGCTTATTCCTATTTTTATTTAGGAATTTAAAAAAGCAAAGATTATTCTAATGATAAATACAAATCTAGTACCTACTAACACAACACCAATCACATACGTTGCATTGCAACTTATTCAATCCATTTTTATACTAGGTCATACATGTTTCCAATTAGTCATTGCATAATAGTAAAGATTGTCTACATTCACTTCTTGAGGCTGTCCACCTTGTTTGTGGTAATTGTCAATCAACTATATTTTTTTGGTAGCTAAGATACTATAGCATTAATACCAGGTTTTACATGTTGAGAAAAAACCTTTTACAAAAATTAGCCCAGGGTTGTTGATGAACATGTCCTTACTAAGGATCCTATATATATAAAATCTACATGTTGCCAAAGCCATTACATCCAGTAAGGCACATAGCCTGTTATCAAAAAGAAACTTCCCATACAATATTTTGGGTATACCCCGAGAAAACACACCTGCATCATAATTACAAAAAAATAAACAGAAATAGATCCCTTCCTTGAAATAGTGGAGAAACAAAAATCTGCAGATACACATAGCAGAGTACTAAAAAAAACTCCCACAAACTCTGTATTGATAGTTACTCTTAATAATTCTTTGGTAATTGCTTTCTTCCGTATATGACATGCTTTGGGGCCACATCCTGTCTTGACAAATCAACCTTGGAGAAGTGAACCTATTGTATAGATTTATGGTGGTGGCTATCTGGTGGTCCATATGGATCTGGTTCGAAGTCTTATATTGTCATTTATTTCTTACCCTATGATTATCAACCAACCTCAAATTACTAATATGAATAGGAGCCATGTTATTTGACATGTGACTATCCCCATTAGTCTTTGTGGTATTTCCAAGTAGCATCCATGAAGACTGACAACTCGGATAATTTTTATTGTGAGTCCATTTCAAAAAATATGTGGGAATACTCCTAGCCTTCAAACTTACAGTGCCTTCCCTGTTGGTAAATCTGACTATAATTCTTGTCATTCTTGTTGAATAAGCGCCTCTGCTTTGCTCAAGATACTATGTTCCCATTTGAAAATTCCGTCACCATCGACACCCAAATTAGCCACCTTATCAGTAATTTTGTTAGCTTCCCGAAAGACATGTTGGGATTTTCTGTCTTGTCTTCCCTATAAAAGGATCCTAGCCTCTTCAAAAATTGTTTTAATCCTCCAAGGAGGTGTTTTCCAATTATTGAGGAGATTTATAACAAGCATAAAGTATCCTTCTACGAACAAATTACCTTCGAAGTCTTGAGTCATTTGAATGCCTCTACACATAGCTCTAGCTTTAGCTTCGTTGTTCATCCTTGTTCCCAAATATTCAAAAAATGCAAGCATCATATTCCCATTATGATCTAGTACAATGCCGCCAGTGCCTACTCTACCAGGATTTTCCTTAGCCTCTCAATCAAAATTAAGCTTAAATCAACCTGTAGGATGTGGGGACCACTTAACATTGGCTTTGGGGTTGACTACCCTAGGCACAGACTCATCTAACAAGGTTAATATTAAATATTGAGCAATCATGATCTCATGCAGATGAGGTTTACGACTATCAAAAGGGATAAAATTCACATTCTCGTTGGAAAAGGATAGAATCCTGACAATGATAGTTTGGTGATCATGGATAGACTCATTAAAGACTCTATGGTTCCTTTATAACCACACCTACCAAAGATAGTGACTAAGAAAAAATTTCCACATGTATCTAAGTCTTTGGCTTGAAAAGGGGCAAGGACATTGGACAAACACATCAAGTATAGTGGTTTTTTTAACCCAAGAAATATTGAAGGCCTAAAAAACCCCACTTAGGATAGTTAAGGAAAAAGGGCACTCAAGAAAAATATGATAAATGGTCTCGCAATTAGCCTTGCACAGATAACAGTGATTAGTGATACAATTACCTTTATGCATCATATTATAAATGTTTAGAATTCTTCCTTGGATAACCAGCCATGAAAATACTGTAATTTTTGGAATGAAATTTTTTATCCAAAGCAAGTCCTTTTGGAGGATAAAATCCTCATCATAAAGCAGAAGCTTGTAAGCTAATTTAACAGTGAACTTCCTATTTTTCGTAGGAGCCCAGGTCACTTGATTTTACTTGGGTCTCATGGGGATAAAATATTTCTTGAGAATGTTACAAATATCATTTGATTTCAATTGAAATCCCTGAATCCTTATTTGTTTCCACTGCATTCTACCTCTTTCCTCAACCATATAATCAAAGAATTTTATACCAATGAGTTCTTCTATGATATCTATGATTCGAGCTAAGTTAGGATATTGCATCAGTGGTTCATCCTTAGCCCACCTGTCATTCCAGCAATTTATCCTCTCACCATTGCCTAAAACTCATCTTAAAACTTTTTTGATGATTTCCTTACAATTGAGAATTGCTTTCCAAAAAGTAGAACCTCTTATTGGAACTGAATCACTTAGGAATTCTATATTTTAAAGATACTTTCATTTGATGATAGTTGTACATTCATTTTCTTCACCAAAAATGGGGCGCCATGCCTACTTAGCTAGTAAAGCTAAATTCATATGAGCAATTATCCTCTGACCTAAGACCCAATTTTCCTTGGGTCTGCACACTTTGGTCCATCCTACAAGGTGTATCCTTTTTTTCTCCTCTGATCCAGTCCATAATAATTCCTTTTTGAATTTCTCACTTTTCTGGAAAACCTTCACAGGGGCTTTGAAAATAGAGAGGAAATAGACTAGAATGCTCTAAAGAGAGGCCTTAGTGAGGGTCAACTTTCTTGCTTGAGATATAATATGACCTTTCCATCCAACAAGTTTTTTTGAATTCTTTCAATAACCCTATCCCACATTGACTCTCTTGGAGAACCAATTAAAAGAGGGAGACCAAGATACGAAGTGGAGAGGTTTGCTATATCACACCCTAAAATTTCTACAATCCTTTATTGCCTCTGAATGGGGGTGTTCAAGAAATATAACTTACTTTTACTAAAATTAACTTTTTGACCAGCAACATCCTCGTAGAGTTGTAGGATGTATTTAATTATTTTGGCCTCAACCACCAATGCCTTAGTCAATAGAAGGGTATCATTGACAAATTTTTGGTGAGAACTGCAACTACAAGCATTTTTGATGGTTCTACCTAAAGCTTCTGCCATAATGATGAATAATATGGGATTGATAGGGTCCCCATGCTGTATTCCTCTACGAATTTTAAAGTAACCAACAGTTGTTCCATTAACTAAAATTGAGAACCATGATTTAGAAATGCATACTTTGATCAAATTAATCCATTGGTGGTGAAAACCAAAATTAAGGAGGAAAGCAATCAAAAATTCCCAATTTAGCCTATCAAATGCTTTATTCATATCAAGCTTAAGGGAAAAAATAGACCTATTAGTATTATGAGAAGAGTTCAGAGCTTCATGAGCTATGATAACTACATCCAAGATTGACCTGCCCTAGATAGAGCTTCCCTAGAATGGACCTATGATGTGGGGTAGAGCATCTCTTATTCTATTTACAATGGATTTAGTTAGGATCTTGTAAGAAATATTGCACAAAATGATTGGCCTAAAGTCAGCCATAGATTTAGGGGTTTTCTTCTTAGGAATTAGAGAAATAAAAGTAGAGTTGAGACCTTTTGGGATATGATTACTTGCTTAGAATTCTCTCACAGCAAAAGTTACATTCTCACTTACAATGTCCCAAAAATATTGATAGAAATGAGGGGGAAAGCCATCGGGTCCCGGGGCTTTGTTTGGCTCCATGCTAAACATGGCTTCCTTAATTCCTTCATCAGAAAAGGGAGCTAGAATCTTAAGGTTTATATCCTCATTTATTATGCTAGGAATGGATTGCAAGAGAATATCTTTGGCCTCCTCATTGCACTACGATTCCTGACCAAGGATAGAATTGAAATAAGTTACTCCCTCCTTTCTGATTTCTGTTAAGTCTTGAGTAATTATCAATCAACTATTAAAGAAACTCTATCTTTTGTAATAAATTGTGTTTTAAATTTGACACTCACAATCTATCTATCTTACATGTCTATCTAAATTATTTTTTTTAGGGCCCATACTTTTGTTTTTGCAACTATGGGTAGATAGAAGGTCACCCTCCTTGTAATTTGAACCTCTTGTATAAAATCTAAAATACATATCAAATTGGTGCCCCAAAGGGGCCAAAATATTAAGATAAAACCTAGATATTTTAAAGTGTTTATACCATTGTGCATGTGGGTTTGCCTAACCAAAACCAAAACCATACCACTACAATGTCAGGACATAAATTATTAATATTATGCCTATATTTATGTATAATACGATATCTATAAGTATTAGTTTCATATGTTTCTAGGTGCTACTAAGCTCAATTATCATTTTTACTTATTTAAGGAGAACACATTTTAATATTTAAAATAAAAAAAAATCTTGAATTATAAGTACATTGTTACCATTTCTTATAAATTTAAAAGCAACTAAAATTTAAGGTATGCGAAGAGACAACATTACTTATAAAATATTATAATCAATAATTAAAAGAACTCTTATTTTTAGTTTTAAAAATAATAAATATATTATTTTAGGTATTTCTTAAATAGTATTACTAATACTTATTTAAAATGCAATCACAACTAATTTTAATCAATAAATTTTAATAATATAAATATTATTTGGATAGTTGTTAATAATATTTTATCACAATTTAAATATTTAAGTGGAAGATAATATTAAATTAAACAATCAATAAATAATATATTACTAGTTATTCTATTACATGTATGATTAAATGTTACTAAGAATGAAATCAAAATACATCTTGACCAATATTCATGTGTTAACAGTTACAAACATAACCTATAAGGAATATTAGGCTTATATATTAAGTCAAATTTGAAAAAAAATCAAAAAATTATAGAGCATAGATTTACTTTTGCTCTATTTACTCCTAATTATTTATAGTATTTTTAACATTGAAAAACTTTACTCCTGATATGATACATTATTGATCGTTGTGGCATTTGCTAAGAAACTTGTAAATATCACAATGAATGATAGCATTGTCCTTACTACTAGTATTTATGCTTGTATGATTAATTGTATTATTAATCAATAGAATTTATAATTGCTATGCCAATATAACAAACATTGTCATGATTTTTTTATACAACCTCTTTTATTTTACTAGCATATTCTCATGATGAAATTGCATTCTACATTAATACCTCTTCTTCCTTTTATGTGTTAATATTATAAACACTAAGTTCCTTAACTAATCATGGTCTTATTAGGAAGGATTCACCTGCATGATAATATCATTTGTATGGTGTGGGATTCCTTAATTAATCTTACCTATAATAATTCATTCTATTTAATAACATAATACCATTAGCATATTGGCTACACCTATATTTGTTAGGATCATATAGAATATTTTTATATCATGAGTATATATTATTTTCTTGTTATGCTATGGATATTGCTACCCATCATATATTAGTAAAATTGTCATACATATATATTTTATACTATAAAACATTTAAATATCACAATAAAGAAGAATATTTTGTCATGATCCTCCTTTGATAGTAGTAGCATGTTCTATATGACAAAATCTAGTATAATATCCCTCACTTTTAAAAATAGAATAAATTGAAAAAAGAATATGTGATATTTTACAAGCATAATTACATTTAACAAAAATAGCATGGACAAGGAGAGTCATTTAAAAATTTGTGATAAATATTTGAAATTTTAAATTCATAAAATATACTAAAAAAATATAAATAAAGTTGTCATCGATGGTGGAAGCCATCCTTACCTAGATAACACATTTAACTTTCTTACAAAAATTTATCGAAAATTATTATGAATTGACCATGGCCCTTTTTGAGCAGTTAGGAGGAATAGAGAATAACTATCAAAGGTAGGGATTTTATTGTGGATGCAAATTTTTTTTTGACCATATATGGTTTACCTAATTTGGGAATATATGTAAGGCAAGAAAATCATAACTGGGAGGTGGAAACCATGGAATTCCTAGACAGACTTAAGATGCGAAAGCTGGTGAAAATAGGGATGACTAGGGTTGACCTACCTCTAGATTGGAATAAGGTTATGAAAACCATAATGGAGTTCATTACTGTTGATGATCCTGATAAGCAATTGCAGAGCTTGCATTTGGCATTCATCAACCATTTCAAAGACAAATATTATGAACATCCCTAAATTTTTGTTCAGGTCCATTCGTTATTCCATTAAAATTGCAGGAAGAAGAAAGGGGATGATCTCCCTTCCCACCAAGGGTTTTTCAAGGTTATATATTCTAATATCATTACACACAACCCCGTTGTTAGAATTTCTAATAGTATAACTACAAATCATCATAATATTTAAGAAGACAAATAGAACTGATTGATTTATTCCATGGATCAACTTTGTATAAATAACAAAATTGATCATTGAGAGTCGTTGGATTACAACAACTCATCAAATCTGATCTAGACTATACTGAGAGTTCACCTGACTCATGGAGGAGTGGAAACTCAATTATTTTATCCAAGTAGAACTTAAGAAAATAATTACTTATTCTAACAACCTCCATTAAGTGATACTAGGAGTGAATGATACAAATGAGTCCCGAAAACAAGGCTTGATGAGGTAATCATGTATAATGATCTCTTTTTTTATGAGATGGTAAAACCACATGGGTAAAACCATCTATAAAAAAAGGTAAGAGATGTGTCATCGGTTTGCAAATATTGTCCTCATTGAAAAAATGTATGAGTCCCGACAATAGGGCTTGATTAGGTACTCATTTACAATATATAGATGGTGAAAAAATCCCTTGGGAAAAACCATCTGTCAAAAAAATAAAGATAGAGGTATGTCTTTGGATGGCGAAGATTGTCCTCATAAAAAAATAATGAGTCCCAACAACTTGGCATGATTAGGTACTCATGAAAAATTTATACTTTAGGAGAGATGATAAAAAAACCACATGGGAAAAACCGTCCTCCAAATAATACAACAATAATTAGAAAGGAGAGGTAAAATACCTCTCGTTATTGTAGTTGTTTTACCCCAAGCTTCTATCGCAACTAAATGTAACATGGAGAAGAAAATTACTTGGTGAAGATGTCTACAATTTAATTTTTTGTGGGAATATAGTCCAAGTATTATTCCCCTCTCTAAATATACTTTCGAATGAAGTGCATGTGATTTTCAATATGCTTGGCGCGTTGATGTTCAACTAGATTTTGTGCAATTTGAATTGTGCTATGATTTTCACACCAAATAGTAATAGGTTTGTCATGGGAAAAAAAAAATTCTATTAGTATCTGATGAAGCCAAAGAGCTTCTTGAATTGCCAAAATAGCTGCCCTGTATTCTGCCTTTGTAGATGATAAAGACACCGCCTATTATTTTTTGCATAACCAAGCAATTGGTGAAGAACTAAGATAAAATACATAGCCAAAAGTTGAACATCTATCTTCTACTGAACCTGCCCAATCAAAATCCATGTAACCAATAATATCCATGGATTTTCCTTCATATAAGAGCCCAAAGTGAGGAGTTCCTTGAAAGTATCGAAGGATTATTTTTTCTTCTTGCCAATGAGTAAAATGAGGTTGATGTGAGAATATGGATATTAAGACAACAAAATAAGATATATCTGGGCGAGTATGAGTAAGTTATAACAAAATCCCTACAAGATGATGATATAGAGTTGCATCATATAGAGAGGATGTGCAGGAAGTATATAGAGTGAATCCAGACTGAAAAGGTGTAGAAGGTTTGCAATCGGTCATCTTAAACCTTTGAAGAAGGTCTAAAGTGTATTTTTGTTGAAATAATGAAATTCCTATATTTGTTTGATTTATTTGAATCTGAAGAAAGTAATGAGCTAAACCCAGATCTACAATTTCAAATTTTTCAAAAAGGGAGTCCTTGATAGTCTAAATGTGAGCAATGTTACTACCAGTAAGTAGTAGGTCATCAACATAGAGAACAAGTATGGTGATTTTTTATTTATCTCTCCAAATGTAGACTATGGCATCAAAATCACAATGAGAAAAACCTGAGGAAAGAAGGAAGAAGTCCATTTTTTCATACGAAGATCTAGGAGCTTGTTTGAGGCCATAGAGAGACATCCTTAACCTACAAACAAGGGAGGAGTCTTGAGTGAAACCATTAGTTTGTTCCATGAATATCTCTTCCTTTAAGTACCCATATAATAAAACACTTTTTACATCCATTTGAAAGACAAGCCACTTTTGGGAAGCAACTAGAGCAAGAACCAGTCTAACAAAATCCATTTTGGAAACTAGTGCAAAGTTTTAGAACAATCAATTCCTTCAATTTGATAGAAACCTTTGGTTACCAGGTGAGCTTTGTGTTTGCCAATTTCTCCATTAGGTCCATATTTTGTTCTCTAAATCCATTTACAAACTAGTTTTCTTCCTTTAGGTAGGGGAACTAGATCTCAAGTTTTGTTTTTGATTAATGAAGAGAATTCATTTTTCATGGTATCATCCCATTCTTTAATATCAGTTTCTTCTTTGAAGGATTAAGGATTAGTGGAAATGGATTAACAGAAAATACCAGAGCCTATGGAGTTACCTAATATGGATGATGGAATATCTTGGATGTAGGGAGTAGCTTCTTTAAAAATGGACAGGCCCATTTTGGCATAGTGGAAGGAGTAGTAGGATTGGTAGGACTTTGAGTTGGAGTTATAGGATCCTCATATTGATCATTAATCTCTAAATTTGGTTCTTTATTATATTGAGGATCTATTATTGGAGAAGGCTCAAGAGACTCAATGGAGGAATATGATGGCTGAGGATATTTATGAAGGAATGGTTGAGGATCTTTATGAAATCCTTTGAAGTGAAATAGGTGAGTTTTGTGATCAATATCTCCTCTTGCTATAAGAGAGTTTGCATCTTGAAGGTCTCTTATCTCAACTCTTGTTGGTGAGAAGAGAACTATTTTACCTTTTCCAGAAGTGCAAATCTGATAGACTAAGAGGATATTTGAAGCAATTTTTGGGACATAGAGAACATTATTGATGTAACCACCCTCAATAGATATGTCACCTTTTCCTTTGATTGGGATAAAGGATGAGTCACCAAATTCTATACTACATGTTGAACTTGAGGAGATAGATGTGAATGACTCATCTGAGGAAGACATGTGATGAGTGGCTCCTAAATCTAGAACCCAGTATTTTGAAGAATATTTTATAGCCTTACCTTGAATATTTAAGGCTTTCCCTATCTGATTTTTAGTGTCTATATTTTGATCCTTCATTGCAGCCTCTAGTTGTTGAAGTCTTTTCCAACATTTGTTCACAGAATGACCATTATTTTTGTAGTGAGTACAAGTTATGGGACTTCTTTCTTTCTTTTTGAATTTTTCTTTAGTGGAGGTGGATGCTACTAAGGCTTTAGAGGAAGAGGAAGAGATCTCATACTTTGCAAGTTTTATTTCTTCTCTAGTTAGTCTCTCACAAAATTCTTCTAAGGAGGGCATTTTGAAACTTGCACCAAGAGCATCTTTTGTAGATAGAAAGGTGGTTGCGAATATTTGAAATACACCATTTAATTTAGAAATAATTAGATAGATGTATTCTTCATCTGTTTTATCCTTGCCACTGCCTTTAAATTGAGTAAGGATTTCTTTAAATTTGGTGATAAAGTCAACAATATTGCTAAAGTCTTCAGGAGATAATGTTGTTAATTCTACCTCTAATTGCATTGACCTTATTTGATCTACTTTCCCAAATAAGTTCTTTAGTTTCTCCCAACTTTCATGAGGATTTTTACATTTAGAAATGTGAAACCATAAGCTTTCATTTACATTAGTGCTTATAATACCCATTGTTTCATACATTTTCCCTTTATGAACAAATATTTCATATTCTTTTTCAAATTTAGGTTGTTTCTCTTCTAGCAAGTGCATGAGCCCTTTTTGAGAAATGAGATTTAAAATTTTGGGTTTCCATGTGTGATAGTTATGAGGGGTGAGAGGCTCAATTGTATTCATTTTACTAAAGATATTTGAAGTGAACCAGAATTGATCCCCCCTTTAACTTCAAGTGCTTTAAGAGATAATAATTGAGATTTTAAAAGAAGGATACTTGAGTCTGATTCTAATACCAATCTTCTCAAATTACCCGCCCTAACGAGAGGGAAACTATAAGTAAATGAGTAGTTGATATGTTGAATTTAGACAAAATGTTCAAAAAAATCCTGGTCGTTATACCTATTCTTCTCAAATACCCACCCTTACGAGAGGGAAACTATAAGTATTGAGTAGAATGATACGTGGAACATAGGTTTTTTGATGAATTTTTAATCAGCTAGATCTCAATATTAGAGTTTCTAAATAACCCGCCCTTATGAGAGGGAAACTATAAGTTATTGAGAAGTCTAATATTTTGATATAGGTGATTAGAATTTGTAAGTATCTTCTTTGAATAAAATGAATTAGAAGTGTTCATAAAAAGAATGATTAATATCTTGTATTTGAATTCTGAGATTAATGAAAGCTTTAAAATATTATTTAAACCTAGGTTCCAAAGAATTTTAAAACAAAGGTAAGGAACAAAAAGAATGAGAAAAGAGGCAATAACCCAAAATTAACAACCCCCCTTTTAGGTTTAGAAAAGGTGCTTTAATAAATGGCACCTTTAAGAAACCCCCCCAAAAGAATTTTATTATATGATTATACAATAAGACCCTTTTTATTTTTGGCCAATGAAAGGCACTAAGGAAGAAAAAGTAGAGAAGAGAATTAGAGGGTTTACAAATTGAAAATTTAAAGAGCAGATCTACCCCTTATTGGTTTTTATAAAAACCAGAGAAAAAAAGGAAGATCTGATTACAAATTTTTCAAAATTTTAATGAAGGAAAGGTTCACTGCGTCAACTTTTTAAAAGGAGTCAAACTTGAAACAGATGCCAACGAACTGCAAATTGGGGAGCTTCGAAAGCCATGAAAGAAGCTTACATTTCTACACATATGAGATGTTATGATAAATATAAATGAAATTTAAATAAAACTTATCATACCTGAAGGGACGAACTCAACTAGCAAGCTATTGAAGGGCTTCGAAGGGCTCCAAAAAAGCAACTACGATGTTTGAGGGGCTGGGAACCAAACAAGGGCTTTGAAGGGCTCTACGAAGGATGATCCTATGGATGGTACCAAGAGCACGATACGCAGGTTTCCTCTAAACTCCCTAAACAATATGGAGATGAAGATGATATAGAAGGCACCAAAGACTCAATGGAATATGTTTTGATCATCAAAGAAGGTACCGATATCAAGGCCATGTCATATAAGGAACTGATATCGAGGCTACGATAGAGAAGGTGTCGAATACACTTTGTAAGATGCTATGAATGTCAAAGAAGGAACCAAAGCAGTTGGTTACTAGTAGATCTTACTTTGCTGCACAACTTTAAAAATTTATAAGCTCTTAAGCAAATGCAGAGAAGATATATTAAAAAAAATTCACCGAGGTGAATATAAATATTAGAATCTGCTCTTTAGAAGAGATTTAGGGACCAAAAAATTTGGAGAAGCTTTTAGATAACTAAATATAGAGATCGATGTCAACTTGATACACCAAAAAAGAACCCCAAAAATCATTTAAAATATTTACTTTTGGTTGACGTTAGAAGAACGTCGGGCACCAATAGGAACGTTGAGATGCTTCATCAAGAACGTTGGGATGCTTCACCAAAAAAATCATTTAAAATATTTACTTCTGGTTGACGTTAGAAGAACGTCGGGCACCAAAGGAATGATAGATTAATAAAAGAAAAAGCCACGCGTTATAAAGAATTAAATGGTTTTTTTATATGACCAAACCATGAAATAAATGACGTGATTGACATAAAATATGTTGCATTAAAGTTGAAGATCTCATGAATATTATAAAGAACAAATCAAAAAAAAATATTTATTAACTTTAAGATATTGTGACAAATGCGGAAGAGAGAAGAACTCACGAATATAGAAAAAAATCAAATTTTCATGAGTTAAAAAAATCCACGAATAATTTCTCCATGAAATTAAATTAATGCCCACTAAACTTGCTTTCTTATGCAGTGATGGCAGGAATAGAGCCAAGAGTGCATCCGTAAGAAAAATAGGAGCAGCTATAAGGGAACATTCACCTGCGAAGAACAATAATAAAGGCAAGAAAAAAATAATGCCTATATTGCTAATGCAAGAAGGCCAAAAATATTTCGAAAAATATCTCTTATTTTAGAGCAAGAGCAAAAATTATCTTTTGAGAAATTAAGGAGATACTGAATATGGTAAAAAAAATAGTCCTAAACTATTTTAGATAGTACCATAAACAGTGAGTTTTCAAAAGAAATTGCAGAAGTAAAAGAGCATTCTACAATAGAAATGAAAATAACCTCCTTGTTAAAAAACAAAATATAAGAGATAATGAACCAGTTCGTGAAACTTCCTTCAAGAGAGAATGCTAGCAGAATCTATCCTACTCTGGTACCATGTTATAATTTCCCAAGAGTAGAACTACAAAGCATCACAAGATTTGAGAAGACAAATAGAATTGATTGATTTATTCCATGGATCAACTTTGTATAAATAGCAAAGTTGATCATTGAGAGTCGTTGGATTACAAAAACTCATCAAATCTGATCTAGACTATATTGAGAGTTCACCTGACTCATGGAGGAGTGGAAACTCAAGTATGTCTATCCTAGTAGAACTTAAGAGAATAATTACTTATTCTAATACCTACCACTCCCTTAGCCAAGCCTGATATTTTTATGTATCCTTCCCTCGATAACTTTTCCTCGAATGAGGATTACCCTAAGGAAGATGAATCCTTCACCCCTTTGTCAAGACCTACAATAAGAGGAAATTTATTGGTTCTGACAAGGATGAGGAGGGATCTAAAGGAAACAAGTGTAAAATTGAAGAATCGGTGGGTGATACGAGGATATCTATTCATCTCCATAAGAATATGTGTATGATACAAAGCATGTTCCAGATGGTGGACTATGTTGATGATGATGACTTAACTATGGAGGTTGTGCAAAATTTAGTTATTCGAGCTATATCCATAGTAATTGTTCAATCCAAGGAGTTTCAAGAAAAATTGAAAGAAATGTGTAACACATTACATCTACTATTTTCCACAAAGCTTTCGAAGAGTCCAAGGCGAGAAATTGAAGGAGTAAATTAAGCCAAAGGAGACCCTCTCTAGGATGAGATATAGCAATAAGGATTTAGTCAAGGATAGCAGTAAGGATATTGCCTAACTTGTACTGTTGAGTATGGGTTTGACAATTCGTGTGAGGATGGGTGTTGTTTTATTTTATGTCAACCTGGGTGGGCTGGCCTTATGTAATTTTTTTTTGTTTTGTGTGTTTTTGGGTTGTTGGCCCTTTATTGCTCTTTATCCAAAGTCCAACATGAGTCTATGCTGATTTTGTAACAAGGGTCCTGAACCCTTTCAAAACCTATTTTTAATAAAATACATAATTTACTTATAAAAAAAATCTAAATAAAATTCAATGAAGGACCTAACTATAAAGAAACACATTTATGTTTAATCAAATCAATTATTATTTTTCCAAAAAACCAATCATAGTTATGGCCTATAATGTTATATAAATGTATTTGAATGCACTACACTATTATGAATATTGTTTCTACATTTTACTTTATATTGAAGTTACAATTTTCATTAGGATGGCATATTGAAGAAATTTGCCTAAAAAATGTCAGGACCTAGTACATTATCCTTATGATGGGAGAACACTCCTTCTCTCAAATCTTCCTCTCCGATATCCTTAGTCAATTGTTCATTTATTTTAATTATGATAAAACTTAGTATATGCTTATTATCTTCTTAACTGCAAATTGATCTTTTGATAATAGTGTTTGGAAAAAATTAACTACCTCTTGTCTAATTTCTATTTCTTCCCTTATGATTTGGATATATATTTTTTTTTGCATATTATCTTATGCTTTAAAGTTTAGAAATGAAAGAACTTTATGTTCCGATCACCAACTTCTAATCATTTGTTTCGTGATTTCCATCACCAATAGGTCTCCTCTCTTGCCAAAATAATTTCTAACTCTGAATTTAGTTCCATTTCCTTTAATAATTAAGCTTAATCCATTCCACTCTTGTTGATCTCTTCTTCCAAATTACTCAATTCTCTTCTAATAAGTTCCTTTTTTAAAATGTATTTCCAAAGACCTTTTTGTTCCACCTCCTTACCTCCTTATTTTTAGTATTTAATTTACATACCATAATATGTATCTATATCCCTCTAATAGTATATCCCACCACTTTTCTATCTTTTTTAATATGTCTAGGTGGTGTAGCCACACATATTAAAAATTAAAAGGGGTATTTTTCTATTAATTTATTGGTTGCACCATAAATAAGGGGTATATAGTTCAAATCCATTCAATGTAAGGCTATAAATTTATGCTCATAATTCTATTTAAACCAATCATCTGATATAATAATCCTATCTAATCAAGCATTTATTAAGCTATCTCCTATCCTTTTATTTGATGAAAAAAAGTATTGTCACTTAGGTCTACATCAAAAAGGCATGTTGTAGTTATAAAGTTACTTAGTCCCTTTATACTATCTGTGTGCTCTTATGTACCTCCTATATTTTTTGTAGGTGTAAGAGGGGTGTTAAAATCACCTTCCACTATCCATTTGAATTCTCTAAGTTGTTATTCTATTTTACCCAAAACTCTCTATAATTCCTTCCAAACCATATTGGTGTTAGGGGCATCGATATTGGTGATCACAAAAGCTAATTTGAATATTTTTGTTGTAGTTGAAGATGTTAATTGGTTCATGCTCTATGGTAAAATTTCACCTTCATAGTATTCAAAATTCTACATCATAATTATACATCCTAATACCCCTTGGCTATTGCAACACTTTATTATCATTAATAGAATCCATTCACCAATATGCAAAAATATAAAATCTTTCATCTCATCATCTTCATAGACGTGTGGAATTTTAGAAAACCAAGAAAGAGCTTCCCATTTAAGATAAAAATAAAATATATATTTCCAAAGAGGATTACGATGATACAAGGATTTAAAATTTTACCACCAATTATTTACATCAAAATCATCTTCCCTTGAAAATTTTTGTAGCTCCATAGTTGATACCCTAATGCAAATTAGGGATTTTTTTGACAATATATATCATGACCTAATGCAAACTAGGGTTCTATGGAAATAAAAATATTCCCACTAAGTTGAAGCTAAAATTCCATAGAGACAACTAGATCTTCAATTTTACTTCCAAAAAAAATAAATTGCAACTAATTTGATTACTCGAACTAAACAAATTTCGTCTTTCAAAATAATTGTGAATTGAAAATTTGTCATTGCATTTGTTTCAAATGTCTGAATTTATAAGGTTGTATCCCCCTCAATACTACTTGGATTCCTTCATATGACCACTCATTTTAAAGCTCTTCAAATTCTGCACAAACTGATCCAAGAATCACTTGAATCGGATAAAATTTCACAGAGATATGGCCTTTGAAAGATGAGATACTTTTCCATAAAAAAATCTACAAAATTCAGCACTATCCTTGTTATGGATTACTAACTTCAAAAGGTTGTATCTCCCTCAATATTGCACATATTACTTCATATGTCCACTCATTTTTAAAATCTTCAAATTATGTACAAATAGATCCAAGATTCACCTAAATCATATAAATATTCGCAGAGATATGGGTCTTGAAATATGAGACAATTTTCCAAAAAAACATTTGCCCTAATTATGCAATTTCACACAAAAATCCCCACTTTGCCAAAATTATTGCTCTGATACCACTTGTTACATAACTTTATCATCATTAACATAAATCATTCACCAATATATAGAAATATTAAATCATTCATCCACAATAACAATCCATAAATGAGAGAGAGAGATAGATAATACCATTAAGGTAGGGAAACACCAATAATAATCCTTAAAGAAGGAACAACTCCACAAGATCTTCCAAGATGAGATATCCACTCAAGGAGGGCAAAGTCCCATAAGCCACTTTGTGGGAAAATATGATTACATAATATTATTCTCCATGATGATTACAATGACAAATATCTCTTATTTATATATACATCTTCTTATTCTACTTTGGGGAGTCTACTACTAATATAATATTATATTATAATATAATATAATATTATAATACAATCAACCTTGGGTTATGTGTGGCCAATGCCAACCCTTATACAATATAATAATATATCCCCAAATATCTATTCCTAGGTACCCTACCATTGGTCTTCTTCCTAATAGCCTTATCCACTCCATATTCTTTATGGTGTCTTACTCTAGTTTGTTTTCTTAAGTTTTCATTCTTGCAAGAGAAAAATATATGGTTGGTGGTTCTTAATTGGATATTTAACTAACATATGTTTTTTAGGAGAATTGATACCCCTAGCATTTTGACTTAGTAATTTTATCACCCTTGTGTTGCATGTTTTCTCTAGGGTATCTTGTTTCCAATAAGATTTACCATCCTCTAATTATTTGGTCCTTTTTTCTTTCAAATAAATATTTCTATTCAATTTGATTTATCTCTTTCAAAGTTAGGAACTTTTTTGGAATTTATAGTGACCCATACATTCGGTGTTGATGTTACCTTACTAGATAAATCCTTCTTCCTATATCTAATTTTTATTTCTACTATATCACACTCCTTCATGAGATACACTTCTACCTCATCCTCAACTCTTTCTTTTATTATCACTTCAAACTATGTATATTTACATGACTCATTGACCTAAATCATTATGCTTCATCTCCTCTGCTATTGATATATATGAGATAATACATAGAATAAATTCTTGAGTATTAGTATTGATATCAACCTGTATATATATTGGTCATATATCACACCACTTTATATAAACCTCTTTGTTGGATATTTAAATGCTCGACATTATTCTTGTAAAATTTGTATTCTAGTGTCTTCCCTCATGAATTTATTTACTTTTTTCTATTTCTTTCTCACTCAAGCTTTATGGTTGGGTATTTGATCCTATCTTCCTAATTATTACCAATCTTGCTTGAAATATTTAAGGAGTATTTAAAAATATTAGAAGTGTATTCTACCTTAGAATGCTAATAGAAATATAATTTATTCTATTAAAAACTATATTTATCCTTAAATAAAATTCTAAATGTATAAGCATGATGGTTATAAAAATTACTTATGTTGAGTTACATTAATGGATGATGCAATTGTAGACAATAAAATCACATCAATTGGATAATACTATGATGAATCCACTCTTATCGACACCATATAGCCCCATTGGACATTCCTCAAGGGTTAATTAGGGGTCCTAATAACTTTTGGGAAGGTTTATGCCACTTTTAGAAAGTTTTAGGCCATGTAGCCATGGTCGTCCCACCCTAGGACAACCATAATTTATGGTCATCCCATCCAAGGATGGCCACAAGAAACCATCCCTAGGTGGGATGACCATGGTATAGACCCCTAAAAAAGTCAAGCGTAGGAAAAATGGCAATTAAATTATGTTATTTATCCCACCCAATGACTTATGAAAATTTGGGAGACTGTCTAGGCCATCACAAACTGTAAATTGGAGGTTAAAATTGGAGGCCTCTTCCACCCAATGCATGGAAAGACCTTTGACAAGTTGTGGTACCTACCTTGCATGCCCAAAATTACCCCTTTAACCCTTTTGTCCTCTTGGGCTATAAATTGGAGTGATTCCATTCAATTTTAGAGATAAGTCTTTACAAGAATTTACCACGAAGTGCTAGCGAGATTCACTCTCACATTTTGCCCTCGTATCTACCCTTGGAATATTCATCAATTAAAGGAGTTTCCAACACATCCCAAAATATGCACATCCCTTCCATAACCCATCCATTCATGTGAATAAAACCATAAAATTTTATGACAACACCCCTAAGAGTATTATAGACAATATCCTAGAGGAATTGGGTGGTAAAAACCACCTTGTTTTATGGATGTCCCCACCTGGGATAATTAATAGTCCCAATTGGCTCACCCAAGGATGTACATGAATTGGCATAAAATTTTGAATCAATTTTAGTGTAGATAATTTTTAAAGTAGTATATATGCATCATACTTGAATTTGGTAAAGTTTGGAGTAGTTTTGTACCTTAAATTAGGGTTTTTGTGATGACAGTCCTAATTGTCTCACCCACAAATGACCACATATTTTGCTCACCATTTCATTCAATTTCCACATAGATCATTCCAAAATTAGATAATATACATCACACTAAATTTTGGTATCATTTGGAGTAGTTTTACATTCTCTATTGCAATATTTATATCCTATGTTTCATGCATTTCATTGATTTTATATTATTCCACATATGCTATTAACCAATTTCAATTTCTTGTGTGTAAGTATAGGTATTCTAGTGCATGAGGAAGGATATAAATATTCGAATATGGACAGATCATTGTATTGGTAGTAAAAACCCACTTTTCAATAGTGAGTGCGAGGAAAAAACTGAAAGTGTGTCATAGTTTTATGAAATAATTGGATCCTTCAACATTATAATTAGATTGTATCAACTGAGAGCCGTCAAGAGGATATTTTGTAACCATTTCTTTGACAAATGCAATAATATAAAGAGAAATCCCCATTTCTTTCAAATATTTATCTTTTATTGCTTACTTTATTGTCACTTTTAAATGCTTGAATAGAACAATAGATGTAGTTTATTTCCCTTTTTCTAGGTGCACTATTTATTCTTCTCTACAATGGTGATTATAGTGGGACACATGTCTCTTCTCCTTTTTTTGCAAATTTTGACCTTGTTTTTGCCTTTTGAATGTTGTAGGTTCTGACCGTTCTAGACTTAAACGACCCCTGAATTCCTAATTGGAACACCCAGGGATGACCACAGCAACTATCCCACCCAAGGATGACCCCAAAATTTGCAGTCATCCCACATTCGGATGGCCACAAAATAGGGGGTTTTCAGTCTAGATTTCCAAAAAACAATAGCTTCTTAGACTTTCAAGGTAGGTGTTTAAACATTCAATTTGCATTAATGTTATTTAGAAAAGGGTAAATTTAACTTTTTTATATCTTTTCCTAGTTTATTGAAAGGCATATTTTCCTTTTCCTAAATTTTATAAAAACAAACATAATAAAAATAGGGAAAATAACAACTTAAGTATGTATTTGAATGTTTTTACTTCTTGCGACCTACCTAATGGTTAGGTTGTCATATAGGATAAGTATTTTATAGGTTCCTTATTCATGTATATATTTTTTAAAGTGAAATATTCTTTGTGCATTTAGTGAACTAGCATTGAGTGCTCCCTGAAGGGCAGGACATATGATCCCTAACTAGGCATGGGCTTCATCTCCATAGTTTGGTGGGTTTACGTGATCGAACATTCATTACCAGTTGTCAAGATACGAGTATACAGGTGAAATCCCTTTAAAAAATTGTAAATTACATCAACAATATTCAAACACATGAAAAGAGATCTCTTTGTAAAATAACAAATCAAAAACATACCAAATAGTTTTAGGAACACATATAAATATTTAAAAGAGATAAACACTTGTATTATTGTGTGTTTCTATTTTTGTGCATTTAATTATTAAAATTTGTAAAGGAGATAATCACGTAGGGTTTAGAAGGAAGTAGTCATGGTATGCACCCGTAGCCAATCCCACTTAAGAGCTGATGCTACAATAAGTATGCGAGAATACATAGATCATCTCTGATTCGATGCTACAAATGTATTGCTTAGTTATGATGAAACCTAAATAATATAACAAGACACAAAATAAAGAATACAATAGTTGTTATTATGTGGCATATACCTAATATATGATTTGAATAAAAAAAAAAGTCTATATAAGTATATTATTTTTTGTTAAGTCCATATTATATATATATATATATAAACAATATTTGAAATGGTCTTTACTTTTTAGTATCTTGAAAATTATACTTAAATTCTTATTCTCACTTTAATAAAAAAATGTATTTAATATAACCAAAAAACCTAATCCTACATTGGATGATAATATAATATATGATTGTATGCATGTGTGTTTATGTGTGTTTGATGCATGTGTGTGTGTGTGTTTTGGTTTTCCTCCAATTATAGGATAATGGTTCTTCAATAAAATACAAAAAATATCTAAGTGGATCCTACAAATATTAATGTTCATAGATATTGATGTAATGATTCATGCATTTTATTTTTAGAAATTACCTCTCCCTAACACATATTCTCATTGTACCTTTTAGCTAGAGCTTATTCAAGAAGGATGTATAAATATTATTACTTCTTCATTGTCCCCTTACACCATCTGAAACCATATTAAAAAAATAAGATAAAATATATTACATTGGTTAGGTGTTTTAAATTTCAAATATTAGATTAATGCTAACAAAACTATGTATGTTATAACAAAATTATCGTGTTATTATTTACTAGATTTAATGAAAGGAAAGGGTAAGTTCAATTTTAATAAAATAAATGTCAGAATTATGCATATATTTGAAACCACAATATATACTCTCTTAAATTATATTTCAATATATGAGACTTATAATGCAACGTCTAATGTGATAAAAAATATTGTTATACTCTTGGTTAAAATATTTAAATGTACAAAAAATAATCATCTAAGAAAATACAAGTAACAAAATTGATCTACATCAATCTATGGTAAAATAATGCTATAAGTTGTGTTTATCATAATTAATTTTTATAGTTATTCAAAAGAAAATAGAAGGAGATCCAAGTTTCAAACTGTGGCATGGGTGAGTGTGTGAAGGGTGGTTGTGCTCATCAAAAAATAAATAAATAGAAAATTAATGTAATATTCTCCTAAGTTACTCAAAATCATATGGAACATCAACCAATAATTATGTAGAGGCTATGATTTTTTTATATGGATCAAGTTTACCATCAATACTAAATAAAAGTATTTTCTAGTTGAGATAAATTACAATATTTAGGATGAATATTATATCTTGTAACACATAATATTATGTAGTTGATTGTAGAAAGAAAGTATTTTAAGGAAGATCAACAATATATTTGTTATACATGAATATATATAGAATATCTCCCATAAATAGAAAAACATTATATAGTCTAGTTTGCCTAATTCAAAATTAAATGTTATATTTCTATGATGGATGGAGTTGTTATAGAGTGTCAACAAATATTTATTTGATATACTTATTAAAGGAACGTAGATGCTAATATTTTTAAAATATTGTCATAAGAATGGCTCGTCAGATAGCATAAACAAATATTGAAAAAAGATATTAAAATCATATATAAATTTAATAAATAATTAAATATTAATGCTTGGTGAAGAATATGTGCAAATAATGTTAAAATATATGTTACAATTATACATAAAGTATTAGTAGTTATCTTAAAGGTCATATATTAGGATAGAATATGTAAATAAGTAGGTTTAATTTGGATATAGAACAAATTTAAAATGTTAAGATTATTATACTTTATTTAAAATTTATTATTGAAATTTAATTTTTCAAATTTATAAATTGAAAAATATAGTTTTAAAAATTTATTAAAATTAAATTGTACATGTAATTCGAAAATTTTAATTTTAAAATTTAAAGATAACAATACACAAAACTTAAATGTAAATTTTCTGATTTCAGATTATAATGCAATTGAAATTCCATACAGGTTAATACCTATCTATCTTCTTATTTATTTAGCTGGTGAAATGATGAATAAATATTTATTTAAAGATAGGAGATCCAAAGCCCTTGATCTGAAGGCCTATTTCTTAATCTCTTTAAAAAAAAAACGAGAAATAATGGAATACGTTTATTTTGATGACATCGAAGTGGAGGAGAACATAACATATAACATATATAAATAAATTATGTCATCCACTTGGCGAGAAGGAGACATGGCGTGCCACGTAGGAGAGAGCAAGGGCATCGTCTATGGTTTTGATGAGATGTTGTGATTTTGGTTGGACAAGATGGGACAACTGCAATGACTTTTGCTTGTTGAGCACATCCACACAACTCTTACCTTCAATTGTAGCCGTGTTCAGTCCTTTCCACATATCATCGAATGTGAATCCGGGTTTGGAGAAACGTCCTAACAAGGATATTAGTTGCTGCATTGTTTTCTAGTAACTACCAATGCAACCGTTGAGAGCATTGCGATCAGAGGGTGTTTCTGTTTCCCTTTTGTTCAGCTGATGTCCTATGAACGTCATAACTTCATTTGCTTCGTCAATGCTCACCCTTAATGCTATCTCAGGAAGTTTGCTTAGGCCTTCCTGTTGCACCCCACGATAAGATGATATCGATGACACACAAAAATGTGGATCTCTGGCATATCGACAAGCCATTTCAATTGCATTCAAATTTGGCTTTGGCTTCGGCTTCGTCATGGTGTTTGTGGTTGGGGAACGTGAACCTCTAGAGGGAGAGGGCGAACGAGCATGAATGATGTGAGAACCACCTCCTGCTCTCACACTAACAAAGAGCATCATCACTGCTAATGTCATCTCTATGACCAACGTGCTTGTTCCCATTTTTATTTAAGAATTAAAAAAAACCAAGATTCTTTTGATGAGAAATGCAAAGCTAGTACCGACTACCACACCCACAATCACATACGCTACATTGCAACTTCTTCAATCCCTTTTTATAGTAGGTCGTACACGTTTCCAATCAGCCGTTGCATAATAGTGAAGATTGTCTACATTCACTTCTTGAGGCTGTCCATCTTGTTTGTGGCAATTGTCAATCAACTATTAAAGAAACTCTATCGTTTGTAATAAATTGTCTTAAATTTGATACTCAAAATCTTTTCTTTCTATCATGTTTATCTAAATTATTTATTTTTTTAGGAAGCCATACTATTTTTTTTAACTATGTGTAGATAAGAGGCCAGCCTTCTTATACTTTGAACTTAAATTTCTTGTATAAAATCCCAAATAGAGACTAAATTAATACCAAAGGGACCAAAATATTAAGATAAAACCTAGATATCTTAATCATACCACTACAATGTGGGGACACAAAATATTAGTATTGTGTCTATATTTATATATCATACAATATTTATAAGTATTAGTTTCATATGTTTCTAGGTTCTATTAAGTTCAATTATAGTTTTTACTTATTTAAGAATAACACATTTTAACATTTAAAATAAAAAATAATTTTTGAATTATAATTCTTGAGACAGACTCTCAGGTATGGGCTAGAATATTAGATCCGATAAGGCCCTTTCAGGTGCTAGGAATTGGAGAGAGAAGGAAGGTGGAAGCAATCCAGAAGATCTGGCAAGTTTTTCAAGATGTTTTTATTACACATATAAAGCGAGAGGGAAATAGGGTGGCAGACTATTTAGAAAAATGGGGAAAATATCTGGAGAAAGGGCAATATGTGGACTCTCAGATGGAAAATCATATAAGCTTGTGCCAAAGAATCCAAGGGATGTAGGAGGTGATACAAGAAGATAGTAGAACAAGAAGAGTAGACAGTGAGTCTAATGAATCTATCACAGTTAGGCCACAGAGCAACACAACATGAAGATAAATGGATAGTTTACGAAATTCAGATAAATTGGATAAACTGGAATTTAGCTATGGTAGTGCTGAGGGTATGGATATCTGCATTATGTAAGGTAATGTTTTATGGGTAATTTTTGAGCTAGGAGGGATTGGAGGAGGATTTTCTGTCTCCCTTGATGCCCGTCCAGTTCATTTTACCTTGTAATACAGCTTCTATAAATATAACATATTTTTCATTTTTTTCAAAAAAAACATGGAATGGAATGGAATTCCAATCACTAAATAATTAAATGAACTCTTATTTTTAGTTTTGGAAATAATAAATATATTATTTTAAGTATTTCTTAAAGCGTATTACTAATACTTATTTAAAATGCAATCACTACTATTTTTTATCAATAACACTTAATAATATAAATATTATTTGAATAGTTGTTAATAATATTTTATCACAATTATTGAATAGAAGCTAAAGTCAAAATTTATTTTTTATTTGAATATTTAAGTGGATAGATAATATTAAATTAAATAATCAATAAAATAATATATTACTAGTTATTCTATTACATGTATGATAAATGTTACTAAGAATGAACTGAAAATACATCTTGACCAATCTTAACAGTTACAAACATAACCTATACGGAATATTAGGCTTATATGTTAAATCAAATTTCAAAAAAAATCAAAAAATTATAGAGCATAGATTTACTTTGGGTTTATTTATAGTATTTTTAACATTGAAAAACTTTACTCCTCATATGATACATTATTGATCATTGTGGTCTTTGCTAAGAAACTTGTAATTATTGATTATTGAGCATAGAGCAGTTGGTAAATGCCCTGGGTGCTGGTTGTGGGCAACCCAAGTTCCATTTCCATTGCCTCCACCCTATGGGATATGTAGGCATAGCTGGTAAATTTCCTATGTGTTGGTAGATACCGACAAGGCTCCATTTTCCCTATGCCCAACTTGTGGATGTATTAATAATTCAACCCCCTTGTGACTGATGCCATGTGGTATACCTGGATGGGACAACTACTATTAGCCATAGAGCTAGCTTCTTAGGTCTTCTAAACTACCCAACATTTTTAGTCCGTTGGTCTAGGTGGATTGGTAAGTTGGGGTGCTTACCGAGAGGAGACCTAGGTTCCAATTCCACGGGCTTTCCCTTGCACAGACAGTAGCCTAGATCTGATTCCTTTGAGTGGTGTGCTAGATTGATGACAACCATGAAACTCCTGTGCGTCCGACGGTCCCCATCTCATGTTGGGTTACCATGTATCGAGACGGTGGAAGTCTTTGGAGCCTTTGTAGATAGTTTGAACCCTACCAGCTGTGCTGGTAGTTACTAAAAATCATGATTGTAACCATTGCTTCTATATATCAAAAAAAAAAAAAACATTGTCCTTACTACTAGTATTTATGTTAGTATGATTAATTGTATTATTAATCAATAGAATTTATAATTGCTATGCCAATATAACAAACATTGTGATGATTTTCTAATACAACCTCTTTTATGTGGTAATATTGCAAACACTAAGTTCCTTAACTAATCATGGTCTTCTTAGGAAAGATTCATTTGCATGACAATATCATTTGTATAGTGTGGGATTCCCTCATTAATCTTGCCTTTAGTAATCTATTTCATTTAATAACATAATGTAATTAGCATATTGGCTATACATATATTTGTTAGGATCATATAGAATATTTTTATATCATGAGTAAATATTATTTTCTTGTTATGCTATGGATCTTGCTACCCATCATATATTAGTCAAATTGTAATACATATATATTTGATGCTATACAACATATAAATATCGCAATAAAGAAGAGCATTTTTTCATGGTCCTCCTTTGATAGTAGTAGCATGTTCTATATAAAAATATCTAGTAGAATATCTCTCACTTTTAAAAATAAAATAAGTTTAAAAAATAATATGTGATGTTTTCCAAGCATGATTACATTTTAAAAAAATAGCATGGATAAGGAGAGTCATTTAAAAAATTGGGATAAATATTTGAAATTTTAAATTCATCAAAAACACTAAAAAAATCTAAATAAAGTTACCATCGATGGTGGAAGCCATCCTTATCGAGAGAGGATATTTGTATTTCTTACAAAAATTTACCGAAAGAGATTATGAATTGACCATGGCCTTTTTGAGTTGCTGGTAGGAAGGGAGAATCATTGTCAGAGGTAGGGATTTTATTGTGGATACAAGTTTTTTGGTGATCATATCTGATTTGCCTAATTTAGGAAGACATGTAAGGCAAGAAAAGCAAAACTAGGAGGTGGAAGCCAAGGAATTCTTAGACAGAATTAAGATGCAAACGTTGGCAAAAATAGGGATGACTAGATCTGATCTTGCTTCACCCTAGAATAAGGTTATGATAATATTATGAAACCCACAATGGAGTTCATTACCATTGATGATCCTGATAAGCAATTGAGGATATTTCATTTGGCTTTATTCAACTATTTCAAAGAAAAATATTATGAACATCCCCGAATTCCTATTCAGGTCCATTCATTATTCCAATGAAAATTGCAGGAAGAAGAAATGGGTTGATCTCCCTTCCCACCAAATTTTGTTCAAGGTTATCTATTCTCATATCCTTGCACATAGCCTTGCCACTCCATTAGCCAAGCCTTATCATTTTGTGTATCCCCCCCTCATAAAACTTTTACCTGAATGATAATACCTTGATAAATATGAATCCTTCACCCCTTTGTCAATACCTTCAAAAAAGAGGAAATCCATTGGTTCTAACAAGGATGAGGAGGCATCCAAAGGAAAGAAACCTAAAATTGAAGAACTGATGGGTGCTATGAGCAAATATATCTTTCTCTGTAAGAAAGTGTGTATGAGCCAGAGAATGTTCTAGATGGTGGACTCTGATGATTATGAGGACTTCACTATGGAGGCCCTAAAAATTTGGGTTATTCGAGATATATCCACAACAATTGTTCAATCCAAGAAGTTTAAAGTAACACTGAAATAAATGCATAAATATTCATGAACCATTTCTTCTACCTAATGAGAATGATACAGAACCATCTCGATAATATCTAGAAGATGAACAGTTATACAAGTAAAAATCTTAAAGTTCACCTGTTATGCAACTAAAATTATAAATTATATGCTTTTTTCTAAGAGAGAGGGCTAGCAAAGAGATGAAATAGAAGTTACCAATTGCCTTCTAATATTGATAAATAAACAAAAGTATCTTTATCCATTTAGCTTTATGATACTTGTTGTTCTAAACTGCAAACTTAGAATTACGTGTGTTATATTAATTTTACTGGTGTAGGTTCCTTAGGATCATTCGGTATGCTACATTCCAAAAAGGAAGACCCATGGCGTTGACATTAAAATTTGTACAATTGCTAATTGGATCGAATGGTTGTCTAAGGTTGTACGATTATTGTTAGGATTGAATAGTTGCCTAGGATTGTATAATTTCTACTTGGCTTGAATGGTTATCTAACCATTATACAGTGGTTACCCAACTATTGAATGATTACCCAACTATTATATGGTTGTCCTAATTGAACGATTACAAACAACTATATGGATTGAATGGTTTATTTGATTGAATAATTGCCCATATGATTTCATAATTTTCATTGCTATATCATTGAAGAAGAAGATATTAGTTTATTTTTAGTCTTCAGGTGTCATGTTTTTACTACATCACATCTAAAAAATAGTTTAAGGAAGATCAATAGAAAAAATTATATAGTCTAGTTTACCTAATTAAAAATAAAATATTATATTTTTATGATGAATGTAGTTGTTATAGAGTGTCCAAAATAACAAACAAACATGTACGTGTGTATGAATAAATTTATATTTGGGATATTTATTAAAGGAACACAAATTCTAATATTTTTGAAATATTGTCATAACAATGTCTCGTTAGTTAAATAATATTAAAATCATATATAAATTTAACAAATAATTAAATATTAATACTTATAACACAAATTTAAAATACATATAACATTTGTATAAAATTAAAGCTAAGGGAACATTTGATATGTATATAATACAAATATCTATGAAATGAGTACTTGAAATAGGTGAATCCTTTTATAGTTTTAAATAAATTTTAATATATCACCGAAAATAGAATATGTTGAATATAAAATATGGGTTGAAACAATTGTCCCCTTAAAAAATCATATGGAACTTCAACCAATAATTATGTAGAGGCTATGATATTTTTTATATGGATCAAGTTTACCATCAATACTAGATGAAAGTATTTTCTAGTTGAGATAAATTACAAGATTTAAGATGAATATTTTATCTTGTAACACATAATATGATGTAGTTGATTGTAGAAGGAAAGTAGTTAAGGAAGTATTATTTCCCCCACCCCCACCCTTAAAGGAATATCAATAATATCTTTGTTATACAAGAATATGCAGAATATCTCCCATAAACAGAAAAGCATTATATAGTCTAGTTTACCTATTTTAAAATTAAATGTTATATTTCTATGATGGACAGAGTTGTTATAGAGTGTCAAAAAAATATTTATTTGATATACTTATTAAAGGAACATAGATGCTAATATTTTTAAAATATTATCATAAGAATGTATCCTTAGTTAGCATAAACAAAGAGTGAAAAACGGTATTAAAATCATATATAAGTTTAATAAATAATTAAATATTAATACTTGCTGAAGAATATGTGCAAATAATTTTAAAATATATGTTACAAGATATTAAAATCATATATAAATTTAATAAATAATTAAATATTAATGCTTGGTGATGATATGTGCAAATAATGTTAAAATATATGTTACAATTATACATAAAGTATTAGTATTTATATTAAAGGTTATATATTAGGATACAATATGTAAATAAGTAGGTTTAATTTATGCAAAATATAAAGAACAAATTTAAAACGTTAAGATTATTATACTTTATTGAAAATTTATTATTGAAATTTAATTTTTAAAATTTATAAATTGAAAAATATAGTTTTACAATTTTATTAAAATTAAATTGTACATGCAATTCAAAAATTTTAATTTTAAAATTTAAAGATAACAATGTAAATTTTTTCAGTTCAGGTTATGATGCAATTAAAATTTTATACAGATTAATACTATCTATCTATTTTCTTATTTATTTAGCTGGTGAACGACGAATAAATATTTATTTAAAGATAGGAGATCCAAAGCCCTTGATCTGCAGGCTTATTTCTTAATTTCTTAAAAAAAAAATGAGAAATAATGGAATAACTTTATTTTGATGACATCCAAGTGGAGAAGAACAGAACATATAACATATATAAATAAATGATGTCATCCACTTGGCGAGAAGGAGACATGGCGTGCGCGTAGGAGAGAGCAAGTGCATCGTCTATGGTTTTGATGAGATGTGATTTTGGTTGCACAAGATGGGACAACTGCAATGACTTTTGCTTGTTGAGCACATCCACACAACCCTTACCTTCAATTGTAGCCATGTTCAGTCCTTTCCACATATCACCGAATGTGAATCCGGGCTTGGAGAAACTTCCTAACAAGGATATTAGTTGCTGCATTGTTTTCTAGTAACTACCAATGCAACCGTTGAGAGCATTGCGATCAGAGGGTGTTTGTGTTTCCCTTTTGTTCAGCTGCTGTCTTATAAACGTCATAACTTCATTTGCTTCGTCAATGCTCACCCTTAACGCTATCTCAATAAATTTGCTTAGGCCTGCCTGTTGTGCCCCACGATAAGATGATATCGATGACACACAAAAATGTGGATCTCTGGCATATCGACAAGCCATTTCAATTGCATTCGAATTTGGCTTTGGCTTCAGCTTCGTCATGGTGTTTGTGGTTGGGGAACGTGAACCTCTAGAGGGAGAGGGCGAACGAGCATGAATGACGTGAGAACCACCTCCTGCTCTCACACTAACAAAGATTATCATCACTGCTAATGTCATCTCTATGATCAACATGCTTGTTCCCATTTTTATTTAAGAATTTAAAAAAACCAAGCTTCTTCTGATGAGAAATGCAAATCTAGTACCGACTACCACAATCACATATGCTGCATTGCAACTTCTTCAATCCATTTTTATAGTAGGTCGTACACGTTTCCAATCAGTCGTTGCATAATAGTGAAGATTGTCTACATTCACTTCTTGAGGCTGTCCATCTTGTTTGTGGCAATTGTCAATCAACTATTAAAGAAACTCTATCTTTTGTAATAAATTGTGTCTTAAATTTGATACTCAAAATCTTTTCTTTCTATCATGTTTATCTAAATTATTTATTTTTGTACAAAGTCATACTATTTTTTTTAACTATGTGTAGATAAGAGGCCAGCCTTCTTATACTTTGAACTTAAATCTCTTGTATAAAATCCCAAATAGAGACTAAATTAATACCAAAGGGACCAAAATATTAAGATAAAACCTAGATATCTTAATCATACCACTACAATGTGGGGACACAAATTATTAGTATTATGTCTATATTTATATATCATACTAAGTATTAGTTTCATATGTTTCTAGGTTCTATTAAGTTCAATTATAGTTTTTAATTATTTAAGAAGAACACATTTTAACATTTAAAATAAAAAATAATTCTTGAATTATACGTATATTGTTACCATTTCTTATAAATTTAAAAGCAACTAAAATTTAAGGATATCATATCTTTTAAATTTAAATGCAACTAAAATTTAAGGTATGATGCAGGAGCATCCGGTGGCGAAGCTGCAATCTTGCATCACCCAAAATGTATTTTTCTTTAAGTACTAAAACTGTCGCGATATCGCGACGCTTTTTGAAGAAGGGCGCCAGCGGGCCAAACTGTCGCGATATCGCGACGCTTTTTGAAGAAGGGCGCCAGCGGGCCAAACTGTCGCGATATCGCGACGCTTTTTGATGAAAAGGGCCAAGGTGCAAAACTGTCGCGATATCGCGACGCTTTTTGAAGAAGGGCGCCAGCGGGCCAAACTGTCGCGATATCGCGACGCTTTTTGATGAAAAGGGCCAAGGTGCAAAACTGTCGCGAAATCGTGACATTTTTGAGGCAACGCAGCCGTGACGCGAAATGGTCACGAAATCGCGACATTTTCGGGTCGGAGAGATCAAGGCGCCAAACGGTCGCGAAATCGTGACAGTTCCAGAGAAAAGCAGTTCGAGCGCCAATTGGTCACGAAATCGCGACAGCTCCGAGGCAAAGTCACTTGAGTGCCAAATGGTCGCGAAATCGCGACACATCCGGGAAGCAAGATTTGAAAGCACAGGGACATCTTTGGCAAAAAGTTCTAAGGCACAAGAATGGTCGCGAAATCGTGACACCTTCGAAGGCAAGCTTAAAGGACGTCGCGAAATCGTGACACCTTCGAAGACAAAGTTTAAAAGACGTCGCGAAATCGTGACACTTTCGGGAGGCAAGACTTGAAAGCATAAAGACATCGCAACACCTTCGAAGGCAGAGCTCAAAGACGTCGCGAAATCGTGACACTTCCGGAGGAAAGGTTCTAAAACGCAAAGTGGTCGCGAAATCGCGACACTTCCAAGCCAAAGACTCAAGGGCGTGAAATGGTCACGAAATCGCGACATGTCACGGTTTCGCGGCCCGAAACGAAAGTACGGAATGCAAAGATGTCGCGAAATCGTGACATGTCGCGGTTTCGCGGCCCAAAGGAGGAAAGCGAGTAAGAAAGGCCTAGACGTCGCGATTTCGCGACGTGTCACGGAATCGCGGCCCCAAGGAGGAGAGAGAAGCCTAACGCCAAAAACGTCGCGATATCGCGACCAAAGAGGAGAGAGAAAGTATTGGAGCAAAAACGTCGCGATATCGCGACCAGAGCGCTCACGACGTTGACCAACCGACGATTGTAGAGACCAGTGCAGAGGGACACGTGGCGTGAAGTTACAGGTGGCCCGAGAGTATGGAGCGGTTACAGGGACTGCGGCAAGGGGACACGTGGCATCAAATTACAAGCGACTTGGCGCACTCCTATGAATGATGATATGGCGGATGGATTGACAGGTGGCCGCAGCGCACTCCGCCACCCCAGACCATGATAACACGGGGCTCCTGGCAGCATCTTGCAGGTGCAGCAGAACATTCGTGCGGGTGGTTAGAGAAGGCCCGCACTTAGTGTAATGATGGGAAAAGGAGGTGGCGGCCGAGGATAAGAAAAGGCCGCGCATACATTGTAAAGGGGGACTCTTGGGTAGTTTGGAATAGAATCGCTGTGTATTCGAAGGAAGACCTCTGTTTAATGAAAAATTGCTGGAATTCGTCTGTGTGTTTTCGAGCTTTGCGTTGAATTTTGTTGTGTGTTGTCTTAGCTCGATATCAAGTGGTATCAGAGCAGGTTGGTTCTGAGTGTGCAGACCGAACGCCGACAGTGAGGCAGTTTGCACCAGGACTGTGGTTGTGGGTTGTGAAGAAGAAGCAGGATGCCTCCGCGTAGAGATCGTGGTGGTATGAGACACAGGCGAGCAAGAAGGGAGGAGGTCGATCTAAGAGCCCTGCAGAGGCAAGTTGAGGCCCTGCAAGAGGAAATTAGAAGAGGAGTCGAGCCGAGAAGGGAAGAACCCAGCGAAGACGAAGTGTGGGAAGAAGAGGTCCCATCCGATGAGGAAGAGGCCTTGGATCCAGCAGAGGCTAGGTTGTATAGAGCCATCTCCCAGATCGGGAAGAAGCCAAAATTTGACGTCTCCACGTACTCGGGGAACCTCAACCCTGAGGAGTTGATAGACTGGATCAACGACATGGAGGAGTATTTTGAATACGAAGAGATATCAGATCCAAATCGGATCAGGTTCACGAAAACCAAGTTGAAGGGACATGCTAGCATCTGGTGGAAAGGAGTGCAGTTGGAAAGGAACAGGAGGGGAAAGGAAAGGATCACCAGGTGGGATAGGATGGTAGAGAAACTAAAGAGGCAGTTCATCCCTGCAGATTATGAGTTGGATTTGTTAAAAAGAATGCAGAGTCTTCGACAGGCTAGTAAGACTGTCAAGGAATATACTGAAGAGTTCCACCAAATCTCGATCAGAACCGGCCATTCGGAGGCGAATAAGGAGAAGGTCGCACGTTACATCAATGGATTGCGAACCAGCATTCAAGAAGAGCTAGGGCTGGTTAGAATAAGCACAGTAGAGGATGCATATCAATTTGCATTAAAAGTGGAGGAGAAACTGAATAGGAGGTTTGATGGTAAGCAAGAGAGGGAAGGACAGGGGTGGAAGAGCTGGTGGAAGAGGCAGTGGTGGAAGATACAAAGATTTTGGGAAAACTGGTGAAGCTAGCAGTAGCCAGAAATAGAAAGAAGTGAAAGAGGAGGATGACCAACGCCCACGCAATCAGAGCAACAACTACCCAAGAGGAAGAGGTAGGTCTGGGCGAGGGTTTGGAAGAGGTGTCTTTAGAGGAACCTGCTTCAACTACGGAGAGGAAGGACACAGGGCATACAACTGCCCGCAACATCAAGAGAGGCCAAATCGAAGACCTGAGGGTCAGGCCCGAGCTGCCATAGTAGACGAAGGTGTAGAGTCTGAGCACTCAGAGGAGGCAAAAAGAGGAGAAGCAATGGTCATCAGAAGAGTCTTGTTAAATGAAGAAGAAAAGATAGACCAGAGGAACAGCCTATTTCGAACAAGATGCAAGTGCACAGGCAAGGTCTCAGTAACATCATCATTGATAATGGAAGCACTGACAATTTGGTTTTCGAGGAAATGGTTGCCAAGCTGCAGTTGGAGAGGAGAAAACACCCGCGCCCTTATCGAATTGCATGGTTGCAAAAGGACCATCGGGTGTTAGTAAGTGAACAATGCCTGGTGAAGTTCAATATTGGAACTTACCGAGATGAGGTTTTATGTGACATCTTGCCTATGGATGCATGTCACCCGTCGCTTGGGAGACCATGGCAGTTTGACCGAAGTGTTGTCCATGATGGTCGAGCCAACACATATTCTCTGTCAAAGAATGGAGTTCGCCATAAGTTAAAACCCCTGAAGGAGGCGGATGAGAAAGTATGCAGCAGTGCACGAGTCTGTTTAGTTGATGGCAGGAGATTTTTGGAAGGCCTGAAGCCAGATCATATGTGCTATGCCATAATCCCCAGGGTTAGGGAAGAAGGATGCAAGGAAATTCCAGTGGAAGTCATGGGACTGTTAGAGGAATTCCCTGATATCATTTTTGACAATGTTCCTGAAGGTTTACCGCCTGTTAGGAAGATCAGTCACCACATAGATTTGGTGCCTGGATCGAGCTTGCCAAACAAGGCTGCACATCGAATGACACCTGTGGAAACTGAAGAGTTGAATCGGCAAGTTCAGGATCTGTTGAAGAAAGGCCTGATTAGGGAGAGTCTTAGTCCATGTGCAGTACCAGCAGTACTAGCACCCAAGAAGGATGGAGAATGGAGAATGTGCATCGACTCTCGGGCAATCAACAAGATCACCATTAAATACAGGTTCCCACTGCCAAGGATGGATGATATCATGGACTGCTTGAGTGGAGCTGAGTACTTCACAAAAATTGACTTGAAAAGTGGGTACCATCAGATCCGCATTAGAGAAGGGGATGAGTGGAAGACAACCTTTAAAACCAGAGAGGGGTTGTATGAGTGGTTGGTTATGCCATTTGGATTAACCAATGCACCTAGTACCTTTATGAGATTAATGAATGAAGTTCTGAAGGAATTTTTGGGCAAATTTGTTATTGTTTACTTGGATGATATACTGATTTTTAGCAGAACCTTAGAGGAGCACCTGATGCACATCAGGAAGGTTTTTGAGAAACTGCGGGAGGAGCAGTTACTGATCAATCTGAAGAAGTGCAACTTCGTGAAGAAGGAGCTGGTATACCTGGGATTTGTTATATCAGCAAATGGCCTCAAAATGGACCCCGAAAAGGTGAAGGCTATCCTAGAATGGCCTGTCCCAAGAAGTGTGACCGAGGTTAGATCATTTCATGGTCTGGCCAGTTTCTACAAAAAATTTATCAGAAACTTCAGCAGTATTTGTGCATCTCTTACGAAGACAATGAAGGGGAACAAGAAGGAATTCTAGTGGACAGTTGGAGCAGACAAAAGCTTTGATATGCTGAAGAAGGTCACTGAGCAACCCGTCTTAGCACTTCCAGATTTCAATAAGGTGTTTCAGGTGGACTGCGATGCGAGTGGTAATGCGATAGGAGCCGTATTGAGCCAAGAAGGTAGGCCTGTAGCTTATTTCAGCGAGAAGCTCAATGATGCCAGGAGAAAGTATTCGGTATATGATCAAGAGTTCTACGCCATAGTTCAAGCACTCAAGAAATGGAGGCACTATCTATTGCCGAAAGAGTTTGTTCTCTATACCGACCATCAAGCGCTGCAGTATATTAACAGCCAAGGAAAATTGAATCAGAGGCACCTGAAATGGGTAGAGTTCCTGCAGAGCTATACCTTTGTGCTGAAGCATCGGAGTGGAAGATCCAATAGGGTGGCAGATGCACTGAGTAGGAGGCAATGTCTGATGATAGAAATGAAAGTGGAGGTTGTAGGGTTTGCTGAACTCAAGAACTTATACCCTACAGACCCCGATTTCGTAGAAGCTTGGAAAGCCTGCACTGCGCCTGTTGCGTTGGATAGGACCAAATGGTTGGATTACCTGATTCAAGATGGAATGTTGTTTAGGGGGAACCAATTGTGCATTTCGAGGAGCTCAATGAGAGAGAACCTCATTAAAGAAAAGCACAGTGGGGGTTTAGCTGGACACTTTGGTCGTGACAAGACCATCTCACTGGTTAGTGAAAACTACTACTGGCCGCAATTGCAGCAGGATGTGGCAAAGTTTGTGCAGAGTTGCAGGATATGCCAGATGGCAAAGGGTGTGAGGCAGCCTACTGGTTTGTATCAACCGCTACCTATACCTGAAAGACCGTGGGAAGATATTAGTATGGATTTTGTGCTTGGTTTGCCCAGGACGCAGAGGGGACACGATTCCATATTTGTGGTAGTGGACAGATTTTCGAAAATGGCACACTTTATCCCGTGCCAGAAGACTAGCGATGCGGTCCATGTAGCTGGTTTGTTCTTTAAGGAAGTGGTACGCCTGCATGGGCTGCCAAGAAGCATTGTGTCGGACAGGGATACCAAGTTTGTAGGATATTTCTGGAAGACCCTGTGGAAGAAACTGAAGACGGAGTTAAAGTTCAGTTCTGCATACCACCCCCAAACAGATGGACAAACAGAGGTGGTTAATAGGAGTTTGGGCAACCTACTGCGATGCTTGGTAGGGGACAAGCCCAAGGGATGGGATCTAGTTCTGCCACAAGCAGAATTCGCGTATAATAGCTCGGTCAATCGGAGTACCAATAAGTCACCATTCCAGATCATCTATGGGAGCAGCCCAAGAAATGCCTCAAAGTTGAGAAGGATAGATACGAGGGAGAAATGCAGTGCTGAGGCAGAATATTTTGCCGAACATCTGAAGGGAGTGCATGAGGAAGTGACAAAGCACATTGCCAAGATGAATGCTCAGTACAAGACAAGGGCGGATCAAAAGCACAGAGCTAAAGAGTTCCAAGTAGGAGATTCTGTCATGGTCCATCTGAGGAAGGAGCGGTTTCCTGCCAAGACCTATAACAAACTAAAAATGAAGAAATTTGGACCATGTAAAATCATTGGCAAACGCGATTCGGGCAATGCGTACGAGGTGGAGTTACCAAGCGAACTCAACATCTCCCCCGTGTTTAACATCTCGGATTTGGCCGAGTATCATGAAGGAGAAAGCAGTGAGATACCCAGTCCAGATCTATGGAGCATTCCAGCAGCCATCCCAGTTGCGGACGAGATAGAAGAAGTTCTGGATATGCGTGAGGGCCGAAGTACTAGGAACAGGAGTTACTCGGAGTACTTGGTCAAATGGAAGGGCAGACCCATTGAAGACGCGACTTGGTTATCCAAGGCTGAGGTTGACCGCCTGGGTCTACCTCGGAAGGATTAGAAGTGAGGTCACTTCTCAAACTCACCCCGGGTGTCTGATGCAGGAGCATCCGGTGGCGAAGCTGCAATCTTGCATCACCCAAAATGTATTTTTCTTTAAGTACTAAAACTGTCGCGATATCGCGATTTTTTGAAGAAGGGAGCCAGGGGGCCAAACTGTCGCGATATCGCGACGCTTTTTGATGAAAAGGGCCAAGGTGCAAAACTGTCGCGAAATCGCGACGCTTTTTGAAGAAGGGCGCCAGCGGGCCAAACTGTCGCGATATCGCGACGCTTTTTGATGAAAAGGGCCAAGGTGCAAAACTGTCATGAAATCGTGACATTTTTGAGGCAACGCAGCCGTGACGCGAAATGGTCGCGAAATCGTGACATTTTCGGGTCGGAGAGATCAAGGCGCCAAACGGTCGCGAAATCGCGACAGTTCGGAGAAAAGCAGTTCGAGCGCCAATTGGTCGCGAAATCGCGACAGCTCCGAGGCAAAGTCACTTGAGTGCCAAATGGTCGCGAAATCGTGACACATCCAGGAAGCAAGATTTGAAAGCACAGGGACATCTTTGGCAAAAAGTTCTAAGGCACAAGAATGGTCGCGAAATCGTGACACCTTCGAAGGCAAGCTTAAAGGACGTCGCGAAATCGTGACACCTTCGAAGACAAAGTTTAAAAGACGTCGCGAAATCGTGACACTTTCGGGAGGCAAGACTTGAAAGCATAAAGACATCGCAACACCTTCGAAGGCAGAGCTCAAAGACGTCGCGAAATCGTGACACTTCCGGAGGAAAGGTTCTAAAACGCAAAGTGGTCGCGAAATCGTGACACTTCCGAGCCAAAGACTCAAGGGCGTGAAATGGTCGCGAAATCGTGACATGTCACGGTTTCGCGGCCCGAAACGAAGCAGCAAGTACGGAATGCAAAGATGTCACGAAATCGTGACATGTCGCGGTTTCGCGGCCCAAAGGAGGAAAGCGAGTAAGAAAGGCCTAGACGTCGCGATTTCATGACGTGTCACGGAATCGCGGTCCCAAGGAGGAGAGAGAAGCCTAACGCCGAAAACGTCGCGATATCGCGACCAAAGAGGAGAGAGAAAGTATTGGAGCAAAAACGTCGCGATATCGCGACCAGAGCGCTCACGACGTTGACCAACCGACGATTGCAGAGACCAGTGCAGAGGGACACGTGGCGTGAAGTTACAGGTGGCCCGAGAGTATGGAGCGGTTACAGGGACTCTGGCAAGGGGACACGTGGCATCAAATTACAAGCGACTTGGCGCACTCCTATGAATGATGATATGGCGGATGGATTGACAGGCGGTCGCAGCGCACTCCGCCACCCCAGACCATGATAACACGGGGCTCCTGGCAGCATCTTGCAGGTGCAGCAGAACATTCGTGCGGGTGGTTAGAGAAGGCCCGCACTTAGTGTAATGATGGGAAAAGGAGGTGGCGGCCGAGGATAAGAAAAGGCCGCGCATACATTGTAAAGGGGGACTCTGGGGTAGTGGGGAATAGAATCGTTGTGTATTCGAAGGAAGACCTCTGTTTAATGAAAAATTGTTGGAATTCGTCTGTGTGTTTCCGAGCTTTGCGTTGAATTTTGTTGTGTGTTGTCTTAGCTCGATATCAATGCAGCTAAAATTTAAGGTATGGGAAGAGAAAAAATTACTTATAGATAAGTATTAACATGGAATGGAATGGAATTCCAATCACTAAATAATTAAATGAACTCTTATTTTTAGTTTTGGAAATAATAATTATATTATTTTAAGTATTTCTTAAAGCGTATTACTAATACTTATTTAAAATGCAATCACTACTATTTTTTATCAATAACACTTAATAATATAAATATTATTTGAATAGTTGTTAATAATATTTTATCACAATTATTGAATAGAAGCTAGAGTCAAAATTTATTTTTTATTTGAATATTTAAGTGGATAGATAATATTAAATTAAATAATCAATAAAATAATATATTACTAGTTATTCTATTACATGTATGATTAAATGTTACTAAGAATGAATTGAAAATACATCTTGACCAATCTTAACAGTTACAAACATAATCTATACAGAATATTAGGCTTATATGTTAAATCAAATTTAAAAAAAAATCAAAAAATTATAGAGCATAGATTTACTTTGGGTTTATTTATAGTATTTTTAACATTGAAAAACTTTACTCCTCATATGATACATTATTGATCATTGTGGTCTTTGCTAAGAAACTTGTAATTATTGATTATTGAGCATAGAGCAGTTAGTAAATGCCCTTGGTGCTGGTTGTGGGCAACCTAGGTTCCATTTCCATTGCCTCCACCCTGTTGGATATGTAGGCATAGCTAGTAAATTTCCTATGTGCTGGTAGATACCGACAAGGATCCATTTTCCCTATGCCCAACTTGTGGATGTGTTAATAATTCAACCCCCTTATGACTGATGCCATGTGGTATATTAGCCATAGAGCTAGGTTCTTAGGGCTTCTAAAATACCCAACATTTTTAGTCTATGGGTCTAGGTGGATTGGTAATTTGGGGTGCTTATCGAGAGGAGACCTAGGTTCCAATTCCATGGGCTTTCCCTTGCACAGACAGTAGCCCAGATTCGATTCCTTTGAGTGGTGTGACAGATTGATGACAACCATGCAACCCCTGTGCGTCCGACAGTCCCCATCTCACGTCAGGTTACCATGTATCGAGACGGTGGAAGTCTTTGGAGACTTTGTAGATAGTTTGAACCATACCAGCTGTGTGTCGGTAGTTACTAAAAATCATGATTGTAACCATTGCTTCTATATATCAAAAAAAAAAAGCATTGTCCTTACTACTAGTATTTATGTTAGTATGATTAATTGTATTATTAATCAATAGAATTTATAATTGCTATGCCAATATAACAAAAATTGTGATGATTTTCTAATACAACCTCTTTTATGTGGTAATATTGCAAACACTAAGTTCCTTAACTAATCATGGTCTTCTTAGGAAAGATTCATTTGCATGACAATATCATTTGTATAGTGTGCGATTCCCTCATTAATCTTGCCTTTAGTAATCTATTATATTTAATAACATAATGTAATTAGCATATTGGCTATACATATATTTGTTAGGATCATATAGAATATTTTTATATCATGAGTAAATATTATTTTCTTGTTATGCTATGGATCTTGCTACCCATCATATATTAGTAAAATTGTAATACATATATATTTGATGCTATACAACATATAAATATCGCAATAAAGAAGAGCATTTTTTCATGGTCCTCCTTTGATAGTAGTAGCATGTTCTTACATAAAAATATCTAGTAGAATATCTCTCACTTTTAAAAATAAAATAAATTTAAAAAATAATATGTGATGTTTTCCAAGCATGATTACATTTTAAAAAAATAGCATGGATAAGGAGAGTCATTTAAAAAATTGGGATAAATATTTGAAATTTGAAATTCATCAAAAACACTAAAAAAATCTAAATAAAGTTACCATCGATGGTGGAAGCCATCGTTACCGAGAGAGGATATTTGTATTTCTTACAAAAATTTATCGAAAGTGATTATGAGTTGACCATGGCCTTTTTGAGTTGTTGGTAGGAAGGGAGAATCACTGTCAGAGGTAGGGATTTTATTGTGGATACATGTGTTTTGGTGATCATATCTGATTTGCTTAATTTAGGAAGACATGTAAGGCAAGAAAAGCATAACTAAGAGGTGGAAGCCAAGGAATTCCTAGACAGACTTAAGATGCAAACATTGGCAAAAATAGGGATGACTAGATCTGATCTTGTTTCACCCTAGAATAAGGTTATGATAATATTATGAAACCCATAATGGAGTTCATTACCATTGATGATCCTGATAAGCAATTGAGGATATTTCATTTGGCCTTATTCAACTATTTCAAAGACAAATATTATGAACATCCCCGAATTCCTATTCAGGTCCATTCATTATTCCATTAAAAATTGTAGGAAGAAGAAATGGGTTGATCTCCCTTCCCACCAAATTTTGTTCAAGGTTATCTATTCTCATATCCTTGCACACAGCCTTGCCACTCCATTAGCCAAGCCTTATCATTTTGTGTATCCTCCCCTCATAAAACTTTTACCTGAATGATAATACCCCGAGAAATATGAATCCTTCACCCCTTTGTCAATACCTTCAAAAAAGAGGAAATCCATTGGTTCTAACAAGGATGAGGAAGCATCCAAAGGAAAGAAACCTAAAATTGAAGAACTGATGGGTGCTACGAGCAAATATATCTTTCTCTATAAGAAAGTGTGTATGAGCGAAAGCATGTTCCAGATGGTGGACTCTGATGATGATGAGGACTTCACTATGGAGGCCCTAAAAATTTGGGTTATTCGAGATATATCCACAACAATTGTTCAATCCAAGAAGTTTAAAGTAACACTGAAATAAATGCATAAATATTCATGGATCATTTCTTCTACATGATGAGAATGATGCAGAACCATCTCAATAATATCTAGAAGATGAACAGTTATACAAGTAAAAATCTTAAAGTTCACCTGTTATGCAACTAAAATTATAAATTATATGCTTTTGTCTAAGAGGGAGGGCTAGCAAAGAGATGAAATAGAAGTTACCAATTGCCTTCTAATATTGATAAATAAACAAAAGTATCTTTATCCATTTAGCTTTGTGATACTTGTTGTTCTAAACTGCAAACTTAGAATTACGTGTGTTATATTATTTTTACTGGTGTAGGTTCCTTAGGATCATTCGGTATGCTACATTCCAAAGAGGAAGACCCATGGCATCGACATTAAAATTTGTACAATTGCTAATTGGATTGAATGGTTGTCTAAGGTTGTACGATTATTGTTAGGATTGAATAGTTGCGTAAGATTGTATAATTTCTACTTGGATTGAATGGTTATCTAACTATTATACAGTGGTTACCCAACTATTGAACGATTACCCAACTATTATATGGTTGTCCTAATTGAATGATTACATACAACTATATGGATTGAATGGTTTATTTTATTGAATAATTGCCCATATGATTTCATAATTGTCATTGCTATATCATTGAAGAAGAAGATATTAGTTTATTTTTAGTCTTCTTGGAGGTGTCATGTTTTTACTACATCACATCTAAAAAGTAGTTTAAGGAAGATCAATAGAAAAAATTATATAGTCTAGTTTACCTAATTGAAAATAAAATATTATATTTTTATAATGAATGTAGTTGTTATAGAGTGTCCAAAATAACAAAAAAACATGTACATGTGTATGAATAAATTTATATTTGGGATATTTATTAAAGGAACATAAATGCTAATATTTTTGAAATATTGTCATAACAATGTCTCGTTAGTTAAATAATATTAAAATCATATATAAATTTAACAAATAATTAAATATTAATACTTATAACACAAATTTAAAATACATATAAAATTTGTATAAAATTAAAGCTAAGGGAACATTTGATATGTATATAATACAAATATCTATGAAATGAGTACTTGAAATAGGTGAATCCTTTTATAGTTTTAAATAAATTTTAATATATCACTGAAAATAGAATATGTTGAATATAAAATATGGGTTGAAACAATTGTCCCCTTAAAAAATCATATGGAACTTCAACCAATAATTATGTAGAGGCTATGATATTTTTTATATGGATCAAGTTTACCATCAATACTAGATGAAAGTATTTTCTAGTTGAGATAAATTACAAGATTTAAGATGAATATTTTATCTTGTAACACATAATATGATGTAGTTGATTGTAGAAAGAAAGTAGTTAAGGAAGTATTATTTCCCCCACCCCCACCCTTAAAGGAATATCAATAATATCTTTGTTATACAAGAATATGCAGAATATCTCCCATAAACAGAAACGCATTATATAGTCTAGTTTACCTATTTTAAAATTAAATGTTATATTTCTATGATGGACAGAGTTGTTATAGAGTGTCAAAAAAATATTTATTTGATATACTTATTAAAGGAACATAGATGCTAATAATTTTAAAATATTATCATAAGAATGTCTCCTTAGTTAGCATAAACAAAGAGTGAAAAACGATATTAAAATCATATATAAGTTTAATAAATAATTAAATATTAATACTTGCTAAAGAATATGTGCAAATAATTTTAAAATATATGTTACAAGATATTAAAATCATATATAAATTTAATAAATAATTAAATATTAATGCTTGGTGATGATATGTGCAAATAATGTTAAAATATATGTTACAATTATACATAAAGTATTAGTAATTATATTAAAGGTTATATATTAGGATACAATATGTAAATAAGTAGGTTTAATTTATGCAAAATATAAAGAACAAATTTAAAACGTTAAGATTATTATACTTTATTGAAAATTTATTATTGAAATTTAATTTTTAAAATTTATAAATTGAAAAATATAGTTTTACAATTTTATTAAAATTAAAATGTACATGCAATTCAAAAAATTTAATTTTAAAATTTAAAGATAACAATCCACAAAACTTAAATCTAAATGTTTTCAGTTCAGGTTATGATGCAATTAAAATTTTATACAGATTAATACTATCTACCTATTTTCTTATTTATTTAGCTGGTGAACGACGAATAAATATTTATTTAAAGATAGGAGATCCAAAGCCCTTGATCTGCAGGCTTATTTCTTAATTTCTTTAAAAAAAAAAATGAGAAATAATGGAATAACTTTATTTTGATGACATCCAAGTGGAGAAGAACAGAACATATAACATATATAAATAAATGATGTCATCCACTTGGCGAGAAGGAGACATGGTGTGCCGCGTAGGAGAGAGCAAGTGCATTGTCTATGGTTTTGATGAGATGTTGTGATTTTGGTTGCACAAGAATGGGACAACTGCAATGACTTTTGCTTGTTGAGCACATCCACACAACTCTTACATATCGACAAGCCATTTCAATTGCATTCGAATTTGGCTTTGGCTTCGGCTTCGTCATGGTGTTGGTGGGTGGGGAACATGAACCTCTAGAGGGAGAGGGCGAACGAGCATGAATGACGTGAGAACCACCTCTTGCTCTCACATTAACAAAGACCATCATCACTGCTAATGTCATCTCTATGATCAACATGCTTGTTCCCATTTTTATTTAAGAATTTAAAAAAACCAAGATTCTTCTGATGAGAAATGCAAATCTAGTACCGACTACAACACCCACAATCACATACGCTGCATTGCAACTTCTTCAATCCCTTTTTATAGTAGGTCGTACACGTTTCCAATCAGCCGTTGCATAATAGTGAAGATTGTCTACATTCACTTCTTGAGGCTGTCCATCTTGTTTGTGGCAATTGTCAATCAACTATTAAAGAAACTCTATCTTTTGTAATAAATTGTGTCTTAAATTTGATACTCAAAATCTTTTCTTTCTATCATGTTTATCTAAATTATTTATTTTATTAGGAAGCCATACTATTTTTTTTAACTATGTGTAGATAAGAGGCCAGCCTTCTTATACTTTGAACTTAAATCTCTTGTATAAAATCATCCCAAATAGAGACTAAATTAATACCAAAGGGACCAAAATATTAAGATAAAACCTAGATATCTTAATCATACCACTACAATGTGGGGACACAAATTATTAGTATTATGTCTATATTTATATATCATACAATATTTATAAGTATTAACATGGAGTGGAATGGAATTCCAATCACTAAATAATTAAATGAACTCTTATTTTTAGTTTTGGAAATAATAAATATATTATTTTAAGTATTTCTTAAAGCGTATTACTAATACTTATTTAAAATGCAATCACTACTATTTTTTATCAATAACACTTAATAATATAAATATTATTTGAATAGTTGTTAATAATATTTTATCACAATTATTGAATAGAAGCTAAAGTCAAAATTTATTTTTTATTTGAATATTTAAGTGGATAGATAATATTAAATTAAATAATCAATAAAATAATATATTACTAGTTATTCTATTACATGTATGATTAAATGTTACTAAGAATGAACTGAAAATACATCTTGACCAATCTTAACAGTTACAAACATAACCTATACGGAATATTAGGCTTATATGTTAAATCAAATTTCAAAAAAAATCAAAAAATTATAGAGCATAGATTTACTTTGGGTTTATTTATAGTATTTTTAACATTGAAAAACTTTACTCCTCATATGATACATTATTGATCATTGTGGACTTTGCTAAGAAACTTGTAATTATTGATTATTGAGCATAGAGCAGTTGGTAAATGCCCTGGGTGCTAGTTGTGGGCAACCCAGGTTCCATTTCCATTGCCTCCACCCTGTTGGATATGTAGGCATAGCTGGTAAATTTCCTATGTGATGGTAGATACCGACAAGGCTCCATTTTCCCTATGCCCAACTTGTGGATGTATTAATAATTCAACCCCCTTGTGACTGATGCCATGTGGTATACCCGGATGGGACAACTACTATTAGCCATAGAGCTAGGTTCTTAGGGCTTCTAAACTACCAAACATTTTTAGTCCGTGGGTCTAGGTGGATTGGTAAGTTGGGGCGCTTACCGAGAGGAGACCTAGGTTCCAATTCCATGGGCTTTCCCTTGAACAGACAGTAGCCCAGATCCGATTCCTTTGTGTGGTGTGCCAGATTGATGACAACCATGCAACCTCTGTGTGTACGACAGTCCCCATCTCATGTCGGGTTACCATGTATCGAGACGGTGGAAGTCTTTGGAGCCTTTGTAGATAGTTTGAACCCTACCAGCTATGCTGGTAGTTACTAAAAATCGTGATTGTAACCATTGCTTCTATATATCAAAAAAATAAAAAACATTGTCCTTACTACTAGTATTTATGTTAGTATGATTAATTGTATTATTAATCAATAGAATTTATAATTGCTATGCCAATATAACAAACATTGTGATGATTTTCTAATACAACCTCTTTTATGTGGTAATATTGCAAACACTAAGTTCCTTAACTAATCATGGTCTTCTTAGGAAAGATTCATTTGCATGACAATATCATTTGTATGGTGTGGGATTCCCTCATTAATCTTGCCTTTAGTAATCTATTCTATTTAATAACATAATGTAATTAGCATATTGGCTATACATATATTTTTTAGGATCATATAGAATATTTTTATATCATGAGTAAATATTATTTTCTTGTTATGCTATGGATCTTGCTACCCATCATATATTAGTAAAATTGTAATACATATATATTTGATGCTATACAACATATAAATATCACAATAAAGAAGAGCATTTTTTCATGGTCCTCCTTTGATAGTAGTAGCATGTTCTATATAAAAATATCTAGTAGAATATCTCTCACTTTTAAAAATAAAATAAATTTAAAAAATAATATGTGATGTTTTCCAAGCATGATTACATTTAAAAAAAATAGCATGGATAAGGAGAGTCATTTAAAAAATTGGGATAAATATTTGAAATTTGAAATTCATCAAAAACACTAAAAAAATCTAAATAAAGTTACCATCGATGGTGGAAGCCATCCTTATCGAGAGAGGATATTTGTATTTCTTACAAAAATTTACCGAAAGTGATTATGAATTGACCATGGCCTATTTGAGTTGTTGGTAGGAAGGGAGAATCACTGTCAGAGGTAGGGATTTAATTGTGGATACAAGTTTTTTGGTGATCATATCTGATTTGCATAATTTAGGAAGACATGTAAGGCAAGAAAAGCAAAACTAGGATGTGGAATCCAAGGAATTCCTAGATAGACTTAAGATGCAAACGTTGGCAAAAATAGGGATGACTAGATCTGATCTTGCTTCACCCTCGAATAAGGTTATGATAAGATTATGAAACCCATAATGGAGTTCATTACCATTGATGATCCTGATAAGCAATTGAGGATATTTCATTTGGCCTTATTCAACTATTTCAAAGGCAAATATTATGAACATCCCCGAATTCCTATTCAGGTCCATTTATTATTCCATTGAAAATTGTAGGAAGAAGAAATGGGTTGATCTCCCTTCCCACCAAATTTTGTTCAAGGTTATCTATTCTCATATCCTTGCACACAGCCTTGCCACTCCATTAGCCAAGCCTTATCATTTTGTGTATCCTCCCCTCATAAAAATTTTACCTGAATGATAATACCCCGAGAAATATGAATCCTTCACCCCTTTGTCAATACCTTCAAAGAAGAGGAAATCCATTGGTTCTAACAAGGATGAGGAGGCATCCAAAGGAAAGAAACCTAAAATTGAAGAAACGATAGGTGCTACAAGCAAATATATCTTTCTCTGTAAGAAAGTGTGTATGATCCAGAGCATGTTCCAGATGGTGGACTCTGATGATGATGAGAACTTCACTATGGAGTCCCTAAAAATTTGGGTTATTCGAGATATATCCACAACAATTGTTCAATCCGAGAAGTTTAAAGTAACACTGAAATAAATGCATAAATATTCATGAATGATTTCTTCTACCTGATGAGAATGATGCAGAACCATCTCGATAATATCTAGAAGATGAACAGTTATACAAGTAAAAATCTTAAATTTCACCTTTTATGCAACTAAAATTATAAATTATATGCTTTTTTCTAAGAGGGAGGGCTAGCAAAGAGATGAAATAGAAGTTACCAATTGCCTTCTAATATTGATAAATAAACAAAAGTATCTTTATCCATTTAGCTTAGGCCTGCCTGTTGCACCCCACGATAAGATGATATCGATGACACACAAAAATGTGGATCTCTGGCATATCGACAAGCCATTTCAATTGCATTCGAATTTGGCTTTGGCTTCGGCTTCGTCATGGTGTTTGTGGTTGGGGAACATGAACCTCTAGAGGGAGAGAGCGAACGGGCATGAATGACGTGAGAAACACCTCCTGCTCTCACACTAACAAAGAGCATCATCACTGCTAATGTCATCTCTATGATCAACATGCTTGTTCCCATTTTTATTTAAGAATTTAAAAAAATCAAGATTCTTTTGATGAGAAATGCAAATCTAGTACCGACTACCACAACCACAACCACAATCACATACACTGCATTGCAACTTCTTGAATCCCTTTTTATAGTATGTCATACACGTTTCCAATCAGTCGTTGCATAATAGTGAAGATTGTCTACATTCACTTCTTGAGGCTGTCCATCTTGTTTGTGGCAATTGTCAATCAACTATTAAAGAAACTCTATCTTTTGTAATAAATTGTGTCTTAAATTTGATACTCAAAATCTTTTCTTTTTATCATGTTTATCTAAATTTTTTATTTTTTTAGGAAGCCATACTATTTTTTTTAACTATGTGTAGATAAGAGGCCAGCCTTCTTATACTTTGAACTTAAATATCTTGTATAAAATCCCAAATAGAGACTAAATTAATATCAAAGGTACCAAAATATTAAGATAAAACCTAGATATCTTAATCATACCACTACAATGTTGGGACACAAATTATTAGTATTATGTCTATATTTATATATCATACAATATTTATAAGTATTAGTTTCATATGTTTCTAGGTTCTATTAAGTTCAATTATAGTTTTTATTTATTTAACAAGAACACGTTTTAACATTTAAAATAAAAAATAATTCTTGAATTATAAGTATATTGTTACCATTTCTTATAAATTTAAAAGCAACTAAAATTTAAGGATATCATATCTTTTAAATTTAAATGCAACTAAAATTTAAGGTATGGGAAGAGACAAAATTACTTATAGATAAGTATTAACGTGGAATGGAATGGAATTCCAATCACTAAATAATTAAATGAACTCTTATTTTTAGTTTTGAAAATAATAAATATATTATTTTAAGTATTTCTTAAAGTGTATTACTAATACTTATTTAAAATGCAATCACTACTAATTTTAATCACTAACTTTTAATAATATAAATATTATTTGGATAGTTGTTAATAATATTTTATCACAATTATTGAATAGAAGCTAAAGTCAAAATTTATTTTTTATTTGAATATTTAAGTGAATAGATAATATTAAATCAAATAATCAATAAAATAATATATTACTAGTTATTCTATTACATGTATGATAAATGTTACTAAGAATGAACTGAAAATACATCTTGACCAATCTTAACAGTTACAAACATAACCTATACGGAATATTAGGCTTATATGTTAAATCAAATTTAAAAAAAAATCAAAAAATTATAGAGCATAGATTTACTTTGGGTTTATTTATAGTATTTTTAACATTGAAAAACTTTACTCCTCATATGATACATTATTTATCATTGTGGTCTTTGCTAAGAAACTTGTAATTATTGATTATTCAGCGTAGAGCACTTGGTAAATGCCTTGGGTGCTGGTTGTGGCTGACCCAGGTTCCATTTCCATTGCCTCCACCTTGTTGGATATGTAGGCATAGCTGGTAAATGTCCTATGTGCTGGTAGAGGCCAACAAGGCTCCATTTTCCCTATGCCCAACTTGTGGATGTATTAATAATTCAACCCCATTGTGACTAATGCCATGTGGTATACCCAGATGGGACAACTACTATTAGCCATAGAGATACGTTCTTAGGGCTTCTAAACTACCCAACATTTTTAGTCCATGGGTCTAGGTGGATTGGTAAGTTGGGGCGCTTACCGAGATGAGACCTAGGTTCCAATTCCATGGGCTTTCCCTTGCACAGACAATAGCCCAGATCTGATTCCTCTGAGTGGTGCACCAGATTGATGACAATGGTGCAACCCCTATGCGTCTGACGATCCCTATCTCACATCGGTTTACCATGTATCGAGACGGTGGAAGTCTTTGGAGCCTTCGTATATAGTTTGAAACTTACCAGTTGTGCTGGTAGTTACTAAAAATCGTGATTGTAACCATTGCTTCTATATATATAAAAAAAAACATTGTCCTCACTGCTAGTATTTATGTTAGTATGACTAATTGTATTATTAATCAATAGAATTTAGAATTGCTATGCCAATATAACAAACATTGTGATGATTTTCTAATACAACCTCTTTTATGTGGTAATATTGCAAACACTAAGTTCCTTAACTAATCATGGTCTTCTTAGGAAATATTCATTTGCATGACAATATCATTTGTATGGTGTGGAATTCCCTCATTAATCTTGCCTTTAGTAATCTATTCTATTTAATAACATAATATCATTAGCATATTGGCTATACATATATTTGTTAGGATCATATAGAATATTTTTATATCATGAGTAAATATTATTTTCTTGTTATGCTATGGATCTTGCTACCCATCATATATTAGTAAAATTGTAATACATATATATTTGATGCTATACAACATATATATATCGCAATAAAGAAGAGCATTTTTTCATGGTCCTCCTTTGATAGTAGTAGCATGTTCTACATAAAAATATATAGTAGAATATCTCTAACTTTTAAAAATAAAATAAATTTAAAAAATAATATGTGATGTTTTCCAAGCATGATTACATTTTAGAAAAAATAGCATGGATAAGGAGAGTCATTTAAAAAATTGAGATAAATATTTGAAATTTGAAATTCATCAAAAATATTAAAAAAATCTAAATAAAGTTACCATCCATGGTGGAAGCCATCCTTACCGAGAGAAGATATTTGTCTTTCTTACAAAAAATTATCGAAAGTGATTATGAATTGACCATGGCATTTTTGAGTTGTTGGTAGGAAGGTAGAATCACTATCAGAGGTAGGGATTTTATTGTGGATACAAGTTTTTTGGTGATCATCTCTGATTTGCCTAATTTAGGAAGACATGTAAGGCAATAAAAGCATAACTAGGAGGTGGAAGCCAAGGAATTCCTAGACAGACTTAAGATGCAAACGTTGCCAAAAATAGGGATGACTAGATCTGATCTTCCTTCACCCTAGAATAAGGTTATGATAAGGTTATGAAACCCATAATGGAGTTCATTACCATTGATGATCCTGATAAGCAATTGAGGATCTTTCATTTGGCCTTATTCAACTATTTCAAATACAAATATTATGAACATCCCCGAATTCCTATTCAGGTCCATTCATTATTCCATTGAAAATTGTAGGAAGAAGAAATGGGCTGATCTCCCTTCCCACCAAATTTTGTTCAAGGTTATCTATTCTCATATCCTTGCACACAGCCTTGCCACTCCATTAGCCAAGCCTTATCATTTTGTGTATCCTCCCCTCATAAAAATTTTACCTGAATGACAATAACCTAGGAATTATGAATCCTTCACCCCTTTGTCAATACCTTCAAAAAATAGGAAATCCATTGGTTCTAACAAGGATGAGGAGGCATCCAAAGGAAAGAAGCCTAAAATTGAACAACCGATGGGTGCTACGAGCAAATATATCTATCTCTGTAATAAAATGTGTATGAGCCAGAGCATGTTCCAGATGGTGGACTCTGATGATGATGAGGACTTCACTATGGAGGCCCTAAAAATTTGGGTTATTCGAGATATATCCACAACAATTGTTCAATACGAGAAGTTTAAAGTAACACTGAAACAAATGCATAAATATACATGAATCATTTCTTCTACCTGATGAGAATGATGTAGAACCATCTCGATAATATTTAGAAGATGAACAGTTATACAAGTAAAAAGATTAAAGTTCACCTGTTATGCAACTAAAATTATAAATTACATGCTTTTGTCTAAGAGGGAGGGTTAGCAAAGAGATGAAAGAGAAGTTACCAATTGCCTTCTAATATTGATAAATAAACAAAAAGTATCTTTATCTATTTAGCTTTGTGATACTTGTTGTTCTAAACTGCAAACTTAGAATTACGTGTGTTATATTATTTTAACTGGTGTAGGTTCCTTAGGATCATTCGATATGCTACAGTCCAAAAAGGAAGACCCATGGCATTGACATTAAAATTTGTACAATTGCTAATTGGATTGAATGGTTGTCTAAGGTTGTATGATTATTGTTAGGATAGAATAGTTGCCTAGGATTTTATAATTTCTACTTGTCTTGAATGGTTATCTAACCATTATACAGCGGCTACCCAACTATTGAATGATTACCCAACTATTATATGATTGTCCTAATTGAACGATTACATACAACTATATGGATTGAATGGTTTATTTGATTGAATGATTTCCCATATGATTTCATAATTGTCATTGCTAGATCGTTGAAGAAGAGGATATTAGTTTATTTTTAGTCTTCTTGGAGGTGTCATGTTTTTACTACATCACATCTAAAAAGTAGTTTAAGGAAGATCAATAGAAAAAATTATATAGTCTAGTTTACCTAATTGAAAATATAATATTATATTTTTATGATGGATGTAGTTGTTATAGAGTGTCCAAAAAAACAAACAAACATGTAGATCAGTTGTGGTCTTTTCTAAGAAACATTATTTATCATTGTGGTCTTTTCTAAGAAACTCGTAATTATTGAATATTGAGCGTAGAGCAGCTGGTAAATGCCCTGGGTGCTAGTTGTGGCCGACCCAGGTTCCATTTCCACTACTTCAACCCTTCTGGATATGTAGGCATAGCTGGTAAATGTCCTATGTTCTGGTAGAGGCCGACAAGGCTTTGTTTTCTCTATGCCCAACCTGTGGATGTATTAATAATTCAACCCCCTTGTGACTGATGCCATGTGGTATACCTAGTTGGGAAAACTATGATTGGTCATAGAGCTAGGTTCTTGGGGCTTCTAAAACACCTAAAATTTTCATCCACATGCGTAGAGCGGTTGGTAAATGCCCTGGGTGCTGGTTGTGGCCGATCCAAGTTCCATTTCCACTGTCTCCACCCTACTGGATATGTAGGCATAGCTGGTAAATGTCCTATGTGCTAGTAGATACTGACAAGGCTCCATTTTATCTATGCCCAACCTGTGGATGTATTAATAATTCAACCCCTTGTGACTGATGCCATGTGGTATACCCGGATGGGACAACTACGATTAGCCATAGAGCTAGGTTCTTGGGGCTTCTAAACTACCCAACATTTTTAGTTCATGGGTCTAGGTAGATTGGTAAGTTGGGGTGCTTATCGAGAGGAGACCTAGGGTCCAATCCCATAGGATTTCCCTTGCATAGACAGTAACCTAGATTCGATTCCTCTGAGTGGTGTGTTAGATTGATGACAACGGTGCAACCCCTATGCATCCGGCGGTCCCCATATCACGTCGGGTTACCATGTATCGAGACGATGGAAGTCTTTGGAGCGATCGTAGATAGTTTTAACCCTACCACCTGTGCTGGTAGTTACTAAAAATCGTGATTGTAACCATTGCTTCTATATATCTGAAAGCACGAGATTCCGGGCAAAGGAAACACTAATTGCGATTGCATTCAAAATCAAGTATGCTTAAGTCCTAGAAATGTAAAGTGCATGAAATGAAAAAGACGCATTGGAAGAGACACAAGCAAATGGAGAAAACACAGCCCTTTCATTAATATCCCTTGATCTCTCATTACAATGACGCCTCCTCCCTTTTCGGGGGCTAGGAGCGTTAAAAGAATTCGATTACAATCACTTAATGTTCCTCTTTCCGCGTGCCCACGATTGCAATGGGCGGGCCAAGATGATGTCGCCGCTGATGTCGATGAGTTCTTCACCTCTCGCTGCTTCTCCTGCGAACAAAGAAACAACCAAGATGTCGTAGCACTCGCCGCAAATGAAAAGTGTTCGTTCTTCTAAAATCATCAAAATATGCATGTAAACATTTAGCTCAAAACAGTAAGTACAGTGAGTCCAAATGGCTTGAAAACTTGACAGAAGACAGAAAATGTTACCAAAAGGCCCTTGCCACTGAGACAGTCGGCCAATCTGCTTTCAACTGGAAATCGTCCCTGGGTGGGACGATTTTTGACTGCTATTCGTCCCTGGGTGGGACGATTTCTTCTGTGTTGAAGAAGCCGACCTGCTGATGCTCCAATGTCGATTCCCGAGACCTCCAAAACGCCTCGCAGACAAAGGGGTTATGTAATTGGGGCCATTTTGGGACGACCCAGATGGTCGGATTCTCCCAATTTGGCCTCTACCCTCAGGAATTTGATCTCGCCACCTGCAAGTCGGTGAAACAACAAAGCGACACAAAACATACTAGAATCTGATCAAAAGTTACGAAATTGCAGCTATGAGTTAACCAAACATAATAACACAAAATGCAACCTGAAAAAGTAATCTAGAATGCTCTAAAACTTAGAAAGTGCGGGGGTGCCCAAGTGGGCCTCCCACCGTTGGCACTTGATTCCGGCGCCAATCCACTAGGGATGGGCCCAAAACCTCTTAGGATTGGGGGGTCGGCGAATTGGTTGGTTCAGGTGTCCATGTGTTGGATTTGGGTCAGGTTCAAGCTTCCAAAAGCCACCCAACAACCTCCCTTGCAAAAGAGATTGGTGGATGTGGGAAGGTGAACCAAAAGGGATGCAAGTGGGTCTTCAACTCGACGAAGCACTTCGTTGCTTGAAATCTCCTCTAACCTGTATATCTTGGGTGAGAAAAGTCCCACCTTTTATAGACCCAAGGGGTCTCTTTTGGGAGGGAAGCACAAATGCCATGTGTTGGTCATAGGCGCCATGTGGCAGTCTTGTCTTCCCATGAGGGAGGGGAGTCCTCCATTGACTTGGGCTTTCATAACTGCCCTTGTGACAGTCCTCAAACGGCCTATTTGTCCACTCACACACGCGTGCGAGGCAGGAGTCATCAACTGACTGTTCTGGGCTGCCACTTGGCCTCATTTGTCTTTTTGCCCGTTAAACTTGGAAATCGTCCTTACTGGAGACGATTTCAGAAATCGTCCCTGGGTGAGACGATTTCAAGTTAGCAATCGTCCCTGGGTGAGACGATTACTAGGCAAAGTGTCTAAGTGTGCCAAATTGCTTCTTGACCTCACAAAATTGCTATGAAAGTGGTTAAGACCATTGTTTGACCTCTGAGGGCTGCCCTGGGGGCTGTGTTTGTCAAAGCGATCAGTGTTTGCAGTCACATAATCGGATTGGTGCTGTTTTGGTGTCTACAGATGCCCCTTTTTGGGAAGCGCTGCGGGTGACGCAATGCTGAGCAAAAATAGATAACCAAAGCACTAATGATTAGGGTTTCTTGGTAACCTAACCAACTTTTGATGCCCCAAGTATGGAAAGGGCATGCATTCTTGAATCCTTGCTTCTGACGAGCTAAGGAATTTGATTTCAAGTATTAACCTATTTTGGTGAGGTGTGACTTGAACTTAGACATTGATCAGTCATGAACAGGCAAAGGGCATTTTTATCCTCAGGGGGAACCTTGTGTTCATGATTCACGAAATGCCAAGTGTTTGATTGATTTGATTGTTGCTTGTTTACTCGCCCCAAGCAGGAGCGTGATTGTCTTTGTCAATGATTCTTTGAATGCATGTCGTTTTCCTTAATTGGGTGTGTGATTGTTGGTTGGTGACTAAGTGTGACTACCCCCTCAAGCGACGAATCGATGAGGGAATGACCTTCGTGAGAGAAGCGACGAGTCGCTTGACCCAAGATGACTTGTGCAAGGGTGCCTTTAGAGGGTTTACCGTTAAGCGTGTGCAATTTTTCCAACATTTGGACCTATTTTTGGTGGGTGTTAACCCTTTTGGTGATGCCGTAATGAGGTGAAATCATCGAAAATCTAACTTCCCGTGGAGCGGTCCGGCTATTGTAGCCTTCTTGGGGAAGTAGGAGAGCGATAATTTGGACCTCGACATCGATTTTCTTTGCCCGGAGTTTAAGTGGAAGAGCACTTGTGTCCGGCAATGTTTTTTTTGTTGTCTGTTTTTGTTGAATTTTTTTATTGTTTTTGTTGTTTTGTGTGACGCATGTGGGGATAAAATTGTTGTAATCTTCTTCCCGTGGAGCGGTCCGGCTATGGTAGCCTTCTTGGGGAGTGAGATAGCGACAATATATGACCCCAACGTCTATTTTGATTGCCTTGGATTGCGAGTGTAACAGCATTCTATTAGGCAACTTTATTTGTTGTTTTTAGTGCATTTTTGTTGATTTTTTGATGTTTTGACTTTTCTGGCTGGAAATCGTCCCTGGGTGGGACGATTTCCAATTGCAGAAATCGTCCCTGGGTGGGACGAGCGCTGACCAGAGCGCTCATCCCATCCAAGGACGATTTCCAGTTGGTAGGCTTATTTAAGGCCCAAAACTTGGATTTGGGCTCATTTGTGTCATTTTTTTCTTGCGATTTGGGAGCTCTGGGAGGAGGAGGTAATTCTGCGAAGCGAAGCGCTGCCGGAATTCTCTCTGTCATCATGAGTGCACAAACTGGTTCGAGCGGCGGAGCGGAGGCGAAACCCGTAAGTGCTCCCTAGAGTTTATTCTTGCAATTGATGATGTGATTTGAATTGATTTTGTTTATTTCTTTGTTTGAAATAAAATTTAGACCCTGACACTTAGTTTATAAAAACTAAGATTTATTGTACATTAAACGTAATATAAAACCTATGTAAAAACGTTTATTGTTTGAAGTAAACCTTAGGATAAACTGCACGTAAACCCTAAGTTTTTATGTTTTATTTTTTTTTTGAATTGTTATGCTGTTTTTGTATTCAATCAGTTAAGGTTAGAAACCCTAGATCTGAAAGTTTTATTTTTGAATTTTTGTGTTGTTTTTTGTAATTACTCAGTTTAGGTTAGGAACCTTAAATCTGAAAATTTGCTTTCTGTAAATTTTTTTTTTTGTTTTTGTAATTATCAGTTAAGGTTAGGAACCCTAAATCTGAAAAATTAGTTTTGAATTTTTGTGTGTGTTATTGTTTTGCAGGTTAGGAGCCGGTACCGTGTACCTGCCGCATTCGCTGAGGCGCGGTCGGTGCTGACTGATGTTGACTGGCAGTGGCTTGATGCCCTTGGGCTCAAGCAGGTGGCTCGACTGGAGCCTGTGGTCCCGGATCAGGCCTATCTGACGACCCTGATCAAAGTTTGGGATCCGCGGACCAACACTTTCCATCTTCCGACAGGGGAGATGACTGTGACACTGGAGGACGTTTATCGGTTGCTTCGGATTTCGATAGATGGACTGCCCATTAGGACATCGCCGCGTGATCAGCGGACTATTGTACTGACGAGATGTTTTGGGCATGCGGAGCGGCTGGGTGTAACGAACCCAGTGGAGACAGCCGAGGTGGACTGTCAGGCTAGCGGGATTTTTGTTAGTTGGTGGCAGGAGAGAGGGGGTGTTAGGAGTGAGGCACGCATTCTTGATGGGCCTCATTTCTAACATGCTTCTACCTGATTCGTCAGGCGCGAGGTTCCCGTGGAACCTTCTGGAGTTGGTATGGCAGTTGGTAGAGTGCCCGATAGAGGCACCGCTGATTTATGGATGGGGACAGACATTGTTGGCACGGCTCTACGGGGAGTCGTACGGCGTCCGCTGTCGGCAGCGGAAGGGGGTGAGTTGCAGTTATCTTCTTCAGTTTTGGGGTTGGCAGCACATAGCAGTGGAGAGGCCGACCGGGTTACCGTGGATGACTCGGGCGGTGATGGATGACGAGGAGATTGGCTATGCAGCTTTGTGGCGGCGGTCTGCGGAGCAGGGGCAGAGTCGGCGATGGGCAGGTGTTGTACAGCACTATACTGATGCCTTCTCTCTGCTCACTCCAGGGGAGGTGGTTTGGCATCCTTATCGGGACTGTCCAGTCTGGCCGGAGGCTGGAGAGTGGCTCCGACGGGTACGTAGGGAGCGGTGGTTGACTGGGCGGCACGGGACGGAGCATGAGTTCTTTCCATACCGCCGGGTTACACGACAGTTTGGGGTGCGCCAGGGGTTGCCTGGTGAGCCCGTGGTCTATCGGCGGCGGGGAGATGAGAGGGATCTGGAGCCACCGGTCACTGCGCCATTGGGCGAGGAGTCCGATGCAGTGATTGAGGTCCCGGATGTGGATGACATCGGGACTACCACTGAGTATGACTCGTGGTGGGTACTACGGCGTTGGAGAGGAGAGGGGCCACTAGGAGGCGCGGAGGCGGCAGTGGAGGATGCTGAGGCAGCAGGGGGTGATTGGGGAGGTCCGTTGGATGATGCGGACATGGTGGATGTGGGAGATGAGGATGTGGACTTGGGTGTTCCGGAGCAGCCGGACATGCAGGATGTGGAGGAGCAGTGGGAGCCTGAGCAGACTACTGTCCCCGCGAGTCCTATGCGTTCGGCAGATACAGAGGAGGTGGGGTCGGATGTAGGCGTTGAGATTGCGTGACTGACAGAGCTGCTGCGGATGCGGGATCTGGAGTTGGGGGATGCGAGGCGGGAGCTGGGGGATGCGCGGTAGGAGAGGGATCTTCTGCGGGCTCAGTTGGTAGAGCGGGATAGAGTTTTGGTGCAGCGCGATGATGCATTGTCTATCTATCATCGGTGAGAGGCAGAGTGGTGTCTGTACCGGATAGACTTGGAGAGGGAGGTCATCCGCCTTGGTGGGCGGCTACCTGAGCCTTCGATCGGTGGATCTTCACGACGGACAAGGGATAGTCTGATTGAGCAGTCAACATCATCTCGTCGCAGGCGGTTAGATGAGGGGGGTGGTAGCAGGCATGATGCGGGGGCTAGTAGTAGCCGCCCTGTAGGGTCCCGTAGGACCCACACCACGGGGGGTAGTTCCCGTCGCACCGATCCTACGTGATCATGGTGGTCGACGCCTTAGGTTGGGTTTTTGGATATGATTGCGGGGTCTGAGGACCGGTTTTGTAGCCTGCGGGCATCTTTTTGACGATATATATATATATATATACCGATTTTATTGTGGTTTTGTACATGTGATGATGTGATTTTTGTTATGCATGTTTATTCATTTTGATGAATGCAGATGTTATGATGAATGCAAATGTTTTAGATGTCTATGTGATATGCGAAGTGAAATGGATGAATGATATTTGTGGTGATTGCACTGTAGGTTGTTTAAGAAGCTCTTTATTTACATGGTTTTTCTGTTTTTGTATTTTTTGATGGTATCATAAGGATGATAAGTAGCGCAGATGGTTTTGGAATGAATGTAAGGTTTTCTGAGATTCGGTCAGTTTTAACTCACCATCCATGACTGTACTTTATCTTACAAGACTTTTTGACCAAGGTATGAATCGGACTTGTTTTTGACCCAGTTATTTTTCACATCCCTGTGTGTGCAATTGAGTTCATTTAGTGGTATTTGTTAGGATACCGCCAGTGCCAGATGGGCTTTCAACCGAACCTGTACTGAGGATCACCTAATTAGCTCCACGAATTCCTTTGTTGTATGTACTAAGATTAATCTGCGGTGTAATCCAGGATGCCATAAGCTAGCTCATCCACATGCAAACATTGATCTGTACGCAAGTTAATGTGACAGATATATCGTCATGCGGGAGGTTTACTTCTGTTACCGATAGGCTATCAACCAAATTGGTACTAAAGCTTGCCTTATGACCTATAGAATGCTGAGAGTTCCAGGGATTCAAGGTCAACTCCCTTCTTTTCTTCAATTGTATTGGGATACTTGCTCATTGTAGTGATGAGATCACTGTTTATTTTGATTTGTTTTTCTTTCGAGCAAGGGATTGGGGTCATGGAGTGACGAAAATCACTGTTGTTTGTGCCTTTTGATGTGTGCACTCTATTTTGTCAAATTTGGAGTTTTGACATTTTGCAACTTTTTTGTGTTTTGCAACTATTGAGAACTTTAGGGATTCTTAGGGAATTGGGTAGGGAGGATGCTTGTCCTTTTGCCAACTCTCGGCATTCTAGGGGTCATTCGCACGGGGGGATGAGCAAGATAACCGTTTCGCTTGTGGTGACCTAGATTATTTTGCGGGTTTCATCTTTCGTTCACACAATTTGGGAATTTTTAGTGTTTTGATTTGTGTTGGGATGTTACGTAACAAGGTGTATTTCAAGTATGACTCTACCTTCGTAAAATCTGTTCGACTTGATACACTACATGGCTAAAGAGGAAAATGATGACTGAATCACGAAAACTCTTGGTACATTCCGAGACCACTGACTGTAGTGTGGTAAAAGTTATGCATGGTGTTTTTGTTGTTTTTGTAAGATGGAACAATGCGGAACAAGATGGACTAGCGAGCTATTGCGAGCCTATGGTGCTTTTGACCTGTATGACTACAAATATGCAATGTATGGATGCAATTCTTAATGCAGCTATGTATTTTTGTGTTTTTGATGGATTGATTTTTGTGAATATGAATATGAGGTGCGAGAAGAGTTCTCGATTGATGAATTTGAGTATGCCTAGAAATGAGATGCAAATTTTTGTTGTTTTTGATTATTTTTTTATTTTTGACCAAGAGATTGCGATAATCCTTGGAGCTTTTGGGGTGACCAAGAGATTGCGATAATCCTTGGAGCTTTTTGGTTGACCAAGAGATTGCGATAATCCTTGGAGCTTTTTGTTTTGACCAAGTGATTGTGATAATCCTTGGAGCTTTTTTTTTTGACCAAGAGATTGCGATAATCCTTGGAGCTTTTTGGAGTGACCAAGAGATTGCGATAATCCTTGGAGCTTTTTGGTTGTGACCAAGAGATTGCGATAATCCTTGGAGCTTTTTAGGTTGACCAAGTGATTGTGATAATCCTTGGAGCTTTTTGGGTGACCAAGAGATTGCGATAATCCTTGGAGCTTTTTGGTTTGACCAAGTGATTGCGATAATCCTTGGAGATTTTGGTTTGACCAAGTGATTGCGATAATCCTTGGAGCTTTTTGGGTGACCAAGTGATTGCGATAATCCTTGGAGCTTTTGGAGTGACCAAGAGATTGCGATAATCCTTGGAGCTTTTTGGGTGACCAAGTGATTGCGATAATCCTTGGAGCTTTTTGGGTGACCAAGTGATTGCGATAATCCTTGGAGCTTTTTGGGGTGACCAAGTGATTGCGATAATCCTTGGAGCTTTTTGGGGTGACCAAGTGATTGCGATAATCCTTGGAGCATTTTGGGTTTGAATTATGGTTCTTTGGGGGATAGAGGTACCCCCAGCTTGATGGTCTTTGCACTTCGGATCCGGCTCTAGAGGTATGGGCATGAATGGATCGGCCCTATGCACGGAGATGAGGACAGAGTCTACCCCTGACACTGATGTTGCTATGATGTCTCTTGGTGGAAGTTGCTATTTGTGTGCCCAACGTGGCGGATGTAATGCTTGGTCCCACTGTGGTGGGTTAACGCGCCACTCATGCCCTAGTATTATGTTTATCTCTTGACATGCTTCCTCAAATTTTATGGGATGCCGATGTTGTCTTATGTGATTGTTGTGGGCTATCTCTGTTTCATCCTCACCTTCGGACAATGTGTATAGCTCATTAGAATCTGGAGATTCTGAGACATGGAGGACTGCATCATCAGGTAGCCCTACGGTTAAAGGTTGATCCTCTTTGAAAGGAGCCTTATGTAAGTTGGGCCTTGGGAGCTCCAAAATCTTGGTCTCTACCAACTCTAAGTGCTCTAGTGCTTTGCATGTATCGGGAGATTTGAGCTCCTCCTCTTTGGTTGGTTCTTGTTGAGGAACTTGGGGCCTATGGAGGGGTGGCTAGATGGCACCCCCCATGCCTTGGTAGGGCTTTTCATCCCGCTCTTCTTCTTGCTCTGATTCCTTAGAGGCTTCTTGATGAATTTCTAAGGGTGGCTCATAAACTTGGGTGGATGTCTGAGGAAGGCACCCGTCATTGGTTATAGGATCAGCCTCCCGCTCATGTCTGGGAGGCATCGAGGGCGATGCTTGATAAGGTCGCGGAGACTCGTCTCGCACCCGAGGGTTGTGCCTCTCATAATGTTTTGTCTTATGTGTGTGAGGGGTTGGAGTCTTCTCAGGTAGTTTATAGCACAACTTATCTGCTTTACGCTGCATGTATAAGTCCTCTAACTCCTGATGACCTTGCTCTATGCGTAACTCATCCGCTTCGCGTTGCATGCGCTCTCTATCCAAGCGGTGTCGATACTCTATCTCCTGATGACTTTGTTTAAGCCGCATGATTTGGGCTTGACGGGTGGCATGTCTGGCGACTATCGGGTCAGTTCGGTCTACCCTATTTTTCTCAGGAGGTTCGAATGTTTCTCCTATGTGTTTGCCTCGATCTTGATGATCTAAAATTTCAATGGGTCGCTTCCCTCTGTCGATGTAGGCGGCATGTACTTGAGGCCGCACTGTTTGTTGTCCTCGAGGAATGCGATGATTTTCCTCGTACTCCCTTTCATGTTGGCTCTCCTGCATAGTGTGTTGGAACAACTCATCCTTCTGGCGCTGAAGGTGCTCTTTGTTAATATAGTATAGTTCCTCTAAATGTAGTCGCTCTAGTCGCTCTAGCTCAAGTTGCGTGAATTGCATTTGGCGTGCGACGTGCTTGACAGATTCTAAGATGGTTGGTCTTGTCGCCTCATGTCTAGAAGGCCTAGATGCCTCTCCTAGATATTTTTGATCGTAGTGATCCAAGATCTCTATAGGTGACCTCCCTTTGTTGGGGGTAGCGGCATTCCCTCGGGGCTTTGGCCTCAGTGAGTGGTCCTGATAGATAGCAGGTGCGGAGGCATATTGCTCCCGCATTGTATATTGCTCTTGAGGAAGGTAGGGATCTTCCTCTTGCTCTCTTTCATAAGTGAAAAAGGGACGGACGGAGTTAGTTCGCCCCACCTGAGGAGCCTTGTGCTCTGGATTTTTCTTTGTAGTCCTGACAACTAGAGGGGGTGAAGGAGGGATAATGTAATCATGTGGTTCCTCCCGTCGAACCCTATGTTGACCTAGCACTTCATCGCGTGATGACCGCTCATAGCGAGCTTCTAAGGGAGCTCTCCTACGACTGTACCCCTCATGGAAGGGTGTGTGTTGAATGTTATGCTGAATAGGAGTGCTCCTCGAAGAGGTGTCCCTGTAGTCCCTTTCCTTTAAGGTGTGGAGGGGACTGCCTTGTGTGTTAGGTCGCCAAGGTGGTATGACCAAATCCTTGGGATTGTAACGGAGATGACTCATGCCTCCTTGGACATTCCCCATAGCCTCCGCCCGTGATTGGGCTTGGCTACGGGTGAGCACCATGACGATGTCTCTCTAAAAATCCTAAAAATTGAAATGAGTCAGATGGGGCCCAAAATTGGCGTGTGCATCCCTCTTATAGTAGATAAGACAAAAATGAAGTTTCAAGTCCTAGCTCTGAATACATTAGGAGATATTGACATCCGAACAGCTCAAAAAGTGCAAAAAAATGCGTGCCCAATTTTAAAACCTAATTTTGGGGCACTAGATGATGGAATTTGGCCCCGAAAACTGACTTTTCTGGGCAAATAGGATTCTAGGGAATTGTATTTGTTTAAAATTATCCCAACTAACTCCCTGTAAAATTTCGAGTCAATCGGAGCTACGGTTGAGAAGTTATGGCCCCGACAAGATGCACTAAAATTTAGGGAAAAATATAAGATTTCCCATATTTTGTTGGATGGTCCTGCATCACTTATGGGCACATTTGGGGTGCTTTTGGGTTGACCAAAGGGTTCATGGACACCTTTGGGGCATTTTGGAGTGACCAAGCGATTACGGGAATCCTTGGAGCTTTTTGGGACAAGTGACAAAATGCGTAGAATTTTATCTTTTTGTTTATGATGATTTTTTTTTTTTTGTCTACACTAAGCAGAAATGAACACACGCATACACAAACCGTGATTATCTCTTTTAAGGATTATTGGTGTGCCCTAAACTGGTTTAGTGCATTTTGATGTTTTGTTTTGTTTTTGTAGGTTTTGAAGAACGTTTAAATGCATTATGACGGCTCATATAACTCCCAAAACGGTAGCCCCTTCAATATACCAACCAGGCCGATATACCAACCTCTCTATATACCCGCCCTTACGAGAGGGAGACTATAGGTACGTGAGAGCAGAAGGTACGTGGTACGTAGGCGGTACGAAAGGGGGATTGTCCTGTTAATGGCACCTACCATAGAAAACTTATCCTCGCGCGCATGGGAATCACCCCAGCGACACTCGGTCTACTTTCGTCAGGATTTACGCCTAACAACAGTTGACAATCGGGAAATGGATGCAAATCTAAGCCAAGGTGGTGATGAACCCACCGTTGGTCTTGCTCAAGGGCTGGGGTCTTACGACCAGCTCCTTGGTTTAAAATTGTTGCGTGGAGTGTGTGAGGTTCATTTTATTTAACGAAAATGAAACAAGCATGAATGATTTTCCCTAAGTATGCAGGATAAAATGAAAACAGTCAAAGAAACAGAAAACAGAAATAGAAAATTTAACAGAGATGATAAAATCCCTACCTCTTCTCTCGCTGCTCCAGTTGCCTCTGAATTTCTGCTCGAAAATCTGCAGACAGAAAATCGTCCCCTGGTGAGACGATTTACAGAACAGAAATCGTCCCTGGCAGAGACGATTTTAAAATCGTCTCAGGGTGAGACGATTTCCAGTAAAGTAATCATAACAGTCAGAGACGATTAACAGTCTGCAAAAAAAAATGTACCTGTAAAACACAAAACACAAAAACCCGATTAGTTTTCTGTGATCTTAAAAACAGGGAACAGGTCCCACCGTGATCGCCACTGAAAGCACGAGATTTCGGGCGAAGGAAACACTAATTGCGATGCAACCAAAATCAAATGTACGCTTAAGTCCTAGAAACGTAAAGTGCATGAAATGGAAAAGAAACGCATTGGAAGAGACACAAGCAAATGGAGAAAACACAGCCCTTTCATTAATATCCCTTGATCTCTGTTACAATGACGCCTCCTCCCTTTTCGGGGGCTAGGAGCGTTAAAAGAATTTGATTACAATCACTCAATGTTCCTCTTTCCGCGTGCCCACGATTGCAATGGGCGGGCCAAGATGATGCCACCGCTGATGTCGATGAGTTCTTCACCTCTGCTGCTTCTCCTGCGAACAAAGAAACAACCAAGATGTCAGTAGCACCTGCTGCAAGTGAAAAGTGTTTGTTCTTCTAAAATCATCAAAAGATGCATGCAAACATTTATCTAAAACAAGTGAACAAAATGATTCTAAACAGCCTGAAAACTTGCTAGAAGACAGAAAATGTTACCAAAAGGCCATTGCCACTGAGACAGTCGGCCAATCTGCTTTCAACTGGAAATCGTCCCTGGGTGGGACGATTTTTGACTGTAAATCGTCCCTGGGTGGGACGATTTCTTCTGTGTTGGGGAAGCCGAACTGACACGCTCCAATGTCGACTCTCGAGGTCTCCAAAACACCTGCAGACAGAGGGGTTATGTAATTGGGGCCATTTTGGGATGACCCAGATGGTCGGATTCTCCCAATTTGGCCTCTACCCTCGGGAATTTGATATCGCCACCTGCAAGTCAGTGAAACAACAAAGCGACACAAAACATACTAGAATACGATCAAAGGTTACGAAATTGCAGCTATGAGTTAACCAAACATAATAACACAAAATGCAACCTGAAAAAGTAATCTAGAATGCTCCTGAAATAAAACTTAAGAAAAGTGCGGGGGTGCCCAAGTGGGCCTCCCACCGTTGGCACTTGATTTCGGCGCCAATCCACTAGGGATGGGCCCAAAACCTCTTAGGATTGGGGGGGTCGGCGAATTGGTTGGTTCAGGTGTCCATGTGTTGGATTTGGGTCCGATTCAAGCTTCCAAAAGCCACCCAACAACCTCCCTTGCAAAAGAGATTGGTGGATGTGGGAAGGTGAACCAAAAGGGATGCAAGTGGGTCTTCAACTCGGCAGCACTTCGTTGCTTGAAATCTCCTTCAACCTGTATATTTTGGGTGAGAAAAGTCCCACCTTTTATAGACCCATGGGGTCTCTTTTGGGAGGGAAGCACAAATGCCATGTGTTGGTCATAGGCGCCATGTGGCAGTCTTGTCTTCCCATGAGGGAGGGGAGTCCTCCATTGACTTGGGCTTTCATAACTGCCCTTGTGACAGTCCTCAAACGGCCTATTTGTCCACTCACACACGCGTGCGAGGCAGGAGTCATCAACTGACTGTTGTGGGCTGCCACTTGGCCTCATTTGTCTTTTTGCCCGTTAAACTTGGAAATCGTCCTTACTGGAGACGATTTCAGAAATCGTCCCTGGGTGAGACGATTTCAAGTTAGCAATCGTCCCTGGGTGAGACGATTACTAGGCAAAGTGTCTAAGTGTGCCAAATTGCTTCTTGACCTCACAAAATTGCTATGAAAGTGGTTAAGACCACTTTTTGACCTCTGAGGGCTGCCCTGGGGGCTGTGTTTGTCAAAGCGATCAGTGTTTGCAGTCACATAATCGGATTGGTGCTGTTTTGGTGTCTACAATATCAAAAAAAAAAAACATTGTCCTTACTACTAGTATTTATGTTAGTATGATTAATTGTATTATTAATCAATAGAATTTATAATTGCTATGCCAATATAACAAACATTGTGATGATTTTCTAATACAACCTCTTTTATGTGGTAATATTGCAAACACTAAGTTCCTTAACTAATCATGGTCTTCTTAGGAAAGATTCATTTGCATGACAATATCATTTGTATGGTATGGGATTCCCTCATTAATCTTGCCTTTAGTAATCTATTCTATTTAATAACATAATGTAATTAGAATATTGGTTATACATATATTTGTTAGGATCATATAGAATATTTTTATATCATGAGTAAATATTATTTTCTTGTTATGCTATGGATCTTGCTACCCATCATATATTAGTAAAATTGTAATACATATATATATTTGATGCTATACAACATATAAATATCACAATAAAGAAGAGCATTTTTTCATGGTCCTCCTTTGATAGTAGTAGCATGTTCTATATAAAAATATCTAGTAGAATATCTCTAACTTTTAAAAATAAAATAAATTTAAAAAATAATATGTGATGTTTTCCAAGCATGATTACATTTTAAAAAAATAGCATGGATAAGGAGAGTCATTTAAAAAATTGGAATAAATATTTGAAATTTTAAATTCATCAAAAACACTAAAAAAAATTAAATAAAGTTACCATCGATGGTGGAATCCATCCTTATCGAGAGAGGATATTTGTATTTCTTACAAAAATTTACCGAGAGTGATTATGAATTGACCATGGCATTTTTGAGTTGTTGGTAGGAAGGGAGAATCACTGTCAGAGGTAGGGATTTTATTGTGGATACAATTTTTTTGGTGATCATATCTGATTTGCCTAATTTAGGAAGACATGGAAGGCAAGAAAATCATAACTAGGAGGTGGAAGCCAAGGAATTCCTAGAAAGACTTAAGATGCAAACGTTGGAAAAAATAGGGATGACTACATCTGATCTTGCTTCACCCTAGAATAAGGTTATGATAATATTATTAAACCCATAATGGAGTTCATTACCATTGATGATCCTGATAAGCAATTGAGGATATTTCATTTGGCCTTATTCAACTATTTCAAAGACAAATATTATGAACATCCCCGAATTCGTATTCAGGTCCATTCATTATTCCATTGAAAATTGTAGGAAGAAGAAATGGGTTGATCTCCCTTCCCACCAAATTTTGTTCAAGGTTATCTATTCTCATATCCTTGCACATAGCCTTGCCACTCCATTAGCCAAGCCTTATCATTTTGTGTATCCTCCCATCATAAAACTTTTACCTGAATGATAATACCCTGAGAAATATGAATCCTTCACCCCTTTGTCAATACCTTCAAAAAAGAAGAAATTCATTGGTTCTAACAAATATGAGGAGGCATCCAAAGGAAAGAAACCTAAAATTGAAGAATCGATGGGTGCTACAAGCAAATATATCTTTCTCTGTAAGAAAGTGTGTATGAGCCAGAGCATGTTCTAGATGGTGGACTCTGATGATGATGAGGACTTCACTATGGAGGCCCTAAAAATTTGGGTTATTCGAGATATATCCACAACAATTGTTCAATCCGAGAAGTTTAAAGTAACACTCAAATAAATGCATAAATATTCATGAATCATTTCTTCTACCTAATGAGAATGATGTAGAACCATCTCGATAATATCTTTAAGATGAACAGTTATACAAGTAAAAATCTTAAAGTTCACCTGTTATGCAACTAAAATTATAAATTATATGCTTTTTTCTAAGAGGGAGGGCTAGCAAAGAGATGAAATAGAAGTTACCAATTGCCTTCTAATATTGATAAATAAAAAAAAGTATCTTTATCCATTTAGCTTTGTGATACTTGTTGTTCTAAACAACAATCTTAGAATTACGTGTGGTATATTATTTTTACTGGTGTAGGTTCCTTAGGATCATTCGGTATGCTACATTCCAAAAAGGAAGGCCCATGGCATTGACATTAAAATTTGTACAATTGCTAATTGGATTGAATGGTTGTCTAAGGTTGTACGATTATTGTTAGGATTGAATAGTTGCCTAGGATTGTATAATTTCTGCTTGGCTTGACTGGTTATCTAACCATTATATAGTGGTTACCCAACTATTGAACGATTACCCAACTATTATATGGTTGTCCTAATTGAACGATTACATACAACTATATGGATTGAATGGTTTATTTGATTGAATAATTGCCCATATGATTTCATAATTGTCATTGCTATATCATTGAAGAAGAAGATATTAGTTTATTTTTAGTCTTCTTGGAGGTGTCATGTTTTTACTACATCACATCTAAAAAGTAGTTTAAGGAAGATCAATAGAAAAAATTATATAGTCTAGTTTACCTAATTGAAAATAAAATATTATATTTTTATGATGAATGTAGTTGTTATAGAGTGTCCAAAATAACAAACAAACATGTACATGTGTATGAATAAATTTATATTTGGGATATTTATTAAAGGAAAATAAATGCTAATATTTTTGAAATATTGTCATAACAATGTCTCGTTAGTTAAATAATATTAAAATCATATATAAATTTAACGAATAATTAAATATTAATACTTATAACACAAATTTAAAACACATATAACATTTGTATAAAATTAAAGCTAAGGGAACATTTGATATGTATATAATACAAATATCTATGAAATGAGTACTTGAAATAGGTGAATCCTTTTATAGTTTTAAATAAATTTTAATATATCACTGAAAATAGAATATGTTGAATATAAAATATGGGTTGAAACAATTGTCCCCTTAAAAAATCATATGGAACTTCAACCAATAATTATGTAGAGGCTATGATATTTTTTATATGGATCAAGTTTACCATCAATACTAGATGAAAGTATTTTCTAGTTGAGATAAATTACAAGATTTAAGATGAATATTTTATCTTGTAACACATAATATGATGTAGTTGATTGTAGAAAGAAAGTAGTTAAGGAAGTATTATTTCCCCCACCCCCACCCTTAAAGGAATATCAATAATATCTTTGTTATACAAGAATATGCAGAATATCTCCCATAAACAGAAAAGCATTATATAGTCTAGGTTACCTATTTTAAAATTAAATGTTATATTTCTATGATGGACAAAGTTGTTATAGAGTGTCAAAAAAATATTTATTTGATATACTTATTAAAGGAACATAGATGCTAATATTTTTAAAATATTATCATAAGAATGTCTCCTTAGTTAGCATAAACAAAGAGTGAAAAACGATATTAAAATCATATATAAGTTTAATAAATAATTAAATATTAATACTTGCTAAAGAATATGTGCAAATAATTTTAAAATATTATATTAAAATCATATATAAATTTAATAAATAATTAAATATTAATGCTTGGTGATGATATGTGCAAATAATGTTAAAATATATGTTACAATTATACATAAAGTATTAGTAGTTATATTAAAGGTTATATATTAGGATACAATATGTAAATAAGTAGGTTTAATTTATGCAAAATATAAAGAACAAATTTAAAACGTTAAGATTATTATACTTTATTGAAAATTTATTATTGAAATTTAATTTTTAAAATTTATAAATTGAAAAATATAGTTTTACAATTTTATTAAAATTAAATTGTACATGCAATTCAAAAATTTTAATTTTAAAATTTAAAGATAACAATCCACAAAACTTAAATGTAAATGTTTTCAGTTCAGGATATGATGCAATTAAAATTTTATACAGATTAATACTATCTATCTATTTTCTTATTTATTTAGCTTGTGAACGACGAATAAATATTTATTTAAAGATAGGAGATCCAAAGCCCTTGATCTGCAGGCTTATTTCTTAATTTCTTAAAAAAAAAAATGAGAAATAATGGAATAACTTTATTTTGATGACATCCAAGTGGAGAAGAACAGAACATATAACATATATAAATAAATGATGTCATCCACTTGGCGAGAAGGAGACATGGCGTGCCGCGTAGGAGAGAGCAAGTGCATCATCTATGGTTTTGATGAGATGTTGTGATTTTGGTTGCACAAGATGGGACAACTGCAATGACTTTTGCTTGTTGAGCACATCCACACAACCCTTACCTTCAATTGTAGTCGTGTTCAGTCCTTTCCACATATCACCGAATGTGAATCCGGGCTTGGAGAAACTTCCTAACAAGGATATTAGTTGCTGCATTGTTTTCCAGTAACTACCAATGCAACCGTTGAGAGCATTGCGATCAGAGGGTGTTTGTGTTTCCCTTTTGTTCAACTGCTGTCTTATGAACATCATAACTTCATTTTCTTCGTCAATGCTCACCCTTAACGCTATCTCAGGAAGTTTGCTTAGGCCTGCCTGTTGCGCCCCACGATAAGATGATATCGATGACACACAAAAATGTGGATCTCTGGCATATTGACAAGCCATTTCAATTGCATTCAAATTTGGCTTTGGCTTTGGTTAGGGAACGTGAACCTCTAGAGGGAGAGGGCGAACGAGCATGAATGACGTGAGAACCACCTCCTGCTCTCACACTAACAAAGAGCATCATCACTGCTAATGTCATCTCTATGATCAACATGCTTGTTCCCATTTTTATTTAAGAATTTAAAAAAAACCAAGATTCTTCTGATGAGAAATGCAAATCTAGTACCGACTACCACACCCACAATCACATACGCTGCATTGCAACTTCTTCAATCCCTTTTTATAGTAGGTCGTACACGTTTCCAATCAGCCGTTGCATAATAGTGAAGATTGTCTACATTCACTTCTTGAGGCTGTCCATCTTGTTTGTGGCAATTGTCAATCAACTATTAAAGAAACTCTATCTTTTGTAATAAATTGTGTCTTAAATTTGATACTCAAAATCTTTTCTTTCTATCATGTTTATCTAAATTATTTATTTTTTTACAAAGTCATACTATTTTTTTTTAACTATGTGTAGATAAGAGGCCAGCCTTCTTATACTTTGAACTTAAATCTCTTATATAAAATCCCAAATAGAAACTAAATTAATACCAAAGTGACCAAAATATTAAGATAAAACCTAGATATCTTAATCATACCACTACAATGTGGGGACACAAATTATTAGTATTATGTCTATATTTATATATCATACAATATTTACAAGTATTAGTTTCATATGTTTCTAGGTTCTATTAAGTTCAATTATAGTTTTTACCTATTTAAGAAGAACACATTTTAACATTTAAAATAAAAAATAATTCTTGAATTATAAGTATATTGTTACCATTTCTTATAAATTTAAAAGCAACTAAAATTTAAGGATATCATATCTTTTAAATTTAAATGCAACTAAAATTTAAGGTATGGGAAGAGAAAAAATTACTTATAGATAAGTATTAACATGGAATGGAATGGAATTCCAATCACTAAATAATTAAATGAACTCTTATTTTTAGTTTTGGAAATAATAAATATATTATTTTAAGTATTTCTTAAAGCGTATTACTAATACTTATTTAAAATGCAATCACTACTATTTTTTATCAATAACACTTAATAATATAAATATTATTTGAATAGTTGTTAATAATATTTTATCACAATTATTGAATAGAAGCTAAAGTCAAAATTTATTTTTTATTTGAATATTTAAGTGGATAGATAATATTAAATTAAATAAACAATAAAATAATATATTACTAGTTATTCTATTACATGTATGATTAAATGTTACTAAGAATGAACTGAAAATACATCTTGATCAATCTTAACAGTTACAAACATAACCTATACAGAATATTAGGCTTATATGTTAAATCAAATTTAAAAAAAAATCAAAAAATTATAGAGCATAGATTTACTTTGGGTTTATTTATAGTATTTTTAACATTGAAAAACTTTACTCCTCATATGATACATTATTGATCATTGTGGTCTTTGCTAAGAAACTTGTAATTATTGATTATTGAGCATAGAGCAGTTGGTAAATGCTCTCGATGCTGGTTGTGGGCAACCCAGGTTCCATTTCCATTGCCTCCACCCTGTTGGATATGTAGGCATAGCTGGTAAATTTCCTATGTGCTGGTAGATACCGACAAGGCTCCATTTTCCCTATGCCCAACTTGTGGATGTATTAATAATTCAACCCCCTTGTGACTAATGCCATGTGGTATACCCGGATGGGACAACTACTATTAGTCATAGAGCTAGGTTCTTAGGGCTTATAAACTACCCAACATTTTTAGTCCGTGGGTCTAGGTGGATTGGTAAGTTGGGGCGCTTACCGAGAGGAGACCTAGGTTCCAATTCCACGGGCTTGCCCTTGCACAGACAGTAGCCCATATCTGATTCCTTTGAGTGGTGCGCAAGATTGATGACAACCATGCAACCCCTATGCGTCCAACGGTCCCCATCTCACGTCGGGTTACCATATATCGAGACGGTGGAAGTCTTTGGAGCCTTTGTAGATAGTTTGAACCCTACCAGCTGTGCTGGTAGTTACTAAAAATTGTGATTGTAACCATTGCTTCTATATATAAAAAAAAAAAAAAAAACATTGTCCTTACTACTAGTATTTATGCTAGTATGATTAATTGTATTATTAATCAATAGAATTTATAATTGCTATGCCAATATAACAAACATTGTGATGATTTTCTAATACAACCTCTTTTATGTGGTAATATTGCAAACACTAAGTTCCTTAACTAATCATGGTCTTCTTAGGAAAGATTCATTTGCATGACAATATCATTTGTATGGTGTGGGATTCCCTCATTAATCTTGCCTTTAGTAATCTATTCTATTTAATAACATAATGTAGTTAGCATATTGGCTATACATATATTTGTTAGGATCATATAGAATATTTTTATATCATGAGTAAATATTATTTTCTTGTTATACTATGGATCTTGCCACCCATCATATATTAGTAAAATTGTAATACATATATATTTTATGCTATACAACATATAAATATCACAATAAAGAAGAGCATTATTTCGTGGTCCTCCTTTGATAGTAGTAGCATGTTCTATATAAAAATATCTAGTAGAATATCTCTCACTTTTAAAAATAAAATAAATTTAAAAAATAATATGTGATGTTTTCCAAGCATGATTACATTTAAAAAAAATAGCATGGATAAGGAGAGTCATTTAAAAAATTGGGATAAATATTTGAAATTTGAAATTCATCAAAAACACTAAAAAAATTTAAATAAAGTTACCATCGATGGTGGAAGCCATCCTTACCGAGAGAGGATATTTGTATTTCTTACAAAAATTTACCGAAAGTGATTATGAATTGACCATGGCCTTTTTGAGTTGTTGGTAGGAAGGGAGAATCACTGTCAGAGGTAGGGATTTTATTGTGGATACAAGTTTTTTGGTGATCATATCTGATTTGCCTAATTTAGGAAGACATATAAGGCAAGAAAAGCATAACAAGGAGGTGGAAGCCAAGGAATTCCTAGATAGACTTAAGATGCAAATGTTGGCAAAAATAGGGATGACTAGATCTGATCTTGCTTCACCTTGGAATAAGGTTATGATAAGATTATGAAACCCATAATGGAGTTCATTACCATTGATGATCCTGATAAGCAATTGAGGATATTTCATTTGGCCTTATTCAACTATTTCAAAGACAAATATTATGAACATCCCCGAATTCCTATTCAGGTCCATTCATTATTCCATTGAAAATTGTAGGAAGAAGAAATGGGTTGATCTCCCTTCCCACAAAATTTTGTTCAAGGTTATCTATTCTCATATCCTTGCACACAACCTTGCCACTCCATTAGCCAAGCCTTATCATTTTGTGTATCCCCCCCTCATAAAAATTTTACCTGAATGATAATACCCTGATAAATATGAATCCTTCACCCCTTTGTCAATACCTTCAAAAAAGATGAAATCCATTGGTTCTAACAAGGATGAGGAGGCATCCAAAGGAAAGAAACCTAAAATTGAAGAACCGATGGGTGCTACTAGCAAATATATCTTTCTCTGTAAGAAAGTGTGTATGAGCCAGAGCATGTTCTAGATGGTGGACTCTGATGATGATGAGGACTTCACTATGGAGGCCCTAAAATTTTGGGTTATTCGAGATATATCCACAACAATTGTTCAATCCGAGAAATTTAAAGTAACACTGAAATAAATGCATAAATATTCGTGAATCATTTCTTCTACCTAATGAGAATGATACAGAACCATCTCGATAATATCTAGAATATGAATAGTTATACAAGTAAAAATCTTAAAGTTCACCTGTTATGCAACTAAAATTATAAATTATATGCTTTTGTGTAAGAGGGAGGGCTAGCAAAGAGATGAAATAGAAGTTACCAATTGCCTTCTAATATTGATAAATAAACAAAAGTATCTTTATCCATTTAGCTTTGTGATACTTGTTGTTCTAAACTGCAAACTTAGAATTACATGTGTTATATTATTTTTACTGGTGTAGGTTCCTTAGGATCATTCGGTATGCTACATTCCAAAAAGGAAGACCCATGGTGTTGACATTAAAATTTGTACAATTGCTAATTGGATTGAATGGTTGTCTAAGGTTGTACGATTATTGTTAGGATTGAATAGTTGCCTAGGATTGTATAATTTCTACTTGGCTTGAATGGTTATCTAACCATTATACAGTGGTTACCCAACTATTATATGGTTGTCCTAATTGAACGATTACATACAACTATATGGATTGAATGGTTTATTTGATTGAATAATTGCCCATATGATTTCATAATTGTCATTGCTATATCATTGAAGAAGAAGATATTAGTTTATTTTTAGTCTTCAGGTGTCATGTTTTTACTACATCACATCTAAAAAGTAGTTTAAGGAAGATCAATAGAAAAAATTATATAGTCTAGTTTACCTAATTGAAAATAAAATATTATATTTTTATGATGGATGTAGTTGTTATAGAGTGTCCAAAATAACAAAAAAACATGTACATGTGTATGAATAAATTTATATTTGGGATATTTATTAAAGGAACACAAATTCTAATATTTTTGAAATATTGTCATAACAATGTCTCGTTAGTTAAATAATAATAAAATCATATATAAATTTAACAAATAATTAAATATTAATACTTATAACACAAATTTAAAATACATATAACATTTGTATAAAATTAAAGCTAAGGGAACATTTGATATGTATATAATACAAATATCTATGAAATGAGTACTTGAAATAGGTGAATCCTTTTATAGTTTTAAATAAATTTTAATATATCACTGAAAATAGAATATGTTGAATATAAAATATGGGTTGAAACAATTGTCCCCTTAAAAAATCATATGGAACTTCAACCAATAATTATGTAGAGGCTATGATATTTTTTATATGGATCAATTTTACCATCAATACTAGATGAAAGTATTTTCTAGTTGAGATAAATTACAAGATTTGAGATGAATATTTTATCTTGTAACACATAATATGATGTAGTTGATTGTAGAAAGAAAGTAGTTAAGGAAGTATTATTTCCCCCACCCCCACCCTTAAAGGAATATCAATAATATCTTTGTTATAAAAGAATATGCAGAATATCTCCCATAAACAGAAAAGCATTATATAGTCTAGTTTACCTATTTTAAAATTAAATGTTATATTTCTATGATGGACAGAGTTGCTATAGTGTGTCAAAAAAATATTTATTTGATATACTTATTAAAGGAACATAGATGCTAATATTTTTAAAATATTATCATAAGAATGTCTCCTTAGTTAGCATAAACAAAGAGTGAAAATCATATATAAGTTTAATAAATAATTAAATATTAATACTTGCTGAAGAATATGTGCAAATAATTTTAAAATATATGTTACAATTATACATAAAGTATTAGTAGTTATATTAAAGGTTATATATTATGATACAATATGTAAATAAGTAGGTTTAATTTATGCAAAATATAAAGAACAAATTTAAAACGTTAAGATTATTATACTTTATTGAAAATTTATTATTGAAATTTAATTTTTAAAATTTATAAATTGAAAAATATAGTTTTACAATTTTATTAAAATTAAATTGTACATGCAATTCAAAAATTTTAATTTTAAAATTTAAAGATAACAATGTAAATTTTTTCAGTTCAGGTTATGATGCAATTAAAATTTTATACAGATTAATACTATCTATCTATTTTCTTATTTATTTAGCTGGTGAACGACGAATAAATATTTATTTAAAGATAGGAGATCCAAAGCCCTTGATCTGCAGGCTTATTTCTTAATTTCTTAAAAAAAAAATGAGAAATAATGGAATAACTTTATTTTGATGACATCCAAGTGGAGAAGAACAGAACATATAACATATATAAATAAATGATGTCATCCACTTGGCGAGAAGGAGACATGGCGTTCCGCGTAGGAGAGAGCAAGTGCATCGTCTATGGTTTTGATGAGATGTTGTGATTTTGGTTGCACAAGATGGGACAACTGCAATGACTTTTGCTTGTTGAGCACATCCACACAACTCTTACCTTCAATTGTAGTCGTGTTCAGTCCTTTCCACATATCACCGAATGTGAATCCGGGCTTGGAGAAACTTCCTAACAAGGATATTAGTTGCTGCATTGTTTTCCAGTAACTACCAATGCAACCGTTGAGAGCATTGCGATCAGAGGGTGTTTGTGTTTCCCTTTTGTTCAGCTGCTGTCTTATGAACGTCATAACTTCATTTGCTTCGTCAATGCTCACCCTTAACGCTATCTCAGGAAGTTTGCTTAGGCCTGCCTGTTGCGCCCCACGATAAGATGATATCGATGACACACAAAAATGTGGATCTCTGGCATATTGACAAGCCATTTCAATTGCATTCAAATTTGGCTTTGGCTTCGGCTTCGTCATGGTGTTTGTGGTTGGGGAACGTGAACCTCTAGAGGGAGAGGGCGAACGAGCATGAATGACGTGAGAACCACCTCCTGCTCTCACACTAACAAAGAGCATCATCACTGCTAATGTCATCTCTATGATCAACATGCTTGTTCCCATTTTTATTTAAGAATTTAAAAAAACCAAGATTCTTCTGATGAGAAATGCAAATCTAGTACCGACTACCACACCCACAATCACATACGCTGCATTGCAACTTCTTCAATCCCATTTTATAGTAGGTCGTACACGTTTCCAATCAGCCGTTGCATAATAGTGAAGATTGTCTACATTCACTTCTTGAGGCTGTCCATCTTGTTTGTGGCAATTGTCAATCAACTATTAAAGAAACTCTATCTTTTGTAATAAATTGTGTCTTAAATTTGATACTCAAAATCTTTTCTTTCTATCATGTTTATCTAAAATATTTATTTTTTTACAAAGTCATACTATTTTTTTTAACTATGTGTAGATAAGAGGCCAGCCTTCTTATACTTTGAACTTAAATCTCTTGTATAAAATCCCAAATAGAAACTAAATTAATACCAAAGTGACCAAAATATTAAGATAAAACCTAGATATCTTAATCATACCACTACAATGTGGGGACACAAATTATTAGTATTATGTCTATATTTATATATCATACAATATTTATAAGTATTAGTTTCATATGTTTCTAGGTTCTATTAAGTTCAATTATAGTTTTTACTTATTTAAGAAGAACAAATTTTAACATTTAAAATAAAAAATAATTCTTGAATTATAAGTATATTGTTACCATTTCTTATAAATTTAAAAGCAACTAAAATTTAAGGATATCATATCTTTTAAATTTAAATGCAACTAAAATTTAAGGTATGGGAAGAGAAAAAATTACTTATAGATAAGTATTAACATGGAATGTAATGGAATTCCAATCACTAAATAATTAAATGAACTCTTATTTTTAGTTTTGGAAATAATAAATATATTATTTTAAGTATTTCTTAAAGCGTATTACTAATACTTATTTAAAATGCAATCACTACTATTTTTTATCAATAACACTTAATAATATAAATATTATTTGAATAGTTGTTAATAATATTTTATCACAATTATTGAATAGAAGCTAAAGTCAAAATTTATTTTTTATTTGAATATTTAAGTGGATAGATAATATTAAATTAAATAATCAATAAAATAATATATTACTAGTTATTCTATTACATGATTAAATGTTACTAAGAATGAACTGAAAATACATCTTGACCAATCTTAACAGTTACAAACATAACCTATACGGAATATTAGGCTTATATGTTAAATCAAATTTCAAAAAAAATCAAAAAATTATAGAGCATAGATTTACTTTGGGTTTATTTATAGTATTTTTAACATTGAAAAACTTTACTCCTCATATGATACATTATTGATCATTGTGGTCTTTGCTAAGAAACTTGTAATTATTGATTATTGAGCATAGAGCAGTTGGTAAATGCCCTGGGTTCTGGTTGTGGGCAACCCAGGTTCCATTTCCATTGCCTCCACCCTGTTGGATATGTAGGCATAGCTGGTAAATTTCCTATGTGCTGGTAGATATCGACAAGGCTCCATTTTCCCTATGCCCAACTTGTGGATGTATTAATAATTCAACCCCCTTGTGACTGATACCATGTGATATACCCAGATGGGACAACTACTATTAGCCATAGAGCTAGGTTCTTAGGGCTTCTAAACTACCCAACATTTTTAGTCCATGGGTCTAGGTGGATTGGTAAGTTGGGACGCTTACCGAGAGGAGACCTAGGTTCCAATTCCATGGGGTTTCCCTTGCATAGACAGTAGCCCAGATCTGATTCCTCTGAGTGGTGCACCAGATTGATGACAACGGTGCAACCCCTGTGCGTCCGAAGATCCCTATCTCACGTCGGGTTACCATGTATCAAGATGATGGAAGTCCTTGGAGCCTTCGTAGATAGATTGAACCTTACCAGCTGTGCTGGTAGTTACTAAAAATCATGATTGTAACCATTGCTTCTATATATCAAAAAAAAAACATTGTCCTTACTGCTAGTATTTATGTTAGTATGACTAACTGTATTATTAATCAATAGAATTTAGAATTGCTATGCCAATATAACAAACATTGTGATGATTTTCTAATACAACCTCTTTTATGTGGTAATATTGCAAACACTAAGTTCCTTAACTAATCATGGTCTTCTTAGGAAAGATTCATTTGCATGACAATATCATTTGTATGGTGTGGAATTCCCTCATTAATCTTGCCTTTAGTAATCTATTCTATTTAATAACATAATATCATTAGCATATTGGCTATACATATATTTGTTAGGATCATATAGAATATTTTTATATCATGAGTAAATATTATTTTCTTGTTATGCTATGGATCTTGCTACCCATCATATATTAGTAAAATTGTAATACATATATATTTGATGCTATACAACATATAAATATCGCAATAAAGAAGAGCATTTTTTCATGGTCCTCCTTTGATAGTAGTAGCATGTTCTATATAACAATATATAGTAGAATATTTCTCACTTTTAAAAATAAAATAAATTTAAAAAATAATATGTGATGTTTTCCAAGCATGATTACATTTTAGAAAAAATAGCGTGGATAAGGAGAGTCATTTAAAAAATTGAGATAAATATTTGAAATTTGAAATTCATCAAAAATATTAAAAAAATCTAAATAAAGTTACCATCCATGGTGGAAGCCATCCTTACCGAGAGAGGATATTTGTCTTTCTTACAAAAATTTATCGAAAGTGATTATGAATTGACCATGGCATTTTTGAGTTGTTGGTAGGAAGGTAGAATCACTATCAGAGATAGGGAATTTATTGTGGATACAAGTTTTTTTGTGATCATATCTGATTTGCCTAATTTAGGAAGACATGTAAGGCAAGAAAAGCATATCTAGGAGGTGGAAGCCAAAGAATTCCTAGACAGACTTAAGATGCAAATGTTGGCAAAAATAGGGATGACTAGATCTGATCTTGCTTCACCCTAGAATAAGGTTATGATAAGATTATGAAACCCATAATGGAGTTCATTACCATTGATGATCCTGATAAACAATTGAGGATCTTTCATTTGGCCTTATTCAACTATTTCAAATACAAATACTATGAACATCCCCGAATTCCTATTCAGGTCCATTCATTATTCCATTGAAAATTGTAGGAAGAAGAAATGGGCTGATCTCCCTTCCCACCAAATTTTGTTCAAGGTTATCTATTCTCATATCCTTGCACATAGCCTTGCCACTCCATTAGCCAAGCCTTATCATTTTGTGTATCCTCCCCTCATAAAAATTTTACCTGAATGAGAATACCCTAATAATTATGAATCCTTCACCCCTTTGTCAATACCTTCAAAAAAGAGGAAATCCATTGGTTCTAACAAGGATGAGGTGGCATCCAAAGGAAAGAAGCCTAAAATTGAAGAACCGATGGGTGCTACGAGAAAATATATCTATCTCTGTAATAAAATGTGTATGAGCCAAAGCATGTTCCAGATGGTGGACTCTGATGATGATGAGGACTTCACTATGGAGGCCCTAAAAAATTGGGTTTTTCGAGATATATCCACAACAATTGTTCAATACGGGAAGTTTAAAGTAACACTGAAACGAATGCATAAATATTCATGAATCATTTCTTCTACCTGATGAGAATGATGCAGAACCATCTCGATAATATCTAGAAGATGAACAGTTATACAAGTAAAAATATTAAAGTTCACCTGTTATGCAACTAAAATTATAAATTACATGCTTTTGTCTAAGAGGGAGGGTTAGCAAAGAGATGAAAGAGAAGTTACCAATTGCCTTCTAATATTGATAAATAAACAAAAAGTATCTTTATCCATTTAGCTTTGTGATACTTGTTGTTCTAAACTACAAACTTAGAATTACGTGTGTTATATTATTTTTACTAGTGTAGGTTCCTTAGGATCATTCGATATGCTACAGTCCAAAAAGGAAGACCCATGGCATTGACATTAAAATTTGTACAATTGCTAATTGGATTGAATGGTTGTCTAAGGTTGTATGATTATTGTTAGGATTGAATATTTGCCTAGGATTGTATAATTTCTACTTGTCTTGAAAGGTTATCTAACCATTATACAGCGGCTACCCAACTATTGAATGATTACCCAACTATTATATGATTGTCCTAATTGAACGATTACATACAACTATATGGATTGAATGGTTTATTTGATTGAATGATTTCCCATATGATTTCATAATTGTCATTGCTAGATCGTTGAAGAAGAGGATATTAGTTTATTTTTAGTCTTCTTGGAGGTGTCATGTTTTTACTACATCACATCTAAAAAGTAGTTTAAGGAAGATCAATAGAAAAAATTATATAGTCTAGTTTACCTAATTGAAAATAAAATATTATATTTTTATGATGGATGTAGTTGTTAAAGAGTGTCCAAAAAAACAAACAAACATGTAGATCAGTTGTGGTCTTTGCTAAGAAACATTATTGATCATTGTGGTCTTTGCTAAGAAACTCGTAATTATTGATTATTGAGCGTAAAGCAGCTGGTAAATGCCCTGGGTGCTAGTTGTGGCCGACCCAGGTTCCATTTCCACTTCCTCAACCCTGCTAGATATGTAGGCATAGCTGGTAAATGTCCTATGTTCTGGTAGAGGCCGACAAGGCTTTGTTTTCTCTATGCCCAACCTGTGGATGTATTAATAATTCAACCCCCTTGTGACTGATGCAATGTGGTATACCTAGTTGGGAAAACTATGATTGGTCATAGAGCTAGGTTCTTGGGTCTTCTAAAATATCTAAAATTTTCATCCACATGCATAGAGCGGTTGGTAAATGCCCTGGGTGCTGGTTGTGGCCGATCCAAGTTCCATTTCCACTGTCTCCACCCTACTGGATATGTTGGCATAGTTGGTAAATGTCCTATGTGCTAGTAGATACCGAAAAGGCTCCATTTTCTCTATGCTCAAACCTATGGATTTATTAATAATTCAACCCCCTTGTTTGTGATTGATGCCATGTGGTATACCCGAGTGGGACAACTATGATTAGCCATAAAGCTAGGTTTTTAGGGCTTCTAAACTACCCAACATTTTTAGTTCATGGGTCTAGGTAGATTGGTAAGTTGGGGTGCTTATCGAGAGGTGTAGACACCAAAATAGCACCAATCCGATTATGTGACTGCAAACACTGATCGCTTTGACAAACACAGCCCCCAGGGCAGCCCTCAGAGGTCAAACAGTGGTCCTAACCACTTTTACAGCAATTTTGGAAGGTCAGAAGGCAATTTGGCACCTTCGGACAACCTACTCCAAATTCGTCCCACCCTGGGACAAATTCAAATTGGAATCCGTCTCACCCAGGGACGAATTCTGAATTCGTCCCTAGGTGGGACGAATTCCAAGTTTAACGGGCAAAAATAAGAATGGTGCCAAGTGGCAGCCCAGGATAGTCAGTTGATGACTCTTGCCTCGCACACGTGTGTGGGTGGAAAAATAGGCCATTAGAAGACTGTCACAAGGGAAGTTATGAAAGCCCAAGTCAATGGAGGACTCCCATCCCTCATGGGAAGACATGAATGCCACATGGCACCTATGACCAACACATGGCATTTGTGCTTCCCTCTCAAAAGAGACCCCATGGGTCTATAAAAGGTGGGACTTTTCTCACCCAAGATACAGGTTGAAGGAGATTTCAAGCAACGAAATGCTGCCGAGTTGAAGACCCACTTGAATCCCTCTTGGTTCACCTTCTCGCATCCACCAATATCTTTTGCAAGGGAGGTTGTTGGGTGGTTTTTGGAAGCTTGAACCTGACCCAAATCCAACACATGGACACCTGAACCAACCAATTCGCCAACCCCCCAATCCTAAGAGGTTTAGGGCCCATCCCTAGTGGATTGGCACCAGAATAAAGTGCCAATGGTGGGAGGCCCACTTGGGCACCCCCGCACTTTCTAGGTTTTAGAGCATTCTAGATTACTTTTTCAGGTTGCATTTTGTGTTATTATGTTTGGTTAACTCATAGCTGCAATTTCGTAACTTTTGGTCAGATTCTAGTGTGTTTTGTGTTGCTTTGTTGTTTCACTGACTTGTAGGTGGCGAGATCAAATTCCTGAGGGTAGAGGCAAAATTGGGAGAATACGACCATCTGGGTCATCCCAAAATGGCCCCAATTACATAACCCCCTTATTTTTAGGCGTTTTGTAGGTCTCGAGAATCGACATTGGAGCAGCAGCAAGTCAGTTTCTTCAACACAGAAGAATTCGTCCCACCCAGGGACGAATTGCAGTCAAAAATCATCCCACCCAGGGATGAATTCCAGTTGAAGGTAGATTGGCCAGCTGTCTCAGTGGCAATGGCCTTCTGGTAACATTTTCTGTCTTTTATCAAGTTTTCAAGCTATTTAGAATCATTTTGTTTACTGTTTTAGATAAATGTTTGCATGCATCTTTTGATGATTTTAGAAGAACGAACACTTTCACTTGTAGAAGGTGCTATTGACATCTTGGTTGTTTCTTTGTTCGTAGGAGAAGTAGCGGAGCTGAAGAACTCATCGACATCAGTGGAGGCATCATCTTGTCCCGCCCATTGCAATCATGGGCATGCGGAAAGAGGAACATTGAGTGATTGTAATCGAATTCTTTTAACGCTCCTAGCCCCCGAAAAGGGAGGATATGTCATTGTAACAGATATCAAGGGATATTAATGAAAGGGCTATGTTTTCTTCATTTGCTTATGTCTCTTCCAATGCGTTTCTTTTCCATTTCATGCACTTTACGTTTCTAGGACTTAAGCGCATTTGGTTTTGGTTATATTGCAATTAGTGTTTCCTTTGCCCAGAATCTCGTGCTTTCAGTGGCGATCACGGTGGGACCTATCCCATATTTTTAAAATCATAGAAAACTGATCAAAGTTTTGTGTTTGTGCTTGACAGGTACATTTTTTTGTTGCATACTGCTATTCGTCTCTGACTGTTACAAATTCTTAACTGCAATTCGTATGACCCTGAGATGAATTCAAATTTGTCTCTGGGAGGGACGAATTCTGTTCTGTAATTCGTCTCCCAGAGGGACGAATTCCTGCCTAAATATTTTTAGAGCAAAAATTCAGAAGCAACTGGAGCAGGCAGAGAAGAGGTAGGGATTTTTATAATCTCTCGTTAAAATTTCTCGTTTCGTTTCTGTTTCTTTGACTCGTTTTCATTTTATCTCGCATTACTTAGGGAAAGTCATTTATGCTTGTTTCATTTTCGCTAAATAAAATGAATCTCACACACTCCACGCAACAATTTTAAACCAAGGAGCTGGTCGTAAGACCCCAGCCCTTGAGCAAGACCAACGGTGGGTTCATCACCACCTTGGCTTAGCTTTGCATCCATTTCCCGATTGTCAACTATTGTTAGGTGTAAATCCTAACGAAAGCAGACCGAGTGTCGCTGGGGTGATTCCCATGCGTGCAAGGATAAGTTTTCTATGGTAGGTGCCATTAATAGGACAATCCCCCTTATGTACTGCCTACGTACCACGTACCTTCTGCTCTCACGTACCTATAGTCTCCCTCTTGTAAGGGCGGGTATATAGAGAGGTTGGTATATCGGCCTGGTTGGTATATTGAAGGGGCTACCATTTTGGGAGTTATATGAGCCGTCATAATGCATTTAAATGATCTTCAAAACCTACAAAAACAAAACAAAACATCAAAATGCACTAAACCAGTTTAGGACACACCATTTAATCCTTAAAAGAGATAACCACGGTTTTGTGAATGTGTGTGCTTAATTATGCTTAGTGTAGACAAAAAAAGTCATAAACAAGATAAAAACTTATTTAGATAGCATAGAAGCACCGCAATGGTGTACACCCGTAGTCAAGCCCAATCAAGGGTAGAAGCTCTGAAAGGTACACAAAAATCAGGCACAAGTCGCCTTCACTTCAGTCCTGAGGATTTGGTCATACCGCCTTATAGGTCTAACCTACAAAAGAATCCAATTCAGAATCCTTGATGGGGTATGCCTATTCAAAGCAGCCCCTTTCGGGAAGATGCCTTACATGTATACCTTGACATAAATAGAGAATCACCTCTTGAAGTTAGGCATGAGTGGCCACCGTGCGATGAAGCGTTGGACAGGCACACCGTCCATTTGGAGGGGCAACGTGGATATGGCATCCCTTCTTTACCTATCATCAGAATAGAGAGACCAAATCCGGAGCGCAGGGCTCCTTACATAGGGCGACCTAACTCTACCCACCCCCTTTACACCCGTGAAAGGGAGTATGAGGAAAGCCATCGCATTCCTCGAGGGCAACAAACAACGTGGGAACCTTGCATTTCCACACCATTAGGATATCATGATCACCCCTTGAGGCCAGAACCTCGAGCACATATCGCTTACCTTGACAGAGGGAAGCGACCCATTGAAACCTTAGACCAGCAAACTCAAGGTAAACACATAGGAGAAACATTCAAACCTCCTGAGCAAAATAGGGTAGACAAAATTGACCCAGTTGTCGCCAGATATACCACCCTTCAAGCCCAAACCATGCGACTTAAACCAAGTTATCAGGAAATAGAGTACCGACACCACTTGGATAGAGAACGCAAGCAACGCAAATCAGATGAGTCACTCTATGAAATACCTGAGAGGGGGCCAACCCCTCACATCCAAAGAGTTGAACAGTATGAGAGGCATAATCCGTTGGTGTAGGATAGGTCTCCACGACCTCATCAAGCTCTGCCTCCAAGACCTCATAGATTCGAGAGGGAGGCAACTCCCCGAAATAATGATGGGTACCTTCAGCAAGAGCTTGATCAGGGTCATAGGTTTCGCCCAGAGACTCCTCAAGAATTTTATGAGGAGTATGAACCAAAAAGAGGAATATGTTGAAACTCCCCATCAAGGCAGGAGGGATGCCATTCGGCCACCCCTCCATAGGCCTCCAGTTTATTGTAACTTGCAACAAGAGTGAACAAGAGAGGAAGAAATAAAATCTTTCGATGCATACCAAGCGCTATTGGAGTGTTTGGAGTCTGTGGAGACAAAAGCTGCTGGGCATCAAAAACCCAAATTACATCTACTCCGTAGTAATCCGGTGCATACCTCAGTGCCTACACCTCTTTACCCCGAACACTTCAAGTTGCCTCAATTGGTAGTTTTTAAAGGTGAAGAGGATGCACAGGAACACGTTACATGATTTCTAAGCCAATGCTTCGGCATCCAAGATAATGATGCATTGTTTCTTAGAACATTCATAACCACATTCGTAGGCCCTACCTCGGATTGGTTCACACAAATGCCCAAACACAGCATAAGAAATTTAGATCAATTAGTAGATGTGTTTCTTGAACGCTTTGCCTTCAACACAAGGAAGAAGACATCACTAAGTGATTTAGCAAGCCCCAAGCAATTCAAAGAGGAAACAATGGCAGCGTACGGAAATCGATGGAGAGCTTTGCTTTCTAGGTTACCTTATTGCCCCCCTATGTCTGATCTTACACAGATGTTCACAAAAAGTTGCTTAAAATCAATCTCTGGTCTATTTTTTCTATGGCAATACGATAGCTTAGAAGAAGCTTTGGCGCAAGCCAGAGTCATAGAAGAGATTAAAATAGGTGAAGGTGCAATCGCTAAGCCTAAAAAGAAAGAGTGGAATAAAACCACTAAAACCGGGACAACGCAACCACAACACGCTGCAGTCAACCAAGTTGCGATAAATGTTCCCACGCCTGTGCAAGAAATGCAGCCTCAAAATGCTAACTACCAGGCAGTGCCTCCTGCTTATGAAAGAGATAATAGAAGACAGGAGCAGAATTACCCGCGTCGCCCTAGGCAAAATTTCACCCCATATGCGGAGTCTAGGGAATCCTTATTTGACCGCTTGTCAGCGGCAAATAAAGTCACTTTGCCAGAAATCCAAATTATAGACCCTAACATTCCCAAGCCTAGGGGGTACAGAGAGGAATTTTATTGTAGATTCCATAGGTGCAGAGGGCATGACTTGAATGGGTGCTATAAATTCAAAGACCTAGTCCAGGATTTGATCGACAACAGAACATTGGTCATGGACAACCCCATCGCACCAAACAACCAACAAATGGGGGTATTCAAGGACCCCTTTCTAGCCCACGAGGCACAGACAAAACCATTCCAAATTAATGAGGTGCGACAAGATCTTCCCACGCAGGGATTTGTGGGAATGATTAGCATAGTAACAAGGAATAGAAGGTACCCGACAGCTGCCCCCGAGGTAGCTACGAGGGAAATTTTGACAACATCGCAGCCTCAACAACGCCCAACGCAGTTACCTCCGCCTAGACCCGAGGTCACGATACGAACCAAACTCACGCAGAGTTTGCGGACCACGTCGGCCAGGCTGTCCATCTATGATCTTATTCAACAATCAGCTCCCCATAGAGAGGCTCTTATGGACATTTTAAAATCCATTGAATTACAACCCCACGAAGAAAATTCTTTCAATGCCTTCGTGGGACATGTGAAACAATGTACGGAATCGGTCATCACATTCAGAGAAGATGAGGTCAAAACGATATCAAATGACATGGCAGATCCACCCCTGCATGTTATCGCACGGGTCAATGGGATTTTGTACAAGAGAGTGCTGATAGATATTGGCTCATCCAGTAACATCATAACCACTGCAGCCTTAAAGCATTTGAAGCTGCTAGCCTCTCACATCACAACCTCCACGTACACACTGTGAGCTTTTAATGATGCAATATGCTCGACAGTCAGCACAGTCGTTATGCCTGTCTAGGTAGGACAAAAGTCAATACCTACACTGTGCCATGTGCTGGAAGGCAAAATGGCTTATAATATACTGCTAGGGCGGCCTTAGATCAGGGACATGAAGTGTTTCCCTTCGATCACCCACCAATGCTTAAAGTATGCTTATGAAGTGGAAATACATGTAGTCCCAATGGACTTAGAGCCCTTCAAGTATTGCAATGCGGTACAATTCATACCTCAATCAACCCTCCCTTCAATGCATTTGGATTTCCAATTAAATCCATCTAAACAGGGTCCAATACCGCAGGCACCACTAGTGGCCAACAAGACAAAATCCTAGCCAGGTGAGACTTCATCACCTGCTTCTTCATCATCAATGCCACCTATCATGGCCCAACAGAAGGACAAGGGAAAACAAATCATGAAAGAGGATAAGCCCTTAGAAGAAAGGTTGCCCACAATCTCAACGATATCAACAGAGGAAACACCCAACACAACAGAAACCAAGACTCCTGAACAACCAAAAATGGAATGGACTCAAGAAGGACTACCGTTTCCTCCCACCCAATCATCAACAATCACTGTTGAAATGGCTAGTATGGGCCTGGGGGAGTACTTAGTGCAAAACATTGTGGCAACCCCCACATTAGAGTCAGTACAAGACATGGGAAGACCTCACCTTCCCATAGGGACAATTGTTCCTCTAGGCTACCCACCGAACCAGACAAATTTTGTGTATGGGGGCCTTGATCATGGTCTTGAACCATGCCAACAAAAGGAAACAGACGAAGAGCCTTTTGTTGAAAACATCAATTATCTGTCAAACCCATAATTTGCCCTAAAATATCTCAACCAATGCAATTGGCATGGATATGGGCTAGGCAAATATGAGCAAGGGATGTGAATCCTTTGCCAACCAAGATATCAGATGCCATATGATAAGTCAGGAGTAGGGTTCAACCATCCCCCGCCATTAGACATCTTGGTTGAAAATATGCAAGGCCTAGAAATAGGCAACAAGGGGGGATTGGCATTAGACCCTTATGCCAATCCAAATACAGAATACACACTGGGAGACTACCTCCCATGGTCGACAAACACCCCTGGAAATAGCAATAATCCTTCTCCTTTGCTAGAGAGAGGTGAAAGTTCAGATAGTTTTCCTCAAAGAGAACATCAACGGCTGCCTGACATATTTTTGAAGTTGTTCCCCTTAGAGGTTCCAGATGAAACAATACAATGCCTAGAGAATCAGGTCCCTCCACCAAGAGTGGAACAATCGCAATGGGACCAGATTAATTCACTGGAACAAGAAGAGTCCTCAACATCGCAAGCAACAGATGTTGAAGAGGATGAACAATTTTGGATCTATGAAAGTGATTCAGAAGATGAAACTGAAATGGACTATCTCAGACATGCGCGACGGTGCCCATCAAGAAGCCTGATAGGAGGATTTGTATATGCACTAATTTTTGAGATCTAAACAAAGCGAGTCCTAAAGATGATTTCCCCTTGATGAGCATCGACGCATTGGTAGATGCTATAGCGGGTCATGAAATGCTTTCCCTCATGGATGGTTTCTTGGGATACAATCAAATTTGTATCAATCTTGAGGACCAGCTAAAAAATGCATTTACAATGCCTTGGGGAACATTTTGTTATAAGGTCATGCCTTTTGGCCTTAAAAACACTGGTGCCACCTACCAACATGCCATGACATACATCTTCCATGATTACATGCACAAGACTTTGGAAGATTACATGGATGATTTGTTGGCCAAATATCTTTTGCGCCTGGATCATCTCGATGATTTAAGCAAGATCCTTAATCACCTCATGGAGCATAAAGTCAAACTGAATCCCAAGAAGTGCATTTTTGGTGTCACATATAGAAATCTCTTGGGTTTTATAGTCTCAAAATGAGGCATCAAGGTGGACCCAAACAATTTCAAGGCAATCCTTGAAATGGTTCCCCAAAATACCATCAAGCAGCTCAAAAGCCCGCAAGGAAAGTTCGCATCGATCAAGCACTTCATAGCGTAGCTCTCTGACAAGTTTCGACCAATGAACAAGTTGTTGCACAAGGGGGTAGCATTTCATTGGGATGACGAGTGCTAGTCAGCCTTTGATGACATCAAACAATACTTGGCTTTGCCACCAGTATTGGCACTACCTAGACTAGGAGTGTCGTTCTACTTATACATCTCAGCTACTGAGGTGGCATTGGGATCCATGTTAGCCCAGAAGAATGAACTTCATAGAGAACAGGATACTTACTATCTTAGCCGCACCATGGTCAGTTATGAACTTAACTATGCATATGTTCAAAAACTCTGCTTGGCAGTAGTGTTTGCTACCAAAAAGCTATGCCATTACATGTTGAGCAACAAGACGTATGTTGTGTCTAAGGTGAATCTATTGCGATACATGATGAGTCATACTTATCATAGTAGTCGCACGGCAAAATGGATCATGTTGTTGATGGAATTTGACATAGATTTTATTGGAAAAAAATACATCAAACGACAGGTCATAGCCGATCAACTAGCTGAGGCCCCTCTCGAAGATGACCAGCCTCTGACTATATAAATACCCGATGATGGGGTCTTCCATGTCTCAGAATCACTAGATTCTGAAGAGCCTGAGTCACAGGCCGACATAACCCTATTTTTTTTATGGTTCTAAATGTGAGCAAGGTGGTGGCATGGGAATAGTATTCTTCACACCACAGGATGCTCCAATGCCCCTGTCATTTAAATAAAATTTCCCATGCACTAGCAACAATGCAGAGTATGAAGCCTTGCTCATAGGTCTTTAGACAGCAGTCACCATGAACATTAAACGATTGAATATCTTCGGTGATTCCCTATTAATTGTCAACCAAGTCAAAGGGGTATTCCAATGCAAATGCCCAATTTTGTAGGCCTACAAATCCCTTGTGGACAAATTCTTGGCAAATATTGAATGGTACGACATCGAGGCACTCCCTCGGTCATCAAACTATTTTGCAGACACTATGGTCTCTTTGGGGTCACTAATCTCGCAAGACCTTTCTAGTGATATGACAACCATTCAAGTCAAAACACTATTGCAATTAGTGATGGAGCGAGCAAGCTCTGATTTAACACCAAAAATCCACTTGATCCAGATTGAGCCATCCATGAACAAGTTCTCTCGAATCCATGATCATCTGAAACATGCCAACTAGGGGTCCCTGTTCTCCCCTACTCCCCTTAATAGAAATACAATGCTATTCTTGCAAGTTCTTTCCCGCTTAGCTTTTTCTAGGGATGAACTACAATAGGGACTAGTTGTTCATACCATCGAGGCTTCTAATCAGTAGGATTGGTATTCCCCCGTCAGGGACTACCTCAAGTTAGGTAACCTCTCGCTTGGATTGACGCATGCTGCAAAACGAGCACTCAAGAAGAAAGCAAAAAAGTATGTCTTGTTAGGAGACATTTTGCACCATCGTAGCTATGAAGGGATCCTCCTTCGGTGCTTGGACCAACAAGAGTCCACTTGGGCGATCGCCTAAGCGCACGATGGTACATGCGGTGGCCACTTCAATGATATGGCCATCGCAAAGCGCATTCTCCACATGGGCTATTATTGGCCATCTTTAGAGCGAGATAGTTATGCATATGTGCAGAAGTGCATGAAGTTTCAACATCATGTCAATTTGACACACGTACCTTCCCAGGCCTTGCAGCTGATCCAATCGGCTTGGTAATTTTCACAATGGGGCTTAGATCTCATCGAAAATATCTCCCCTACGTCGTCTAGCCATCACATGTTTATCATAACGGCCACAGAGTATTTCACCAAGTGGGTGGAAGTGGTTTTGCTAACCTCTATGACTGGACCCTGCATTATGGAGTTCATTTTGCATAACATCATATGTCATTTTGGTATTCCATCCAAGATAATCTCGGATAATGGGATGTCATTCAAGAACAAAGATGTGCGTGCTTTGACCACAAAGTACAAAATTTAGCACAATTTTTTGACACCCTATTATCCGCAGGCAAATGGGCAAGCAGAGGCGTAAAAAAAAATGCTAGTTGCTATCCTTAAAAAGACATTCACAGACAGTCATAAGGATTGACACATTCAAATCCCACTTGCCCTGTGGGCTTATCACACTAGCATTAGGACGCCCATTGGGGCAACTCCATTTTTGCTCATGTATGGCTTTGAGGAATTCATGCCTCTCGAGTTGGAGATTCCCTCCCTGCGCATATTAATGCAAGAGTTCATCGATGATGACACTGCGTGGTAGGCCTGGTTAGACCAGCTTACGTTGCTTGATGAACAACATGTTAATGCTCTCGAGAATTTACATATCTATCAAGAGCGACTTAAGAAAGCATACAACATGAAAGTTCACCTGAGGGACTTTCATATTGGTGACTTGGTCTTAAAAGAAAACCAACAGAACTCTAGTTTTCCATCCCATCTAAGGGACAAGTTTGTAGAAAATTGGTTAGGTCCCTATGTAATTGATAGCAAAAGAGGACCTAGAACATACCGGCTAGCCTCTCTTGATGGAATCAAGGAACTAGAACCCTTGAACATCAGTCACCTATGGCCATTCCATATTTAAAGGAGCCATAGCCCACCCAAAAAGCTCCAAGGATTCCCATAATCTCTTGGTCAACCCAAAAAGCTCCAAGGATTCCCATAATCGCTTGGTCAACCTAAAAAGCTCCAAGGATTCCCATAATCGCTTGGTCAACCCAAAATGCTCCAAGGATCCCCATAATCGCTTGGTCAAGCCAAAAGGCCCCAAGGATTCCCATAATCACTTTGTCAACCCAAAAAGCTCCAAGGATTCCCATAATCACTTGGTCAACCCAAAAGGCTCTAAGGATTCCCATAATCGCTTGGTCAAAAACAAGAAAAATTCAAAAAAAATAAAATCATCATAAATAACAAAAATTTGCATCTCATTTCCATGCATATGCAAAATCATCATAACAGTACAGAGCTCTTTTGCATCTCATATGCATACTCACAAACATCAATCCCTCAAAAATACAAAAATATATAGCTGCATACATTGCATATTTGTGGTCATACAAGTCAAAGCACCATAGACTGTCATTACTTGGCAAAAACCATCACCTTCTACATTTTTCCGCTCCCACATCATAGTCAGTTGTTTTCGCATGTATCAAAAGTTTTCATCATTCAGTCGTCATTAGTTGTCTAGCCACATACTGTACCAAGTCAGATAGATTTTATGAAGGTATAATTCCACTTGGATCACACCCTATTACGTAGCATCCCAGCACAAATTAAAACACATAAAAACATTCCCAATTTGTGTGAATGAAAGATGAAACCTGCAAAGCAATCCAGGTCACCATAAGCGAAACGGCTATCTTGCTCATCCCCTTGTGTGAATGACCCCAAAGAATGCTAATAGTTGGCAAAAGGACAAGCATCCTCCCTACCCAATTCCCCAAGAATCCCAAGTTCTTAAAAAGTTGTAAAACATCAGAACAATTTGCAAAAGTCAAAACTCCAAAATTTGATATCCCAAAGTGCAGACATCAAAAGGCACAAATAATAGTGATTCTCGTCACTCCATATCCTAATCCCTTGCTTGAAAGAAAAATTAATACAAAAATAAACAGTTATTTTTATCACTACAAAAGAGCAAGTATCCCAATACAATTGAAGAAAAGAAGGGAGTCAAACTTGAATCCCTGGAACTCAGCATTCTGACAGTTCACGAGGCAAACCTCAGTACTGGTTTGGTTGATAGCCTATTGGTCACTGGTGGTAAACCTCCTTCATGACGATATATCTGCCACATTAACTTGTGTGCAGATCAATGTTTGCATGTGGATGAGCTAGCTTATGATATCCTACAATAGCACCATAGATTAATCTGACTAAATACAACAAAGGAGTTAGTGGAGCTAATCAGGTGATTCTTAGTATAGGTTTGGTTGATAGCCTATCTGGCACTGGCGGTATCCTGACCAACACCACATAAATGAACTCAATTGCACACATAGGGATGTGAAATAACTTGGTACAAAACAAGCCCGATTCATACCTTGGTCAAAAGTCTTGTGAGATAAAGTACAGTCGTGGCTAGTTAGTTAAAACATCTAAGTATTAGAAAACCTTAACTACCTTCGAAACCAACTTTCTATATTTTATTCTTGCCATACCAAAAAAAAAAACATGTATGCCTAAAAATCTATTCACCGCAGCAATCACCTAAGACAAAAAGCCATAAAGTTCTAAACAATCTATGGTGCGACTACCAAACATCACAAATTCAATTCATCCATTCCATTTGCATATCATATCAATCACAAACATTCACATTTTAGCACAACATATGCATTCATCACTATAACTTAACATGCATACATCCATATTCATCAATCATCATGCATAAAATCAAATCATCACATGCGCATAAACAAAATCAAGTTTATATATATATATATATATATATATCAAAAAAAATGCCTGTAAGCTACAAAGAACTGGTCCTCTGACCCCGCACCAAAATCCAAAATCTCAAAACCCCCAAGCCTAAGGAGTCATCCATCGTGATCACGTAGGATCGATGTGATAGGAACTACCCCCCATGGTGTGGGTCCTATGGTACCCCTCAGGTTGGCTACTGCTAGCCCCCGCATCACGCCTACTACCACCTCCCTCATCCAATCGCCTATGATGAGATGATGCTGACTGCTCACTATCACTGCCCCTTGTCTAGCGTGATGACCCACCTCCCGAGGGCTCAGGTAACCGCCCACTGAGGCAGATAATCTCTCCCTCCATAACCATCTAATTCCAAGACCAATCTGCCTCCCACCACCACCATTCTACCTCTCGTCGATGGTAGTAAGCTACTGCATCATTGCACTACGCTAGTTGTGTCCATAGGAGATCCCTCTCCTGTGCAGCACTGGTGTCCCCATCCCCCCGATGGTGTGCAACGAATGTGCTCTCCCACTATTCTAGCTTAACCCATAGGAGATCCCTCTCCTGCAAAGCTTCCTCCAAATCCTCATCTTGCATCTGTAGCAGCTCTGCCAACTGTGGAATCTCAGTGCATAGCCCAAACTCCATGTCCTCTACTTCCGCCTGAGGTGTAGGCATATCTGGAACAATAGCCTACTCTAGCTCCCACTGCTCCATGATGTCCTGCACCTTAGGCTGATATGGAACCCCCAAATCCACATCCTCATCCTCCACCTCCACCATATATGCATCCTCCCAAGGAGCTCCCCAAGCATCTCCTGGTGCCTCGACACCCTCCCCACCTGCAGCTGCTACCTTTGCACCTCCCAGTGGCCCCTCTCCCCACCATCGTCGTAGTACCCACCATTGGTCATACTCTATGGTAGTCCCGACATCATCCACATCCGAGACATCGATCACTGCATCTGAATCCTCACCTAGTGGCATGATGACCATTCGATCCAGATTCCTCTCGTCCCCCCAATGCCGATAGACCATGGACTCACCAGGAAACCCCTGCTGCACCCCAAACTGTTGTATCACCTGGTTGTAAGGGAAGAACTCATGCTTGGTCCCATGCTACCCAATCATCCATCACTCCCTACATATCTATCAGAGCCACTCTCCAGCCTCTGTCCAAGCTGGACAGTCCCAATAAGGGCGCCAAGACACCTCCCCTAGAGTAAGCCCAGCGAAGGCATCGACATAGTGCCCTATGACACTTGCCCACCACCGACTCTATCCCTGCTCCTTATACCACCACCATAGATTTGCATAACCAATATCCTTATCCACCATCTCTACCTACATCATCCACGGTAACCCCCCTGGTCTCTCCATCGCTATGTGTTGCCAACCCCAGCTCTATAGTAGATAGCTGTAGTTGATCCCCTTTCACCTCCAACAATGGACCTCATATAGCTCCCCATAGAGATGCACTAGCAGTGTCTATCCCCATATCATGATCAATGGCTCCTACGTCGAACACTCCACCAGTTGATATACCACATCCAGCAGGTTCCACAGGAACCTCACACCTAACGATTCAGGTAGCAACATGTTGGAAATGAGGCCCATAAGCAATGCGTGCCTCACTCCCAACACCCCCCTCTCAAACCACCATTGAACCAAAATCTCACCCATATGGCAGTCAACCTCTACCATCTCCATTGGACCATCCACCCCCAACTCCTCCTTGTGCCCGAAGCATCGTATCAGCACCATTGTCCGCTGATCCTGTGGCATCGTCCTGATCGATAGTCCGTCTATCGAAATCCGTAGAATCCGATAGACATCCTCCAAGGTCACTATCATCTCCCCTATTGGGATATGGAAGGTGTTGGTCCGGGGATCCCACAGGTTGATCAAGGCCATTATATAGGCCTGATCCTTGACCATAAGCTCTAGTTGAGCCACCTGATTGATACCAAGGGCATCAAGCCACTCCCAATTAGCCATAGTCAGCACCCCCTGCGCTTTCACAAAAGCAGTAGGTACACGATACCGGTTCTTCACAACCTGCAAAAGCAAACAACACAAAAATATAAAAAAAAAAATTCACTTAGGTTTTAACTACGTTTTTGTTCAGTTTTAAGCTAAGTCTTGGTTTGTTTTCAGCTCAATTTTAGGGTTTCAATTTTAATTTTGAAAAGCAACATAACAAAGAAAATTAAACAAATCACTTGTAGTTTTAAAACATATAACAAAAGCAATAATGCTAAGGAGCACTTACTAGTCTCGCTTCGGCTCTATTGCTCAACCTAGTTTGTGCACTCATAATGTCAAGAGAAATTTGGTAGTGCTTCACTTCGCGGAATTGACCTCCTCCTCCGCAGAGCTCCAAATCGCCAAAAAACATAAGTGCAAATGAGCCCAAAACCTAGTTTTGGCCTTTAAATAGGCTTTTTGAGCCTGTAATAATTCATCCCTGGAATGAGCACTCTGGTTAGTGCTCGTTCCACCCTGGTATGAATACTACATAGGAATTTGTCCCACCTTGGAATGAATTCAACACATAAATTTCAAAAACAAAAAAAAAATGCACCAAAAGCAGCAATAAACCTGTCCAATGAGAATGCTTTTGCACTTGACATTCTGGGCATGCAAAATAGATGTCGGGGTCACAAATCCTCACTATCCTACTCCCTAAGAAGGCTACCATAGCTAGACCATTCCATGAGAGGACGGATCATCGAGAATTTCATCCCTAAACGACATCGCCAAAAGGGTCAAAAGCCACCCAAAAATAGCAATAACATTGTCGAACGAATGTGCCTTCGCGCCTAACATTCTTGGCATCCAAAACAGATGTTGGGGTTGCAAATTTTCACTATCCTACTCCCTAAGAAGGCTACCATAGCTGGATTGCTCCACGGGAAGACAATTTTTTGACAATTTCAGCTTCAAAAAGCATCACCAAAAGGGTTAACACCCACCAAAAATAGGTCTAAATGTCGAAAAACTGCACACACATTCAAAGATAAATATTTGAAGGCACCCTTACACAAGTCATATTGGGTGAAGAGACTCATCGATTTTCTCATGCAGGTCATCCCCTCACTTGAGGGGGTAGTCACACTTAGTAACCAATCAACAAATACACACCCAATCATGGAAATAGCATGCATTCAAAGAATCATTGACAAAGATAATCACGCTCCCACTTTGGGCAGCAAAAAAGCAATAATCACAAGCTGATCAAATCACTTGGAATTTGTGAATCATGAACTCAAGGTTCTCACAGACAAAAGGTTGTGCCCTTTGCCTATTCATGAATGATCAATGTCCAAGCTCAAGTAACACCTCACCAAAAAATGTTAACACTTGAACTGAGTTCCTTTGCTCGTCAGAAGCAAGGATTCAAGAATGCATGCCTTTTTCATACTTGAGGCATCAAAATTTGGTTAGGTTACTAAGAAGCCCTAATCATTAGTGCTTTGGTTATCTATTTTTTCTCGACGCTGTGCCATGCATAGTGCATCCCAAAAAGGGGCATCTGTAGACACAAAAACAACACCAATCCGATTATGTGACTGCAAACACTGATCGCTTTGACACACACAGCCCCAAGGGTAGCCCCCAGAGGTTAAATAGTGGTCCTAACCACTCTCACAGTAGTTTTGGAAGGTCAAAGATCATTTTGGCACCTTAAGGTACTTTGCTCAATATCCGTTCCACCCTAGAATGAATTCAAACTGGGATTTGCCCCACCCTGGGACGAATTCTGAATTCGCTCCAAGGTGGGGAAAATTGCAGGTTTGACGGGAAAAACGTTAAATCTCGACAAATGGCAGCTTAGATCCACCACTTAATGATTCCTTCATCGTATGGGAGTATGGGTTAGCGTTTTTGAGTGTTAGAGGCATTTGCAAGGTCAGTCATGAAGTCCCAATTCAGGGAGGAATCTCCTTCCCCCTAGGAGGGCATGGCTGTCATGTGGCACCTCTGCATTCCCATTTCAAGAGACCTCTAGGTCTATAAATTGGTGAGTTTCCTCACCCCAAAATATACAAATAAGGATCATTTTATTTACACGCCTCACACCTTTTGGATTTGCACCTTTCACATCCTTGATCTCCTTTAGAAGGGAGGTCATTGGGTGACTATTGGGAGGATGAATATCGAGCCTAAAATCCAAAATTTGGCCACAACACCCCACAATTTTTTTTTAAAATACCACACAAGAGGTTTTGGACCCATCCCAAGTGGATTGGTGCCGAAATCAGGCCCCAAACGGTGGGCGGCCCACCCCATGCGCGCCCCCTCCCACACTACCACAATATTAATCACCCTCTTTTAAAATGATGGGAATTCCATGGAAGATTTGTTTTCTTTCATTTTTGTATTCAGTTCTATGATTCTTAGATAGGATGTCATTTGAATTTTGTCTCGTTTTGAACAAGTTTGATCATATTTCTATCTTTGCTCGCTTCTACTAACTTGCAGGTAGCACCGTAGAATTCCTGCTAACATAGACCAAATTGGGAAATCTGACCATCTGGGTCTTCCCAAAATTCCCCCAATTAGCTAACCCCAAGTTTATAGGTCTTTTGGAGCTTCCTAGGCAGGACATTAGGACAGTACCTTTTCGATGTTTTGTTGTAGGTGAATTCATCCCACCCCAGAGCAAATTCAAATCGGTGAGGAATTTCTCGATTGTTCTTTTTGTAGTGCCCTCCTGATGATGTCCAAATGCCCCTGTCAAATTTCTAGGGAATTTGGATTCATTTTAGTTACAGTTTAATTCATTTTTCTCATTCACTTATTGTAGGCTTGGGGATTGCATGTTTTGTTTCATATGTAGGAGCTACTAACTACTTCTTGTTCCATTGAATGTAGGATCAAAACATTGGAGGAGCATCAAGGAATCAACATTCGTAGACACAAGCAGCGACAACATTTTGGTCCACCCATCTTACATGTGGGCACGCGAAAGAAGGAAAAGCACCCATGAATGTAACAATAACGCATGCTTAAACACTCCTAGCCCTTGGAAAGGAAGGGCGCACATTGTAACCGAGTTCGAAACTTATCAATAAAAAGGGATGTCTTCTCTATTCACTTGTGTTTCATTTCAATTCACTCATGCCTTTCTCTCTTTTCATGCACTTTCAAATTCCTAGGATTTAGCGTTGAGTTCGGTTTTCTTGTTTGCATTTCGTATTTGCTTTCCTTTTTGCTTTCGTATCCTCGTGCTTTCAAGTACATCATGGAGCAGTGGGAGCCTGAGTAGGTTGCTGTTTTAGAGATGCCCATGCCTTAGGGAGATTCAGAGGACACAGATTCAGGGGTACGCATTGATAATGCACGATTGGCAGAGCTGCTGTGGAGGCAAGATGAGGAGTTGGGGGAGGCTCTGCAAGAGAGGGATATCCTACGGGTGTAGCTGGCATAGTGCGACGATGTAGTCACAATGTACCATCGACGGGAGGTGGAGTGGTGTCAACACCAGATGGATTTTGAGGGAGATCATCCACCTCGGGGGGCGGGTACTTAAGCCCTCGAGCAATGGGTTGTCGTGTCGGATGAGGGGCAGTGATACTGAGCAGGCAACATCATCTCACCGTAGGTGACTGGATGAGGGAGGGGGTAGTAGGCATGATGCGGGGGCTAGCAAAAGCCACCCTGAGGGGTCCCATAGGACCCACACCATGGGGGGTAGTTCCCGTCACACCGATCCTATGTGATCATGGTGGCTGACGCCTTAGGCTTGGGGGTTTTGATATTTTGGATTTGATTGTGGGGTTACATGACCGGTTCTTTGTAGTCTACGGGCATTTTTGATGATATATATATACAGAATTTATTTCAGACTTTATTTTGTTTATGCGCATGTGATGATTTTATTCTATGCATGATTATTTATGAATATGGATGTATGCATGTTAAGTTATAGTGATGAATGCATATGTGTTGATGACTGCAAATGTTTCTTATTTATATAATATGCAAATGGAATGGATGAATTGAATTTGTGATGTTTGGTAGTTGCACCATAGACTGTGTAGAAATTTATGGCTTTTTGTCCTAGGCGATGGCTACGGTGAATAGCTTTTTATGTATACATGTTTTTTTGGTATTTTTTGATGGCGATGCAAGGATGAAAGATAGCAAGTTGGTTGAGAATGTAGTTAAGGTTTTCTGGGACTCAGATGTTTTAACTAACTAGCCACGACTGTACTTTATCTCACAAGACTTTTGACCAAGGTATGAATCGGACTTATTTTGGACCAAGTTATTTCACATCCCTGTGTATGCAATTGAGTTCATTTATGTGGTTTTGGTCAGGATACCACGAGTGCCAGATAGGCTGTCAACCAAACCTGTACTAAGGATCACCTGATTAGCTCCACTAACTCCTTTGTTGTATTTAGTCAGATTAATCTGCGGTGCTATCGTAGGATACCATAAGCTAGCTCATCCACATGCAAACATTGATCCGCACACAAGTTAATGTGATAGATATATCGTCATGCAGGAGGTTTATCACCGATGACCGATAGGCTATCAACCAAACCGGTACTGAGGTTTGCCTCATGACCCATCTGGATGCTGAGAGTTCCAGGGATTCAAGTTCGACTCCCTTCTTTTCTTCAATTGTATTGGGATACTTGCTCTTTTTTAGTGATAAAAATCATTATTTATTTTTGTATTATATTTTTCTTTTGAGCAAGGGATTTGAATATGGAGTGATGAGAATCAATATTTTATGTGCTTTTCTTGATGTATGAACTTTGGTTGTGATGTCAAAATTTGGATTTTTGATGTTTGCAAATTGTTGATGTTTTGCAACTTTTGAGAGCTTGGGATTCTTCGGGAATTGGGTAGGGAGGATGCTTGTCCTTTTGCCAACTCTCAGCATTCTTGGTGTCATTCGCATAGGGGGATGAGCAAGATAACCACTTCTCTTATGGTGACCTGGATTTCTTTGCAGGTTTCACCTTTCGTTCACACAACTTGGGAATGTTTTATGTGTTTTAATTTATGCTGGGATGCTATGTAACAAGGTGTAAGCCAAGTAAAACTCTACCTTCATAAAATCCATCTGACTTGGTATAGTACATGGCTAGAAATTTCATGACGACTGAATTGCAGAAACCCTTGATATATTAGAAGACCACTGACTAGGATGTGGGAGAAAAACATGAATGGTGGTTATAGACGATGAGCTATTGATAAAGCAAAAAAATGTAGAAGATTATGGTTTTGCAAAGTAATGACAGACTATGGCGCTTTGACCTTTATGACCACAAATATGCAATGTGTGGGTGCGATGCGTAATGTAGCTATATGTTTTTGTGTTTTTGATGGATTGATTTGTGTGAATATGAAGATGATATGCAAAATAGAGATCTTTATTTTTGTGATGATTTTGAGCATGCATGGAAATGAGATGCAAATTTTGTTATTTTTGATGATTTTATTGTTTTTGAATTTTCTTGTTTTTGACCAAGCGATTGCGGGAATCCTTAGAGCATTTTTGGGTTGACCAAGCGATTAGGGAAATCCTTGGAGCATTTTGGGGATTGACCAAGCGATTGGGGAAATCCTTGGAGCATTTTGGGGATTGACCAAGCGATTGGGGAAATCCTTGGAGCATTTTGGGGATTGACCAAGTGATTGGGGAAATCCTTGGAGAGCATTTTGGGGATTGACCAAGCGATTGGGGAAATCCTTGGAGCATTTTGTTTGGGCTATGGCTCTTCTAAACATGGAATGGCCACAAATGATTGATGCTCAAGGATTCTAGTTCCTTGATTCCATCGACAGAGGCTAGCCGATATGTTCCAGGTCCTATTTTACTGTCAATTACATAGGGACCTAACTAGTTTGTCGTGAACTTGTCCCTGAGATGGGATGGCAAACTAGAGTTCTGTTGGTTTTCTTTCAATACCAAGTCACCGACCTGAAAGTCCCTCAAGTGAACTTTCATGTTGTATGCTTTCTTAAGTCTCTCTTGATAGATACATAAATGCTCAAGAACATTAACACGTCGTTCATCAAGCAACATAAGGTGGTATAAATGGGACTACCACATAGTATCATCATTTATGAACTCTTGCATTGATATGTGCAGGGAAGGAATTTCCAACTCGAGAGGCATGATAGCCTCGGATCCATACATGAGCAAAAACGAAGTTGCACCAGTGGGTGTTCGAATGCTAGTGCGATAGGCCCATAGGGAAAGTGGGATCTAAATGTGCCAATCCTTATGATTATCTGCAACTGTATTTTTGAGGATGGTGACTAGCATTTTGTTTGATGCCTCTGCTTGCCCATTTGCCTGCGGATAATAGGGGGTCAAAAAATTGTGCTGAATTTTGTACTTTGTGGTCAAAGAAAGCACATCTATGTTCTTGAATGACGTCCCATTATCTGAGATTACCTTGGATGGAATACCAAAATGACATATGATGTTATGCAAAATGAACTCCACAATGCGAGGTCCAGTCGTAGAGGTAAGCGAAATTGCTTCCACCCACTTGGTGAAGTACTCTATGGCCGTGATGATAAACGTGTGATAACCTAACGATGCAAGGGAGATATTTTCGATTAGATCTAGGCCCCACTATGAAAAAGGCCAAGCTGATTGGATCGGCTACAAGGCCTGGGAAGGTACGTGTGTCAAATTAGCATGGTGTTGACACTTCATGCACTTCCTGACATATGCGCAACAATCTCGCTCTAAAGATGGCCAATAATAGCCCATGCAAAGAATGCACTTTGCGATGGCCATACTGCTAAAGTGGCCACCACATGTACCATCATGTGCTTGGGTGATCACCCAAGTGGACTCTTGCTAGTCCAAGCACCGAAGGAGGATCCCTTCATAGCTGTGACGATACAAAATGTCTCCTAACAAGACATGATTTGCCACTTTCTACTTGAATGCATGTTTTGCAGCATGCGTCAATCTAAGTGGGAGGTTACCTAACTTGAGATAGTCCCTGATGGGTGAATACCAATCCTACTAATCAGAAGCCTTGATGGTATGAATAGCCAGTCCCTCTCGAAGTTCATCCCTAGCAAAAGTTGAGCGGGAGAGAACTTGCAAGAATAGTGTTGTATTGCTATTAATGGGAGTAGGGGAGAACAAGGACCCCCAGTTGGCATGGTTCAGATGATCGCGAATTTGAGAGAACATGTCTGTGGACGGCTCAATATGGATCAAGTGGATTCTTGGCATTAAATTAGAGCTTTCTCGGTCCATCACTGATTGCGATAGTGTTTTGATTTGAATGGTGGTCATATCACCAAAAATTTCTTATGGGATTAGCGACCCCAAAGAGGCCATAGTGTTCGCAAAATGATTCGATGACCGAGGGAGTGCCTCGATGTTGTACCATTCAAGATTTGCTAGGAATTTTTCCATAAGGGCTTTGTAGGCCTGTAGAACTAGGAATTTGCATTGGAATACCCCTTTGACTTGGTTGACAATTAACAATGAATCACCGAAGATATTCAATCATTTAATGTTCATGGTGATTGTTGTCTGAAGACCTATGAGCAAGGCTTCATACTCTGCATTGTTGTTGGTGCATGGGAAATTTAATTTAAATGATAGGGGCATAGGAGTTCCCTGCGGTGTGAAGAATACTATTCCTGCACCACCACATTGCTCACATTTAGAACCATAAAAAAATAGGGTTGTGTCGGCCTATGACTCAGGCTTGTCAGAATCTGGTGATTCTGAGACATGGAAGACCCCATCATCGGGTAGTTTTATCATCATATGCTAGTCATCTTCAAGAGGAGCCTCTGTTAGTTGATCATCTATGACCTAAAATTTTATGGATTTTTGTCCAATAAACTCTATGTCAAATTTCGTCAACAACATGATCCATTTTGCCATGTGACTACTATGATAAGTACGACTCATCATGTATCACAATGGATTCTCCTTAGACACAACATACGTCTTGTTGCTCAGCATGTAATGGCACAACTTTTTGGTAGCAAACACCACTTCCAAGCAAAGTTTCTCAATGTATGCATAGCTAAGTTCATATCCGACTAGGGTGCGGCTAAGATAGTAAGTAGCCTGTTCCCTGTGAAGTTCGTTCTTCTGGGCTAACATGGCTCCCAGTTCCACCTCAGTAGCTGAGATGTATAAGTAGAACAACACTCCTAGTCTAGGTGGTTCCAATACTTGTGGTGAATCCAAGTATTGTTTAATGTCGTCAAAGGCTGACTGGGACTCGTCATCCCAGTGAAATGCTACCCCCTTGTGCAACAACTTGTTCATTGGTCGACACTTGTCATATAGCTGTGCTATGAAGCGCTTGATCGACGCGACCTTTCCCTATAGGCTTTTGAGCTACTTGATGGTAGTTGGGGGATGCATTTCAAGGATTTCCTTAACTTTTTTTGGGTCCACCTCGATGCCCTATTCTGAGACTATGAAACCCAAGAGTTTTCTAGATGTGATGCCAAAAACACACTTCTTGGGATTCAGTCTGACTCTATGCTCCATGAGGCGATCGAGGATCTTGCTTAAGTCACCGAGATGATCTAGGCACAAAAGATATTTGGCCAACAAATCATCCATGTAATCTTCCAAAGTCTTGTGCATGTAATCGTGGAAGATGTATGTCATGGCACGTTGGTAGGTGGTGCAAACATTTTTAAGGCCAAAAGGCATGACCTTATAACAAAATGTCCCCCAAGGCATTATGAACACCGTTTTTAGCTGGTCTTTAGGGTTGATACAAATTTTATTGTATCTCGAGAAACCATCCATGAGGGAAAGCATTTCGTGACCTGCTGTAGTGTCTACCAAGGCATCAATGCTCAGTAAGGGGAAATTATCCTTAGGACTCGCTTTGTTTAGATCTCAAAAATTAGTGCATATGTGAATCCTCTTATCGGTATTTTTTACGGGCACCATGTTGGACAACCATGGTGGGTAATCCATGCAGATGACAAACTATGCATCCAATAGCTTTTGCAATTCATCTTTGACCATTAAGGCCACTGTTGGGTGCATCTTGCGTAGTTTCTACTTAACCGGATTGACTGTCAGATCAAGTGTTAGATTATACGTTACTAACTACGGATCTAGTCCCAGCATGTCTTTGTATGACCATGCAAAAACCTCCTTCTTCTCTTTGAGAATGGCAATGTAGTCGGCTTGCTATTTGAGGGATAAACTTACCCCCAGCTTGATAATCTACAGATTCATTGGGTCTGAGCTGATGTCTACATTAGTTGTCTCCTCGATCGACATGTGGGATCTGTCTTCCAATTGATGTGGAGTTGGGATCAAGTGGATATCATTTGCTGAGTTTAGATCATCGTTAGGAACCTCGGGTCCCGCTTCAACATGGCAGATATCCTGAGTTGGCCCAAGGGTAAAATGGAGCATTTCATCAAAAGGCCAGTACTCGGATGGTGATGGAGGGGAATCGACATGATCCCAGTCTATGGCATCTATGTCTAGATACAATGACTATGCTGGATCGATCGAATTGTGGACGGGGGTGGTTAAGTCAATGGAGATCATGTTAATGAAATGATTTTGGTCTCCATTACTATGGATGTGATGACTCAGACATTCTAGATGTTCTCTGTGCTCTGGATATGGCTCTAGAGGTATGGTCATGAATGGATCAGCCCTATGTGCAGATAGGAGGATAGGGTCTACCCTCAAAACTGATATCACTCTAGGATCTCAGGGTGGAAGGTGCTCTTCGTATACCTGAAGTGGTAGATCCAACACTTGGTCCCATCCCACTGGGTCTATGTACCACTCATGCCCTGGCACTATGTTCAGCTATTCAAATATGTCATTAATCTCCAAGGGGTGCCGATGCTACATCTATTACATGTGATTAAGATATGTCATTTATGTTTCATCTTCGTAATCACTATCAGAGATCCAAAAGCCCTCATTGGCTTTGATAACTATTTGAGGTATGACAAGATCATCCTGCTCAAGCAAGTTAATGTGGTCCCACCTAGGTTGTTCCACTCTCTATGGGGGGACTTGATTTCCTTGGAGCGACGCTTGCTCAATGGGAGCATCCAAGGGGAACATTGTCAAGAGGCTTTCTTGATAATCATCCATGGGGATCACCTGTGAGTGATCGCTATTTGATTCGAAGGGGTCATACGAAACTAGTTCATACTCTGACTCATCCTCTGAGGACCCTTCTTGACATTGTCTAGACCCTCCTTGAAAATGAGCTCTCGAGCTTTCTCCTCTTTCAAGTGAAGGAAAGGGATTACTAGAGCCAACAAGGTTGATTGCCATTAATGGGAGGTAATCCCTCAATGTATATGTGGTGTTAGGGTTGGAATATGGATCTGATGCCAATCATCCCTTGGTGCCTATCCCTAGGCCTTGCATGTTCTCCACCAAGATGTCCCAGGGAAGGGGGTGGTTGAACCCTACTCCTGACTTGTCATATGGCATTTGGTATCTTTGTTGGCAAAGAACACGTATCCCTTGATCATATCGGCCTAACCCATATCCGTGTCAATTGCATTGGCCAAGGTATCTCAGAGCAAAGTCTAGGTTAGACAAATAGTTGACATTTTCAGCAAAAGGCTCTTCATCTTCGTCCTCTTGCGTGCATGGTGCAACGCCATGATCAAGGCTCCCATACACAAAGTTTTTCTGGTTTAGTGGGTAGCCTATGGGAACAATAGTGCCAATGGGGAGTCGAGGTCTCCCCATGTCTTGCATGGATTCTAGTGTGGGTGTTGCTACAATATTTCACACCAAATACCCCCCAGGCCTATATTGGTCATTTCAACGGTGATCTTTGGTGGTTGAGGGGGAGGGAATGGAAGTTCTCCTTGAGTCCACTCCATGTCGGATGGACTAGGAGCCTCGACTTCCATCTGGCTAGGCATCTCCTCAGTAGAGATAATTGATATTGATGGCAGTGTCTCTTCCAAAGGTTTTGCCTCTTCCATGGGTTCCTTCCCTTTGTCCTTCTGTTTGGCCCCCAAAGATGGTGTCGTTGGTGGAGGACCAGATGATGAAGATGAACCCGGCTGGGATTTTGAAGAACTTGTTAACGAGGATGCCTACGGAATCGGACCCTGTTTATATAGATTTAACTGGAAATCCAAATGCATTGATGGCAGGGTTGATTGTGGCATCAGTTGCACCGCATTACAATACTTGAACGGTTCCAAGTCCGTTGGGACTACATGCACCTCCCCTTCAAATGTATACTTTAAACATTGGTGAGCTATCGAAGGGACACACTTCATGTCCCTAATCCATGGTCGGCCCAAAAAGATGTTGTAGGCCATCTCACCCTCCAATACATAACACAATGTGGGTATGGTCTTTTGTCCCACTTGGATTGGTAGGACTATTATGTCGACTGTTGAGTAGATTGCGTCATTGAATTCTCGTAGAGTGTAGGTGGAAGCTGTGATGTGATATGTGGACAACTTTAGATGTTTGAGAGCTACAGTTGTGATAATGTTACTGGATGAGCCGATGTCTATCAACACCCTCTTATATGGGATCCTGTTGATCCGCACGATAACGTGCAAGGGTGGATCTGCCATGTCATCAGTTACTAATCTCAATTCATATTCCTGAAATATGATGACTGGCTTAGTGCATCGTTTTACATGCCCCACAAAGTTGTTGAAAGAATTTGTCTCATGGGGCTGCAACTCTATGGCTTTCAAAATATCCATTAGAGCTTCTCGATGGGGCGTTGATTGTTGTATAAGCTCATATATGGATAGCCTAGCTGAGGTGTTCCTCAAACTCTGAGTTAGTTTGGTCCGAAATGTGGCCACCAGCTTAGGCAGAGGAGGTTGTGCAAGGTGTTGTTGTGGTTGTGAAGTTGTTGGCACCTCTCCTGCCATTTCCGCAGGAGCATTCGTGCTCGGATACCTCCTGTTCTAAGTCACTATACTGATCATCCCTACATATCCCTAAATGGGGTAGTTCTTTATGACCTCATTAACTTGTAGGGTCTTTTCTTGCAAAGCATGAGCAGACAAGGGGTCTTTTAAGACATCCATTTTTTGATTACTTGGTGCGATAGGATTATCCATCGCTAGGGTCTTGTTATCAATTAGGTCTTGCACCAATCCCTTAAATTTCCAATAGGCATTTAGGTCATGCCCCTACCACCTATGGAACCTACAGTACAATTCCTCTCTATACCCCTTAGGCTTGGGCGCATTGGGGTCTATGGTCTGAACCTTTGGCAGGTTGATCAAATTTTTTGCTAACAAGCGGTCAAACAAGGACTCCCTGGACTCTGTGTAGGGTGTGAATTGTTGCCTAGGGCGATGCTGCTGACTCTGTTCTTGCCTCTGATTTTCTCTATCATATTTTTTAGGAGGCATTGCCTGATAGTTAGCCTTTTGAGGCTGTGTTGCTTGTGCAAGCTTAGGGACATTGATAGCAACTTGGTTAACCGTAGCGGGTTTCTGTTGCGTAGTCCTAGCTTTAGTGTTTTTAGTCCACTCTTTTTTCTTAGGTTTGGCTATCTCGCCATCTTGTATTTTGATCTCTTCAATGATCCTGGCTTGTGCTAGAGCTTCTTCTAAGGTGGCATATTGTTGTAGCTGCAATAGCATAGAGATTGATCTCAAACAACTCTTGGAGAACATCTGAGTGAGGTCGGACATAGGAGGGAGGTAGGGCAGCTTCGAAAGCAATGTCCTCCATCGATTCCCATAGACCACCATGGTCTCCTCCTCATACTTCCTGAGTCTAGCTAAGCCACTCAGTGATGCCTTCTTCTTGGTATTGAAGGCAAAGCGTTCGAGGAATGCATCTACTAATTGATCTAAGTTTTTAATTTTGTGCTTTGGTAACTGAGTAAACCAATCTGAGGCAGGGCCTACGAATGTGGTTATAAATGTTCTCAATAACAAAGCATCATTGTCTTGAATGCTGAAGCATTGGCTCAGGAATATCATCACATGTTCTTGAGCATCTTCCTCACCTCTAAAGGTTGCCAAATGAGGCAGCTTAAAGTGTTTAGGGTAAGGAGGTGCTGGAACTGACAGATGCACAGGATGACTATAGATCTGGCATAAAGTGGGTTTTTGGGGCCCAAAATTTTGGTCTCCACAAACTCCAAATGCTCTACCAGTGCTTTATATGCATCTGAGGATTTAATTTCTTCCTCTTTAGTTTTCTCCCATTGTGGGTTGTGGGAGACTTGAGGCCTCTAAAGGGGTGGCCGGATGGCAACTCCTCCGCCTAGGTAGGGCATTTTGACCCGATATTCTTCTTGCTCATATTCCTCGTAAGCTTCTTGAGGAGTCTCTAGATGAGACCTATGACCCTGGGTGGGTCCCCATGGAGGGTACCCATCATTGTTTCGGGGAGTGGCCTCCTGCTTAGGTCTAGGAGGTCTTGAAGGAAGCACTTGGTAAGGTCACGAAGACCTATCTCGCACCAAGGGATTATGCCTCTCATATGGTTCCACTCTTTGGGTGTGAGGGGTTGGGACCCTCTCAGGCACTAGGTTATGTAGCAGCTCATCTGTTTGGCATCGAATGTGCTCTTTACTAAGGCGATATAAATGCTCTAGCTACTACTGGTCTTGCTCAAGCCGTGTGATCTGTGCTTGGTGGGCGACCTGTCTGGTGACTGCCAGGTCAATTTGCTCTGCCATCCTAAGCCTAGGAGGCTTGGATGCCTCTCATATGCACTTATCCTAGTCTTGATGATCTAAGATCTCAATAGGTCGCTTCCCTCTATCGAGGTTGGTAGCATTCACCCGAGGCTCCGACCTTAGTGGGTGATCATGGTATCTAGCTGGTGCGAAAGCGCATGGTCCCCGCACTATATATTGCTCTTGAGGAATGTAATCATCTTCCTCGGGCTCCCTTTCATATGTGTGAAAGGGGTGGGCAGAGTTAGCTTGCCCTGCTTGAAGGGCCTTGCGCTCTGGATTTTTTCTATTGGTTCTAATAGTGATGGGGGGAAAAGGGGGGATGCCATCATCATGTGGCCTCTCCTCATGGAAACTATGCTGCTCTAGTGCTTCATCGTAGGGTGGCCACTCATATTGAGCTTCTAAGGGAGCCTTTTTATCTATGTTGAGCGCCACGTGTAAGGACTCCTAAAAGGGGCTATGATGAACGGGCGTGTCCCTCAAAGGGGTGTCCATATAGTTCCATCTTGACATGGAATGATGCCGACTCTCTTGTGGGTCATGCCGCCAAGGTGGTATGACTAAGTCCTTAGGGCTATAGAGGAGGTGACTTGTGCCCCCTTGTACACTTTCTATAGCTTCCACCCTTGATTGGGCTTGGCTACGTGTGTACACCATGGTGGTGCTTTCCTACAAGCTATGTAGATTTTTATCTCTTTTTTTTTTTTTTATGCTACACTAAACATAAAAGATCATACACACACACAAGTAGTGATTATCTCATTTAAAGATTGAAAGTGTGTCCTAGACCTGGTTTAGTGTGTTTTTTATTTTTTTTGGTTTTGAATGTTTTAAAGAACATTCAAATGCAAAATTATGGCTCTTATGACTCCCAAAAATGGTCACCCCTTCGATATACCATTGCCAGGCCGATATACCAACATCTCTATATACCCGCCCTTACGTGAGAGAAACTATAGGTATGTGAGAGCAGATGGTACATGGAACATAGACGGTACGGAAGGGGAATCACCTTGTTTATGACACCTACCATAGAAGACTTATCCTCATGTGCTGGGAATCACCCCAGCTACACTCAGTCAGCTTTCATCAGTATTTACGTCTAGCAACAGTAGCGATCGGGGTAATGGATGCAAAAATTCAAGCCAAGGTGGTGATGAAATCCACCGTTGGTCTGGATCAAGGGCTGGGGTTTTACGAGAAGCTCCTTGGTGTTTAATTTGCCACATGGTGTGTGGGGTTATTTTTATTTTTCAAAATAGAAACAAGAAAGTGGTAAAGGAAAACTAATTTCCCTAAGCAAGCAAGTACCCTAAAATAGAAAAACTAAAGACAGAAATAGACAAGAAAAGTTCAGAATCCTTACCTCTTCTCTACCCAAATATTTTGATTCTGAGTTTTTTCTCGAAGACTGCACAGACAAAAATTCATCCCAAGGGGGAATGAATTACAGGACTGTATTCATCACAGGGTGGGGAAAATTCCCATTTGTCCCTTGGTAAGATGAATTACAGCTCTATATCCGCCTCTTGATGGAACGAACAACAGTCAACGTGTGAAACTTGACACCTGCAAGAAAAAAAACAAACAAGTTTGGATCAGATCTCTGATATTAGAAATAGAGGACAAGTTCCCATCGTGATCACCACTGGAATCACGAGGATACGAAAACAAAAAAGGAAAAGCTCCAAGCATGATGCAAAAACAAAACTTAACTTAATGCTAAACCCTACGAATTAAAAATGCATGAAATGGAGAAAAACATGAATTGAAGCCCAAATGAAATAACAACCCTTCTCTTTTATTTATTTATTTCACATTTCGGTTACAATCCACATCCTCCCCTTTTAGGGGTGAGGAGCATCAAATTCATCTCTTGGTCACATCCATGGATAACCATCCTTCTTTCGCATGCCCACATGTAAGATGGGCGGACCAAAATGTCACCACCGCTTGTGTCTACAAATGTTTATTCCTTTCTAATCCTCTGATGTTTTGATCCTACATTCAAAGGAATAATAAATAGTTAGTAGCACCTACGGATGAAACAAAACATGCAATCCCCAAGCCTACGATAAGTGAATGAGAAAAATGAATTAAAATATAACTAAAATGAATCCAAATGCTTTGAAAATTTGATAGGGGCATCAAGACATCACTAGGAGGGCACTGCAAAAATAATAGTTGGGAAATTCCTCACCGATTTGAATTCTCTTCGGGGCGGGACGAATTTACCTACAACAAAATGCCAAAAAGGTACTGTCCCAAATGTCCTACCTAGAGAGCTCCAAAAGACCTACAAACTTGGGGTTAGCTAATTGGGGGTATTTTGGGAAGACCCAGATGGTCATATTTTCCCAATTTGGCCTCCATTAGTAGGAATTTTATGATGCTACCTGCAAGTTAGTAAAGACAAAAAGTGATAGAACATGATAAGATTTGCTCAAAATATTACGAAATCAAAATTGCAAACTACCTAAGCAGCGTAAGATGAAATACAAGACAAAAATTACATAAATAACAATCTTCCATAGACTCCTAATCATTCCTAAAAGGGACGATTAGACTCGCGGTAGTGTGGGGCGCCCGGGTAGGCCGCCGACCGTTGGGACCTGATTTCAGTGTCAATCCACTTGCGATGGGTCCAAAATCCCTTGTAAGGTGTTGTCGGCAATTTGGGGTGGTATTATATGGCCAAATTTTGGGTTTTGGGATCAATATTTGACCTTCCAATGATCACCCAATGACCTCTTCTCTAAAAGAGATCACGGATGTGAAAGGCACAAATCGCACAAGGATGTATGGGGAAATAAAATGGCAGCACTTCTTTGCTCCAAATTGCTCTTACCATTTATCCTTTGGGGTGGGAAAACCCACCAATTTATAGACCTAGAGGTCTCTTTGGATGAGCATGCAGAGGTGCCACTTGGCAGCCATGCCCTTCCATGGGAGGGAAGATTCCTCCCTAAATAGGGACTCCATGACTGCCCCTGTAATAGCCTCTAATGCTCAAAAATGCTTACCTATACTCCCATGCAATGAAAGAAGCGTTAAGTGGTGAATCTGAGCTACCATTTGCCAAGATTTGACTTTTTGCCTGTCAAACCTGCAATTCGCCCCACCTTGGAGCGAATTGTGAATTCACACCAGGGTGGAGCGAATCCCAATTAGAATTCATCCCTAGGTGGAATGGATATTGAGCAAAGTTCCTAAAGGTGCCAAAATGGTTTTTGACCTTCCAAAACTGCTATGAGAGTGGTTAGGACCACTGTTTAACCTCTGGGGGCTGCCCTTGGGGCTGTGTGTGTCAATGCGATCAGTGTTTGCAGTCACATAATCGGATTGGTGTTGTTTTGGTGTCTATAGATACATTATTGATCATTGTGGTATTTGCTAAGAAACTCGTAAATATCACAATGAATGGTAACATTGTTATTACTACTAGTATTTATGTTAGTATGATTAATTGTATTATTAATCAATAGAGTTTATAATTGCTATGCCAATATAACAAACATTGTGATGATTTTCTTATACAACCTCTTTTATGTGGTAATATTGTAAACACTAAGTTCTTTAACTAATCATGGCCTTATTAGGAAGGATTCACTTGCATGAAAATATCATTTGTATGGTGTGGGATTCCTTTATTAATCTTGCCTTTAGTAATCTATTATATTTAATAACATAATATCATTATCATATTGGCTATACATATATTTGTTAGGATCATATAGAATATTTTTATATCATGAGTAAATATTATTTTCTTGTTATGCTATGGATCTTGCTACCCATCATATATTAGTAAAATTGTAATACCTATATATTTGATGCTATAAAACATATAAATATCATAATAAAGAAGAGCATTTTATCATGGTCCTCATTTGATAGTAGTAGCATGTTCTATATAACAATATCTAGTAGAATATCCCTCACTTTTAAAAATAAAATAAATTTAAAAAAGAATATGTGATGTTTTCCAAGCATGATTACATTTTAAAAAAATAGCATGGATAAGGAGAGTCATTTAAAAAATTGTGATAAATATTTGAAATATGAAATTCATAAAAAATACTAAAAAAATCTAAATAAAGTTACCATCAATGGTGAAAGCCATCCTTATCGAGAGAGGATATTTGCCTTTCTTAAAAAAATTTGCCAAAAGTGATTATGAATTGACCATGGCCTTTTTGAGTTTTTGGGAGGAAGGGAGAATCACTGTCAGAGTTAGGGATTTTATTGTGGATACAATTTTTTTGGTGATCATATCTTATTTGCCTAATTTGGGAAGACATGTAAGGCAAGAAAAGCATAACTAGGAGGTGGAAGTAAAGGAATTCCTAGATAGACTTAAGATGTAAAAGTTGGCAAAAATAGGGATGACTAGATCTGATCTCCCTTCACCGTAGAATAAGGTTATGATACCCATAATGGAGTTCATTACCATTGATGATCCTGATAAGCAATTGAGGAGCTTTCATTTGGCCTTCTTCAACTATTTCAAAGACAAATATTATGAACATCCCCGAATTCCTATTCAGGTCCATTCATTATTCCATTGAAAATTGTAGGAAGAAGAAAGGGGCTGATATCCCTTCCCACCAAAGTTTGGTCAAGGTTATCTATTCTCATCTCCTTGCACACAGCCCTGCCACTCCCTTAGCCAAGACTTATCATTTTGTGTATCCTCACCTCGTAAAAATTTTACCCCAATGAGAATACCCTGAGAAAGATGAATCCTTCACCCATTTGTCAATACCTTCAAAAAAGAGGAAATCCATTGGTTCTAACAAGGATGAGGAGGCATCCAAAGAAAAGATTCTAAAATTGAAGAACCGATGGGTGCTACGAGGAAATATATCCATCTTTGTAAGAAAATGTGTATGAGCCAGAGCATGTTCCAGATGGTGGAATCTGATGATGAGGAGGATTTCACTATGGAGGCCCTAAAAAATTGGGTTATTCGGGATATATCCACAATAATTGTTCAATCCGAGGAGTTTAAAGTAACACTAAAAGAAATGCATAAATATTCATGAACCATTTCTTCTACCTGATGAGAATGATGTAGAACCATCTCGATAATATCTAGAAGATGAACAGTTATACAAGTAAAAAGCTTAAAGTTCACCTGTTATGCAACTAAAATTATAAATTATATGCTTTTGTCTAAGAGGGACGACTAGCAAAGAGATGAAAGAGAAGTTAGCAATTGTATTCTAATATTGATAAATAAATAAAAGTATCATTATCCATTTAGCTTTGTGATACTTTGATGCAGGAGCATCTGGTGGCAGCAGAGCAATCTTGCATCAACAAAAGAAATTCCAAAGTGTTAGCTTTGATGTCACGATTTTGCGACATGTCTCATTTCATGACTCAGGAAGGAGAGAGAAGACACGGTGCTAAAATGTCATGATTTCATGACATGTCATGAAATCGTGATTGAAATAGTAGAGCGAAGGCATAAGAAGAGAATGTCATGAAATCATGACCGAAAGAACATGGGTAAGGACAGAGGAGAAAATATCACGAAATCATGATCGAAGGAAAACAGGAAGGGCCAACGGAGAAGATGTCACGATTTCGTGACATGTCACGAAATCACGACCAAAGGGACAGAAAGAAAGCCAAGTAGAAAATTGTCACGATATCGTGACATGTCACGATTTCATGACCCAAAAGGAGGAAGAGAAAGCAGCGAGCGAAGAAGTCGTGATATCGTGACATGTCGCGATTTTGTGACCCGTAGACATGAGAAGGAAGCAGGAGAAAGATGTCACGATATCGTGACATGTCGCGATATCGCGACATGTCATGATTTTATGACCAAAAGAAAGAAAGAAGAGCCAGAAAGGAAGATGTCATGATATCGTGACCCAAAGGAGAAGAAGACAACGAGAAAGAAAAATGTCACGATATCACGACATGTCGCGATATCACGACCCAAAGGAGAAGAAGATAGCAAGAAAGAAAAATGTCACGATATCGTGACCCGAAGGAGAAGAAGATAGCAAGAAAAGAAAATGTCATGATATCACGACATGTCACGATATCGTGACCCAAAGAAAAGAAATGTTGCAAGGAAGGAAAATGTCACGATATCGTGACCTGAAGGAGAGAAGGGCAGCAAGGAAGAAAAATGTCACGATATCGTGACATGTCACGATATCATGACATACTACTGGTTCTCTGTTTGAAAAAGCCCGCATTCCTAGATGGTGTTTTTCGAGGCGGTCAAGGCCTCATTAATGCATGATTTCTTGCCCGATAAGCTTGTTGAGCATGGCGGCCATTCGAAGACTATGCCCAAAAGTCAGATGGCTCATCAATGCATGTATTCGTGGCTAACCCGGTGGCAGTTTCCAGTTAGGGAAAGATGTAAAGGTTCAGCCATACGGGATGTATTCGGGTAGATGGGTCATTAATGGCCTAGAGGGTCGGGACCTAGAAAGAGATAGAGACATGGTTATAGAAGGAGGTGGTGCATCAAGGAAAGGGGGGCTCGGAACTAGAAACTATGCCTATTGGCTAGTATTGTAAAATTTTCTTTTGAAAGTTTAATGAAAGGAGAGCTTGAGTGATTCTCTCGTATTCTTTCCCTATGTACCCGTGTCCCCATCAAGTGGTATTAGAGCGGGAGTTCCTGAGTGTGTGAGCAGATCGCCGAAAGTGAGGCAACTTACACCAGGATCTATGGAAGGGTTGTGAGAAGAGAGTGAGGAAGAATGCCTCCATGAAGAAACCATGGTGGTGGAAGAAATATGGTGCCAGCAGAAGATTTTAGAGCTTTGTAGAGGTAAGTTCAGGCCCTGCAAGAGGAGCTACGCAGAGGACTTGAACCCAAGTTTGAGGAAGAAGAAGAGGCTGTAGATCCTGCACAAGCCAGGTTATACAGAGCCATCTCTCAGATTGGAAAGAGACCAAAGATGGAGGTTTCTACGTATTCTGGAAATCTTGATCCAGAGGAGTTGATTGACTAGATCAATGATTTGGAAGAATACTTTGAGTATGAAGAGGTTGAAGATCCTGATAGGGTCAGGTTTGCCAAGACCAAGCTGAAGGGTCATGCCAGCATATGGTGGAAGGGAGTACAGCTGGAAAGAAATAGAAGAGGAAAGGAGAGAATAACCATATGGGATAGAATGGTAGAGAAGTTGAAGAGGCAGTTCATCCCAACTGACTATGAGATGGATCTGCTAAAGAAAATGCAAGGTTTGAAGCAAGCAAGCAAGTCTATTAAAGAATACACAGAGGAGTTTTATAATATTGTAATCATAACAGGCCATTCAGAGGCCAACAAGGAGAAGGTAGCCCGTTATATTAATGGGTTACGAGCAAGTATTCAAGAGGAGTTAAGCCTAGTTAGGATGACCACCATAGAGGATGCTTACCAGTTTGCCTTAAGGGTTGAAGAGAAGCTGAATAGGAGGTTTGAGAGCAAGCAAAGAGGAAGAGGTCGTGGTGGAAGGACTGGTGGAAGGACCAGTGGAGAAAAATATAAGGACCCGAAGAAGGCTGGTGAGACCAGTAATATCCAAGAGTAGAAAGAGGATAACACCTACCAACCTCGTAATCAGAACAATGGTTACCCAAGAGGGAGAGGTATATTTGGACGTGGATTTGGAAGAGGAGGATTTCGTGGAACCTATTTCCACTATGGCGAAGAAGGACATCGAGCATTTGAGTGTCCACAACATCGAGAAAGGATGAATAAGAGACCTGAGGGTCTTGCTAGAGCTGCTATAGCAGATGAAGGTGCTGAATCAGAACATTCTAAGGAGGCAGAGAGAGGAGAAGTTATGGTCACTAGGAGGACCCTGTTGAATGAGGAGAAAGGATCAGACTAGAGGAGGAGCCTATTCCGCACAAGGTGCAGAAGTTCGGGTAAGGTCTGCAATATTATCATAGATAATGGTAGTACTGATAACTTGGTTTCAGAAGAAATGGTTGCCAAGTTACAGTTAAAAAGGAGAAGACACCCGCATCCATACCGGATTGCATGGTTACAGAAGGACCATAGAGTTTTGGTCAGTGAGCAATGTTCAGTGAAGTTCAATATTGGGAATTACTATGATGAGGTCCTGTGTGACATCCTGCCCATGGATGCTTGCCATTTGTTGTTGGGAAGGCCATGGCAGTTTGATCGGTGTGTAGTGCATGATGGTCATGCCAACACCTACTCAATGACGAAGAATGGAGTGCGCCATAAGTTGAAGCCCTTGAAGGAGGCGGAAGAAAAGGTATGCAGTAGCGCTAGAATCTATTTAGTTGAAGGAGGAAATTTTTTGAATAGTTTAAAGCATGAGCATATGTGCTATGCATTAGTTCCTAGAGTTAGGAAGGAAGAATGCAAGGATACCCCTATAGAAGTCTTAGGACTGTTAGAAGAATTTCTAGACATTATATTTGATAATGTGCCTGAGGGTTTACCACCAGTGAGGAAGATCAGTCACCATATAGATTTGGTACCAGGATCTAGCTTACCCAATAAGGCAGCACATAGAATGACCCCTACAGAAACTGAAGAGTTGAATAGGCAAGTCCAAGAGTTGTTGGAGAAGGGACTGATTCGGGAGAGTTTGAGTCCATGTGCAGTACCTGCAGTACTAGCACCAAATAAATATGGAGAGTGGAGAATGTGTACAGACTCTCGAGCCATTAACAAGATCACCATAAAGTACAGATTTCCATTGCCAAGGATGGATGACATTATGGACTGTTTGAGTGGAGCCAAGTACTTCACCAAGATTGATCTGAAGAGTGGTTATCATCAGATTCATGTCAAAGAAGGAGATGAGTGGAAGACAACCTTCAAGACCAGAGAAGGTTTGTATGAATGGTTGGTCATGCCATTTGGGCTGACCAATGCACCAAGCACATTCATGCGGTTGATGAATGAGGTATTGAAAGAGTTCTTAGGCAAATTTGTTATTGTCTATTTGGATGATATTCTAATATTTAGTAGAACCCTGGAAGAGCATCTGATGCATATCAGAAGGGTTTTTGAGAAGCTATGGGAGGAGCAGTTGTTGATTAATCTGAAGAAATGTAATTTCGTGAAGAAGGAGTTAGTGTACCTGGGATTTGTCATCTCAGTCGGAGGTCTAAAAATGGACCCAAAAAAAGTAAGAGCTATCATTGAATGGCCTACTCCGAGAAGCATGACTGAGGTAAGATCATTTCATGGTCTAGCAAGTTTTTACAAGAAATTCATTAGGAATTTCAGCAGTATTTGTGCACCCCTTACAAAAACAATGAGAGGGAATAAGAAAGAATTTAAGTGGACCTTAGGAGCAGATAAGAGCTTTGATATGTTGAAAAGGAAGGTTATAGAACAACCTATTTTGGCACTTCCAAATTTTAATAAGGTATTTCAGGTAGACTGTGATGCTAGTGGTAGTGCCATAGGAGCTATTTTGAGTCAAGAGGGTAAACCTGTTGCTTACTTTAGTGAGAAACTCAATGATGCTAGAAAGAAGTATTCAGTTTATGATCAAGAGTTTTATGCTATAGTTCAGGCTCTAAAGAAGTGGCGACATTACTTGTTGCCAAAAGAGTTTGTTCTATTTATTGATCATCAGGCCTTACAGTATATTAATAGCCAAGGGAAGCTAAATCAAAGGCACCTAAAGTGGGTTGAGTTTCTACAGAGTTATACCTTTGTGTTGAAGCACAGGAGCGAAAGGTCCAACAGAGTTGTAGATGCCTTAAGCAGAAGGTAGTGTTTATTGACAGAAATGAAGGTGGAAGTGGTAGGATTTGATGAACTGAAGGGTTTGTACCCTGAAGATCCTGATTTTGCAGAAGCTTGGAAGGCTTGCTTGGCACCTGTTACTTTGGACAGGACCAAGTGGTTGGATTTTCTGATCCAAGATGGGATGTTGTTCAAAGGAGGTCAATTATGCATTCCACGGAGTTCAATGAGGGAGAATCCGATAAAGGAGAAGCATAGTGGGGGACTAGCTGGACATTTTGGTCGAGATAAGACCATTGCCCTTGTTAGTGAAAACTACCATTGGCCATAGTTGCAGGAAGATGTGACTAAATTTGTGTAGGGTTGTAGAGTCTGTCAGATGGCTAAGGGAGTGAGACAGAATACAGGATTGTATCAGCCATTACCTGTACCAGAGAGACCATGGGAGGACATCAGTATGGATTTTGTTCTTGGCCTACCAAGGACACAATGAGGGAGTGACTCCATTTTTGTTGTGGTTGATAGGTTTTTGAAGATGGCTCATTTTATTCCATGTCAAAAAATGAGTGATGCAGTTCATATTGCAGGCTTGTTTTTCAAGGAGGTGGTACGCCTTCATGGTCTACCCAAGAGTATAGTATCTGACAGAGATACCAAATTTGTGGGTTATTTCTGGAGGACTTTGTGGAAGCAGCTAAAAATAGATTTGAAGTTCAGTTCTATGTACCATCCAGAGACTGATGGACAAACAGAGGTGGTGAACAGAAGTTTGGGTAATCTTCTAAGATGCCTGGTAGGAGATAAGCCCAAGGGATGGGATTTGATCTTGCCACAGGCATAATTTGCTTACAAAAATTCCATCAATAGAAGTACTGGTAGATCCCCATTCCAGATTGTGTATGGGAACAACCCAAGAAATGCTTTTGAGTTGAGAACGATGGGTAAAGGAGAAAAGAGTAGTGCTGAGGCTGGAGATTTTGCAGAGCACATAAAGAGTTTGCATGAAGAGGTAAAACAACATATCGGTAAGATGAATACTCAGTACAAAGCCAAAGTCGATCAGAAGAGACATTTCAAGGAGTTCCAAGTGGGAGATGAGGTCATGGTTCACTTGAGAAAGGAAAGGTTTCCTAGAAAAACCTACAACAAGCTGAAGATGAAGAGGTTTGGACCATGCAGGATCATAGGTAAAAGAGATTCAAGAAATGCCTATGAAGTGGAACTGCCAAGCGAGCTGAATATATCACCTATTTTTAACATTATAGATTTGGTAGAATACCATGAAGGAGGTAGTAGTGAGACACCAAGTACAGAATTATGGAGTATTCCAACATCTACCCTAGCAATAGACGAGATCAAGGAAATACTAGACACTCGAGCAGGCAGAAGTACCAAGAATAGGCAATATTCTAAATATCTGGTCAAGTGGAAGGGCAGGCCTATCGAAGATGCAACTTGGTTGTCAAAAATAGAGGTCGACCGCCTGGGTCTTCCTCCATCAGTACAAAAGTCAAGGACACTTCTCAATCCACCCTGGGTGTCTGATGTAGGAGCATCCGGTGGCAGCAGAGCAATCTTGCATCAACAAAAAAATTCCAAGTGTTAGCTTTGATGTCGTGATATCGCGAAAGTGTCACGATATCGCGACATGTCACGTTTTTGTGACTCAAGAAGGAGAGAGAAGGCATGGAGCAAAAATGTCATGATTTCATGACATGTCATGAAATCGACAATCAAAATAGTAGAGCAATGGCATAAGAAGAGAATGTCATGAAATTACGACCGAAAGAACACGGGTAAGGTCGGAGGAGAAAATATCATGATTTCGTGACATGTCGCAAAATCACGACCGAAGGAAAATAGGAAGGGGCAACAGAGAAGATGTCATGATTTCATGACATGTCATGAAATCGTGACCGAAGGGACAAAAAAATCCAAGAAGAAAACTATCACGATATCGTGACATGTCGCGATTTTGTGACCCAAAAGTAGAATAGAAAGCAATGAGTGAAGAAGTCGTGATATCATGACACATTGTGATTTTGCGACCGAGAGGCGAGAGGAAGGAAGAAGTCATGACAAAAAAGAAAAGAGAGAAAGAAAGATATCACGATATCGCGACATGTCACAATTTCATGACCAAAGGAGAAAAGAAAAAGAAAGAAAGATGTCATGATATCATGACTCAAAGAAAAAAAGAAGAAAGAAAAATGTCATGACATGTCATGATATCATGACCCAAAGGAGAAGAAGATAGCAAGAAAGGAAGATGTCATGATATCATGACATCGTGATATTGCAACCCAAAAAAAAGAGAAATGTTGCAAGGAAGGAAAATGTCACGATATCATGACATGTCGCGATATCACGACCCAAAGGAAAGAAATGCTACAAGGAAGGAAAATGTCATGATATCGTGACCCGAAGGAAAGAAATGCTGCAAGGAAGGAAAATGTCATGATATCGTGACATGTCCAAAGAAAGAAATGCTACAAGGAAGGAAAATGTCGCGATATCACGACATGTCACGATATCACGACCCAAAGGAGAGAAGGGCAGCAAGGAAGAAAAATGTCGCGATATCGTGACATGTCGTGATATCGCGACATACTGCTGGTTCTCTGTTCAAAAAAGCCCGCATTCCCAGACGGTGTTTTTCGAGGCGGTCAAGGCCTCATTAATGCATGATTTCTTGCCCGATAAGCTTGCTGAGCATGGCGGCCATTCGAAGACTATGCCCAGAAGTCAGATGGCTCATCAATGCATGTATCCATGGCTAACCCGGTGGCAGTTTCCAGTTAGGGAAAGATGTAAAGGTTCAGCCAGATGGGATGTATTCTGGCAGGTGGGTCATTAATGGCCTAGAGGGTCGGACCTAGAAAGAGAGGGAGACATGGTTATAGAAGGAGGTGGTGCATCAAGGAAAGGGGGGCTCTCAAAACAAGAAACTATGCATGTTGGCTAGTATTGTAAAATTTTCTTTTGAAAGTTTAATGAAAGGAGAGCTTGAGTGATTCTCTATGTTACTATGTTTCTGTGTTATTCATTCCCTATGTATCTGTGTCCCCATCAAGTGGTATCAGAGCGGGAGTTCCTGAGTGTGTGAGCAGATCACCAAAAGTGAGGCAGCTTGCACCAGGATCTGTGGAAGGGTTGTGAGAAGAGAGTGAGGAAGAATGCCTCCACGAAGAAACCATGGTGGTGGAAGAAATATGGTGCCAGTAGAAGATTTTAGAGCTTTGTAGAGGCAAGTTTAGGCCCTGTAAGAGGAGCTGCACAGAGGACTTGAACCCAAAGGGGAAGAAGGGAGGAAGAAGAGGACCAGTTTGAGGAAGAAGAAGAGGTTGTAGATCCTACACAAGCCAGGTTATACAGAGCCATCTCTTAGATTGGAAAGAGACCAAAGATGGAGGTTTCTACGTATTCTAGAAATCTTGATCCAGAGGAGTTGATTGATTGGATCAATGATTTGGAAGAATACTTTGAGTATGAAGAGGTTGAAGATCCTGATAGGGTCAGGTTTGCCAAGACCAAGCTGAAGGGTCATGCCAGCATATGGTGGAAGGGAGTATAGTTGGAAAGAAACAGAAGAGGAAAGGAGAGAATAACCAGGTGGGATAGAATGGTAGAGAAGTTGAAGAGGCAGTTCATCCCAGCTGACTATGAGATGGATATGCTAAAGAAAATGCAAGGTTTGAAGCAAGCAAGCAAGTCTGTTAAAGAATACACAGAGGATTTTTACAAGATTGTAATCAAAATAGGCCATTCAAAGGCCAACAAGGAGAAGGTAGCCCATTATATTAATGGGTTACGAGCAAGTATTCAAGAGGAGTTAAGCCTAGTCAGGATGACCACCATAGAGGATGCTTACCAGTTTGCCTTGAGGGTTGAAGAGAAGCTGAATAGGAGGTTTGAGAGCAAGCAAAGAGGAAGAGGTCATGGTGGAAGGACTGGTGGAAGGACCAGTGGAGAAAAATATAAGGACCAAAAGAAAGCTGGTGAGACCAGTAATACCCAAGAGTAGAAAGAGGAGAACACCTACCAACCCCGTAATCAAAACAATGGTTACCCAAGAGGGAGAGGTAGATTTGGACGTGGATTTGGAAGAGGAGGATTTCGTGGAACCTGTTTCCACTATGGTGAAGAAGGACATCGAGCATTTGAGTGTCCACAACACCGAGAAAGGATGAATAAGAGACCTGAGGGTCCTGCCAGAGCTGCTATAGCAGATGAAGGTGTTGAATCAAAACATTCTAAGGAGGCAGAGAGAGGAGAAGTTATGGTCACTAGGAGGACCTTGTTGAATGAGGAGAAAGGATCAGACTAGAGGAGGAGCCTGTTCTGCACAAGGTGCAGAAGTTTGGGTAAGGTCTATAATATTATCATAGATAATGGTAGTACTGATAACTTGGTTTCAGAAGAAATGGTTGCCAAGTTACAGTTAAAAAGGAGAAGACACCCGCATCCATACCGGATTGCATGGTTACAGAAGGACCATAGAGTTTTGGTCAGTGAGCAATGTTCAGTGAAGTTCAATATTGGGAATTACTATGATGAGGTCCTATGTGACATCCTACCCATGGATGCTTGCCATTTGTTGTTGGGAAGGCCATGGCAGTTTGATCGGTGTGCAGTGCATGATGGTCGTGCCAACACCTACTCAGTGATGAAGAATGGAGTGCGCCATAAGTTGAAGCCCTTGAAGGAGGCGAAAGAAAAGGTATGCAACAGTGCTAGAATCTGTTTAGTTGAAGGAGGAAATTTTTTGAATAGTTTAAAGCATGAGCATATGTGCTATGCATTAGTTCCTAGAGTTAGGAAGGAAGAATGCAAGGATACCCCTGTAGAAGTCTTAGGACTATTAGAAGAATTTCTAGACATTATATTTGATAATGTGCCTGAGGGTTTACCACCAGTGAGGAAGATCAGTCACCATATAGATTTGGTACCAGGATCTAGCTTACCCAATAAGGCAACACATAGAATGACCCCTATAGAAACTGAAGAGTTGAACAGGCAAGTCCAAGAGTTGCTGGAGAAGGGACTGATTCGGGAGAGTTTGAGTCCATGTGTAGTACCTATAGTACTAGCACCAAAGAAATATGGAGAGTGGAGAATGTGTACAGACTCTCGAGCCATTAACAAGATCACCATAAAGTATAGATTTCCATTGCCAAGGATGGATGACATTATGGACTATTTGAGTGGAGCCAAGTACTTCACCAAGATTGATCTAAAGAGTGGTTATCATCATATTCGTGTCAGAGAAGGAGATGAGTGGAAGACAACCTTCAAGACCAGAGAAGGTTTGTATGAATGGTTGGTCATGCCATTTGGGCTGACCAATGCACCAAGCACATTCATGTGGTTGATGAATGAGGTATTGAAAGAGTTCTTAGGCAAATTTGTTATTGTCTATTTGGATGATATTCTAATATTTAGCAGAACCCTGGAAGAGCATCTGATGCATATCAGAAGGGTTTTTGAGAAGCTACGGGAGGAGCAGTTGTTGATTAATCTGAAGAAATGTAATTTCGTGAAGAAGGAATTAGTGTACCTGGGATTTGTCATCTCAGTCGGAGGTCTAAAAATGGACCCAGAAAAAGTAAGAGCTATCATTGAATGGCCTACTCCGAGAAGCACGACTGAGGTAAGATCATTTCATGGTCTAGCAAGTTTTTACAGGAAATTCATTAGGAATTTCAGTAGTATTTGTGCACCCCTTACAGAAACAATGAGAGGGAATAAGAAAGAATTTAAGTGGACCTTAGGAGCAGATAAGAGCTTTGATATGTTGAAAAGGAAGGTTATAGAACAACCTATTTTGGCACTTCCAGATTTTAATAAGGTATTTTAGGTAGATTGTGATGCTAGTGGTAGTGCCATAGGAGCTGTTTTGAGTCAAGAGGGTAAACTTGTTGCTTACTTTAGTGAGAAACTCAATGATGCTAGAAAGAAGTATTCAGTTTATGATCAAGAGTTTTATGCTATAGTTCAGGCTCTAAAGAAGTGGCGACATTACTTGTTGCCAAAAGAGTTTGTTCTATTTATTGATCATCAGGCCTTACAATATATTAATAGCCAAGGGAAGCTAAATCAGAGGCACCTAAAGTGGGTTGAGTTTCTACAGAGTTATACCTTTGTGTTGAAGCACAAGAGCGGAAGGTCAAATCGAGTTGCAGATGCCTTAAGTAGAAGGTAGTGTTTGTTGACAGAAATGAAGGTGGAAGTGGTAGGATTTGATGAACTGAAGGGTTTGTACCCTGAAGATCCTAATTTTGTAGAAGCCTGGAAGGCTTGCTTGGCACCTGTTACTTTGGACAGGACCAAGTGGTTGGATTTTCTGATCCAAGATGGGATGTTGTTCAAAGGAGGTCAATTATGCATTCCACGGAGTTCAATGAGGGAGAATCTGATAAAGGAGAAGCATAGTGGGGGACTAGCTGGACATTTTGGTCGAGATAAGACCATTGCCCTTGTTAGTGAAAACTACCATTGGCCATAGTTGCAACAAGATGTGACTAAATTTGTGCAGGGTTGTAGAATATGTCAGATGGCTAAGGGAGTGAGACAGAATACAGGATTGTATCAGCCATTACCTGTACTAGAGAGACCATGGGAGGACATCAGTATGGATTTTGTTCTTGGCCTACCAAGGACACAACGAGGGAGTGACTCCATTTTTGTTGTGGTTGACAGGTTTTTGAAGATGGCTCATTTTATTCCATGTCAGAAAATGAGTGATGTAGTTCATATTGTAGGCTTGTTTTTCAAGGAGGTGGTACGCCTTCATGGTCTACCCAAGAGTATAGTATCTGATAGAGATACCAAATTTGTGGGTTATTTTTGGAGGACTTTGTGGAAGAAGCTAAAAACGGATTTGAAGTTTAGTTCTGCATACCATCCAGAGACTGATGGGCAAATAGAGGTGGTGAACATAAGTTTGGGTAATCTTCTAAGATTCCTGGTAGGAGATAAGCCCAAAGGATGGGATTTGATTTTGCCATAGGCAGAATTTGCTTACAACAATTCCATCAACAGAAGTACTGGTAGATCCCCATTCCAGATTGTGTATGGGAACAACCCAAGAAAAGAGTAGTGTTGAGGCTGGAGATTTTGCAGAGCACATAAAGAGTTTGCATGAAGAGGTAAAATAGCATATCAGTAAGATGAATACTCAGTACAAAGCCAAAGTCGATCAGAAGCGGTGTTTCAAGGAGTTCCAAGTGGGAGATGAGGTCATGGTTCACTTGAGAAAGGAAAGGTTTCCTAGCAAAACCTACAACAAGCTGAAGATGAAGAGGTTTGGACCATGCAGGATCATAGGTAAAAGAGATTCGAGAAATGCCTATGAAGTGGAACTGCCAAGCGAGCTGAATATATCACCTATTTTTAACATTGTAGATTTGGTAGAATACCATGAAGGAGGTAGTAGCGAGACACCAAGAACAAATTTATGGGGTATTCCAACATCTACTCTCGCAACAGACGAGATCAAGGAAATACTAGACACTCGAAGTAGGCAGAAGTACCAGGAACAGGCAGTATTCTAAATATCTGGTCAAGTGGAAGGGCAAGCCTATCGAAGATGCAACTTGGTTGTCAAAAATAGAGGTCGACCGCCTGGGTCTTCCTCCAACAGTACAAAAGTGAAGGACACTTCTCAATCCACCCCGGGTGTCTGATGCAGGAGCATCCGGTGGTAGCAGAGCAATCTTGCATCAACAAAAAAAATTCCAAGTGTTAGCTTTGATGTCGCGATATCGCGACAGAGAAAAGTGTCACGATATCGTGACATGTCACGTTTTCGCGACTCAGGAAGGAGAGAGAAGGTGCAGAATGTCATAATTTCGTGACATGTCATGAAATCATGACCAAAACAATAGAGCGAAGGCATAAGAAGAGAATGTTGTGAAATCACAACCAAAAGAACATGGGTAAGGCCAGAGGAGAAAATGTCACGATTTTGTGACATGTCGCGAAATCGCGACCAAAGGAAAACAAGAAGGGCCAGTGGAGAAGATGTCATGATTTCGTGACATGTCACGAAATCATGACCAAAGGGGCAGAAAGAAAGCCGGGAAGAAAACTATCATGATATCGTGACATGTCACGATTTCATGACCCAAAATGAGAAGAGAATGCACCGAGTGAAGAAGTCGTGATATCGTGACATGTCACGATTTTATGACCCGTAGAGGCAAGAAGGAAGCGGGAAGCAATATGTCATGATTTCATGACGAAAAGAAAGAAATAAGATCGGAAAGAAAGATGTCACGATATCGCGACATGTCATGATTTCGTGACTCAAAGGAGAAGAAGACAGCAAGAAAGAAAGATGTCGCGATATCATGACTCAAAGGAGAAGAAGACAATAAGAAAGAAAAATGTCATGACATGTCATGATATCGCGACCCAAAGGAGAAGACAACAAGAAAGAAAAATGTCGTGATATCGTGACATGTCACGATATCGCGACCCAAAGAAAAGAAATGTTGCAAGGAAGGAAAATGTCGTGATATCGTGACATGTCGCGATATCACGACCCGAAGGAAAGAAATGCTGCAAGGAAGGAAAATGTCACGATATCGTGACCCGAAGGAAAGAAATGTTGTAAGGAAGGAAAATGTCGTGATATCACATGTCACGACCCGAAGGAAAGAAATGTTGCAAGGAAGGAAAATGTCACGATATCATGACATGTCGTGATATCACGACCCAAAGGAGAGAAGGGCAGCAAGGAAGAAAAATGTCATGATATCGTGACATGTCGTGATATCACGACATACTGCTAGTTCTCTGTTCAAAAAATCCCGCATTCCTAGATGGTGTTTTTCGAGGTGGTCTAGGCCTCATTAATGCATGATTTCTTGCCCGATAAGCTTGCTGAGCATGGCGGCCATTCGAAGACTATGCCCAAAAGTTAGATGGCTCATCAATGCATGTATCCATGGCTAACCCGATGGTAGTTTCCAGTTAGGGAAAGATGTAAAGGTTTAGCCAGGTGGGATGTATTCGGTCAGATGGGTCATTAATGGCCTAGAGTATCGAGACTTGAAAAGAGACAGAGACCTAGTTATAGAAGGAGGTGGTGCATCAAAGAAGGGGGGATCTTGAAACAAGAAACGACGCCTGTTGGCTAGCATTGTAAAATTTTCTTTTTGAAAGTTTAAGAAAAGGAGAGCTTGAGTGATTCTCCGTGTTACTGTGTTTTTGTGTTTTACATTCCCTGTGTACCTGTGTCTCCAACATACTTGTTCTAAACTGCAAACTTAGAATTACATGTGTTATATTATTTTTATTGGTGTAGGTTCCTTAGGATCATTCGGTATGCTACAGTCCAAAAAGGAAGACACATGCAATTGACATTAAAATTTGTACAATTTCTACTTGGATTGAATGGTTGTCTAAGGTTGTACGATTATTGTTAGTATTGAATAGTTGTCTAGGATTGTATAATTGCTACTTGGCTTGAATGGTTATCTAACCATTATACAGCGGTTACCCAACTATTGAAAAATTACCCAACTATTATATGGTTGTCTTAATTGAACGATTACATACAACTATATGGATTGAATGGTTTATTTGATTGAATTATTGCCCATATGATTTCATAATTCTCATTGCTATATTGTTGAAGAAGAGGATATTAGTTTATTTTGAGTCTTCTTGGAGGCGTCATGTTTTTACTACATCACATACAAAAAGTAGTTTAAGGAATATCAATAGAAAACATTATATAGTTTAGTTTACCTAATTGAAAATAAAATATTATATTTTTATGATGGATGTAGTTGTTATAGAGTGTCCAAAATAACAAACAAACATGTATGTGTGTATGAATAAATTTATATTTGGGATATTTATTAAAGGAACCTAGATGCTAATCTTTTTGAAATATTGTCATAAGAATGTCTCGTTAGTTAAATAATATTAAAATCATATATAAATTTAACAAATAATTAAATATTAATACTTATAACAAAAATTTAAAATACATATAACATTTGTATAAAATTAAGGCTAAGGGAACATTTGATATGTATATAATACAAATATCTATGAAATAAGTACTTGAAATAGGTGAATCCTTTTATAGTTTTAAATAAATTTTAATATATCACTAAAAATAGAATATGTTGAATATAAAATATGGGTTGAAACAATTGTCCCCTTACACCATTGTCCCCTTACAAAATCATATGGAACATCAACCAATAATTATGTAGAGGCTATGATATTTTTTATATGGATCAAGTTTACCATCAATACTAGATGAAAGTATTTTCTAGTTGAGATAAATTACAAAATTTAGGATGAATATTTTATCTTGTAACACATAATATGATGTATTTGATTGTAGAAAGAAAGTAGTTAAGGAAGTATTATTTCCCCCACCCGCACCCTTAGAGGAACATTAACAATATATTTGTTATACAAGAATATGAAGAATATCTCCCATAAACAGAAAAGCATTATATAGTCTGGTTTACCTATTTTAAAATTAAATGTTATATTTCTATGATGGATGGAGTTGTTATAGAGTGTCAAAAAAATATTTATTTGATATACTTATTAAAGGAACGTAGATGCTAATATTTTTAAAATATTATAATAAGAATGTCTCGTTTGTTAGCATAAACAAAGAGTTAAAAATGATATTAAAATCATATATAAGTTCAATAAATAATTAAATATTAATGGTTACTAAAGAATATGTGCAAATAAATAATTAAATATTAATGCTTGGGTTATGTCTTTGTAGTGTTATGTTGTTTTTGTCTTGTTTGTGTTTTGTTATGTGGTTCTTGTGTTTTTATATGTGGTTTGTGTTGTGGTTTATTTTATCTTATTGTGCGTGTTTGGTTGTGCTTTTGTTTTTGACACACTCAAGGAGCATGTTTTTTATTTTATTTTATTATTTTTATTATTTACTTATTTTTAAATTGGTTTTGTGTGTTTGTTTGCTCCTTGAGTATGTCAAAGGTGGTAGGCCAGGTCCGAGTCTTGGGTGTTTTTGGTAGAATGGATACCCCTGCCTCCTTGGGTCTTACTCGAAAGTGGCATCCCTTTTGGGATGTTTTCCATAAATATTAAAAAAAAGATATATGCAAATAATGTTAAAATATATGTTACACTTATGCATAAAGTATTAGTAGTTATCTTAAAGGTCATATATATTAGGATAGAATATGTAAATAAGTAGGTCTAATTTATACAAAGGATGGAGAACAAATTTAAAATGTTGAGATTATTATACTTTATTTAAAATTTATTATTGAAATTTAATTTTTAAAATTTATAATTTTTTATTTATTTATGAAAAAGCCATTATATTAATAAAATAATGTTTAATCATAAAAAAAAATGTGGGTGGGATTAGCACACCCCATAAACCAATACATTAACCACTGTGGTTAAGAGTATACAAAAGTGTCAGAAACAAACCACAAACTGCCAATAACAACTGTCAAAACAATATTAAATATGCATTCGAAAAGAAAGAAGTCGATAAATTACTGCCACCTGGAAGGGGAAGGAAGATGCACATGACTCATAATGCAGGGTGCATTCCCCCAATGATCCATGAGGGTACGCAAGTACTGCAGCTTCGTATTTATGACCCTAATTCCTGCTTCTTGCCTTCTGACTTCATGCAGGCTCTTTGGTACACCTGGTCCAATTTTTAGGCTGCTTCTTCTAGGGTTTTGGTAAGATTGGACAGAGCCATGATTTTTGAGTGTGACAACTTTTAGTTCTCCCATATTTTGTCTTCTTCACTGTATGTGGTGACTTTGCTTGGTACTACACTGTCTGATTATTCACCTATTTTATTTTGGATGGCAATGTTAAACTTTCAACCTAGAGTGCATTCTTCACAGTTTTACCTAAATGTTTCTTTTTTGCATAGCTTTAGCATGAAAGCTCATATATGTCGCATTTGGAATTTGTGTTGGAATGAATCAATAATATTGCATTGAACATAACATGAATAAATAATACAATGCAACCCTAAATTAACCCATAGTTATCGGGTCTAAGAAACAACTTAGGACCCAAAATAATGTAGGTTAAGTTAGGTCTAACAACCTAACAATATACTAACTAAATAATGGAATAACGTATATTAATAATATATGCATTACATTATTTGGGTAATAATATAACTACTAGCTATACTAATATGTCCCATACAACAATATTTGGGTAAAGTATATAACTGCCCCAATACAGTGAAGAAGAATAAGAGAAATGAAAGAATGGTGGCTCGTGCTTTGTCTTCGGCTCTGGATCTAGCAAATGGCTCTGGCTTTGGCTTTAAGCATACCTATGGAATTGTACCTCTGGGTCTATCTCGGGATCAATGTATGAAACTGCCTCTGGATCATTGCCTCTGGGTCTACCTATAGATCTACCTCTAGAACTTTTTCTCTGGGTCTATCTTTAGGTCTGTCTCTGGGTCATTATCTCTGGGACTGCCACTTGGTCTATCACTAGATTTGCCTTGGGTTCTACCATAGGTTTTACCCTTTTGGTAGAAGCCATACAACATTTCTTTCATCATGGTCCATTGTGTGAGATCTGTCCATCCACAATCAATATGAACCTTGTTGGCCATTTTCACTTTGTACCAACAACTGGAAGAAGAGTGATTCGTACATCCATATGAATCACAAGGATGTAATAGCAAACACTTAGCTGCAACATGTCATGTCTTTCCACAGTGATTGCAATAATGCTTTTTAGGAGTTGGAGGAGATTTAGGTTTTACAAACATAGAATTACTGGTACTTGCATGTCCAGTATAGCCAAGGCCTTCATTCTTTGCCCTGACATTTAGCATTATAGGAGTTTTAATGCCTTGTTCTTGTTTACCTAATCTCTTACCATTGAATCCCATTTTCTTCATAATTTTGGAACCAAATCCTTTGGTGTGTTTTTCAAAATACCCAATTTCAACATCTTCATCAATGCTTTTAACAATATTGCATTTGTATCTATTGATGAGATTATGGAGCTCTTTTTGAGGAGGTTCAGTTGTTAAGTCACTAGTGTCACAAGAAAAATCTACTACTGAAATGAGATCACCTGTGCTACAACTAATATCTACCATAGAAGGTATGAGGTCGCCTGTATCACAACAAGCATGTGCCATAATGGGCTAAAGGTCACTTGTGTCACAACAAGCATTCGTCACAATGGGCTGAAGGTCAATTGTGTCACAACAAGCGTTCGCCTTTATGACCTCGCTTTCCTTATTTATTTCCAATTTATGTTGGGCACGATCAAGTGCAACAAATACTAGGTATATGCCCCTTAGAACGCCAATAGGAACTTGAGCACCATTTTCCTGAAGGTCTATACAAGACTCAAAATCATCGAGGAAAGCTACTAAACCATTGTTTAGTGTGAGGAATGTGCCCTCCTCATAAAAATCCAACCCATCCATCTCTGGTGGAAAGTATGGGTCTTTAACTGATTTAGCAACATCAGTTTTTAGGGCTATCTTTTTCTTTGATCTGCCCATTTTTAAGGTGTCGGTCTCTGCTGAAAATGCACCTTTTACAATAAAATTTTGCAAAATAATTTGACTAAGGTGTCGATCACTGCCAAAAATGCACCCTTATAAGTCTTCCCCCCTTGGTTTTACAAAAATTATATCTCCCCCGTAGGACAAAAAATTGCAACTTAGAAAGCCACAAAGGTTTTTACAGTGTGAGGTAAGAAATAAATGTTTGATCCCCTCTTGTTCCAAAATATTAAGGTGGAAAAAATTGACCTCAAAGGTATATTTTTTTTTTCTTAAAATTTAAGTTGGAAAGTAAAAAAATAAATGATTAATGAGACAATTCTAGTTTTAAATAAAGGTTTCTTAATTAAATTTAGAGGTTGGGTTTAAATTTAATTAAGAAAACAAATATTTAAATAAAAAAAATTGAAACATTAAAAAAATATTTATAAACTAATCAAACAATTTTTTTTTTTTAAATTGTTTTATACCTTTGGGGCTATCAGTGGGATTTGAATCCCTGACCCACTAATGGGCTGCGCCTTAGCTATCAGAGGCATACCACCCTGACTAGCACTGCTGGTGGGTGGTAAAGTGCACGTTGTGCTCTTTATATTGGTCCCTCCGCCTGGACTATCCACGAACGGGGCCTCCTTCAAGCGAGCGACGCTCTGCTCGCTCCCGGTAGCACTGCTTGCTCTAGGTAGCTATCTCCTCCAGTGACGGTAAACCAATTTTTTAAAAATGCCTCTTTCAACTTACAATCAAACTCCATGCCCGGATAACCACTAAGCTTAGTCTTTGGCCTGGGCATTCACTAAAAAATGCCACAGATCGACCATTTTCTATGACATTCACACAGGCCAAAGACATTCACGTAGGGCCTTCACTAAAAATTGCCTTAGATCGACTGTTTTCTATGCACCGAGTATCACCGTTGTTGAAAAACAACAAAGGGACCAAAAATCCTAAGATTAAGGAGACGTCGCCTGCAATGAGGTGTTGGTGCAATTTTTCATGGCTGAATCTCGATCGAAACTGCAATTTTTTTTGTCTACTATTCCTCTAAGTATCGTTCACAATTCAACACAACATCGAGTTTCGGATTATAAAACAAGATCCGTAAGGATCATCCGAATCCACTGGGCGGCATCTCTGTCGAGCGTTGCCTTGCTGTGCTATTTTTTTTTTTAAAACATGCGATCACCAATATCTTGAATGGCTATTGTGGGATCTCATTTTTCCTGCACTATTCATCATAGAAATCCACTGTTGGCACATCCGATAATGTAAGAATGTGATCTAGAAACAGCTTGTAGAAATAGTGCAATGTCACAGGTTTTAAAACAACATCAAGATATATCCCACATATAAGGTATACCAAGATTATTGACGGTTTAAAATAACCAATACGTAGATATTGATTCGACTACCTTCAGGTAGTCTATGTACCCTATTGTCTTCACACGCAACCTTTCTTGGATAACCATGTGTTGTAGTTGCCCACCAAAAATGATAAGTTTTGATTTGCTACCTATAGTCCACAGGTTGTCTACGTCGCAAGAGTTACATCGTTAGTTTGTTACAGAGTAGCGCGTCCACCTAGGCTAGGTCTCTACACTGACAGTATCCACAGTGTTAGGTCCAGTAGGGTGCAATCGTGCTTGTTCTCCACCTCACGTGCATGTCCAGTAGGCATTCCGAATCAAAATATTAGATCCACTATATCTCGATTCTCCCCATAGTTTAGAGTGTGTCAACTCCTTAGTAGTCCTCCATGTCAGACGATAGATTTGGCTCCTTCCTATAGCGCCAGGTAGGTAGGTCCTAATTCATAGATCACTCTAAATCTGGTCCTCCAAGCCTAGGTCATAGTCATACACCAGTCACCCAAAATCAACCGAGCAGTCACCCAAAATTGTACCTCAGGCTCATGGCCACGTCACAGTCTAAGTCCATATTAGCTGCCAGACTGTCAGTTGATAGTCCAGATCTAATTTGAGGACTAAATCAAAGGTTTGATCCACAGTTTGACTTCCACTCCTCACTGAGTCATGTCCACTGGTAATACCTCAATCAGAGGACTAGATCTCCAACCAAGAAGTCCTCCACTACTCTCAGGCTACGAATAAGCCCAAAGCTCTATATGCTCTGAGACCATGTTGGAGTGAATCAATAATATTGCATTGAACATAACATGAATAAATAATACAATACAACCCTAAATTAACCCATAGTTATCGGGTCTAAGAAACAACTTAAGACCCAAAATAACGTAGGTTAAGTTAGGTCTAACAACCTAACAATATACTAACTAAATAATGGAATAACATATATTAATAATATATGCTAACAATTTGATTCCTATACCTGATGGTATTTCTGGAAGGATTGAATGGTGGAATGTTTTCATTCAAGGAACCACTAAGGTGTTGAGAACTCTGGGTGTTGAAGTTGCAAAATGATGAAAACAGGCTAAGTCTGCCTCGCAAAGTGAGTTATCCGAAGCCTATCTCAAGCTTGAAGCCTCTCCTTTCAACTCTGTTGCTCAGTCTTAAAATTTATAAATTGAAAAATATAGTTTTAAACATTTATTAAAATTAAATTATACGTATAATTCAAAAATTTTAATTTTAAATTTAAAAATAACAATCCACAAAACTTAAATGTAAATGTTTTCAGTTCAGGTTATGATGCAATTAAAATTTTATATAGATTAATACTTATCTATCTATTTTCTTATTTATTTAGATGGTGAAATGACGAATAAATATTTATTTAAAGATAAGAGATCCAAAGCCCTTGATCTAAAGGCCTATTTCTTAATCTCTTACAAAAAAAAAAAAATGCAAAATAATGGAATATGTTTATTTTAATGATGTCATCCACCTGGCGAGAAGGAGACATGGCGTGTTGCGTAGGAGAGAGCAAGTGCATCGTCTATGGTTTTGTTGAGATGTTGTGATTTTGGTTGGCCAAGATGGGACAACTGCAATAACTTTTGCTTGTTGAGCACATACACACAACTCTTACCTTCAATTGTAGTCGTGTTCAGTCCTTTCCACATATCATCGAATGTGAATCCAGGCATGGAGAAACGTCCTAACAAGGATATTAGCTGCTGCATTGTTTTCCAGTAACTAGCAATGCAACTATTGATAGCATTATAATCAGAGGGTGTTTGTGTTTCCCTTTTGTTCAACTGCTATTGTATGAACGTCATAACCTCATTTTCTTCATCAATGCTCACCCTTAACGCTATCTCAGGGTGTTTGTGTTTCCCTTTTGTTTAGCTACTATCGTATGAATGTCATAACCTCATTTGCTTCATCAATGCTCACCCTTAACGCTATCTTAGGAAGTTTGCTTAGGCCTGTATGTTGCGCCCCATGATAAGATGATGTCGATGACACACAAAAATGTGGATCTCTGGAATATCGACAAGCCATTTCAATTGCATTAGAATTTGAATTTAGCTTCGGCTTCGTGTTTGTGGGTGGGGAACGTGAACCTCTAGAGGGAGAGGCCAAATGAGCATGAATGATGTGAGAACCACCTCCTACTGATGGGGACACAGATACACAGGGAATGAATAACTCAGAGACACAGTCACACAGAGAATCACTCAAGATTTCCTTTCATTAAACTTCCAAAAGAAAATTTACAATCCTAGCCAATAGGCATAGTTTCTCGTTTCCAGCCCCCCTTCCTTGATGCACTCCCTATTTTTATAACCATGTCTGGCCCCTTTCGAGGTTCTGACCCTCTAGGCCATTAATGACCCACCTACCCCAGAATACATCCTCCTGACTGAACCTTTACATCCACATAGCTCTTACCTTCAATTGTCGTATGAATTTCATAACCTCATTTGCTTCGCCAATGCATGCCTTTTACGCCCCACGATAAGATGATATCGACGACACAAAAATGTGGATCTCTGGCATATCGAAAAGCCATTTCAATCGCGTTCAAATTCGGATTTGGCTTCGACTTCGACTTCATCATGGTGTTTGTGGGTGGGGAACGCAAACCACCTCCTGCACTCACACTAACAAAAAGCATCATCACTTCTAATGTCATCTCTACGATCAACATGCTTGTTCCCATTTTTATTTAGGAATTTAAAAAAACCAATATTCTAATGAGAAATGCAAATCTAGTACCGACTACCACAACCACAATCACATACGCTGCATTGCAACTTCTTCGATCCCTTTTTATAGTAGGTCGTACACGTTTCCAATCAGCCGTTGCATAATAGTGAAGATTGTCTACATTCTCTTCTTGAGGTTGTCCACCTTGTTTGTGGCAATTGTCAATCAACTATTAAAGAAACTCTATCTTTTGTGATAAATTTGAGACTCAAAATATTTTCTTTCTATCGTGTTTATCTAAATTATTTATTTTTTAAGGAAGCTATACTATTTTTTTAACTATGAGTAGATAAGAGGTCAGCATTTTTATAATTTGAACTTAAATCTCTTGTATAAAATCCCAAATACAGACTAAATTGATCCCAAAGGGACCAAAATATTAAGATAAAACCTAGATATCCTAATCATACCACTACAATGTGGGACATAAATTATTAGTATTATGTCTATATTTATTTATAGTATAAATATTAGTTTCATATGTTTCTAGGTGCTATTAATTTCAATTATAGTTTTTACTTATTTAAGGAGAACACATTTTAACATTTAAAATAAAAAATAATTCTTGAATTATAAGTATATTGTTACCATTTCTTATAAATTTAAAAGCAACTAAAATTTAAGGATATCATATCTTTTAAATTTAAATGCAACTAAAATTTAAGGTATGGACAGACAACATTACTTATAGATAAGTATTAACGTCAATCACTAAATAATTAAATGAACTCTTATTTTTAGTTTTGGAAATAATAAATATATTATTTTAAGTATTTCTTAAATCGTATTACTAATACTTATTTAAAATGCAATCACTATTATTTTTAATCAATAAATTTTAATAATATAAATATTATTTGGATAGTTGTTAATAATATTTTATCACAATTATTGAATAGAAGCTAAAGTCAAAATTTATTTTTTATTTGAATATTTAAGTGGATAGATAATATTAAATTAAATAATCAATAAATAATATATTACTAGTTATTCTATTACATGTACGATTAAATGTTACTAAGAATGAACTGAAAATACATCTAGACCAATCTTAACAGTTATAAACATAACCTATATGGAATATTACGCGTATATGTTAAATCAAATTTCAAAAAAAGTCAAAAAATTATAGAGCATAGATTTACTTTGGCATTATTTATAGTATTTTTAACATTAAAAAAATTTACTCCTCATATGATACATTATTGATCGTTGTGGTATTTGCTAAGAAACTTGTAAATATCACAATGAATGATAACATTGTCCTTACTACTAGTATTTATATTAGTATGATTAATTGTATTATTAATCAATAGAATTTATAATTGCTATGCCAATATAACAAACATTGTGATGATTTTCTTATACAACCTCTTTTATGTGGTAATATTACAAACACCATGTTCCTTAACTAATCATGGTCTTCTTAGGAAGGATTCACTTGCATGACAATATCATTTATATGGTGTGGGATTCCTTCATTAATCTTGCCTTTAGTAATCTATTCTATTTAATAACATAATATCATTAGCATATTGGCTATACCTATATTTTTTAGCATCATATAGAATATTTTTATATCATGAGTAACTATTATTTTCTTGTTATGCTATGGATCTTGCTACCATCGTATATTAGTAAAACTGTAATACCTATATATTTGATGCTATACAACATATAAATATCGTAATAAAGAAGAGAATTTTGTCATGGTATTCCTTTAATAGTAGTAACTTGTTCTATATAGCAATATCTAGTAGAGTATCCCTCACTTTTAAAAAATAAATAAATTTAAAAAATAATATGTGATGTTTTCCAAACATAATTACATTTAACAAAAATAGCATGGATAAGGAGAGTCATTTAAAAAATTGTGATAAATATTTTAAATTTGAAATTCATCAAAAAGACTAAAAAAATCTAAATAAAGGTACCATCGATGGTGGAAGCTGAAAGCACGAGGATACGGAAACAAAAAAGAATATGCCAAGCAAGATGCATTTAAAACCACACAAAAAACAAAAAATAACATAGACGATTCGACACAAGATAAAATAAATATGAAATATGCTCCCCTTTTTATTGATATGCTTTCAAAGTTGTGTTACAATATGTCTCCTTCCTTTTTAGGGGATAGGAGCGTCAAATATGTTTCTTTATCACATCCATAGATAGCGTTCCTTCTTTCGCATTCCCACATATAATATGGGTGGACCAAAACGTCACCGCCACTTGTGTATATGATTGTTGACTCCTTCCTGCTTCTCTGATGTCAGAGACCTGCATTCAAGGAAACATAAAAGATTAGTAGCACCTGCAGATAGAATAAAGCATGTATTTCCCTAGGCCTACTGTTAGTGTATGCATGAAAACATTAAATCGATAATCAAATAATATCAAAAAGACTTGAAACTTTTAGAGAAGCATGAATATGATGTTAAGAGAGCATTGCAAAAGGAACAGTCAAGAAATTCCTCATAGATTGGTATTCGCTCCGGGGTGGGATGAATTAACCTACAATAAATTTTCAGAAAGTACCCTCTTCAATGTCCTATCTAGAAAGCTCCAAAAGACCTGCAAACTTGGGGTTAGCTAATTAGGGATGTTTTGGTAAGACCTAGAAGGTCAGATTTCTCCAATTTTACCTCTATCACCCAGATTTTGCTAGTGCCATCTGCAAGTTAGTAAAGGCGGGAAATGACAAAAACCTGGTCAAAATTGCTTAGAATGAAATGAAATTTGAACTGTAACCTATTTATCATATCTAGAATAAAATGCAAAAGAAAAACTAAAGAAATCTATCACTAATTTCTAATCATCCTAGGGTGGGGCGAATAGGACTGTGACAGTTTGGGGAGCACCCGGGGGCAGGACACCCACCGTTTGGGACACTGTTTCAGTACCAATCCACTTGGGATGGGTCCAAAACTCTTTATAGGGTGTTGTCAAAAAAATTTGTGAGTTGTTATGGTCAAAAATCGGGTTTTGGGTCCGGATTCATGTTTCCAATACTCACCCAATAACCTCCCTTTCGAATGAGATATTAAGGATGTGAAAGCACAAATCGCAAGTAAGTATGTAAATTGGTAGCACTTCATTGCTCAAATGCTCCTTCTATGTATATCTTTTGGGTGGGAAAAATCCCCAATTTATAGACCTTAGGGTCTTCTTTTTTAAATTGTGCATGCGAGGGCGCTACTTGAGTTAACTGTCCTATTTTTAGAGAAAAGCTAGTTCCTTGATTTAGAATATCCTTGCATGAGGTCTCTAAAATAAATACATGCATGATTGAAGTCTCTCTTCTTGAATAAAAGCTATTCCTCACAATTGCATGACCTGAAGCCTCAGTTAACTAGTAGAGTTGCCGAGGTTTGACTTTTTTTGCCAGTCAAACCTTCTGTTCGCCTCACCCTGGGGCGAATGCTGCTATTCATCCTTGGGTGGGACAAATTTCAATTTGTATTCGTCTCGGGGTGGGACGAGCAGAGAGAAAGGTGCCAAAAAGGTGCCAAATTGACCTTTGACCTTCAAAAATACTTTTGGGAGTGGTTAGGACCACTGTTTATCCTTTAGGGGCTGCCCTGGGGGCTTTTTCTATCAATGCGATCAACGCTTATTGTCACATAATCATATTGGTGTTGTTTTGGTGTCTACAGATGCCCCTTTTTGGGAAGCGTTGTGCAAGGCGCAGTGTCAAGCAAAAATAAATAACCAAAGCTCTAATGATTAAAATTTCTCAATAACCTAACCAAATCTTGATGCCCCAAGTATGGAAAGGGCATGCATTCTAGAATCCTTGTTGTGGACGAGCTAAGGAACTTAATTCAAGTGTTAACATTTTTTGGTGAGGTGTTACTTGAGCTTGGACATTGATCAGTCATGAATAGGCAAAGGGCGCAACCTTTTGTCTATGGGAACCTTGAGTTCATGATTCATGAATGCCAAGTGTTTGATTAGCTTGTGATTATTGCTTGTTTGCTACCCCAAGCAGGGGTGTGATTGTCTTTTGCAATGATCCTTTGAATGTGTGTCATTTCTAGGATTGGGTATGTTGTTGTTGATTGGCGACTAAGTGTGACTACCCTCTCAAGCGACAAATCGATGAGGGAATGTCCAACATGAGAAAAGTGATGGGTCGCTTGACCTGAGATGACTTAGGTAAGGGTGCCTTCAGTTGTTTGTCATTAAATATGAAAGCAATTTCCAAACATTCTGACCTTTTTTGGGTGGGTTTGAACCCTTTTTATGACACATTTTAGAGCTAAAACTGGCAAAAATCTATCTTCCCGTGGAACGGTCTGGCTATGGTAGCCTTCTTAGGGAGTAGGATAGGGACAATTTGTGACCCCAACATTTGTTTTGGATGCCAAGAATTTCAGGCGCAAAGGCGCCTTCATTCGGAAATGTTATTGCTATTTTTGGTTAGGTTTGGACCCTTTTTGGGATGCCATTTAGGGATGAAATTCTTGAAAATCCGTCCTCCCGTGGAGCGGTATAGCTATGGTAGCCTTCTTAGGGAATAGGATAGTGAGGATTTGTGACCCCGACATCTATTTTGCATGCCCGGAATGTCAAGTGCAAAAGCACTCTCATTGGACAATTTTATTGCTTTTTTTATGCATTTTTGTGCAGTTTTTGTTGTTTTTGAAATTTTTGCTCTGTATTCATCCTAGGGTGGGAGGAATTCCTATTTAGTATTCATCCTAGGGTGGTAAAAGTGCTAACCAAAGTTCTTGTCCCATGGGGGAACAAATACAGGCTCCAAAAAGCCTTTTCAAAGGCCAAAACTGAGTTTTGAGCTCATTTGCACTTGTTTTTCTTGGTGATTTGGAGCTCTGAGGATGAGGAGGTCAATTCTGCAAAGTGATGCACTGCTGAACTATTCTTGTGACCATAAGTTCATACACCGGATCGAGCAGCAGAGCTGAAGTGATTCCAGTGAGTGCCCGTCCTCTTTGTTAATTTGTGTCGTAGTTGGAAAACCGCAAGTTGTTTATTTCTTGTGTTTTATCAAATTTAAAAATGAAACCCTAGTCTATCAAAATTAACACTGAGCGAGAAAATTAATAGAACCCAAGGTAAACAAATATCAAAAGTTTAGTTGAAAACTGAGCTAGAAACTGAGTTTAGAACACAACTTAAAACTTCTTTGAACCTGAATTGAACCAAGATCAGAACTTAGATTAAAAACATAGGGTAAAACTAAGCGAAAAGTGTAACTGGAACCCTAGTTAACTGTTGTGTTTGTGGTGTTAATTTTCCAGTTTAAAGGTAAAAACCCTAGGGCTGACAAATGATTTTTTGACTATTTTTGTTTGTGTTGCAGTTAGAGTTAAAAACCCTAAAAATGACCAATGATTTTTTTTTTTGTTAATTTATCAGTTTAGAGTTCAAAATCCTAGGTCTGACAAATTAGGTTTTGTTTTTGTAATTTTTTTTTGTGGGTAATTTATCAGTTAGAATTAAAAACCCTAGATCTAAAGAATTATGTTTTTGAATGTTGTTTTTTTGTGTAATTTATCAGTTAAATTTAAAACCCTAAAACTGACAAATGATGATTTTTTTTTTCATTGTTTTAATGTTTTTATGTTGTTTTCTTTTGCAGGTTGTGAAGAGTTGGTATCGGGTGCCTACTGTGTTCATTGAAGCACGTGCAGTGTTGAATTTGGTTGACTGGGATTGGCTTGACACCCTTGGGCTCAAGCAGGTGACTTGGCTGGAGCTAGTGGTCGAGGATCGGGCCTATCTGACAGCCCTGATCAGTCTATGGGATCCTCAGACCAACACCTTCCATCTCCCAATAGGGGAGATGACGATGACCTTGGAGGATGTCTATCGGATTCTTCATATTCCAATAGATGGACTACCGATATGTACGACATCACGGGATCGGAGGATAGTAGTACTAATATGTTGTTTTAGGCATGGGGAGGAGTTGGGTGTGGAGAGCTCAGTGGAGAGGGCAGAGATCGACTGTCATATTGGTGGCATACTGGTTCGATGGTGGCTAGATAAGGGGGTGTTGGGAATGAGGCATGCATTACTCATGGGCCTCATTTCCAACATGTTTCTCCCTCACTCTTCAGTCATGAGGTTCCCGTGGAACCTGCTGGAGGTGGTGTTCAGGCTGGTGGAGTGTCCTACAAATACATTGATGATCATGATATGGGGACAGACTCTACTGGCACAGATTTATGATGAGCTATATGAGGTCCGCTGCCATAAGCGGAAGGGGATTAGTTGCAGCTACTTGTTACAGTGCTGGGCTTGGTAGCACATAGCAGTGGAGAGGCCAATGGGGTTGCCTTGGATGACTCGAGCAGAGATGGAAGACCGAGAGATTGGATACGGGGTACTATGGTGGAGGTCAGAGGAGTAGGGTCAGATTCAATGATGGGCAAGTGTAGTAGGGCACTATGTCAACGCCTTTGCTCGTCTGACTCCAGGGGAGGTGTTCTGGCACCCCTATCAATACTGTCCAGCTTGGCATAAGGCTAGAGAGTGGCTTCGACAGGTTCTGAGGTAGCGGTGGCTGATTGGGAGGCATGGGACTGAGCAGGAGTTGTTCCCATATGGCCGGGTTACATGATAGTTCAGGATGCACTAGGGGATGCCTGGTGAGCCCACGGTCTATTGGCATCAGGGGAATGAGAGGACTCTAGATTGGCCAGTCATTGCACCACTTGGCAAGGATTTAGATACGACTATTGATGTCCCAGATGTGGATGATGTTGGAGTTACTGCTGAGTATGAGCAGTGGTGGATCTTGCAACGGTGGTGAGGCAAGGGGCCTCTAGGCAGGGCAAAGGTGGTAGCAACAGGAGATGAGGGTGCAAAGGCACCAGATGAGGATTGGGGTGCTTCACTAGATGATGCAGAGATGGTGGAGGTTGAGGATGCGGGTGGGGATTATGGGGTTCTAGACCAGCCAGAAATTTAGGACACCCAAGAGCAAGGGGATCTAGAGCAGGCTATTGTCCTAGATTCATCGAGGCCTCAGGTAGTGTCAAAGGACATGGAGGCAGGGTTGCACTATAAGAATGCATGATTGACGGGGCTACTATGAAGGCAATATGGGGATATGGGAGAGGCTTTGCAGGAGAGATATCTCCTATGGACTCAGCTAGAATAGCAAGAGAATGCATGGGATGTGTCCTATCGATAGGAGGGAGCTCTTGTGGACACAGCTAGCATAGTACGACGACGTAGTAGCTTACTATCGTCAGTGGGAGGTAGAGTGGGATCAATGGGAAGAAAATTGGCATCAGTAGGAGATAGATTGGCATCAGCATTGAATGGATATGGAGGGAGAGATCATCCACATTGGTGGGCAGTTACCTAAGCCTCCTAGAGGTGGCTCTTTACACTGGACGAGAGACAACAATACTGAGCAGTTAGCATCATCTCATCGTAGACGACTATATGATGGGGGCACTAGTAGGCGTGACGCAGGGGCGAGCAACAGTCACCTTGAGAGGTCCTAGAGGACCCACACCATAGGGGGTAGTTCCTGTCGCACTGATCCTGCATGATCATTATGGTCGATGCCTTAGGCTTGGGGGTTTTTGAGTTTTTTTGGTTTTGTGGCGGGGTCAGAGGACCGGTTCATTGTAGCCTGTGGGCATGTTTTTGGATGATATATATACAGATGATTCTTTTTGTGGTTTTTATAAACTTTTCATGGTGTGTCTGTTTGTTTATGCACATTGATTTATAATGATGGATGCATGTGGGATTATGATTGCAATGTTGCTAATTATATGATGTATGCATATGGAATGAATGAAATGATGTGTTGATAACTTGTTGATGGCACCATAGATTGTACAAGATTTACTGGCTTGCTATACTTATGGGATGACTTTGTGGAATGACGTTGCATGTGACAACTGTGTTTTTGTATTTTGCATTTTTTTTTTGATGGTGATGTATGGAATGAAATGGACCAGTTGTTTTTTAAAATGTAGTTAAGCTTTTCTAAGATTTAGATATTTTAACTAACTAGCCAAGACTGTACATTTATCTCGCAAGACTTTTGAACAATGTATCAATCTAACTTGGAGGTTAACCAAGTTATTTCACATCCCTGTGTGTGCAATTGAGTTCATTTACGTGGTATTGTCAGGATACCACCAGTGCCAGATAGGCTATCAACCAAACCTGTACTGAGGATCACCTAATTAGCTCCACTAACTCCGTTGTTATATTTAGCAAGATTAATCCATGGGACAATCTAAGATACCATAAGCTAGCTCATCCACATGCAAACATTGGTCTGCTCACACGCAAAGCTAATGTGACAGACATATCATCATGTGGGTAGGATACCGCCATTGCCAAGTAGGTTGTCCACCAAACCCGTAATGAGGATCACTTAGATGGTTTTCGAATACTGATAATTCTAGGGATTCAAGTTCAAGATTTTTATTGGCTCAATGGTTTAGGATATTTGCTCATATACAAAGTGATGAAAAATCACTATTTATTTTGTTCTTTTTTTTTGAGAAAGGATTTTGAATAGCGGTGATAACCACTGTTATTTGATTTAGCTTTTGAGCTTTGTAAGGTTAAGCTGGTATGTTTGTGACTGGTGAATAACATTGATCCATTTAGGCCTTGGGGATGACTACCCATCCTTGGCAGGGACGTGTAGTATGAATCCTTATGACTTTGGGAACCAAAGGGTAGTATGGAGATTATGAAGTAAGGGTATTGATCTGTTAGGCCTTGGGGATGACTACCCATCCTTGGCAGGGACGTGTAGTACGAATCCTTATGACCTGAGAGACCAAAGATGATTGTGATGATGGCTCGTGGAAATGGTGTTTTTGAATGGCCATTAATTCTTTTAGACCTTAGGTATGACTACCTATAGCACCCTAAAATTGGCACAGTAAAATTATAATAATTACATTCACCTTAGTAAATAATTTAAATTCAAATTTAACCTCCCAAACCGCCCGTTAACCGTCGGGTAATCCGTTTCCCCTTTTTCGTGCCAATTTTAGAGGTTGTTTTGACCGTTTGACGATATCGTCGCCGATCAGACGATATCGCCCCAGATCTGACGATTTCGTCTGGGCTAGGACGTCCGGACGATCTTGTCGCAAAACTGATTTTGCAAAATTAGCTTCTGTTCCAACGGGTCTCCAATCCGGGCAGAAGCGTGTCTCGCGTCGTTAGGGACCCTCCCCTGTTGGAGATCTCCCAAATTGGGATGATCTCCAACCTCCTAACTACTCCCCTAAGCCTATTTAATCCTAAGCTATCCCCTTAGCACCCCCCCTGGCTGAAATTCCCTGTAAACTGACTGTCTGCACGTTAAAACATCTCAAACTCTATTTTGCATTGGTTCTTTATCAATTTTGTTGCAGGTACCACCTTATTTTTTAGTCGGAGCAAGCATACATCGTCGTCGATGAACCTGTTCAGATCGGAGGCGATCTTGTCAAATGCGAGACGATTTCATACTGATACGAGGCGATCTTGACTGCAGTCCACATTGAGGCAATCAGTGCCTGAAGTTTGCATTTCTCAACCTTTTCTTTGTTGTTTTCTTCTGCAAATTAGATAATTTATTCAGTATTTTATACTATTTTGCATTTGGAGTTCACCCATTTAGATTAAGTGCATAATTAAATCCTAATTATCATCTAATTAGCATGATTTATTTCTGTTTCTGTGCATAAGTTTCAGTTTGATAACATTGTTGTTATTTTATGTCATTTTCCTCTGTTATCATTGTTGTATTCTTTGTATTTTGCATCTGTTTTTCTGTTTGTAGGTTTCTGACGAATTTGTCTGATGAATTCGTCAGATCTCAGATGATCTTGTCTGATCTCAGATGATTCTGTCGAATTCCAGATGATCCTGACTGCTTCAAACACCAGAATCTTCATCAGACATCCGGATCAGGTATTCTGCTTTTAATGTTCAGTAATTTCTCTATTTTTTGTCTTTAAATCTATTTTTTGTATTCATTAAATCTGCACTTTCATTTAGATTAATTTAGAATCATTTGGCCAAACCTAGGATATGAATGCTTAAGGTTAAAAATGAACACATCAAAACACATTCCAAACCTAGGCGTGGAAACTGCCATTAAATGTTTCCTGGTGAACCCACCATCCATCGAAAAATCATCAAAATACACCTCCCTTGAGAGGCGGGACCTTCGCAAAGTCCTCTCAGTCCGAGGTACCGCACCATCCTTTTCCCATCCTCCTTCCGGGCACGGATCCTATAGCCTGAAGGTAAGGGTGTGAAAAATTTGGAGCGATACATTTTGGTGAACCCGACGTGAATGCATCATAACCTTTTGAAAACAAAAACAAAACAAAAACATATATAGAACAACTAAAACATAGATGCATTTTAAAAACATTTAAAGTTTAAAATCATGTTTAGATGGTAGCTCCTAAGAAAAGGTTAGCAGTTACTATAAATGTAGAAAACCAATTAGCAGCCGTAGAAATCAATTCTATGCTTAATGTGCCTGAGACAAGTAGAAATCAATTCCTGTGGAACGAACTTGATAGAAGACTTAGTCTCATCTCATCTAGGTCCACACAACTTAAGCAAATCAAGAGGCTAGTCCTAGATAGAATCTTGGATCCTCACCAACTAGTTTTTTATCATGAACTTCGGAGAGCCTCGCCATAGATGGTTAGCTTATAGGAGAGCTCTAGTATCTTCAGAATTGTTCACCTTCGAGGAATACCTCGAGAACGCAGCCATTGTGCACCAGTTCCTAGGTTGTGTAGAAGACCAAGAGGTTGTTCTTACAGATAGGGAAATATGGAATAGAGTTCCGCGAGCTGTGCTATATCGAGAGTATTGCCATGAGCTTTACTTTTATCAACCAAACATCTGAAACAGACAATATCACTATAGCTCTTTTCATCAAATTTTTAAAAGAAAACTTTCAATTTGAAGAAGAACACTTCATGACTCCTGAACAACTCGAGCCTATTAATGATATTTATAAATTGTTTATAGAAAACTAGATTATTACTTCAGTATTATTTCTTGCATTTATTGTGTTATTTGCTGTCTTTATTATATTATTTCAAAAAACAAAGAAAAACTAAAAAAAAAAACATAGCAAAAACTTAAATATTTCATTTCAAATATTGTAGTAGGTATATAGTAAATATATACCTCTTAATTTGTTGCATATATATATATATATATATATATATATATATATATATATATTTGCTGAAAATCAAAACTTAGCACCATGCCTAAACTTAGGAATGGTAAAGAAACTTTAGGAGAAGAAGAAGATTGGTTACAAGATACAACTGGAAACCCAAATGTCCTTCCTGAAGATCCAACTTCGGAAGGAAAAACTCTAGCTCCATCAGAACATGACCTAGGTGAAGATAAGGAACAAGAAGGAAGTGTTAAAGAGGATGGATCCTCATCCCCTAGAATAGCTCCAAATGGAACTATTGCCTTTGACAACATAGATCATTTCAAGAAATTTCTCAGTGATAACATTGATGACCTTAATGTGGCAATTCGTATTGATAAAGGGCAAGTTAGTGACACTCAAGCAGCTTTGGAACATATGTATGATGTGCGCATTAATCCCTTATCTTTCATTGATCAAGAAAGTGATAAGGCTGGACCATCCAATACGGATATGGTCACTATGATTCAAAACATGTCAAAACAACAGGCTATCCAACCTCCTAAGGAACCTGTTATTCAACCCAAAATCATTCCCACACAAAAGAAACCTTCCTTCACTACTTTATTCCGCCAAACTATTGAGCAATATGCTTCAAGTAAACAAAAACCTAAAACGAAGCCAAATACAAATTTTCAACAATCTGAAATACATCATAATACAACTTCAAAATTCCTTCATAATACTTTTCCTACCAATACTTTACACAACAGTAACATGGCATCTAATCTTCATGTTCCTCCATCCTATGCCCATAAAACCCATGTCAATGCCCTACCGAACCAATATGGGGGGCAAACTAGTAATCTGGAAGCCATGGTGAAACAGTTAGCTTCGCGTATGGACCAGATAGATCCCTACCGTCCCTCGTATAATTATCGAGAGATATGTAGTCAACCTTTGGATCCCATAGTTGTAGCTCAACCATACCCTAAGCATTTTCCCATGCCCATCCTGCCTATATATAAAGGAACCGAAGATCCCATAGAGCATCTTCGCATGTTTAGGATAGCATGTCATGATATATCGCATGATGACTTGCTATTACTAAAAATGTTCCCGAAAAGTTTAGGTGGAATGGCATTAGAGTGGTACTATCAATTGCCCACTCATTCTTTGAGAAACTTCGAAGAAACAGTGGAATCATTTGTCCATCAATTTAGTGCCTACATCGAGAGGCATGTAACTATTAAAGATTTATACAATTTAAAACAAGACAAAGATGAATGTTTTGCCGATTTCTTAGCTAGATGGAGGCAATTGATAGGAAAACTGCACTTTGTGCTACCTTATAGGGAAATGTTGGACATTTTCATCAACAATTTACAAGAACAGATATCTTATGAGCTATCGACTGCTACCTTAACTACCTTCGACCAAGCTATAGATTTAGCTCGAAGAGTAGAAGATGCCCTCATTAGGAGAGGCCAACTTAGGAAGAAGGATGATGAGAAAACATCCAAAAATCAATATAAAAACAAACAAGTTGTCGGTGATGGAGTCACTGATAGCAGGAATGTTGCTAATATCAATGCAACGAAGACAACAAAAAAATTTATATTGAAACCTCCTGATAAGCCTCCTCGAGAATTCACTAGATTAAACCAACCCTTATCAACTATTTTACCTCAATTACTCGAAAGAGGTTTGATCCAATTACCAGCTATCCGGGAACCTGACCCAACTATACCCGGATACAGAGCTGACTTGCACTGTGATTTCCATAGAGGACCTGGACATTCTACCAACGCTTGTAAAAGGTTGAAACATAAAATACAAGATTTGATTGACAATAATGAAATGGAAGTGCAAGCCTTCCAACCTAAACAAAACCCTCCTAATAATACTCAAAAGACCGTTCCCCAAAATCAAAATCAAAATGCCAATCAAACTCTAGACATATTTCAACACCCTTTACCACGACATGGTAAAGAGGTAGCCAATCAAATCGAACATCATAATGTTCCCCCTCCTACCCGATATGTAGGAACCATTAGCGGACAATTACCTATTCAGGATCCTCAAATATTTGACACAACCTTATCCCTGGTTACGACCAGGCCCTTACATAATTTTCAAACTTTTGATTCTAGTGATATAGAATCAGATAGTGAAAGTGAACTAGACATTACTTCAAACCAATCGAATAGTTCTGAAAATGAATCAGATCCTATTCAACCCATCACAGATGCTATGGTTCCAGAAGAACCATTTCCTAGAAGAGTCACTACTCGACCTTCTTCTAATATATTCCTTTCTAATGAACAAGCCATCAATGCTCAACCGAGACCAGTTCAACGTCTTCATTATAACATTGTAGGTACCATTGGAGTCGTCACCCGACAACAAGCTCAAAATTCCCAACAAGAACCAAACCAGAACGATGGATCGGCTCCATTTGTTTTGAAAAACCCCAATAAAGGGAATCATGCTCCTACTGTTCAACCTAAACCCCCTTACAATATTAATGAGCAATTGTCCAATACTACGGCCAGAATTTCCCTCTTAGATTTATTAAGATCCTCTCCCACCCATAGGGATGAGTTGATGCTTACATTGAGCCAAATGATGGTACCTCAAAACATTCAACCCGAAGCTATGGCCAATACTATCATCACTCGAGAGATTGATTGTATTGACTTTCGGGATAAAGATATCCCACAACACAGCTTTACATAAGGATAATCCCTTATACATTACTTGCTCTAATTGGAGATGTAGTCATCAAACGAGTCTTGATTGATAATGGCTCATCTCTAAACATTTGCACTTTTGACTTCTACCAACGATTTGGCTTTAGAAGTGATGAAATGAAGAAAACTGATATGATTATCAAAGCTTTTAATGACGAAACACAAGAAACATGTGGAGTTATTACCCTCCCATTGCAAGTTGGTCCTAGAACCCTAGAAACAACCGTGTTTATTGTACATTGCCCAACATCGTACAATATACTTTTGGGTCGCCCTTGGATCAACGCCATGCGAGCGGTCCCATCAACCTTACACCAATGTGTTAAATTTGAGTTTAAAAATCAGTTGGTCACTATCCATGGTGACCCTAGACCTTTTGATATGTGTGCTTTGGCGGAACCCGTTGGAGTGCAATTTTGCCCCGCTCTCGTCATCCACACATCCTAGTTCTTATTTTTCATCTAAAACTGTGAAACATACACCCATAACTTCACCTATTTCCCCTCCATTAATTTCATCCTCCTATATAGACCAACAACCCTCTAAACAAATCATTTTAGAACCTCAAAAAGATCTTAAATCTACAACCAATCCTTCAAGTTCTACCCCTATAAATTCAAATCTTATAGAAACAACTATCATACCTTCCACATCTAAAGATATAGGTAATGAGCCTTCTACATCTTATGCCCTTTCTGATGAACTTTTACCAGATTTATCCACAACCTTAATATCAGAAAAAACAAATGCTTTCATGCAAGATTCAATTCTTTTAAATAACTTACCGCCATCTCCCCGTACTTTGGGCCTCCCACAACCTATGGGAAGTACTTACCAAGTCGGGAGTTGTGCCTTCATTTATAAAGGATATGACTGGGGAAGAATCCCTCGAAATATCAAAACTCATCATGAAGGATATGCTCGGTGTTATTTTACCAATGAATATGGTAAAGCTAAACCCATGATGCTTAAAATGGGATATAAAGGGAAAGGCTTGGGACCTTTCCAAAATGGCATGAAAGAACCTTTCGAGGTAGAACCGTGGCCTGCCCACTGTGGTGTGGGCCTATTTCCTAGTAAGGGTCAACCCTTTCCTTTTGAAGATGATGATCATCTCATATGCTATCAAGATTATTTGGATAGGCATGTTCATTTGCCTCTTAAAAATCAGTCGTTTTCATGTAACATGCTATCCATAGCTTACCCTGAAATGATTGTCGACCCCGATGAAGAGTTGGAAGGAGATATCTTCCATGATGTCTCTGTTGAAGAGATGTTACACAATGGATTTTATTTTGATGGTTCTATACCAACTATAGCCCAACTTGAGGCCACTAATCCTCAAGATGAATTATCTAAATTAACCTTACAAGAATTACAAGAATTGGGCGTTTCACCCGCCCCACCTAATTTTGAAAGAGATCTACACATGGAGGTAGAAAACGTCATTAAAATTAATATTGGAACTGAGGACAATCCTCACATAATCAATATTGGATCAGAATTAAGTCAAGAAAAACAAGAACAATACATTGCATTTCTTAAAGAGTATGAAGATGTCTTCGCTTGGACATATGAAGATATGCCAGGTCTAGACCCTTCGTAGTCATGCATCATCTAGTGGTCCATCCGGATGCTAAACCAGTTAAACAAAAACTTAGAAAAATGCATCCCAAAGTGGCTCTGCTAGTCAAAGGGGAGTTAGAAAAACTCCTGAATGTTATCTTTATACAAGCTATTGATTATGCTGAATGGATCTCAAATGTAGTTCCAGTCACCAAGAAAGAAGCTACCAAAGTTAGGGTTTGCACAGATTTTAGAGATATTAACGCTGCATGCCCTAAAGATGACTTTCCTCTTCCAAACATGGATCAAATCATTGACTTTACTGCCGAGAGTGGGATGATGTCCTTAATGGATGGATTCTCCGGTTATAATCAGATCAGGATAGCTCCTGAAGATCAGGCTAAAATAACCTTTATTACCCCTGGGGTACCTTTTGTTGGAAAGTGATGCCATTTGGCTTAAAGAACGCAGGTGCAACTTATCAACGAGCTATGACCTACATTTTTCATGATATGATGCATGATATCCTACATGATTATGTAGATGATATCATAGCTCGCTCTATTATTGAAGATAATCATTTAGATGATTTGAGAAAAGTTTTTAATCGATTACGAGAATATCTTATTCGATTAAATCCAGCAAAATGCATATTCGGAGTTAAATCCGGCAAGCTATTAGGGGTTTTAGTTTCTTTACGTGGTATTGAAATCGACCCTCTCAAGATTGCGGCCATCACTGATATGCCCGCACCTACTAATATATCTGAGTTACGAAGTTTACAAGGTAAACTTCAAGCCATCCGTCGCTTCATCGATAAGCTGGCGGATAAAACTGGTCCCTTTCTTAAACTCCTTAAGAAGGATGTCCCTTTTAATTGGGACACCGAATGTAGAGAAGCTTTTGAACTTCTCAAACAATACCTCCTTAATCCACCTGTGCTTTCACCACCTAAATCTGATCGCCCATTTCTCCTATATATTTTCGCTTCAGATTCTGCCTTAGGAGCTATGTTAGCTCAGCTTGATGATGAAAAGAGAGAACGTGCTAATTATTACATTAGCCGAACCTTCATCAGTTATGAAACCCGCTATACAGCGTTAGAAAAACTATGTCTAGCAGTCATTTTTGCTACGCAAAAATTATGACATTATATGCTTAGTCAAAAAACTTATGTCATTGCCAAATACGATCCCTTGAGGTATCTCATGAGTCGACCTTATTTATCAGGTCGCACGACCAAGTGGGTTCTTGCTCTAAGCGAGTTTGATCTCACATTCATAGGACAGAAGTCTGTTAAGGGTCAAATCATAGCAGATCAATTAGCTGCTGCACCCTTAGAATCTACCCATCCCCTCATCATCGAATTTCTTGATGAATGCCTTCAATTAGAGGCCGACCATACTGAACAATGGTCCTTATACTTTGACGGAGCCCGATGCATGAGTGGGGCTAGTGCGGGTATTATTTTAATATCCCCACAAAAACATCTTATTCCTCTGTCCTTCAAATTGACATTTGCTTGCACCAACAATATTGTTGAGTATGAAGCTCTAATCCTTGGATTACGAGCTGCCCTAGCGCTAAAAATTAAACATCTTTTAGTTTTTGGTGATTCTCAACTGGTTATAAACCAAATTAATGAAGTTTATCAAACTCGAGATGATAAACTGTGCCCATATAAGGCCTATGTTTTACAATTAATGTCTTTATTTGATCAAGTTACCTTGGAAGCTATTCCTCGAACTAGCAACCGTGCAACTGATGCTATGGCCGTGACTGCATCTCTCCTGCCCTTGGAGTTAGATGACGAATATGCCACTATCATTATTCATCGACTCCAGGAACCCGCTTCAAATAAGTCATGCTTAGAGCCTTTGGATGTGTTTCTAATCAATGAAACTACTCCCGAACCTTGGTATACAGACATATTTGATTTTCTCCAAAATGGGACTTTCCCTGCCAATTCTAATAGAAACCAATGTCGGTTATTACGTCGACGAGCAAGTCGATTTGTAATAATTGGCAATACTTTATATAGGAGATCTTTTGAAGGTATCCTATTAAGATGTTTAAACTTAGAAGAGTCTAAATCAGCCTTGAGTGAAGCCCACGATGGATCTTGTGGAGGACACTTTAGTGGCAGTGTTATTGCTAAAAAGCTCCTTCGGATAGGATACTTTTGGCCTACCATGGAAACGGATGCACATGAGTATGTGCGCCATTGCGACAAGTGCCAGAAACATGCTGACCTTGTCCATGCGCCTGCACAAGAGCTGCAGGCTATTTCATCTCCATGGCCCTTTTCTAAATGGGGTTTAGACATTATTGGCAAAATCAATCCTATGTCATCTGATGGACACAAGTTCATCATAACCGCCATTGAGTATTTCACGAAGTGGGTCGAAGCTATGCCTTTAGCTTCCTCGCACCGGCACACAAGTCTCTAAATTTATTTTTAATCAAATCATTTGTAGGTTCGGAATTCCTGCAAATCTCATCTCCGACAATGGAACTTGTTTCAAAAATAAAGATGTTAAAAAATTATGCCAAAAATATAAGATTCAACATCGCTGGTCCACTCCCTATTATCCTCAGGGTAATGGTCAAGCAGAAGCATCTAACAAAACCTTAATCAAAATTCTCAAAATATTAGTCAATAAAACTGGTCGTGACTGGCACATTCAATTATACCCAGCCTTGTGGGCCTATCGAACTAGTGTTCGAACCCCCACTGGAACTTCACCATTTGTTTTGGTATATGGTGCTGAAGCAGTTTTTCCATTTGAATTGGAAGTTCCTTCTTTGGCTCTGCTACTTCAAGATACCGAAGTAGGAGATGAATATCGAGCTGGCAGACTCAGTCAGCTGGAACTCCTAGATGAAAAATGCATCAATGCTTTGGAGCATCTCCGTGCTTACCAAAACAAGCTTAAAAGATCATATGCTAAGAAAGTTCGTCATCGATCCTTTGAGATCGGTGACCTTGTTTTAAAAGAAAATCAAAAAAATACAAATGCAACTAAGGACCTTAAAGGTAAATTTGAGCCCAACTGGCTCGGACCATACATTATTACCGCTAAATTTGAATCAGGAGCATACAAATTATCTACCTTAGATGGTAAAGAACTTAAAGAACCCATGAATATTTTGCATCTTAAACGTTACTATGCATAAATTTGGTCATTTCATCCTTGTATATAATTGTTTAAAATATTCTCAAAATTTTTGTCTTATATTTCTTTCAAATTTATAAAAATCCAAAAACATCAAAAATATTCATAATCATCAAAAATCTTCAAAACTATTTATTGCATTTATTTATGGCACTTGTTAAATTTTTTGCTCAAAAACAAAAATAAAACCAAACATCAAAATAATGATAAAAATATAAAAACAATAATATGCTTGACTCTTTCGGAACTAAAACAATATAATGAAGAAAGAGAGAGTCAGTATTCTCAAAACTTCTCAAAAGTGTTTATATATATTTTCTTACAAATGTTGCAGTTATATGTTTCAAATTATTTTGGATAAATTAGCATTTATTTGGAATCCCTCACTTGCACACTCACAAAAATAAATCTCTTGATTTTATCTGGCATGATTACTAATCTCTCTTATATCAAAGTTCACAAAATTCAATTAAATAAAGTTTGAGCATAGAGAATTGATCTTGTTATTTACTTAAACCAAGCACATCTTTTCACAATAAAATGATTATATTTGTAATTTCTATGCTTTGCTACATAGTAGAAGTGGTTTCTTGAGCGAAAAGTTTCCCCGCTATCCTATCATGCACATGGTCTAGAATCTTTGAGAATTGGCAAAAGGACAAGCTCACCCCTACCCAGAATAAAAATCCCTTGCTCTACAGCTAATCCGAGCAAGTATCCCTAGCAAAGAAAAAGAGAAAACAAAAGTTCAAGAAAAAGAGAAAAGAAAAATGTTCTTTTATATCATTACAGCAATGTTCCAAGCATTATACAAAAGAATACAAAAGAAATACAAAAAGAAAAATAAGCAAAGTTCAAAAGAAAGCAAGAAAGCAATAAAATCCCTTTCCCTACCCTTTGAAAAGAAAAGAAGGGTTGATGAGCTTGAATCCCTGGAATTCTCAATTATTCAAAAACTGTGAGGTAAGCCCCATAACAGGTGGTTTGTGCCCAACCTGGCTTGGCCTTGGGTAACTCCTAGCGTGGTGATATGTCTGTCACATTAGCGACCTTCTTTTGTATAGACCTATGTCTCGCTTATGGATTAGCTAGCTCTTGATAATCCGATCTACATAGTAGTCTAGTATGGTTATATGCATCTACATCATGGTTAATGAACACTTATTTGGTTTCTTCAAATCACTTGTATCATATTATCTTGCTCAAAACTGGTAAATGCACAAAGCAATTGCACACACATTTGTATTTGAGAGATTATGTGTATCAATATGATAAATCAAGATTGGAAATGAATTCACATATGCACATGGGATTCCTTATAAATCTAACTTTTGTCTTCAAAATACTTTGAAATATTATTTTTGCAACTTGTTTGAAATAAATCAAGTACAGTTGTTTACCATAAAGACAACTATATAATAGAAAAATCAAAAATTTCTTTCAAAATATCCAATCAAAACATATATATCTGGTTGACTTTCGCGACGATGGTATAGTTCCAGAACTTAAATGGGAGTCTTATGCCTAGCGCAAGTCCTCCTCTTCATATTTTCTGTTTCTTTTCAACAATTACAAATCAACCATGCAATAAAACAATCTATCTCTTTTTTGGATTTTCGCGATGATGGTATAAGTCTATACCTACATATTCTATGCCTAGCGCAAACCATTGTACCAATTTTTATTCCCCATTTATTTAAAATCATAAAAACATATGACTTAAATCATTATGTTACACAATTATGCTTTAAAACAAACAAACACCTATTCTATTTCATGTCATCATGTCAAACTTCACTTTTGCAATGATGGTATAATTCCTAGGGAATTATCCAAAAAATTTATCATACTTAGGAATTTATGCCTAGCAAAAGTCATTTTAAAATATTTCATGCATAATATTTTCATGGAAATCTGAAAAACAAAATCATCATCACCTTCATTTTCATCATTGCACCAAAGTCTTAAGACAGTCTCTTAAGCACTCTTTTACTTTTAACCATATTTCTATACTGGGATTAGCTTGACGACCGAGTGAGCAGCGACTCCATGAAATGGTCTATAATAGCGACAATGTCCTTTGAAATTATTGTTAGAAGTCTCTTTTTATTTTTATCATCACATCACAAACAACCAATTTGTTACATCAGATTATTTCATTTAAAATCTTACAGCATGACATTCAAATTATAATATTTCCAACGACATAATTACATGAATTATCAAATCAATCAATCAATCAAAAAAAGCATCATAAGCATCATACCATTATACAAGTCATGTGATCAAAAACATATCTCATATCATATATATGTTAACAACATATATGTACATCATCAAAACTAGATTGGTATGCCACAATCTGTACCTCGGCATACTCAATCCTCTATCAACAAAAAAATAATAATACAATGTCAGTGCAACTCTCTAGCCTCGAGAGCCCCTCGAGCTCTCTGCCTCATCTCCTCCCCCGCCCTGAGGTGGACGAGGTGGCCCCATCGCAGTCTGAGTAGTCCTAGTCCTCGACCGGGACGTGGTCCTCGACGACCCGATCCTGATCGGATCTGCAATGTTGGTTGGCAGGGGTAGTCTATCCGCCTCTGGCACCAGCTGGTAGTACAATGTCTGGTAGAAAGTGAGTTGGGCAATAGCCCGTGTCAGCTCCCAGAGCTCGCCCTCCGCCCCGTGCCCTGAGGCGTGCAATCTCGTCTCGTAGCTGTGACACCTCAGCTCGGTGGCGTGCAGCCTCATCCTGTAGAGTCTGCACCTATGCCTGGAGATGATCTCTCTTCGCCCGAAGAGTAGCCATCTCGCTACTCTCTCCTGTGTCTATGCCCTTGCCCTTATCGGGCGATGGTGGCCTCTATGGAGATGGGGGTCTCGCCTCCCTCCTCTCCCTCTACCGTGGCCTCTCCTGTGCCTGTGGCCTCCTCGCCTCTCTCCCGTCGTGACCCTGGGCTGCCTCCATCGCTGCCTGGCACCGCCTCCCTATCCGATGCACAACCACATGAATCGGACCCTATGCCCTCGTCATCCGAGGAGGGTGGATGCCTACGTACCAGGCATCGTAGCCATCGGCTACCCCTGCATCATCACCATCCACTGGCTGGATGGGGGCATCGTTCGCGTCTTGGCTCCAGAACCGCTGCATGTCTGGCGCCCCGCTAACTATGGTGTTATCCCGGATAGTCCGAGAAAACTCGTAATCCCTCAGAGATGGGATCCCCTGCTACAGACCGAACTGTCTCAAAACTCGGTCATAGCGGTGGAGCTCCACCTCTCCTCTCTCCATCCGTAGCCAGACTCGCCTGACGTGAGCCAACTCTTGTCCATCCTCGGCCCACCCTGGATGCTCCCTCCATGGCCTCCAGGTGATCTGATCCGAGACTAAGTCATCCAGTAGCCTCCGAGACATAGGCAGGTCGATCCGTCGCTGTGACCCTCTCCGGAGCCACCAGTAGAAGACTCGGGGCCTCTCCCCGTCAACCCTTGTCAGAGGAAGCCCTACCGGCCTCCGCACTGCAATGTGCTCCCAGCACCAAACCTGTAAGAGCGATGTCATCACCAGACATCGGCCGCCCTTGTACATGACCCCATATAGGATCCTGTACAGTCGGCATAATACAAAATTGCCCCAAGAAAACCTGTACCCGTGGTCTCGCATATCATAGATCACATCTACGAGCATCCACGGCACCCTGCACCCGCTCTGGTGGCACAGCAAAAGTCCACCAACCACTCCAGCTAGCACCCGTGTGAGTCTAGATGCCCCAGGCATCTGGCGTAGTGCCTCGATGTTAACTTCGCCCTTCTCTAGGGTGAAGCTCGGGTCACCACACAGTCGTCCCATAGCATGGCCCTGATTGGCCGTAGGAGTGATCAATCGTCCTTGTATGGGGATTCTTAGAATCCTCCATACATCCTCTAGAGTGGGAGTCATCTCCCCTGTCGGTAGCCGAAAACATGAAGAACCCGGATACCACCTCTCTGCTAGGGCCGTCAGTAGCCCCATATCTGTGGATACCTGTGGCATCTCTGCCACATGCTGCAAGCCGGCCTGTGCCAGCTGATCTCGCTCTGCCTGTGTGAGAGCGGCCAAGTCATCTCTCAACCCTCCATACTTCCATTCCCTGCTCTTTAGTAAACCTCTCTGCAAACATAAACAACAAAACAACAAACAATCATTAATAAACAATTCAAGTAATTAATAATGCAAGTTAAAAGTTCAATTTTATGCAATTGATGATATCGCCCACTATTGGACGATATCGTCCCCAATTTGAGCAGAATCGTCTCCGATTTCGCAAGCCGAAATCGTCTCTAATTTGACGAAATCGTCCCCCTTTCGTCGATTTCGCCCTTGGGCAAAATTGACGAAATTGAGACGATTTCGTCGAAATCGGGACGATTTCGTCCCGACGACGTCGACGGCCCAAAAATGGCCGTGATGCTCAAAATTCACCTAAAAATTACCTACAAAGCATGTAAAATTAAATTAAAGCATTCTAGTTAAGTCTAGACTCTTACCCGTAGACCGCGTCGGACCTCTGTTGATCTGTGCGTCGTCTCCACCATTTTTGCTTCGGAGCTCTAAAAAAACCAGAAAATGAACAAGAAAATGAATTAGGGTTTTACCCTATTTTTCTTAATTTTATTCAAAAATAATTTTTGCTTTTCCGCGTTTTTACCTCAAACGTTCGATTTGGGTAAAAACACGGAGGGGGCACCATAGTAAGTCGTCGTACGATTCGACCAAGAATCGTCGCCTAAAAATGGGAATAATTTTTGCTTTCTCGTAGATCGAGAAGAACTCATCTTTAACGCATTTTCTTCGAAAAATTCGCTAAAGAGGGGGCAAAATGTAGCACCCTAAAATTGGCGCAGTAAAATTATAATAATTACATTCACCTTAGTAAATAATTTAAATTCAAATTTAACCTCCCAAACCGCCCGTTAACCGTCGGGTAATCCGTTTCCCCCTTTTCCGTGCCAATTTTAGAGGTTGTTTTGACCGTTTGACGATATCGTCGCCGATCAGACGATATCGCCCCAGATCTGACGATTTCGTCTGGGCTAGGACGTCCAGACGATCTTGTCGCAAAACTGATTTTGCAAAATTAGCTTCTGTTCCAACGGGTCTCCAATCCGGGCAGAAGCGTGTCTGCGCCGTTAGGGACCCTCCCCCGTTGGAGATCTCCCAAATTGGGATGATCTCCAACCTCCTAACTACTCCCCTAAGCCTATTTAATCCTAAGCTATCCCCTTAGCACCCCCCCTGGCTGAAATTCCCTGTAAACTGACTGTCTGCACGTTAAAACATCTCAAACTCTATTTTGCATTGGTTCTTTATCAATTTTGTTGTAGGTACCACCTTATTTTTCAGCCGGAGCAAGCATACATCGTCGTCGACGAACCTGTTCAGATCGGAGGCGATCTTGTCAAATGCGAGACGATTTCGTACTGATACGAGGCGATCTTGACTGCAGTCCACATTGAGGCAATCAGTGCCTGAAGTTTGCATTTCTCAACCTTTTCTTTGTTGTTTTCTTCTGCAAATTAGATAATTTATTCAGTATTTTATACTATTTTGCATTTGGAGTTCACCCATTTAGATTAAGTGCATAATTAAATCCTAATTATCATCTAATTAGCATGATTTATTTTTGTTTCTGTGCATAAGTTTCAGTTTGATAACACTGCTGTTATTTTATGTCATTTTCCTCTGTTATCATTGTTGTATTCTTTGTATTTTGCATCTAGTTTTTTGCAGGTTTCTGACGAATTCGTCAGATCTCAGATGATCTTGTCTGATCTCAGACGATTCTGTCGAATTCCAGATGATCCTGACTGCTTCAAACACCAGAATCTTCATCAGACATCCGGATCAGGTATTCTGCTTTTAATGTTCAGTAATTTCTCTGTTTTCTGTCTTTAAATCTGTTTCCTGTATTCATTAAATCTGCACTTTCATTTAGATTAATTTAGAATCATTTGGCCAAACCTAGGATATGAATGCTTAAGGTTAAAAATGAACACATCAAAACACATTCCAAACCTAGGCGTGGAAACTGCCATTAAATGTTTCCTGGTGAACCCACCATCCGTCGAAAAATCATCAAAATACACCTCCCTTGAGAGGCGGGACCTTCGCAAAGTCCTCTCAGTCCGAGGTACCGCACCATCCTTTTCCCATCCTCCTTCCGGGCACGGATCCTATAGCCTGAAGGTAAGGGTGTGAAAAATTTGGAGCGATACACTACCCATCCTTGGCAGGGACGTGTAGTACAAATCCTTACAACCTTAGGAACCAATGGTGATTTTTGAATTTTTGTTAGTGATGAAAACCACTATTGACTAGAAGGAATGGATGGGTAAGAGCTTGTCCTCTTGTCAATTCTTAGCATTCTTGAACCATTCACACAGGGGGATGAACAGGCTAATCTTTCACCTATGGTACTCTAGACTGCTTTGTAGTTTTCATCTTACATTCACACAACTTAGGAATTATTTTATGTGTGTTAATTTGTGTAGAGATATTACATAACGAGGCGTGACCCAAGTAAAACTTTCCCTTGTAAAATCTGTTCAACTTTGTATAGTTTTTGCCTAGGAAGTTAAAGACAACTGAATAACGAAAACCCTACATACATTAGGATGCAACTAACTATGCTAAAAATGGGGATGGTGTGATATGGGATGTATGCGTTGATAAAATTGATTTTATGTGAAAAATGAGAAAATTGTCGAGCAATGACGGTCTATGGTGCTTTTAACTTGTATGACCTAGCGAATATGCAATGTATGGAGGTGATGCGTAATGCAACCTATTTTTTTATATTTTGATATTTAAAAGTATGCATGAAATGTGTTGTTTTTTTTTTTTTTTTTTTGATGATTTTTATTGTTTTTGTTGGTTTTTGAATATTTGTGTTGACCAAGCGGTTATGGTAATCCTTGGAGCTTTTGTTTTGACCAAAGGGTTTATGGATACCTTTGGGGCATTTTAGGTTGACCAAGCGATTAAGGGAATCTTTGGAGCATTTTTTTTGACCAAAGGGTTTATAGAAACCTTTAGGGCATTTTGGGATTGACCAAGTGATTGTGGAAATACTTGGAGCTTTTGGTTTGACCAAAGGGTTTATGGATACCTTTGGGGAATTTTAGGTTGACCAAGTGATTAAGGGAATCCTTGGAGCATTTGGTTTGACCAAAGGGTTTATAGACACCTTTGGGGCATTTTGGGATTGACCAACCGATTGTGGAAATTCTTAGATCTTTTGGTTTGACCAAAGGGTTTATAGACACATTTGGGGCATTTTGGGATTGACCAAGTGATTATGGAAATCCTTGGAGCTTTTGTGTGGACGATGGCTCTCTAAATGTAGAATGGCCTCAAATGACTGATGTTCAAGGGTTCTAGCTCCTTGATTCCTTCAAGAGAGACGAGCCGATATGTTCCAGGTCCTATCTTACTGTCAATTACATAAGGACCTAACCAGTTTGCCATGAACTTGTCTCGGAGATGGGATGACAAATTAGAATTTTTCTGGTTCTCTTTTAAGACCAAATCTCCAACCTAAAAATCCCTTAGGTGAACCTTCATGTTATATGCTCTCTTAAGTCACTCTTGATAGATACACAAATGCTCGAGAGCATTGATGCATCGTTCGTCAAGCAACGTAAGTTGATCTAACCGGGCCTTTCGTGCAGTGTCATCATCGATGAACTCTTGCATTGATATGCACAACGAAGGGATTTCCAACTCAAGAGGCATGACAGCCTCGAAGCCATACACCAGTGAAAACAGAGTTACCCCAGTGGGCGTCCGAATGCTAGTGCGATAAGCCCATAGGGCAAGTGGGATCTGAATGTGCCAATCCTTATGATTATCTGTGATGGTATTTTTGAGGATGGTGATGAGCATTTTATTGGATGCCTCTACTTGCTCATTTGCCTGTGAATAATAGGGTGTTGAAAAACTATGCTGAATTTTGTACTTTGTGGTCAAAGCACGCACGTATTTGTTCTTGAAGGGCGTCCCATTATCCAAGAGGATCTTGGATGGAATACCAAAATGAAAAATGATATTATTGTAGATTAAAGATACAACGCCAAATAGAAATAAAGAAATCACAATAAAGGAATGCAGAACAGTTGTACAAAATGAATGATTTTTATTAATCAATGGAGTTTAAAAACTCCTTTTAAGTACAACAGGGCTTGTAACCCTTTTCGTGATACAAAGTTACAATTTGTGCTAGGGTTCTCTGAAACCCTAGTCGGCACAATGTGGTGGCCTCTCTGAAGAATATATCCTTAACCTCAACGAATGAGTGGGCTTCGTTGTATCCTTTGGCTCGGACCACTCCAGCTTAAGCACTGCTATCAACAAATCAGATCTACCACTAGAATCTTGCACACATTAAAATTATCAAAGAGTTAGAAACTAATAAGAGGGCTCCACTGTATGAGCCCTCAGAAACAGTATAAAACCCTAGATTTATGAAATAAAAATAAACGGAATGCAGAATTCAACAGCAGATTAATACATAAAGAAAGATTACTTGCTTTAGATGAATCTATACCTTTTCCTGTTAACACGGCGAGACCAGGTGGTGGCGATGGATGCGGCGAAAGGGTTTAGTTCAGAATTAGGGTTGCAGAAGACTCAGAAGACTCAGGATTAACAACAATAGCCAACTCCAGACTTAGATTAGAAAGATAGGTAGGTTTAGCCGAAGAGATAGATAGGGTTTGAGCCATCAAGGTGACTCAATTTATAATCTACTCTTAGGGCACACTTTAGGGTTTTAACGACACTTTGAACGTGTGGCTAAGATTAAAGTGGATCCAAGGGTAGAGAATAAATCTAGGTTGTGAAACGGATTAAGATGGATGGACGGATGAGATTAAATGAAGGATGGACGGCTCAGATTAAATCACTTAAACTTTATTTATATATATATTAAAATATTAAAAAATATATATAAATATTAATTTAAATAAATTTGGGGATGAAAAATGGCGAGAAAAGTGAAATTGGGCCAAATAATGGTGGGAAAGTGTGGATTTGGGCCAAATAATGGCGGGAAGGATGGATGACTAACACGTGGATGACAGGAAGGTATAGATGACTTACAAGTGGCTGGATTTTTGTGTCTATAGATGCCCCTTTTTGAGCTGCTTTGTGTGAAGACACAATGTAGCACAAAAACTTAAGACACCTGAAAAGCTAGATCAGACGCAACTCTCTCTCAAAACTAAAGCACAACTTTGAAGACCAAAGAATAAAAGAATATTTAAAAATTTTTAGCTTACCCCCTCAATTGGCGAGCAAGAATGGTTCTCACAAGCCAATTGGAAGAAATTCGGAAGATAATGAACCGTTTTTGCCCCAACGGTGAAAAAAAGGGTTGGTGCATGCACCATCCGTTTATGTCCCAACGGAAAAGGGGTTGGTGTACAAACCGAGAAAAGAATATGATTGAAGACGATATGAGTGATGTGAAAGATGGACCATTTTTTGCCCCAACGGTTATAAAGGGATTTTTGCCAAACTCTAAATTCCATGATCATGTAAGATGAATTCCACTATAGGAAAATTAGAAATTGATAACGGATGCCCCAACTCCTGTGTGTGAATCCATACTGTTGATGAAATTGCCTTGTTGGCACCATTGATATGCAGAGATGAAAGATGCATGAAAGAGTCCAGAACTCAGAGATGCTCCTAGTGACTGTATGGATAATTCCTCGGGTCAGAACCAATCAACCTAGGTAGCCACAATCTCTAGAAAGACTTAAAATAATGACGATATGAAAGATTGTCCATGTTTATGGCCCCATGAACTAGGCCATCAATGACAACTGTTGAGCAAATAATCTTGGTATGACGTCACTTGAAAAGTAGAATACCCAAAATTGATTTCCAATTTTCAAACAATAAAATAATTGATGATGATAAATGGTAAGTGTCCTTATGGTGGTTTAATCCTCTTACCGAATTGCATGGATTCAAATCGCTGCAATCACCAAGGTGATAGAATATACCACTAGATACGAGGTTTACTTTAATTTGATTTGGCAAAAATATGCATGATGAAAGAAGAATGAAATTGATGATAGATCAGAAGAATTGATGAATGTGGTTAATTTTGTGAAGGTTTTGAATATTTTTAACCCAATTTGTAAAACAATGATGAATGATGCACTTTTTGAGCGAAATGACAAAATTTGTGTCCAAAACTGTTATAACCTTCACAAAATGTTTTATTATGATAAGAAGAATGGATAAATTCAATTTGATGAAATTTGGAGGAGGTAAGCTTCAATTTTGTAAGTTTTGTTCATTTATTCAATATTGACACCAAACGTTGGTCTGCGTTTGTGGTTGGCAGAGACGCCCGCCAGTATTTAGGCGCTCTACAGATGCAGGACTGCGTCTGAATCCACCATGAAACACCCTACTGCATTTTAGGGTGCCAAAATCAGCTATTTAAACAGTTTCAGCGAGAATTTCGCTCATTTGTGCGTTCGAGCTTAAGAGAAGTGCGTCTGAGGGAGTGGAGTGAAGTGGAGTGAAATGTTGTGTGGGAGAGTGAAGCACGCGGGAGCTATGGCGGAGATGGGAGCGGACGCGCCAGTGCAGCCAGCTAAGGTATTTGTTCATTTAAACAAGTACTTATTATGTGTTTTTTTTTTTTTTGGAAAAATTTGTAACAAATTTTTGTTTTGTTGTTTTGCAGCTTAGGGTGTTACAGCCACGACACCGATTCTCCCCTATCATTTCGGGGATGAGGAGGTCGTTGTCCCAGGCAAACTGGGAGATATTGGATGCAGTGGGGCTAGCGGAGGCAGCCCGGTTGGAGGTAGTTCAAGAGGATGATGGGTACCTCTCAGCTTTGGTCGAGAGGTGGGATCCAGATCGAGGGACGTTCCAGCTCCCGACTGGAGAGATGACGGTGACGCTTGAGGATGTATACCGCATCCTCAAGGTTCCCATGGAGGGGGCGTGGGTGGAGGTTGGACGAGATAGGGCCACGAAGATGGCCAAGGTGTTTGGAGATGACTGGAGGGAGATCCGGACGGAGAGCGGGGGGATCCCATACTTGGCCATGTATATGGCCAAGGAGTTGGGAGCGGTGGAGGATCTGACGATGTTCGTGTTGGCCAACATTGTGGCCCCGAATAGCACCGGGTGCAGGTTCCCATGGAACCTGATGGGTGTAGTGAGCGAGATGCTCACTAATAGGGTAGTGTATGCCTGGGCACCCGCTTTATTGGTGCAGGTGTACCAAGAGTTGTATGAGGTTCGGAGATGGGGCCGGAAGGGCTTGGGTTGCAGTGTGGTGCTCTAGTGCTGGGGCTGGGAGCACTTCAGAGTGGCCCGACCAAAGGGGTTGCCATGGGCTCACTGGGATGTGAGCCAGGCTTATGGTATGATATGTCCAATGGTGGAGGAGAGACAGTCGAGTCATCCCGTGAGATCGGGGCAATGGTATAGGAGACTATGGGCAGACTTGACAGACGTCCAAGTCATTTCGAGGCCCCGACAAGAGGCAAGGTGGATCGGGGATGGAGAGCACCTGAGACGGGTGCGACAGGCCAGATGGGTAGTAGGGTGGAGCCACGATGAGGAAGAGTACATACAGGTGTCTCAAGTACTCTGCTAGGTCAGATTGAGGCAGGATGTCCCCAGTGAGCCAGTGTGCTACCGGAGGCATAGATCAGAGGGGGATTTGCCATGTGTCGAGCCATGGAGGGAGGTGGCAGAGGACGATGAGGACATGGAGATCCCCGATGTGGACGACATCAGGGTGACATCTGAGTATGCAACATGGATGGCCGTAGAGCCAAGGTGGGAGCCACCATTGGTGGCTGGTAGAGCCGGAGAGCCTAAGGCTTGGGATAGAGAGGGTGAGGGAACCACAGAGGTTCCCAAGCGCAGGGAGGGTCCCCGCCTTTGATCTGACAGTCGAAGGCAAAAGGGGAAGATGGCACAGCAGGCTATGGGGAGCGGAGATGATGGGGAAGATGGCGGAGAGGGCCTAGGAGAGGCTAGGGAAGTACCCCCTAGCAGGCATGAGAACGAGTTGGCGCAGCTACAACAGTAGATAGCAGAGCGCGATGCTATGCTAGCTACTTGAGACGAGAGGATAGCTTGGCTAGAGTAGCAGGCGATAGATCGGGATGCCCTGTTAGCTACTCAAGAGGAGAGGATGGCCCAGCTGCAATCAGACTTGGATGGAGCGACCAGGGTGCCCTAGGATGACAGGGTGATGAGACTCCAGGCAGAGCTAGCAGAGCGGGAGTGACGGCACGGGATAGACATAGCTAGGCTTAGGTCTAGGACTCGTTACATTGAGGCTCTGGAGGACACATTGCTTAGGCATCACATTGTGTTGCCTGATCCTCCATCCTCCTCTCTCTCTAGGCGTAGTGAGTCTAGGCACACCACCAGGTCTAGGGCTTCTACTAGGTCTCAGGGGTCCTCTTTTGATGGTTAGCTTAGTGCTTAGATGCACTCTTTATGAGCCTTGGTGCTCTATTGTATATTGTAGCCTTTTTGCATTCATTGTACAGTTTGACCTTTATACATATATATATATACATGGCTTTTATTTATTTGGTGTTTTACTCTCTTTTGTGTGAATGCCTATGTTTTTGTGATGCATTTTTTTATATGTTTTAATGTTTTTGATGCATATGTGATGGAATGGTATGCAAACTTATAGATGATTAATGCGAGACTAAGTATATAACATACAAATCTATGGATGATTAATGCAAGACTAAGTAAATGATATGTAAATCGATGGATGATTAATGCAAGACTAAGTAAATGAAATATGCACTAAGAAGCACTCATACTTTTAGATAGTTAGATTTAGCGAACTGTTATCATAATTGTTTAATCAGGGGCACCAAACTTGGTGGATTGTGAATGGATGACGTATGGAATGACATGAATATGGAAGAAGATATGGAGGAAGATATGGAGGTTGATATGGAAGACTATTTTACAAAGACTCAAACATGCTAGTGGTATCAAACAAACTTACTAACACTGCCTAATTCAACTAGGACCAAATGTGTGTGCATGCGAGTTCATTAACCAAATCAGAAGCATGGTAGTGACTCTAGGCAATCAAAAACCTATGTGTGTGCAAGTGTGTTCATTAACCTCATCTTGCATAAATTAGGTAACCCTATTATGGAGAAGACCCCAAAGCTAGTTTGTCCGTATGAGCATTCAGAGGTCTCTTTTTGAGGAGAGACATGTCGCCACACAATGAGTATACTCCACTGCGCCAGTCAAGCGTCTATAGCCCCGGTGAAGGTTAACTCCATAGTCCATGTTGTTTTAGACCTTTGTAAGCCTTGGGGATGACTACCTATCTGTATGACTGGACAAGTAGTACGATCCTTACAACTTATTTGGGATCAGTGGTGTGTGAAAAATGTTCATTTCCTTAGAGCTTTTGGGAATCGGATTCTCAACCGAAGTATGATGAGAATTTTACCCTATCCTTACTACTCTGTTTATATTTATATTTTGTTATTGCTTGTGATAGTGGTAAGAACCACTATTTTATGGACTATGTTTGCATGATAGGACAAACGAGGATTACCCTTTTCACTTCAAGGCACAACCCAAGGATGGTGTTATCTCTCTTTGACACAAGATGTTTTTAAGATGTGAAAATGTGATAGGTTCAAGACCGCTTTTGAAATCATTTCCCAATACTCAAGATTTTATTTAGTGTAATTTGTGATATGGCCCTAGAGAACTTTGACATGCATTTCGAAGTTTGCTTAAAACACTAGGAATGGCTGAGTGACTGAAAACATTTTGGCAATGTAAATATGTGCAAATGGAAAATGGGTGTACGAATGACAATTTGGTTTGATGGATTTTATGAAGGTGCCCCTGATTAAGGCAACATGACTTTTGCTTGACCAAATTTTATATCCAAAATATAGAATGGTCTCTAACATGATATGCAACTATGGCTGAAAATGAAATGTTATGGTTTTCAATGAGATGTATGCACATGAAATGCAATGTTTTTGAATGAGATGTATGCAACTAACAATGAAATGCAAATTCTTTTTATTTTATTTGTTTTTTTTTCTTTTCTTTTGTTTGTTGTACAAGCCATGTATATACATACATATAAAATTCAAACTATGCGTAAAATGCCCTCAAGTGTATAACATTAAGTGGTTTGGGTTCTTCCTCTCCCTCTAAACTGGCAAGTCTATAAGTTCCATTACCCACTCTTTCAGTGACCATATATGGACCTAACCAATTAGCCATGAATTTATCTCGAAGATGCGGCAATGCATTGGTGTTTTGTTGATTCTCTTTAAGGACAAGATCCCCTACTTGAAATTCTCTTATATGAACTTTGGCATTGTAAGCACGTTTCAATCGGTCTTGATAAACTCGCAAATGCTCTAAAGCATTGATTCATTTTTCATCTATGAGTGTGAGTTGATCAAGACGTGCTTGTCTAGCAGTATCATCATCGATAAATTCCTACAAAGAAATTCACAAGGAAGGGATCTCGAGCTCAAGAGGCATGATTGCTTCAGCTCCATAGACCAAATAAAATGGCGTTGCCCCAATGGGAGTTCTGATGCTTGTTCTGTAAGCCCATAATGCTAAGGGGATTTGTGTATGCCAATCTTTATTATTTTCTTTAACAAGTTTATTAAGAATAGCAATTATGGTCTTATTGGAAGCTTCACTTGTCCATTGGCTTGTGGGTAGTAAGGAGTTGAGAAACTATGTTGGATATTATACTTTTCGCAAAGAGCTCGAACATCCTTATTCTTAAAAGACTTGTCGTTATCAAAAATAATTTTAGAGGGAATACCAAAATGACAAATGATATGGTGAAGTATAAACTCCATAATTCTAGGACCTGTCGTACTGGCTAGAGGAACAGCTTCAACCCACTTTGTGAAGTATTCAGTGGTTGTAATGATGAAAGTATGTTGTCCTGAAGAGGCGAGTGAAATCTTGCCAATTAAATCGAGACCTCATTGTGAGAAGGGCCAAAGGCTTTGGATGGGCTGTAAAGCTTGTGATGGTATATGGATTAAATTAGCGTGTTCTTGACACTTTTTACATTGTTTAACATATTTGCAACAATCTTGTTCCATAGTGGGCCAATAATACCCCATACATAAAATACGCTTTGTAATGGCCATTCCACTAAAATGACCACCACAAGTACCATCATGGGCTTCAACAATAGCTCTATGTGTTTCACCTGCTTCTAGACAGTGGAGGAGTACTCCATCATATCTACGTTTATACAACACATCCCCCAAAAGAACAAAACAAGCTGCCTTTTGCTTAAAGCAGCGGTGGGCAGTTCGAGACAAATTAGATGGGAGTGTTCCAAACTTGAGGAAGGCTACTATCTCACTAGACCAAGGCTCATATGGATCCGAATGGATAAAGCAAACATATTTTTCATCCTTAGACTCAGCACGGACAATTACAGACTTAGAGATTGTGGAAATGATTAGGGGATGTACCTCTCCAAGGGAGTCCTTTGGAATCAATGATCCAAGAGAGGCCATGGCATCCACAAATCTATTATTCAAACGAGGCAAACTAGTGATCTCATACCAATCAAACTTAGAGAGCAACTTCATTGCTACATCATGATAAAGCTTAATGGTAGGTTATTTGGCTTGGTATTCTCCTGTAATTTGTTTAACCACGAGTTGAGAATCCCCAAATATCTAAATATTCTTAATGCTCATAGCTATGGCTGATTGAAGACCTAAAATTAAGGCTTCATACTCTGTTGTATTATTGGTGCATTGGAAGTCTAGTTTGAATGATAAAGGGATGGGAATCCCTTGAGGTGTATGAAACACAACTCCAACACCTTGACCTTTCGCGCACTTAGAGCCATCAAATAATAGCGTGATGTCAACATCTTCCTTCGGAATGATGTCCTCTTCTTGTTCAGTGATAGCAAATACCGAATCATCTAGGAGCTCAATAATCAAAGGATGATCACTAGGTAGTGGAGCTTTTGCAAGTTGATCGGCTATAACTTGACCTTTAACAGATTTTTGGCTAATGAATTCAAGATCGAATTCAGTAAGCAACATTATCCATTTAGTGGTACGAGTGTTATTATAAGTGTGAGACATCATATAACGTAGAGGGTTTTCTCTAGCTATGACATATGTTGTATGGCTAAGCATATAATGACGAAGTTTCTTAGTGGCAAAAACCATTGCTAAGCATAACTTTTCCACATAAGAATATCGGGTTTCATAGCTTACCAATGTTTGACTAATATAATAGACAACTTGCTCATGATTTTGTTCATTCTTTTGTGCAAGCATTGTCCCTAAGGCAAAGTCCGTTGCTGAGATATAAATATTGAAAGGGACCCCCGGACGAGGCGGAGCTAAGATCGGCGGAGACGCTAAATACTGCTTGATGTCATCAAAGGCTTTCTGACACTCATCTGTCCATGAAAATTGTACCCCATTTTGTAGTAGGTGGCAAAATGGCCTACATTTATCAGAAAGTTGTGCAATAAAGTGACAGATTGAATTAATATTTCCTTGCAAACTACGCAACTCCTTCAAATTAGTTGGGGGACACATTTCCATAATGGCTTTGACCTTGTTTGGGTCCACCTCAATACCTCGTTTAGAGATAATAAAACCTAGGAGTTTGCCTGAGGTAACACCAAAGACACATTTCTTAGGGTTCAACCTTACTTTATGCTCTAGAAGTCTATCAAAAACTTTTTCCAATACATCAAAATGCTCTTGTCGAGTTTTAGATTTTGCCAATAAATCATCCACATAATCTTCGATAATCTTATGCATATAATCATGGAAAATATAAGTCATGGCTCGTTGATAGGTTGCACCTGCGTTCTTAAGGCCAAAGGGCATCACCCTCAGTAACAAAAAGTTCCCCAAGGTGTGGTAAATGTTGTTTTGTGTTGATCTTCAGGGTTTATTCGAATCTGGTTGTATCCTGAAAATCCATCCATGAACGAAAGCATTTCATGACCAGTGTAGGTATCGACAAGAGTATCAATGTTTGGAAGAGGAAATTCATCCTTAGGACATGCTTTATTTAGATCTCAAAAATCGGTGCAAACATCTATTCCCCCGTTAGGCTTGCGAACGGGTACCATGTTAGAAAGCCACTCAGGATAATCAATCGGGACGACAAATTTAACATCCAAAAGTTTTTGAATCTCCGATTTAACTATGAGGGCCACGGTAGGATGCATTTTCCTAAGTTTTTGTTTGACAGGTTTAGCCTCTTTTTGTAAGGTGAGGTTATGGACAACCAAATTAGGGTCTAGGCCTGGCATGTCTTTGTAAGACTATGCAAATATCTCCTTCTTTCGCTTGAGTAGAGCAACCATTTGCTCTTGTTCCTTTGATGATAGAATTTTAGCCAGTTTCACAATTTGGGTGCCATCTTGGTCTAGACTAAGGTCTACATCGATAGTTTCTTCAATAGACATGTGGGAACCTTCCTCAAGCTGATGGGGAGTAGGGATCAGATTTATGTCATCTAAAATGTCATCAAGCTCCTGTGCCTTGCTCTCATCTATGTCTGCCTGGAAAACCTCTGGCTTAGAAGATGAAGGTGAATGTGGAGGTGAAGGAAGAATGTAGTTGGCGGAAGCCCTTAACAATTCCTCAAAAAGGATGAACTCTAAAATAGATGGAGAGGATGAAATCCGATCCATGCCAATCAGGATTGGGTTGATCAGGATTGGCTTATCCGGATCATATGGATTATGGAGTGGTGTGAATAAGTCTTCAAATTCATTGTCGACTTATGGAAGAAAGGATGGGCGGAATGGAAGGGAAAACCGGTGAAGACCTCGGAAGACCTGAAATGCAAAACAACATAGTTTTTCAGTTTTTTTTTTTTTTTTTTAGTTTGAGTTTTTTTTTTTTTTTTTGCAGTGGTGAAAACCACTATTACACACATACATAAAGCAATAAAGTATTTTTATATATTTTGATTTTTTTTTTTTTTTTTTGGGAATTTTCTGATTTTTTTTTTTTTTTTTTGGTAGTGGTAAAAAACACTATTTTAGTATATACATATAATACAGGTTTGGATTATGGCTTATGGATGTGGCGGAGGGGGTGGTTCACCTCGTTCTTGTGGAAGAAACAAGCAAAAGATGGCCTCTTGGAGAGGGAACAATTGGAGATAAAACTCGTCTTGTTCAGTGAGGGTAACAATTGGCGTCGACTCTTCTTCAGATTCATCACCATTTGACATGACATCAAATTCTTCATAGGCTTCATCTTCGGATTCATCGGGGTGGAGGATTTCTTCTTCTGAATTAAGATTAATGCTTTGAAAAGCTTTTTCAAAAGAAGAAAGGGATGGAAGTGGTTGGTATCCCAGACCAAAACGCTCAGTGGGTCTCTGGTATGGCATATCGATGCATTCAGTTACCCCTTGCTCGTATCGACCTAGGCCAAATTGCTGCCAATTATGTCTGTGGAAATAGCGAGAGGGAAAAACCTCCATCCTTTCGATATTGGTAGGGATTGGATGCTTGGGTTCTGGTATGGTGGTAGGACTAGAATATGACTCTATTCCCCCATATACAAAATTAATGGAATTTGGCATAGAGCCCATGTTATAAACCGATCCAATGGATAAATGTTGGTCATGTGGACGACCAAAATCTTTAACTGTTTGCACATTGAACGGTGTGATGTGGACATCTTGGATGGCATACTCACCAATACCTACATCAGTTAGATGGACCTTGACTTGGGAGGGAGATGGACTAGATGATGGAATGGAAAAATGTGGGATAGAAGAATTGGAAGGATTTGGTTGGGTTGATGCTTCACTGACTTGTGAAACATCAACTGGTGATGGTTGGGAAGATGGAGGAATAATAGGTGATGTTGAAGAAGGTGTAGAAGAAGGGGGTAATGACGTGGAAATAGATGATTGGTCATGGCCACATGTGCATGTGGTCACTGATGAAGAAGAAGGAATATTAAGAGATGAAGAAAGTGGTGAATGAGATGGAATAGTGAAAGAGGAAGATGATTGTGATATGATGGGTAGCCCCTCAGGAATGGGAGCTTTAGAAGAAGATGGTATAGAAGAAGTATATGGGGTCAAGAAAAGATGAGTGGATGACAACACAATCTCATAAGGATTTGAGACATAGTTGCAATGTTTGAAGGGTTCAGTGTCAGCAGGTACACAATGAACCTGTCCCTCATATACATACTTCAGACATTGATGCAGTATAGAAGGGACACATCTCATCTCCCTAAGCCAAGGCTGTCCAAGCAAGACATTGTATGCCATGGACCCTTCTAAGATGTGAAACAAGGTATGCAAATTTTGGGCCCCTACCTCAATGGGCAAGATAATCGTGCCAACCGTGGAAGATAAAGCATCATTGAATGCTTTAAGAGTAAAAGTTGACTTGGTGATAAGGGATGGCGACAACTCTAGATGACTCAACGTCGATGTTGTAATGATATTGATTAAGGAACCGGTGTCAATTAAGACTCTCTTGAATGGCTTGTGATCGATCTTGGCCATGATATGCAGTGGAGGATCTATACTTTCGGTTGACAAAGGTTTGATTTCAAAATCATAGAAAGTGATGGAGGGCTCCATGCATGTTTGAATACTCCCCACAAAGTTGTTGAAGGCATTAGTATCTTGAGTTTGAAGCTCGATTGACTTTAATATTTCCATTAATGCCTCTTTATGCGATGGAGATTGTTGAATGAGGTCATAGATCGATAACTTGGCAAAAGCCATTTTTAAACTGGTAGTTAATCGGCTACTCAATGACATGATGGGTCGTTGGCGTTGAGTAGAATGATTTAGCGGTTGTTGAGAAGTACTAGCACGTCGTTGGGTCACTGTTACCTAAGGTGGACTGGGAGTTTGTATAGGTGGCTGTGATTCAGCCTGATTTGGTTGGTTTGCCCTTTGACCCTGGGTTACTACGTTAATAGTACCCATAAAACCTTGGTATTGTTGTACATGGTTGACTTGATTAGGAGGAGTTACCTGAGTTACTCCCCCTAAAGTTGTTGGAGCTTCCTCCCGATGTGGAAGGGGTGTTTGAAATACACCAAGATTTTGATTTTGTTGGGCTAAGGGGCTATCCAATTTAATGGCTCCAATCTCAATAAGATCTTGGATCACATGTTTGAAAGCTGTACAATTATTGATATCGTGTCCATTTTGCCTATGATAAGGACAAAATAGGTACTCCTTGTAATATTTCCCCCTTCTAGATGGTTCTAAAGGTTTAAACTCAGGTAAAGTTAACTGATTTGTGCTATATAACTTGTTGAATATGATCGCATATGCTTCATCTAAAGGTGTGAACTATCGCTTGGGATGATTTTTTTGCCAAGGTCGAGTTTCCATAGTTGGCTCAGTATTGTGAGCTGGTTGAGGAGGGGCGGGTACCGCATGATAAGCAATTGGTTGCAGTTGACTTTGCATTACTTGTTGTTGTTGAGCCATTACGGGTCGGCTCGCCACCACTTGATTAACTTGGTTAACATTTGAGGCTGTACTAGCTTGTGCTTGTTTGTTTTGGCCATAATTATTATTTCGTTGTTGGCCCTTTTGTTGCCATTATTTTCTACGGGATTTTAAAACACCCTCTTGGACTTTAATGTCTTCTATGATACTTGCTTGGGCCAAAGCCTCTTCAAAAGTCCTGTATTGTTGTAATTGGAGTAACCAAGAGATAGGTTTTAGACAACTCTGGATGAACATTTTGGTTAACTCCTCCATTGGTAGGGAGAATGGCAATTTATTAATGATAGCCCTCCAACGGTTTCCAAAGTCATAAGCAGTCTCATCGTCATGTTGCTTGAGCTTGTATAAGTCGGACAATGAGACTTTCCTTTGTATATTTAGGGAGAATCGTTCTAAAAATAGATTAATCAATTGCTCGTAAGCATAAATGCTATGGTAAGCTAAATGATTGTACCATTGTACAACATCTCCCCCTAATGTCTGAGGAAAAGTTCTGAGCATAAGAGCGTCATTATTTTGGATTCTAAAGCGAGCATGCATGAATGAGCTCACATGTTCATGAGGATCCTCGGTTCCTCAAAATTTGTCAAACTTTGGTAATGTGAAATCGATCGGATATGGCGGTGAAGGTACCGAAGGATGAATTGGTTGATTGATCAACGACCTTAGCGTAGGTTTCTGACTAGATGAGCCAGGCATGTTGAGCATAAGTTTGTCAATCTGTTGTTGTATAGCATGGAGTCGAGAATATTCATGAAAATTTTGATTCATTTGATGATTATGATGATGCAATGGAGGAATGGAAAAATGATGAGATGGGATGAAATTGCCTGGATTAAGCGGTGTGGAATGGACAGGTTGTTGGTATGGATGATACCGAAAAGAAGGTGATTGGGGATTTTTTTGCTTTTGTTGCTAAAGAAACTTGTCGAGGTACTCCCTAACCTTATTAATTTCTAACCCAAGGGATGTGGGATGATTGGATGAAGGTGGAGGGCAGGCTGCCATGGTAGTCACAAGAGACTACGTAGCAGGGGCAATGAAGGTGGCTGAAGTAGGCGGTACCTAGGAAGAAATAGTAGACTGTGCCCCAGGTAGGGTGAAACCATAAATGGTTTGGGAAGAAGAGGGTTGAAATTGGTCATGGCTAGAGGAGGTTCCACCAGCCTCATAGAGAGAATTGGTGTACACCCGGATAAATGGAGGAGAAAGTGGTCGGGAAGACACTACATTTGTCTCCAAAGGAGGACAATTGAGCATCTGGTAAGATGTTGGAGATGAATTCGGCTGAGCAGATACAACGTTAGCCTCAAAAAAAGGGTTAGTGTAGACCTGAGTGAAACCAGCGGGTATGGTTGATGCAATATCCTGCTAAAAAACAAAATCTTGAATAGGGGAATCTTGGATTGGCTCAAGGACATAACCAGTGCTATATCTTAAGTGATTTTGCACTTGGGCCATATCAATGTGGGTAATATGACAGGAATTGTCTTCCTCCATGGGCATGGCCATGCGATAGACGTCAGAAGGACGTAAAAGACCTGCAGGCGAACCTGCTTGAAATTCACTAGGATAAGTGGTCATGTTGGTGGTGGGGATGTTCTGTGAATTATTCATTTGATTATTTAGATTTAACACTTTAGATTGATTCCTTGTTAAGACCATAACGCAATAAATCTAAACAAATTCAGAAAAGAAGAATGCAAAACTTGAATGATAAATTTACACTAAAGAAATTATCGAAAACAGATCACAACCTAGGTTTCAACCAATGTGTCTTACCTGCGGTTAATTACTTATTTTCTGATCTTAATCTGTAGTAAATTTTAAGTGTCCGGTTTATGAGTTTTGCATGTGATCTAATCTTGAATTATTCACAAAAAAGGTAAAAACTATGGCTAGGAAAGGACAACGAGATTCTTATCGGTGATGAAATCTAGCAAGTTTGCTCGGGGGTGACCTATGGTGTCTAAGGTAGAAGTTTAATGGATGGAGATGAATTCCACCGTCACTAAACTTCAAGCAATACCTGGTGATGAAATCTAGATATTACTATTTTAAATGCAATATGAAATGCAGTGAATTTTATTTTAAGTGTTTTAGTTCTAATGAAATGTATACATACAAAGCTATAAATCAAAAGTTCTAATGATATAAGCAAGAGGCCACTGAAAATATGTCATTTCCTTTGAAGAAGTGGAGTACACCGTTTAAAACCCCCTACCTACCAATGATATCAGATATCAAAGGAGCAACCGGAAGGTTCGTCCACTTCTCTACCTGGAATCACCCAATGGCAGGAGTACTATTGACATCCAATCAATAGTCCTACTTAGATAACTAAAACAGATAATTCATAGCTATTCTAATATGCAGCTAGGTATGCAATTTTTTTTTATGCAAGCAACAACCAATAATGCAATGCAAAAAAATGTAACTAAAAATGTAACAAAAAAAATGTATATACAGCTTAAATGTTCTTTTCCAGATTACTTAGTTTTTGTTCATTTTAAAGCAATGATCTGAAAAAGAAATAGAATACAGTAGAAAAACCAAAAACATAAAAAGTACAGTTTAACAAAGAAAAAAAAAACGCACTTACTCGGAAGCCTAAGCTTTTTCTATAAAACTGCCTTCAAACGCCCAAGGGAGTCTGCGCAGGATGAAACACACCTCTGCATTTCAGATCGGACTTCCAGACGCCGCTCTGCATCTGCTGTGTTTTCTGCAAACTCCTCAGAAACCCTAGTTCGCTGGAACAACGAATTTCACGATTTCCAGAACCTGCAAAATAAAACAAAAATAGGAATAGATCAGTAAAGCAAGTATTAAAAACATGAAACCCTAGGGGGTCCCACCGTGATCGCCATTTGTAGATTAAAGATACAATGCCAAACAGAAATAAAGAAATCACAATAAAGGAATGTAGAACAGTTGTACAAAATGAATGATTTTTATTAATCAATGGAGTTTAGAAACTCCTTTTAAGTACAACAGGGCTTGTAACCCTTTTCATGATACAAAGTTACAATTTGTGCTAGGGTTCTCCGAAACCCTAGCTGGCACAATGTGGTGGCATCTCCGAAGAATGTATCCTTAACCTCAGTAGAATGAGTGGGCTTCGTTGTATCCTTTGGCTCGGACCACTCCAGACTTAAGCAGCTGCTATCAACAAATCAGATCTACCACTAGAATCCTGCACACATTAAAATTATCAAAGAGTTAGAAACTAATAAGAGGGCTCCACTTGTGTGAGCCCTCGTAAACGATCTAAAACCCTAGATTTATGAAATAAAAATAAACAAAATGTAGAATTCAACAACAGATTAATACATAAAGAAAGATTACTTGCTTTAGACGAATCTATACCTTTTCCTGTTAACGCGACGAGACCATGCGGCGGTGATGGATGCGGCGAAAGGGTTTAGTTCAGACTTAGGGTCGTAGAAGACTCAGAAGACTCAGGATTAACAGCAATAGCCAACTCCAGACTTAGATTGGAAAGATAGGTAGGTTTAGCCGAAGAGATAGATAGGGTTTGAGCCATCAAGGTGACTCAATTTATAATCTACTCTTAGGGCACACTTTAGGGTTTTAACGACACTTTGAATGTGTGGCTAAGATTAAAGTGGATCCAAGGGTAGAGAATAAATCTAGGTTGTGAAACAGATTAAGATGGATGGACGGATGAGATTAAATGAAGGATGGACGGCTCAGATTAAATCACTTAAACTTTATTTATATATATATTAAAATATATTAAAATATTAAAATATATATATAAATATTAATTTAAATAAATTTGGGGATGAAAAAATGGCGAGAAAAGTGAAATTGGGCCAAATAATGGTGGGAAAGTGTGGATTTGGGCCAAATAATGGCGGGAAGGATGGATGACTGACACGTGGCTGGCAGGAAGGTATAGATGACTTACAAGTGGCTAGATTTTGGTGTCTACAATTATGCAAAATAAACTCCGCAATGCAGGGTCCAGTCATAAAGGTTAACGGAATTTCTTCCACCCACTTGGTAAAATACTTTGTGGCTATAATGATAAATGTATGATGACCCGATGATGCAGGGGAGATATTTCTGATTAGATCAAAGCCCCAATGTGAAAAATATCAAGTTGATTGGATCGCTTGCAAGGCCTAAGAAGGTACATGTGTCAAATTGGCATGATGTTGACACTTCATGCACTTATTCACATATGCACAACAATCTCGCTCTAAAGATGGCCAATAATAACCCTTACAGAGAATGCGCTTTGTGATGGCCATACCGTTGAAGTGGCCACTGCATATACCATCGTGGACTTGGGTGATCGCCAAAGTGGACTCCTGCTAGTCCAAGCAACGAAGGAGGATTCCTTCATAGATTCGATGATACAAAATGTCTCCTAGCAAGACATGTTTTGCTGCTTTCTGTTTGAATGATCTTTTCATGGCTTGTGTCAATCCAAGTGGAAGAGTACCTAACTTGAGGTAATCCCTTAGGGGTGTGTACCAATCTTGCTGATCAGAAACCTTGATGGTATGAACAACCAATCCCTCTTGAAGTTCATCCCAAGAAAAAGCTCAGCGGGAAAGAACTTGTAAAAACAACATTGTGTTGCTACTAAGAGGGGTAGGGGAAAACAAGGACCCCCAGTTGGCTTGAGTCAAACAATCTTGGATTTGAGAGAACCTATCCGGAGATGGTTCAATCTGGATCAAGTGGATTCCTGGTGTGAGGTCAGAGCTTGCACGCTCCATCACGGGTTGCGATAATGTCTTGACCTAAATAGTTGTCATCTCACCGGAAGGGTCTTGTGGGATTAGTGACCCCAAGGAGGCCATAGTATCCGCAAAATAATTCGATGATCGAGGTTGTGCCTCAATGTTGTACCATTCAAGTTGTGCCAAAAACTTATCCACAAGGGCTTTATAGGCTTGCAAAACTAGACATTTACATTGGAATATCCCATTAACTTGATTGACAATTAACAGCGAATCACCAAAGATATTCAATCATTTAATGTTCATGGTGACTGCTATTTGAAGACCTATGAGCAAGGCTTTGTATTTTGCATTGTTATTGGTGCATGAGAAGTCTAATTTAAATGACAGAGGCATCAAAACCCCTTGTGGAGTGAAGAATACAATTTTTGCACCACCTCCTTGCTCACATTTAGAACCATCAAAGAATAGGGTTATGTCAGCCTATGACTAAAGCTCATCAGAATCTGGTGATTTTGAAACATGGAAGACCCCATCATCAGGTAGTTTAAAGGTCAGAGGTTGATCATCTTCAAGAGGAGCCTCTGCCAGTTGATCGGTGATGACTTGACCTTTTATAGATTTTTGTCCAATGAATTCTATGTCAAACTCTGTCAACAACATGATCCATTTCACCGTGTAGCTACTATGATAAGTATGACTCAACATGTATCGCAATGGATTCTCCTTAGACACAACATACGTATTTTTATTCAGCATGTAATGGCATAGCTTCTTTGTAGCAAAAACCACAGCCAAGCAGAGCTTCTCGACGTATGCATAGTTAAGTTCATAACTGACCAGGGTGCGGCTAAGATAGTAAGTAGCCTATTATTTGTGTAATTCATTATCTTTGGGACAACATGGCACCCAGTGCCACCTCAGTAGCTAAGATGTATAAGTAGAATGACACTCTTGGTCTAGGTGGTGCCAATACTGGCGGCGAAGCCAAGTACTATTTAATGTCGTCAAAGGCTGACTGGTACTCGTCATCCCAATGGAAAGCTACCCCCTTGTGTAATAATTTATTCATGGGTCAGCACTTGTCAGATAACTATAGTTGCCACAAGGGCAGATACACTCAGATACCTCCTATTTTGAGTCTCTATACTGATCATCCCTACATACCCCTGCATGGTGCAGCTCTGTGTGACCTCATTAACTTGTAGGGTTTTTGCCTACGAAGCATGAGCAAGCAAGGGGCATTTAAATACCTCTATTTGTTGATTGCTTTGTGCCACGAGATTATCCACCACTAGTGTCTTGTTATCAATTAAGTCTTGCACCAAGCCCTTAAACTTCCAACAAGAATTTAGGTCATGTCCCTACCGTATGTGGAACCTATAGTACAAGTCCTCCCTATATTCCTTAGGCTTGGGAGCGTTGGGGTCTATGGTTTGAATCTCTAGCAGGTTGATCAAATTTGTCACTAACAAGTGGTCAAACAGGGAGTCCCTAGACTCTATGTAGGGTGTGTATTATCACCTAGGGTGACGCTACTGATTCTGCTCTTGCCTTTGATTTTCTCTATCATAGTTTTTGGGAGGCATCACCTGATAATTAGCCTTTTGGGGCTGTGTTACTTGTGCAGGCTTAGGGACATTTATAGCAACTTGATTGACCACAACATGTTTCTGTTGCATGGTCCCTATTTTAGTGTTCTTAGTCCACTCTTTTTTCTTAGGTTTGGCTATCTCGCCATCTTGTATATTGATCTCTTCAATGATCCTGGCTTGCGCTAGAGATTCTTCTAAGGTGGCATATTTTTGTAGCTACAATAGCACAAAGATTGATCTCAAATAGCTCTTTGAGAACATTTGAGTGAGGTTATACATAGGGGGAAGGTAGGGCAACTTTGAAAGCAAAGTCCTCCATCGATTCCCATAGGCTGCCATGGTTTCCTCATCATACCGCCTAAGGTTGTCTAAGTCACTTAGTGACGCCTTCTTCTTGGTGTTGAAGGTGAAGCATTCGAGGAACGCATCCACTAACTAATCTAAGTTGTTAATGTTGTGCTTTGGTAACTGAGTAAACCAATCCGAGGTAGGGCCTGTGAATGTGGTTATAAATGTTCTTAATAACAAAGCATTATTGTCCTGAATGCCGAAGCATTGGCTCAAGAACCTCATCACATGCTCTTGAGCATCCTCCTCACCTCTAAAGGTTACCAATTGAGGCAAATTAAAGTGTTCAGGGTAAGGGGGTGCTGGTATGGACGGATGCACAGGATGACTATGGATTTGGCATAAAGTGGGCTTTTAGGGCCCAAAATTTTTGGTCTCCATAAACTCCAAACACTCTAGTAGCACTTTATATGCATATGAAGATTTAATCTCTTCCTCTTTAGTTTGCTCTCGTTGTGGGTTATGGGAGACTTGAGGTCTATAAAGGGGTGGCTAGATGGCAACCCCTCCGCCTTGGTAGGGCATTTCAGCCTGCTCTTCTTCTTGCTCATACTCCTCGTAAGCTTCCTGAGGAGTCTCTGGACAAGACCTATGACCCTAGGTGGGTCCCTGTGGAGGGTACCCATTGTTGTTCTAGGGAGTGGCCTCCCGTTCAGGTCTAGGAGGTCTCAAAGGAAGCACTTGGTAAGGTCACAGAGACCTATATTGCACCAAGGGACTATGCCTCTCATACGGTTCTACTATTTGGGTGCGAGGGGTTGGAACCCTCTCTGGCATTGGGTTATGGAGTAGCTCATCTATTTGGTGCCGAATGCTCTCTTTGCTAAGGTAATATAGATGCTCTAGCTGATGCTGGTCTTGCTCAAGCCACGTGATCTACGCTTGGTGAGCAACATGTTTGGCGATGGCCAGGTCAATTTGTTCCACCATATTGAGCCTAGGAGGCCTGGATGCCTCTCCTATGCACTTACCTTGGTCTTGATGATCCAAGATCTCAATAGGTCACTTCCCTCTATCAAGGTTGGTGGCATTCACCCAAGGATTTGGCCTTATTAGGTGATCATGGTATATAGTAGGTCCAGAGGTGCATGGCTCCCATGTTGTATATTGCTCTTGAGGAATGTAATGGTCTTCCTCGTGCTCCTTTTCATATGTGTGAAAGGGGCAGGCAGAGTTGGCTCGTCCTGCTTGAAGATCCTTGCGCTCTGGGTTCTATCTATTGGTTCTAACATAGATGGGGGATAAAGGAGGGATGCCATAATCATGTGGCCTCTCCTCATGGACCCTACGTTGCTCTAGCGCTTTGTCACATGGTGGCCACTCATAACGAGCTTCTAAGGGAGCTTTCCTGTCTATGTTGAGCACCACATGTAAGGAATCTTCCCAAAAGGGGCTATGATGAATGGGCGTGTCCCTCAAAGGGGTGCCCCTATAGTTCCATTCTTACATGGAACGATGTGGACTCTCTTGTGGGTCAGTACGCCAAGGCAGTATGACCAAGTCCTTAGGGCTGTTGTAGAGATGACTTGTGCCCCCTTGTACACTTTCTATAGCTTTCACCCTTGATTGGGCTTGGCTACGGGTGTACACCATGGTGGTGTTTTTCTACAAGATATGTAGGTTTTTATCTCTTTTTATGATTTTTATGCTATACTAAATAGAAAAGAGCACACACACACACAAAGTAGTGATTATCTCATTTAAATATTGAGAGTGTGTCTTAGACCTAGTTTAGTGTGTTTTGGTTTTTGATTTTTTTTTTAAGGCTTTTGTAAAGAACGTTTAAATGCAAAATGATGGCTCTTATGGCTCCCAAAATTGGTTGCCCCTTCGATATACCATTGCCAGGCCGATATACCAACCTCTCTATATACCCGCCCTTACATGAGGGAAACTATAGGTACGTGAGAGAAGATGGTACATGGAACATAGGCGGTACGAAAGGGGAATCACCCTATTTATGACACCTACCATAGAAGACTTATCCCCGTGCACTAGGAATCACCCCAGCTACACTCGTTCAACTTTCGTCAGGATTTACGTCTAGCAATAGTAGCGATCGGGGTAATGGATGCAACATTCAAGCCAAGGTGGTGATGAAATCCACCGTTGGTCTTGATCAAGGGCTAGGGTTTTATGACCAGCACCTTGGTTTTTAATTTTCCACATGGTGTGTGGGGTTCTTTTTATTTTTCAAAAAGGAAACAAGCAAACAACAAAAATAAAACTTTCCCTAAGCAAACAAGTAATCCAAAAATAGAAAATTGAAAGCAGAAAATGACAGGGGAAGTTTAGAACCCCTACCTCTTCCTGCCCAAATATTCTGGCTCTGAGTCTTTGTCTTAAAAATGTGTAGAGCACTATTCGTCCCTGGAACAGATGAATAATAGAACTGTATTCTTCACAGGGTGGGGCACATTCCCATTCATCCCTGGATGAGACGAATTACAGCTCTGTGTTCACCACAGACTGGAACGAACAACAGTCTCGTGTTCGAAAAAAAGATACCTGCAAGCAATAGCAAGTTTTGATAAGATTTATGATCTAAAAAAAATAGAGTACAGGGTTCCACTATGATCACCACTAAAAGCATGAGGATACAGAAGCAAAAAGGAAAGCAAAGATGCGATGCAAACCGAACTAAACTCGACGCAAAATCCTAGGAATTGAAAGTGCTTGAAAAGGGGGAAAGCATGAACGAATCAAAAAATTAAACTCAAGCCAATAAAGAAGACAAAAATTTTTATTTATATGTTTCATAACTCGGTTACAATTCGCCTCATCCCTTTTCAGGGGCTAGGAGTGTTTAAGTATGCATTCTTGTTACATCCATGGATGCCCTTCCTTCTTCCACGTGCCCACATGTAAAATGAACGAACCAAATGTTGCCACCACTTGTGTTGATGAGTCTTGACTCCTTTCTGCTCCTTCTACATCCATACCCTATGTTAAAAGGAACAATAAATAGTCAGTAGCACCTGTGGATAAAACAAAGCATGCAATCCCCAAGCCTACGATAAGTGAATGAGAAAAATGAATTAAAATATGACTAAAATGAATCCAAATACTCTAAAATTTTTATAGGGGCATCAAGAAATCACCAAGAGGGCACTACAAAAATAATATTTGGGAAATTCCTCGCCGATTTGAATTCGCTCTGGGGAGGGACGAATTTACCTGCAACAAAATGTCAAAAAGGTACTGTCCCAAATTTCCTACCTAGGAAGCTCCAAAAGACCTATAAACTTGGGGTTAGCTAATTGGGGGTATTTTGGGAATACCCAGATGGTCATATTTTCCCAATTTGGTCTCTATCAATGGGAATTTTATGATGCTACCTGTAGGTTAGTAAAAGCAAACGAAGATAGAAACATGATCAAAATTGTTCAAAACGAGATGAAATTTAAATGACAACCTATCTAAGAATCATAGAATTGAATGCAAAAATGGAAGAAATAAAGTATACCATAGATTTCCCATCGCTCTGAAGAGGGGCGATTAGGACTATAGCAGTGTGGGAGGGGGCGCCCATGGGGCAGGCCGCCCACCATTTGAGGCCTGATTTTGGCACCAATCCACTTGGGATGGGTCCAAAAACTCTTGTGGGGTATTGTCAACAAATTTTATGGGATATTGTGGCAAAATTTTGGGTTTGGTTCTGGATTTGTGCTTCCAATAACCACCCTATGACCTCCTCTCCAAAAGATATCAAGGATGTGAAAGACACAACTCAAAAGGGTGTGGGTGTGAAAGTAAAACGGTAGCACTTCATTGCTCAAGAAATGCTCCTTCTCTCCATCCTCTGGGGTGAGGAAACTCACCAATTTATAGACCTGGAGGTCTCTTGAATTGGGCATGCAAAGGCACCACTTGGAAATCATGCCTTCCCAGAAGGAAGGAGATTCCTCCCTGAATAGGGACTTCATGACTACCCTTGTAACAGCCTCTAATGCTCAAAAATGCTCACCCACACTCCCATGCAATGAAGGAAGCGTTAAGTGGTGGATTTGAGCTACCATTTGTCAAGATTTGACTTTTTTCCCGTCAAACCTGCAATTCGCCCCACCCTAAAGCGAATTATGAATTCATCCCTAGGTGGAGCGAATCCCAGTTTGAATTTGTCCCTGGGTGGAATGGATATTGAGCAAAGTGCCTGAAGGTGCCAAAATGATTTTTGACCTTTCAAAACTATTGTGAGAGTGGTTAGGACCACTGTTTGACCTCTGGTGGCTGCCCTTGGGGCTGTGTGTGTCAATGCAATCAGTGTTTGCAATCACATAATCGGATTGGTCATGTTTTGGTGTCTACAAATAACATAATATCAATAGAATATTGGCTATACATATATTTGTTAGGATCATATAGAATATTTTTATATCATGAGTAAATATTATTTTCTTGTTATGCTATGGATCTTGCTACCCATCATATATTAGTAAAATTGTAATACCTATATATTTGATGCTATACAACATATAAATATCGTAATAAAGTAGAGCATTTTGTCATGGTCCTCCTTTGATAGTAGTAGCATGTTCTATATAACAATATCTAGTAGAATATCCCTCACTTTTAAAAATAAAATAAATTTAAAAAAGAATATGTGATGTTTTCCAAGCATGATTCCATTTTAAAAAAATAGCATGGATAAGGAGAGTCATTTAAAAAATTGTGATAAATATTTGAAATATGAAATTCATCAAAAATACTAAAAAAATCTAAATAAAGTTACCATCGATGGTGGAAGCCATCCTTACCGAGAGAGGATATTTGCCTTTCTTACAAAAATTTATCGGAAGTGATTATGAATTGACCATGGCCTTTTTGAGTTGTTGGGAGGAAGGGAGAATCACTGTCAGAGGTAGGGATTTTATTGTGGATACAAGTTTTTTGGTGATCATATCTGATTTGCCTAATTTGGGAAGACATGTAAGGTAAGAAAAGCATAACTAGGAGGTGGAAGCCAAGGAATTCCTAGACAGACTTAAGATCCAAAATTTGGCAAAAATAGGGATGACTAGATTTGATCTCCCTTCACCCTAGGATAAGGTTATGAAACCCATAATGGAGTTCATTACCATTGATGATCCTGATAAGCAATTGAGGAGATTTCATTTGGCCTTTTTCAACTATTTCAAAGACAAATATTATGAACATCCCCGAATTCCTATTTAGGTCCATTCATTATTCCATTGAAAATTGTAGGAAGAATAAATGGGCTGATCTCGCTTCCCGCCAAAGTTTGTTCAAGGTTATCTATTCTCATCTCCTTGCACACAACCCTGCCACTCCCTTAACCAAGCCTTATCATTTTGTGTATCCTCCCCTCGTAAAAATTTTGCCCCAATGAGAATACCCTGAGAAATATGAATCCTTCACCCATTTGCCAATACCTTCAAAAAAAAGGAAATCCATTGGTTCTAACAAGGATGAGGAGGCATCCAAAGAAAAGAACCCTAAAATTGAAGAACCGGTGGGTTCTACAAGGAAATATATCCGTCTCTGTAATAAAATGTGTATGAGCCAGAGCATGTTCCATATGGTGGACTCTGATGATGAGGAAGACTTCACTATGGAACATTTGATATGTATATAATACAAATATCTATGAAATGAGTACTTGAAATAGGTGAATCCTTTTATAGTTTTAAATAAATTTTAATATATCACTAAAAATAGAATATTTTGAATATAAAATATGGGTTGAAACAATTATCCCCTTACACCATTGTCCCCTTACAAAATCATATGGAACTTCAACCAATAATTATGTAGAGGCTATGATATTTTTTATATGGATCAAGTTTACCATCAATACTAGATGAAAGTATTTTCTAGTTGAGATAAATTATAAAATTTAGGATGAATATTTTATCTTGTAACACATAATATGATGTATTTTATTGTAGAAAGAAAGTAGTTAAGTATTATTTCCCCCACCCGCACCCTTAGAGGAACATTAACAATATCTTTGTTATACAAGAATATGCAGAATATCTCCCATAAATAGAAAATCATTATATAGTCTGGTTTACCTATTTTAAAATTAAATGTTATATTTCTATGATGGATGAAGTTGTTATAGAGTGTCAAAAAAATATTTATTTGATATACTTATTAAAGGAACGTAGATGTTAATATTTTTAAAATATTATAATAAGAATGTCTCGTTAGTTATCATAAACAAAGAGTTAAAAATGATATTAAAATCATATATAAGTTCAATAAATAATTAAATATTAATGCTTACTGAAGAATATGTGCAAATAAATAATTAAATATTAATGCTTGGGTTATGTCTTTGTAGTGTTCTGTTGTTTTTATCTTGTTTGTGTTTTGTTATGTGGTTCTTGTGTTTTTATATGTGGTTTGTGTTGTGGTTTCTTTTATCTTATTGTGCGTGTTTGGTTGTGCTTTTGTTTTTGACACACTCAAGGAGCATGTTTTTTATTTTATTTTATTATTATTTTTATTATTTACTTATTTTTAAATTGGTTTTGTGTGTTTGTTTGTTCCTTGAGTATGTCAAAGGTGGTATACCAGGACCGAGTCCTGGGTTTTTTTGGTAGAATGGATACCCCTGCCTCCTTGGGTCTTACCCGAAAGTGGCATCGCTTTTGGGATGTTTTCCACAAATATAAAAAAAAAGATATTTGCAAATAATGTTAAAATATATGTTACACTTATGCATAAAGTATTAGTAGTTATCTTAAAGGTCATTTATATTAGGATAGAATATGTAAATAAGTAGGTTTAATTTATGCAAAGGATGGAGAACAAATTTAAAATGTTAAGATTATTATACTTTATTTAAAATTTATTATTGAAATTTAATTTTTAAAATTTAATTTAATTTTTTTTTGATGAAAAAGCCATTATATTAATAAAATAATGTTTAATCATACAAAAAAAGGTGGGTGGGATTAGCACACGCCATAAACCAATATATTAATCACTGTGGTTAAGATTATACAAGAGTGTCAGAAACAACCCACAAACTGCCAATAACAACTGTCAAAACAGTATTAAATATGCATTCAAAAAGAAAGAAGCCAAGAAATTACTGCCACCTGGAAGGGGAAGGAAGATGCACATGACTCATAATGCAGGGTGCATTCCCCCAATGATCCATGAGGGTACGCAAGTACTATAGCTTCACCTTTATGACCCTAATTCCTGCTTCTCGCCTTCTGACTTCACGTAGGCTCTTTGGTACACCTAGTCCAATTTTTAGGCTGCTTCTTCTAGGGTTTTGGTAAGATTAGACAGAGCCATGATTTTTGAGTGTGACAACTTTTAGTTCTCCCGTATTTTTCCTTCTTCACCATATGTGGTGACTTTACCTGGTACTACACTATTTGATCATTCACCTATTTTATTCTCGATGGCAATGTTAAACTTTCAACATAGAGTGCATTCTTCACAGTTTTACCTAAATGTTTCTTTTTTCCATAGCTTTAGCATGAAAGCTCATATATGCCGCATTTGGAATTTTTGTTGGAGCGAATCAATAATATTGCATTGAACATGAATAAATAATACAATGCAACCCTAAATTAACCCATAGTTATCGGGTCTAAGAAACAACTTAGGACCCAAAATAACGTAGGTTAAGTTAGGTCTAACAACCTAACAATATACTAACTAAATAATGGAATAACGTATATTAATAATATACGCTAACATCCCCCCTTATTACATTATTTGGGTAATAATATAACTACTAGCTATACTAATATCCCCCCATACAACAATATTTGGGTAAAGTATATAACTGCCCCAATATAGTGAAGAAGAATAAGAGAAATGAAAGAATGGTGGCTCGTGCTTTGTCTTCGGCTCTGGCTCTGGCTCATGGCTCTGGCTCTGGATCTAAGCATACCTCTAGAATTGTACCTTGAGGTCTATCTCGGGATCTGCCTATGAAACTACCTCTGGATCATTGCCTCTAGATCTTCCTATAGATCTGTCTCTAGAAATTTTTCTTTGGATCTATCTTTAGGTCTATCTCTGGGTCATTATCTCTAGGACTGCCACTTGGTCTATCACTGGATTTGCCTCGGGGTCTACCATAGGTTTTATCTTTTTTGTAGAAGCCATACAACATTTCTTTCATCATGGTCCATTGTGTGAGATCTGTCCATCCACAATCAATATGAACCTTGTTGGCCATTTTCACTTTGTACCAACAATTGGAAGAAGAGTGATTCATACATCCACATGAATCACAAGGATGTAATCTCCAACATCTAGTTGCAACATGTCATGTCTTTCCACAATGACTACAACAATTCTTTTTAGGAGTTGTAGGAGATTTAGGTTTTACAAACATAGAATTACTGGTACTTGCATGTCCAGTATAGCCAAGGCCTTCATTATTTGCCCTGACATTTAGCATTATAGGAGTTTTAATGCCTTGTTCTTGTTTACCTAATATCTCACCATTGAATCCCATTTTCTTCATCATTTTGGAACCAAATACTTTGGTGTGTTTTTCAAAACACCCAATTTCAACATCTTCATCAATGCTTTTAACAATATTACATTTTTCACTATTGATGAGATTATGGAGCTCTTTTTGAGGAGGTTTAGTTGTTAAGTCACTAGTGTCATAAGAAAAATCTGCTACTGAAATGAGATCACCTGTGCTACAACTAATATCTACCATAGAAGGTATGAGGTCGCCTGTATCACAACAAGCATGTGCCACAATGGGCTGAAGGTCACTTGTGTCACAACAAGCATTCGCCACAATGGGCTGAAGGTCACTTGTGTCACAACAAGCGTTCGCCTTTAGGACCTCGCTTTCCTTATTTATTTCCAATTTACATTGGGCATGGTCAAGTGCAACAAATACCAGGTATATGCCCCTTAGAACGCCAATAGGAACTTGAGCACCATTTTCTTGAAGGTCTATACAAGACTCAAAATCATCGAGGAGGGCTACTAAACCATTTTTTAGTGTGAGAAATGTGCCCTCCTCATAAAAATCCAATCCATCCATCTATGGTGGAAAGTATGGGTCTTTAACTGATTTAGAAACATCAGTTTTTAGGGCTATCTTTTTATTTGATCTACCCATTTTTAAGGTGTCGGTCTCTACTGAAAATGCACATTTTACAATAAAATTTTGCAAAATAATTTGACTAAGGTGTCGATCACTGCCAAAAATGCATCCTTATAAGTCTTCCCCCCTTGGTTTTACAAAAATTATATCTCCCCCGTAGGACAAAAAATTGTAACTTAGAAAACCACAAAGGTTTTTACAATGTGAGGTAAGAAATAAATGTTTTATCCCCTCTTGTTGCAAAATATTAAGGTGGAAAAATTGACCTCAAAGGTATATATATATTTTTTAAATTTAATTTGGAAAGTAAAAAAATAAATGATTAATGAGACAATTCTAGTTTTAAATAAAGGTTTCTTAATTAAATTTAGAGGTTGGATTTAAATTTAATTAAAAAAACAAATATTTAAATTAAAAAAATTGAAACATTAAAAAAATATTTAAAAACAAATCAAACAAAAAAAAAAATTAAAAATTGTTTTATACCTTTGGGGCTGTCGGTGGGATTTGAACCCCCGACCCGCTAATGGGCTGCGCCTTAGTTTTCAGAGGCCTACCACACTGACTAGCACTACCAGTGGGTGGTAAAGTGCATTTTGTGCTCTTTATATTGGTCCCTCCACCTGGACTATCCACGAACAGGGCCTCCTTCAAATGAGCGGCGCTCTACTCACTCCCGATAGCACTACTTGCTCTAGGTAGCTATCTCCTCCAACGGTGGTAAACCAATTTTTTAAAAATGCCTCTTTCAACTTGCAATCAAACTCCACGCCTGGATAACCACTACGCTTAGTCTTTGGCCTGGGCATTCACTAAAAAATGCCATAGATCGACCATTTTCTATGACATTCACGTAGGCCAAAGACATTCACGTAGGACCTTCACTAAAAAATGCCTTAGATAGACCATTTTCTATGCACCGAGTATCACCGTTGTTGAAAAACAACAAAGGGGCCAAAATTCTTGAGATCAAGGAGACGTCGCCTGCAATGAGGTGTTGGTGCAATTTTTCGTGGCTGAATCTTGATCGAAACTACAATTTTTTTCGTCTGCTATTTCTCTAAGGATCGTTCACAATTCAACACAACGTCAAGTGTCAAATTATCAAACAAGATCCACCTCTTGGGGCATGCCTTTTATGCCCCATGATAAGATGATATCGACGACACACAAAAATGTGGATCTCTGGCATATCGAAAAGCCATTTCAATCGCATTCAAATTCGGCTTCGGCTTTGACTTTGACTTCATCATGGTGTTTGTGGGTGGGGAACACAAACCTCTATAGGGAGAGGGTGAACCAACATGAATGACGTGAGAAACACCTCCTGCACTCACACTAACAAAGAGCATCATCACTTCTAATGTCATATCTACGATCAACCAAGATTCTTCTGATGATAAATGCAAATCTAGTACCGACTACCACAACCATAATCACATACGCTGCATTGCAACTTCTTCGATCCCTTTTTATAGTAGGTCGTATACGTTTCCAATCAGCCATTGCATAATAGTGAAGATTGTCTACATTCTCTTCTTGAGGTTGTCCACCTTGTTTGTGGCAATTGTCAATCAACTATTAAAGAAACTCTATCTTTTGTGATAAATTTTGTTTTAAATTTGTGACTCAAAATATTTTCTTTCTATCATGTTTATCTAAATTATTTATTTTTTAAGGAAGCTATACTATTTTTTTTAACTATGGGTAGATAAGAGGCCAGCCTTATTATAATTTGAACTTAAATCTCTTGTATAAAATCCCAAATACAGACTAAATTGATCCCAAAGGGGCCAAAATATTAAGATAAAACCTAGATATCTTAATCATACCACTACAATGTAGGGACATAAATTTTTAGTATTATGTCTATATTTATATATAGTACAATATTTATAAGTATTAGTTTCATATGTTTCTAGGTGTTATTAAGTTCAATTATAGTTTTTACATATTTAAGGAGAACACATTTTAACATTTAAAATAAAAAATAATTCTTGAATTATAAGTATATTGTTACCATTTCTTATAAATTTAAAAGCAACTAAAATTTAAGGATATCATATCTTTTAAATTTAAATGCAACTAAAATTTAAGGTATGGACAGACAACATTACTTATAGATAAGTATTAACGTCAATCACTAAATAATTAAATGAACTCTTATTTTTAGTTTTGGAAATAATAAATATATTATTTTAAGTATTTCTTAAATCGTATTACTAATACTTATTTAAAATGCAATCACTATTATTTTTAATCAATAAATTTTAATAATATAAATATTATTTGGATAGTTGTTAATAATATTTTATCACAATTATTGAATAGAAGCTAAAGTCAAAATTAATTTTTTATTTGAATATTTAAATGGATAGATAATATTAAATTAAATAATCAATAAATAATATATTACTAGTTATTCTATTACATGTATGATTAAATGTTACTAAGAATGAACTGAAAATACATCTTGACCAATCTTAACAGTTATAAACATAACCTATATGGAATATTAGGCTTATATGTTAAATCAAATTTAAAAAAAAATCAAAACATTATAGAGCATAGATTTACTTTGGCATTATTTATAGTATTTTTAACATTAAAAAACTTTACTCCTCATATGATACATTATTGATCGTTGTGGTATTTGCTAAGAAACTCGTAAATATCACAATGAATGATAACATTGTCCTTACTACTAGTATTTATGTTAGTATTATTAATTGTATTATTAATCAATAGAATTTATAATTTCTATGCCAATATAACAAACATTGTGATGATTTTCTTATACAACCTCTTTTATGTGGTAACATTACAAACACCATGTTCCTTAACTAATCATGGTCTTCTTAGGAAGGATTCACTTGCATGACAATATCATTTATATGGTGTGGGATTCCTTCATTAATCTTGCCTTTAGTAATCTATTCTATTTAATAACATAATATCATTAGCATATTGGCTATACCTATATTTTTTAGGATCATATAGAATATTTTTATATCATGAGTAAATATTATTTTCTTGTTATGCTATGGATCTTGCTACCATCGTATATTAGTAAAACTGTAATACCTATATATTTGATGCTATACAACATATAAATATCATAATAAAGAAGAGCATTTTGTCATGGTCCTCCTTTAATAGTAGTAACATCTTCTATATAACAATATCTAGTAGAATATCCCTCACTTTTAAAAATAAAATAAATTTAAAAAATAATATGTGATGTTTTCCAAGCATAATTACATTTAACAAAAATAGCATGGATAAGGAGAGTCATTTAAAAAATTGTGATAAATATTTCAAATTTGAAATTCGTCAAAAAGACTAAAAAAATCTAAATAAAGTTACCATCGATGGTGGAAGCTGAAAGCATGAGGATACGGAAACAAAAAGGAATATGCCAAGCAAGATGCGTTTAAAACCACACTTAACACTAAAAGCCTATATATTGCAACATGCATGAAAAGAAAGAACATAGACAAATCGACACAAGATAAAAGCAATATGAAATATGCTGCCATTTTTATTGATATGCTTTCAAAGTTGTGTTACAATAAGTCTCCTTCCTTTTTAGGGGATAGGAGCGTCAAATATGTTTCTTTATCACATCCATAGATAGCGGTCCTTCTTCCGCGTGCCCACATATAAGATGGGCGGACCAAAATGTCATTGCCACTTGTGTATATGATTGTTGAATCCTTCCTGCTTCTCTAATGTTGGAGACCTACATTCAAGGAAACAGAAAAGATTAGTAGCACCTGCAGATAGAATAAAGCGTGTATTTCCCTAGGGCTACTGTTAGTGTATGCATGAAAACATTAAATCGATAATCAAATAATATCAGAAAGACCTAAAAATTTGACAGAAGCTTGAATATGATGTTAAAAGAGCATTGCAAAAGGAACAGTAAAGAAATTCCTCATAGATTGGTATTCGCTCCGGGGTGAGATGAATTAACCTACAATAAATTGTCAGAAAGTACCCTCTTCAATGTCCTATCTAGAAAGCTCCAAAAGACCTGCAAACTTGGGGTTAGCTAATCGGGGGTGTTTTGGGAAGACCCAGAAGGTCAGATTTCTCCAATTTTACATCTATCACCCAGATTTTTTTGGTGCCATCTGCAAGTTAGTAAAGGTGAGAAATGACAAAAACCTGGTCAAAATTGCTCAGAATGAAATGAAATTTGAACTGTAACATATTTAGCATATCTAGAATAAAATGCAAAATAAAAACTAAAGAAATATATCATAAATTTCTAATCATCCTGGGGTGGGGCGAATAGGACTGTGACAGTTTGGGGAGCGCCGGGGGCAGGACGCCCACCATTTGGGACACTGTTTCAGCACCAATCCACTTGGGATGGGTCCAAAACTCTTTATAGGGTGTTTTCGACAAATTTTGTGAGTTGTTATGGTCAAAAATCAGGTTTTGGGTCTGGATTCGTGTTTCCAATACTCACCCAATAACCTCCCTTTCGAATGAGAGATTAAGGATGTGAAAGCACAAATCGCAAGTAAGTATGTAAATTGGCAGCACTTCGTTGCTCAAATGCTCCTTCTCTATATATCTTTTGGGTGGGAAAACTCCCCAATTTATAGACCTTAGGGTCTCCTTGTTTAAATTGCACATGCGAGGGTGCTACTTGAGTTAACTGTCCTATTTTCAAAGAAAAGCTAGTTCCTTGATTTAGAATCTCCTTGCATGAGGTCTCTAAAATAAAGACATGCATGACTAAAGTCTCTCTTCTTGAATAAAAGCTATTCTTCACAATTGCATGGCATAAATCCTTAGTTAACTGGCGGAGTTGCCGAGATTTGACATTTTTTGCCAATCAAACCTTCTATTCGCCTCACCCTGGAGCGAATGCTGCTATTCGTCCCTAGGTGGGACGAATGTCAGTTTGTATTCATCCTAAGGTGGGATGAGCAGAGAGCAAGGTGCCAAAAAGGTGCCAAATTGACCATTGACCTTAAAAACTACTTTTGGGAGTGGTTAGGTCCACTCTTTATCCTCTGGGGTTTGCCTTGGGGGCTGTTTGTGTCAATGCAATCAGCACTTATTGTCACATAATTGGATTGGTGTTGTTTTGGTGTCTATAGATGCCCCTTTTTGGGAAGCGTTGTGCAAGGCGCAGCATCGAGCAAAAATAAATAACCAAAGCACTAATGATTAGTGTTTCTTAGTAACCTAACCAACTCTTGATGCCCCAAGTATGGAAAGGGCATGCATTCTAGAATCCTTGCTGCGGATGAGCTAAGGAACTTAATTCAAGTGTTAACCTTTTTCGGTGAGGTGTTACCTGAGCTTGGACATTGATCAGTCATGAATAGGCAAAGGGCGCAACATTTTGTCTATGGGAACCTTGAGTTCATGATTCATGAATGCAAAGTGTTTGATCAGCTTGTGATTATTGCTTGTTTGCTGCCCCAAGCAGGGGTGTGATTGTCTTTTGCAATGATACTTTGAATGTGTGTCATTTCCAGGATTGGGTATGTTGTTGTTGATTGGCAACTAAGTGTGACTACCCCCTCAAGCGATGAATCGATGAGGGAATGACCAACATGAGAAAAGCGATGAGTCTCTTGACACAATATGACTTAGGTAATGGTGCCTTCAGTTGTTTTCCATTAAATATGAAAGCAGTTTCCAAACATTCTGACCTATTTTGGATGGGTTTGAACCCTTTTTGTGACGCATTTCAGAGCTAAAATTGGCAAAAATCCGTCTTCCTATGGAATGGTATGGATATGGTAGCCTTATTAGGGAGTAGGATAGGGACAATTTGTGACCCCAATGTCTATTTTGGATGCCAAGAATGTCAGGCACAAATGCACCTTCGTTTGGCAATGTTATTGCTATTTTTGGTTAGGTTTGGACCCTTTTTGGGACGCCATTTAGGGATGAAATTCTCGAAAATCCGTCCTCCTATGGAGCGGTCTAGCTATGGTAGCCTTATTAAGGAGTAGGATAGTGAGGATTTGTGACCCCGACATCTGTTTTGCATGCCCGGAATGTCAAGTGCACAAGCACTCTCATTGGACAGTTTTATTGCTTTTTTTGATGCATTTTTGTGCAGTTTTTGCTATTTTTGACATTTTTGCTCTGTATTCGTCCCAAGGTGGGACAAATTCCTATTTAGTATTCATCCTAGGATGGGACGAGTGCTAACCAGAGTGCTCCTCCCAGGGGGGAACGAATACAGGCTCCAAAAAGCCTTTTTAAAGGCCAAAACTAAGTTTTGGGCTCATTTGCACTTGTTTTTCTTGGCGATTTGGAGCTCTGATGAGGAGGAGGTCAATTTTGTGAAGTGAAGCACTGCCAAACTATTCTTATGACCATGATTTCACACACTGGATCGAGCGATACTAGTGAGTGCCCTTCCTCTTTGTTAACTTGTGTCGCAGTTGGAAAACCACAAGTTATTTATTGTGTGTGTTTTTGTTTATCAAATTTAAAAATGAAACCCTAGTCTATCAAAATTAACACTGAACGGGAAACTTAGTAGAACCCGAGGTAAAAAAAGATCAAAATTTTAGTGGAAAACTGAGCTAGAAACTGAGTTTAGAACACAACTTAAAACGTCGTTGAACCTGAATTGAACCAAGATCAGAACTTAGGTTAAAAACGTAGGGTAAAACTAAGAGGAAAATGTAACTGGAACCCTAGTTAACTATTGTGTTTGTGGTGTTAATTTGCCAGTTTAAAGGTAAAAACCCTAGGTCTGACAAATGATTTTTTGTGACTGTTTTTGTTTGTTTTGCAGTTAGAGTTAAAAACCCTAAAACTGACCAATGATTTTTTTTTTTTGTTAATTTATCAGTTTAGAGTTCAAAATCCTAGGTCTGACAAATTAGGTTTTGTTTTTGTAATTTTTTTGTGGGTAATTTATCAGTTAGAATTAAAAACCCTAGATCTGAAGAATTACGTTTTTGAATGTTGTTGTTTTTTGTGTAATTTATCAGTTAAATTTAAAACCCTAAAACTGACAAATGATGATTTTTTTTTCATTGTTTTAATGTTTTTATGTTGTTTTCTTTTGCAAGTTGTGAAGAGCCGGTACTAGGTGCCTACTGTATTCATTGAAGTGCATGCAACACTGACTTTGGCTAACTAGGATTGGCTTGACGCCCTTGGGCTCAAGCAGGTGACTCGACTAGAGTCGGTGGTCAGGGATTGGGCCTATCTAATGGCCCTGATCAATCTGTGGGATCCCTGGACCAACACCTTCCATATCCCAATAGGGGAGATGATGGTGACCTTGGAGGATGTCTATCGAATTCTTTGAATTCCAATAGATGGACTGTCAATCCGGATGACGCCATGGGATCGAAGGATAGTAGTACTGATACGCTGTTTCGGGCATGGGGAGGAGTTGGGTGTGGAGAGCCCAGTGGAGAGGGCAGAGATCGACTGTCATATTGGTGGCATACTGGTTCGATGGTGGCTATAGAAGGGGGTGTTGGGAATGAGGCATGCATTACTCATGGGCCTCATTTCCAACATGTTGCTCCCCGACTCTTCGGGTGCGAGGTTCCCATGGAACCTGTTGGAGGTGGTGTTCAGGCTGGTGGAGTGTCCTACAGATGCACCGATGATCATGAGATGGGGATAGACTCTACTGGCATAGCTTTATGATGAGTTGTACGAGGTCCACTATTGGAAGTGGAAGGGGATTAGTTGCAGCTACTTGTTGCAGTGCTGGGCTTGGAAGCACATAGCAGTGGAGAGGTCGACGGGGTTGCCTTGGATGACTTGGGCAGATATGGTAGACCGAGAGATTGGATATGGGGTACTATGGTAGAGGTCAGAGGAGCAGGGTCAGATTCAACGATGGGCAGGTGCAGCAGGGCACTATGTCGATGCATTTGCTTGGCTGACTCTAGGGGAGGTGTTCTGGTGCCCCTATCAGGACTGTCCAACCTGGCATGATGCTATAGAGTGGCTTCAACAGGTTCGAAGGGAGTGGTGGCTGATTGGGAGGCATGGGACTGAGCAAAAGTTGTTCTCATATGGCTAGGTTACATGATAGTTCGGGGTGCACCAGGGGATGCCTGGTGAGCCCATGGTCTATCGACACCTAGAGGATGAGAGGACTTTGGATCGGCCAGTCGTTGCACCACTTGGAAAGGATTTAGATATGACTATTGATGTCCCAGATGTGGATGACGTTAGAGTTACTGCCGAGTATGAGCAGTGGTGGACCTTGCAACGATGGCGAGGTGAGGGGTCTCTAGGCGGGGCAGAGGCAGTAGCAGTAGGGGATGAGGGTGCAAAGGCACCAAATGAGGATTTGGGTGCTTCGCTGGATGATGCGGAGATGGTGGAGGTTGAGGATGCGGGCAGGGATTGGCGAGGATTATGGGGTTTCAGACCAGCCATAAATGCAGGACACCCAGGAGCAAGGGAAGCTAGAGCAGGCTGTTGTCCCAGATTCATCGAGGCCTCAGGTAGTGTCGGAGGACATGGAGGCAAGGTTGCACACTGAGAATGCATGATTGATGGGGCTACTACAGATGTGAGATGGGGAGCTGGGAGAGGCTTTGCAAGAGAGAGATCTCCTATGGAATCAGCTGGCAGAGTGGGAGAATGCATGGGTTGCATCCCATAAATAGGATGGGGATGCTGATGCTACATAGGAGAGGGAGCTCTTACGAACGTAGCTAGCACAGTGCGATGACATAGTAGCTTACTACCATCTATGGGAGGTAGATTGGGATCAGCGGGAAGCAGATTGGTATCGATAGGAGGTAGATTGGCATCAACATCAGATGGATATGGAGGGAGAGATCATCCACCTTGGTGGGTGGTTACCTGAGCCTCTTGGAGGTGGCTCTTCGTGTCGGATGAGAGACAATGATACTGAGTAGTAAGCATTGTCTTATCGCAGGAGGCTAGATGAGGGGGTCACTAGTATGCGTGATGTAGGGGCGAGCAAAAATCACCCTGAGATGTCCCAGAGGACCCACACCATGGGGGGTAGTTCCCCTCACACCGATCCTATGTGATCATGGTGGCTGACACCCTAGGCTTGGGGGTTTTTGAGTTTTTGAGTTTTTTTGTTTTTGTGGTGGGGTCAGAGGACCAGTTCATTGTAGCCTGTGGGCATGTTTTTGGATGATATATATACAGATGATTCTTTTTGTGGTTTTTATAAACTATGCATGGTTTGTCTATCTATTTATGCACATTGATTTATAATTATGGATGTATGTGGGATTATGATTACGATGTTGCAAATTATATGATGTATGCATATGGAATGAATGAAATGATGTGTTGATAACTTGTTGATGGCACCATAGATTGTACAAGATTTACTGGCTTGTTGTACTTATGGGATGACTTTGTGGAATGACGTTGCATGTGACAACTGTGTTTTTGTATTTTGCATTTTTTTTGTATGGTGATGTATGGATGGACCAATTGTTTTTTAAAATGTAGTTAAGCTTTTTTGAGATTCAGATATTTTAACTAACTAGCCAAGACTATACATTTATCTCATAAGACTTTTGAACAAGGTATCAATCTGAATTGGAGGTTAACCAAGTTATTTCACATCCCTGTGTGTGCAATTGAGTTCATTTATGTGGTATTTTTCAGGATACCGCCAGTGCCAGATAGGCTATCAACCAAACCTATATTGAGGATCACCTAATTAGCTCCACTAACTTCGTTGTTATATTTAGCAAGATTAATCCATGGGACAATATAAGATACCATAAGGTAGCTCATCCACATGCAAACATTGGTCTGCTCACATGCAAAGCTAATGTGACAGACATATCGTCATGCGGGTAGGATACCGCCATTGCCAGGTAGGTTGTCCACCAAACTTGTAATGAGGATCACCTAGATGGTTTTTGAATACTGAGAAATCCAGAGATTCAAGTTTAGGCTTTTTATTGGCTCAATGGTTTAGGATATTTGCTCGTATACAAAGTGTTAGGCCTTGGGGATGACTACCCATCCTTGGCAGGAACATGTAGTATGAATCCTTACGACCTGAGAGACCAAAGGTGATTGTGATGATGGCTTGTGGAAATGGTGTTTTTGAATGGCCATTGATTCTTTTAGGCCTTGGGGATGACTACCCATCCTTGGAAGGGACATGTAGTATGAATCCTTACAACCTTAAGAACTAATGGTGATTTTTGAATTTTTGTTAGTGATGAAAACCACTGTTGACTAGAAGGAATGGATGGGTAAGAGCTTGTCCTTTTGTCAATTCTCAGCATTCTTGAACCATTCGTATAGGGGGATGAATAGGCTAATATTTCACCTATAGTACTCTAGACTGCTTTTTAGTTTTCATCTTACGTTCACACAAATTAGGAAATATTTTATGTGTGTTAATTTGTGTAGGGATATTACATAACGAGGAGTGACCCAAGTAAAACTTTCCCTTGTAAAATCCATTCAACTTTGTACAGTTTTTGGCTAGGAAGTTAAATACAACTGAATAACAAAAACCCTACATACATTAGGATGCAACTGACTATGCTAAAAATGAGGATGGTGTGATGCGGGATGTATGCATTGATAAAATTGATTTTATGTGAAAAATGAGAAAATTGTCGAGCAATAACAGTCTATGGTGCTTTTAACTTGTATGACCTAGCGAATATGCAATGTATGGAGGTGATGCCTAATGCAACCTATTTTTTTGTATTTTGATATTTAAAAGTATGCATGAAATGTGTTGTTTTTTTTTTTTTTTGATGATTTTTATTGTTTTTGTTGGTTTTTGAATATTTGTGTTGACCAAGCGGTTATGGTAACCCTTGGAGCTTTTGGTTTGACCAAAGGGTTTATGGATACCTTTGGGGAATTTTAGGTTGACGAAGCAATTAAGGGAATCCTTGGAGTGTTTGGTTTGACCATAGGTTTTATAGACACCTTTGGGGCATTTTGGGATTGACTAAGTGATTGTGGAAATCCTTGGAGCTTTTGGTTTGACCAAAGGGTTTATGGATACCTTTGGGGCATTTTAGGTTGACCAAGTGATTAAGGGAATCCTTGGATCATTTGGTTTGACCAAAGTGTTTATAGACACCTTTGGGGAATTTTGGGATTGACCAAGTGATTGTGGAAATCTTTGGAGCTTTTGGTTTGACCAAAGGGTTTATAGACACCTTTGGGGCATTTTGGGATTGACCAAGTGATTATGGAAATCCTTGGAGCTTTTGTGTGGACAATGGCTTTCTAAATGTAGAATGACCTCAAATGACTGATGTTCAAGGGTTCTAGCTCCTTGATTCCTTCAAGAGAGGTGAGCCGATATGGTCCAGGTCCTATCTTAGTGTTAATCACATAAGGACCTAACCAGTTTGTCATGAACTTGTATCAGATATGAGACGACAAATTAGAATTCTGTTGGTTCTCTTTAAGACCAAATATCCAACCTAAAAATCCCTCAAGTGAACTTTCATGTTATTTTCTCTCTTAAGTCGCTCTTGATATATACACAAATGCTCGAGAGCATTGACGCATCGTTAATCAAGCAATGTAAGTTGATCTAACCGGGCATGCCATGCAGTGTCATCATTGATGAACTCTTGCATTGATATGCACAATGAAGGAATTTCCAACTCAAGAGGAATGACAGCCTCGAAGCCATACACCAGTGAAAACGAAGTTGCCCTAGTGGGCATTCGAATGCTAGTGCGATAAGCCCATAGGGCAAGCGGGATCTAAATGTGCCAATCCTTATGATTATATGTGATGGTCTTTTTGAGGATGGCGATGAGCATTTTATTGGATGCCTCTGCTTGCCCATTTGCCTGTGGATAATAGGGTGTTGAAAAACTATGTTGAATTTTGTACTTTATGGTCAAAGCACGCATGTCTTTGTTCTTTAAGGGCGTCCCATTATCCAAGAGGATCTTGGATGGAATACAAAAATGACAAATGATATTATGCAAAATAAACTCCGCAATGTGGGGTCCAGTCATAGAGGTTAACATAATTGTTTCCACCCACTTGGTAAAATACTCTGTGGCTGTAATGATAAATGTGTGATGACCCGATGACACAGGGGAGATATTTTTGATTAGATCAAAGTTCCATTGTGAAAAAGGCCAAGCCGATTGGATCGGTTGCAAGGCCTAAGAAGGTACATGTGTCAAATTGGCATGATGTTGACACTTCACGCACTTCTTCACATATGCACAACAATCTTGCTCTAAAGATGGCCAATAATAACCCATGCGAAGAATGCGCTTTGTGATGGTCATACCACTGAAGTGGCCATCGCATGTACCATCGTGAGCTTGGGTGATCGCCCAAGTGGACTCCTGTTGGTCCAAGCAATAGAGGAGGATTCCTTCATAGCTCCGACGATACAAAATATCTCCTAGCAAGACATGTTTTGCCGCTTTCTATTTGAATGATATTTTTGCAGCTTGTGTCAATCCAAGTGGGAGAGGATCTAACTTAAGGTAATCCCTTAGGGGTGTGTACCAATCCTGTTGATCAGAAACCTCGATGGTATGAACAACCAATCCCTCTTGAAGTTCATCCTGAGCAAAAGATGAGTGGGAAAGAACTTGTAAAAACAGTGTTTTGTTGCTACTAAGAGGGGTAGGGGAGAACAAGGACCCCCATTTGGCTTGAGTCAAACAATCTTGGATTCGAGAGAACCTATCCGAAGATGGTTCAATCTGGATCAAGTGGATTCTTGGCATGAGGTCAGAGCTTGCACACTCCATCACGAGTTATGATAATGTCTTGAACTGAATAGTTGTCATCTCACCGAAAGGGTCTTACGGGATTAGTGACCCCAAGGAGGCCATAGTATCCACAAAATGATTCGATGATCGATGGAGTGCCTCGATGTCGTACCATTCAAGTTATGCAAAAAAATTATCCATAAGGGCTTTATAGGCCTACAAAACTAGACATTTACATTGGAATATCCCCTTAACTTGATTGACAATTAATAACGAATCACCAAATATTTTCAATTGTTTAATGTTCATGGTGATTACTATCTGAAGACCTATGAGCAAGGCTTCATATTCTGCATTGTTATTGGTGCACGAGAAGTCTAATTTAAATGACAAAGGCATCGGAGCCCCTTGTGGAGTGAAGAATACAATTCTCGCACCACCTCCTTGCTCACATTTAGAACCATCGAAGAATAGGGTTATGTCAGCCTATGACTCAGGCTCATCAGAATTTGGCAATTCTAAAACATGGAAGACCCCATAATCAGGTAGTTCGAAGGTCAGAGGCTGATTGTCTTCAAGAGGAGCCTTTGCTAGTTGATCAACGATGACTTGAACTTTTATGGATTTTTGTCCAATGAATTCTATGTCAAACTCCGTCAACAACATGATCCATTTCACCATGTGGCTACTATGATAAGTACAACCCATCATGTATTGCAATGGATTCTCCTTAGACACAACATACGTCTTGTTACTCAGCATGTAATGGGGTAGCTTCTTGGTAACAAACACCATGGCCAAGTAGAGCTTCTCGACGTATGCATAGTTAAGTTCATAACTAACCAAGGTGTGGCTAAGATAGTAAGTAGCATGTTCTTTGTGTAATTCATTGTGCTGGGACAGCATGGCACCCAGTTCCACCTCAGTAGCTGAGATGTATAAGTAAAATAGCACTCCTGGTCTAGGTGGTGCCAATACTGGCGATGAAGCCAAGTACTGTTTAATGTCATCAAAGGTTGACTGGCACTCATCATCCCAATGGAAGGCTACCCCCTTCTGCAATAATTTATTCATGGGTCGGCACTTTTCAGATAACTGTGCTATGAAGTGTTTGATCGATGCAACCTTTCCCTATAGACTTTTGAGCTACTTGATGGTAGTTGGGGGAAGAATTTCAAGGATTGCCTTGACTTTGTTGGGATCCACCTCGATTCCTCATTTGGATACTATGAAACCCAAGATCTTTCTAGATGTGACACCAAATACACACTTCTTAGGGTTTAGTCTAACTTTATGCTCAATGAGGTGATCAAGGATCTTGCGTAAGTCATCGAGATGATTGAGGTGCAAAAGGGATTTGGCCAACAAATCATCCATGTAATCTTCCAAATTTTTGTGCATGTAATCATGGAAGATGTACATCATAGCACGTTGGTAGGTGGAGCCAACATTTTTAAGGCCAAAAGGCATGACCTTATAACAAAATGTCCCCCAAGGTGTTGTGAACACCGTTTTGAGTTGGTCCTCAAGATTGATATGAATCTGATTGTATCCTAAGAAACCATCCATGAGGGAAAGCATTTCATGGCCCACTGTAGCATCTACCAATGCATCAATGCTAGGCAAGGGAAAATTATCCTTAGGACTCGCTTTGTTTAGATCTCAAAAATCGATGCATATGAGAATCCTCTCGTCGGGCTTCTTGACGGGTACCATGTTAGACAACCATGGTGAATAATCCACACAGATGACAAACTGTGCATCCAAAAACTTTTGCAATTCATATTTGACCATTAAGGCCATTGTTGGGTGCATCTTGTGTAGTTTTTGTTTTACTAGCTTGATTGTCGGATCAAGCATTAAATTATGCATGACTAGTTGTCGGTCTAGTCCCAGCATGTCTTTGTATGACCATGCAAAAACCTCCTTCTTCTCCTTGAGAAGGGTAATGTAATCGGCTTGCTCTTCGGGGGAGAGACTTACCCTAAGATTGAGAATCTTTGGATTCATTAGATCTATGCCGATGTCTACATCAGTTGTTGCCTCGATCGACATGTGGGATCCGTCCTCCAACTAGTGTGGAGTTGGGATCAAATGGATATCGTTTGCTAAATTAATATCATCATTGGGAATGTTAGGTTCGTCTTCAGCATGGAAGACATCTTGAGTTTGTCCTGGAGTGAAATGAAACATCCCATCACAAGGCTAGTACTCTGATGGGGATGGTGGTGTGTCAGCGTGATCCCAATCAATAGCTTCTATGTCTAGATGTAATGATCGTGTTGGGTCAGATGGATCATGAATGGGGGCGGTTAAGTCAATGGATATCATGTTGATGAAATGATTGTGGTCTCCATTACCACAGGTGTGATAAATCTAAAATTTTGGATGTTCTTGATGCTTTGGATCTGGCTCAGTGGGCACTGGGACAAATGGATCAGCCCTATGTGCATATAAGAGGATAGGATCTGCCCTATGCACTGATGGTGCTATAGGGTCTCCAGGTGAAAGATGTTCTCTGTGTACCTGGAGTGGTGGGTGCAGTAATTTCTATAACTACACTTGGTTGAGGTGCCACCTATGTCTAGGACCTATGTGTAAATGTTCAAACATGTCATCTATGCCTAAGGGATACTGTTGTTGCATTTGTCACATGTGGTTGAGATAGGCTATCTCAGTTTTTTCTTCATAATCACTGTCAGAGATCCAAAGGCCTTCGTTTGCTGCAATAGCAGTTTGTGACAGATGGGGCTCATCTTGTTTGAGCAAATTAATGTGGTCCCATCGAGGTTGTTTCGCTCTCTACGGGGGGACCTAATTTGCTTGAGGTGGCATATGCTCAATTGGATCATCCAATGGGAACATGGTCAGGAAGATTTCTTGATAATCATCCATGGGATGCACGTGGGAATGATTGCTTCCTGCTCAAGAGGATCCCAAGGTGCTACCTCGTAATCTAACTCATCATCTGAAAACCCTTCTTGGTCTTGTCCATACCCTTCGTGGAAGTGAGTCCTTGAATTGTCTCCCATTGCGACCGAAGGGAAAGGGTTGTTGAGGTCAACAAGGTTGTTTGTTTGTAATGGTAAATAATCCCCCTATGTGTAAGTTGTGTTTGGATTGGCATATGGATCTAATGCCAACCCATCCTTGTTGCCTATCCCTAGGCCTTGCATATTTTAAACCAAGATGTCAAGGGGCAAAGGGTGATTAAACCCTACTCCTGACTTGTCATAAGGCATTTGATATCTTGGTTGGCACAAAACACACACTCCTTGCTCGTACCTGCCCAACCCCTATCCATGCCAATTACATTGACTAAGATATCTCAATGCGAAGTCTAGGTTAGACAAATAATTGACATCCTCAACAAAGGGCTCTTCATATTCCTCTTCTTGTAGGTAAGGTTCAACGCCATTATCCAGGCCCCCATAAATAAAGTTTTTCTAATTGGGTGGGTAGCCTAGAGGAACCACAAAGTCGATAGGGAGTCGAGGTCTCCCCATGTCCTGCATGGACTCAATTGTAGGTGTTGCTATAATGTTTTGCACTAGATACTCCCACAATCCTGCGTTGGCCATCTCAACTGTGATTGTTGGCATTTGAGGGGGAGTGAATGGAAGTTCTCCCTGAGTCCACTCCATGTGGGGTGAACTAGGCATCTCAACTTCCATTCTACTAGGCTTCTCTTCTATCGAGATGTTGGAGACTAAGGGTGGTTCCTCTTCCAGGGGCTTCTTTCCCTTGTCCTTTGGTGTGGCCATCGTAGGTGGCATCATTGTGGGAGGGCCAGATGAAGAATATGGACCCGCCTAGGAATTTTATTACCTTGGTAATGGATATTCCTACGTAATCGGACCCTTTTTAGATGGATTTAACCGAAAATCCAAATGCGTTGACGAAAGGGTCGACTGTGGCATTAGTTGCACTGAATTGCAGTATTTAAAAGGCTCTAAATATATAGGGACTACATGTACCTGTCCTTCAAATGTATACTTCAAGCATTGATGAGCAATGGAAGGAACACACTTCATGTCACGGATCCACGGTCGCCCCAACAAGATATTGTAGGCCATATCACATTCTAATATGTGGCACAATGTATGAATGATATTTTGTCCCACTTGTATGGTTGGGACAATTGTGCCAACTATCGAGCATATCGCATCATTGAATTCTCGAAGAGTATAGGTGGAAGGTACGATGTGAGAGGCCGAAAACTTCAAATGTTTTAATGCGGCAGTTGTAATAATGTTACTAGACGAACCAGTGTCTATCAACACCCGCTTATATGGAATCCCATTGAACCATGCAATAATGTGCAGGGGTGGATCCGCCACATCACCAGCCATCGATTTTAATTTATAGACACCAAAATAGCACCAATCCGATTATGTGACTGCAAACACTGATCACATTGGCACACACAGCCCCAAGGGCAGCCCCCAGAGGTTAAACAGTGGTCCTAACCACTCTCACAGTAGTTTTGGAAGGTCAAAAATCATTTTGGCACCTTCAGGCACTTTGCTCAATATCCGTTCCACCCAGGGACGAATTCTAATTGGGATTCGCTCCACCCTGGGATGAATTCACAATTCGCTCCAGGGTGGGGCGAATTGCAGGTTTGATGGGCAAAAAGTCAAATCTTGACAAATGGCAGCTCGGATCCGCCACCTAACGCCTCCTTCAGTTCATGGGAGCATGGGTGAGCGTTTTTGAGCGTTAGAGGCTGTTATAGGGGCAGTCATGAAGCCCCTAATCAGGGAGGAATCTTCCCTCCCCTGGAAGGGCATGGCTGCCATGTGGCGCCTCTGCATGCTCATCCCAAGAGACCTCCAGGTCTATAAATTGATGAGTTTCCTCATCCCAAAAGATACAGAGTAAGAGAAATTTGGAGCAATGAAGTGCTGCCATTTTATTTCCCCATACATCCTTGTGCGATTTGTGCCTTCTACATCCTTGATCTCTTTTAGAGAGGAGGTCATTGGGTGACTATTGGAAGGTCGAATATTGAGCCCAAAACCTGAAATTTGGCCATAGAATACCACCCAATTTGTCGACAACACCTTGTAAGAGATTTTGGACCCATCCCAAGTGGATTGGTGCCGAAATCAGGCCCCAAACGGTGGGCGGCCCGCCTGGGCGCCCCCACACTGCTGCAGGCCTAATCGTCCCTTTTAGGAATGATTGGGAATTTGTGGTAGATTTTTCTTTCTATCATTTTCATTTTTTGCATTCAATTCTATGATGCTTAGATAGTTTGTCATTTAAATTTCATCTCATTTTGAACAATTTTGATCATGTTTCTATCATTCTTTCGCTTCTACTAACTTGTAGAGGGTGCTCATCTGAAATTCCTATTGATAGAGGTCAAATTGGGAAAATACGACCATCTGGGTCTTCCCAAAATGCCCCCAATTAGCTAACCCCAAGTTTGTAGGTCTTTTGGAGCTCTCTAGGCTAGACATTTGGGACAATACCTTTTCGGCATTTTGTTGCAGGTGAATTCGTCCCGCCCCAGAGCGAATTCAAATCGGTGAGGAATTTCCTGATTGTTCTTTTTGTAGTGCCCTCCTGGTGATGTCCTGATGCCCCTGTCAAATTTTTAGAGCATTTGGATTCATTTTAGTCATAGTTTAATTCATTTTTCTCATCCATTTATCGTAGGCTTGGGGATTGCATGCTTTGTTTTATCCGTAGGTGCTATTGATTATCTTTTGTTTCTTTGAACGTAGGATCAGAACATCGGAGGAGAATCAAGGAATCAACATTCATAGACACAAGCGGTGGTGACATTTTGGTCCGCCCATCTTACATGTGGGCACGCGGAAGAAGGAAGGCTATCCATGGATGTAACCAAGAGATGGATTTAACGCTCCTCGCCCCTGAAAAGGGAGGATGCGAATTGTAACCGAGTTGTGAAATACATCAATAAAAGAGAAGGGCTGTTATTTCATTTGGGTTTCAATTCATGCTTTCTCCATTTCATGCATTTTTAATTCGTAGGATTTAGCGTTAAGTTTAGTTTCATTTTTTGCATCGTGCTTGGAGTCTTTCCTTTTTTGTTTCCGTATCCTCGTGCTTTCAGTGGTGATCATGGTGGGACCTTGTCCTCTATTTTTAAGATCAGAGATCTGATCCAAACTTGTTTGTTTTTTGCTTGCAGGTGCCGAGTTTCACACGCTGACTGTTGTTCGTTCCATCAGGAGGCGGATACAGAACTGTAATTCGTCTTACCCAGGGACGAATGGGAATTCGCCCCACCCTGTGACGAATACAGTCCTGTAATTCATTCCCCCTCGGGATGAATTTTTTTCTATGTAGTCTTCGGGAAGAAACTCAGAACCGGCAGATTTGGGCAGAGAAGAGGTAAGGATTCTAAACTTTTCTTGTCTATTTTTGTCTTTAGTTTTTCTATTTAGGGTACTTGCTTGCTTAGGGAAATTAGTTTTCCTTTACCGCTTGCTTGTTTCCATTTTGCAAAATAAAAAGAACCCCACACACCACGTGGCAACTTAAAAACCAAGGCGCTGGTCGTAAAACCCCAGCCCTTGATCAAGACCAACGGTGGATTTCATCACCACCTTGGCTTGAATTTTGCATCCATTACCCCGATCGCAACTATTGCTAGACGTAAATCCTGATGAAAGCTGACCGAGTGTAGCTGGGGTGATTCCCAGCACATGAGGATAAGTCTTCTATGGTAGGTGTCATAAATAGGGTGATTCCCCTTCCGTATCGCCTACGTTCCACGTACCATCTGCTCTCACGTACCTATAGTTTCCCTCACGTAAGGGCGGGTATATAGAGAGGTTGGTATATCGGCCTGGCAATGGTATATCGAAGGGGCGACCATTTTTGGGAGCCATAAGAGCCATCATTTTGCATTTAAATGTTCTTTACAAAAACCTTCAAAAAAAACAAAAAAAACAAAAAACAAAAACAAAAACAAAAATAAAAAACACACTAAACCAGGTCTAGGACACACTTTCAATCTTTAAACGAGATAATCACTGCTTGTGTGTGTGTATGATCATTTTTGTTTAGTGTAGCATAAAAAATCATAAAAAGAGATAAAAATCTACATAGCTTGTAGGAAAGCACCACCATGGTGTACACACGTAGCCAAGCCCAATCAAGGGTGAAAGCTATGGAAAGTGTACAAGGGGGCACAAGTCACCTCCGCTATAGCCCTAAGGACTTAGTCATACCGCCTTGGTGGCCTGACCCATAAGAGAGTCCGCATCAGTCCATGTCAAGATGGAACTATAGGGACACCCCTTTGAGGGACACGCCCATTCATCATAGCCCCTTTCAGGAGGAGTCCTTACACGTGGCACTCAACATAGATAAGAAGGCTCCCTTAGAAGCTCGATATGAGTGGCCACCGCGTGATGAAGCGCTAGAGCGGCATAGTTTCCATGAGGAGAGGCCACATGATGATGGCCTCCCCCCTTTGCCCCCCATCACTGTTAGAACCAATAGACAAAATCCAGAGCACAAGGCTCTTCAAGAAGGGCGAGCTAACTCTGCCCACCCCTTTCACACATATGAAAGGGAGCACGAGGAAGATGATTACATTCCTCAAGAGCAATATACAACATGGGGGCCATGCGCTTCCGCACCAGCTAGATACCATGATCACCCACTGAGGCCAGAGCCTCGGGTAAATGCCGCCAACCTCGATAGAGGGAAGCAACCTATTGAGATCTCGGATCATCGGGACTGGGGTAAGTGCATAGGAGAGGCATCCAGGCCTCCTAGGCTCAGGATGGCGGAGCAAATTGACCTGGCAGTCGCCAGACATGCCGCCCACCAAGCATAGATCACGCGGCTTGAGCAAGATCAACAGCAGCTAGAGCATTTATATCACCTTAGCAAAGAGTGCATTAGGTGCCAAACAGATGAGCTGCTCCATAACCCAGTGCCTGAGAGGGTCCCAACCCCGCGCACCCAAAGGGCGGAACCATATGAGAGGCGCAACCCCTTGGTGCGAGATAGGTCTCCGTGACCTTACCAAGTGCTGCCTTCGAGACCTCCTAGACCTGAGCGGGAGGCCACTCCCCGGAACAACGATGGGTACCCTCCGCGGGGACCCACCCAGGGTCATAGGTCTCGCCCAGAGACTCCTCAGGAAGCTTACAAGGAGTACGAGCAAGAAGAAGAGCGGGCTGAAATGCCCTACCTAGGTGGAGGAGTTGCCATCCGGCCACCCCTTCAGAGGCCTCAAGTCTCCCACAACCCACAATGGGAGCAAACTAAAGAGGAAGAAATCAAATCCTCAGATGCATATAAAGTGCTGCTAGAGCGTTTGGAGTCTATGGAGACCAAAAATTTTGGGCCCCAAAAGCCCACTTTACGCCAGCTCCGCAGTCATCCTGTGCATCCGTCAGTGCTAGCACCTCCTTACCCTGAACACTTTAAGCTGCCTCAGTTGGCAACCTTTAGAGGAGAGGAGGATGCTCAAGAGCATGTGACAAGGTTCCTGAGCCAATGCTTCGGCATTCAGGACAATGATGCTTTGTTATTGAGAACATTTATAACCACATTCGTAGGCCCTGCCTCGGATTGGTTTACTCAGTTACCAAAGCACAACATTAACAACTTAGATCAGTTAGTGGATGCGTTCCTCGAACGCTTCACCTTCAATACCAAGAAGAAGGCGTCACCGAGTGACTTAGCCAGCCTCGAGCAGTATGAGGAGGAGACCATGGCGGCCTATGGGAATCAGTGGAGGACATTGCTTTCGAAGCTGCCCTACCTCCCCCCTATGTCCGACCTCACTCAGATGTTCTCCAAGAGTTGTTTGAGATCGATCTCTATGCTATTGTAGTAGCAAAAATATGCCACCTTAGAAGAAGCTCTGGCGCAAGCCAGGATCATTGAAGAGATCAAAATATAGGATGGCGAGATAGCCAAACCTAAGAAAAAAGAGTGGACTAAAAACACTAAAGTTGGGACCACGCAACAAAAACCCGCTATGGTTAACCAAGTTGCTATCAATGTCCCTAAGCCTGCACAAGCAACACAGCCTCAAAAGGCTAACTATCAGGCAGTGCCTCCTAACAACTATGATAGAGAAAATCAGAGGCAAGAATAGGGTCAGCAGCGTCACCCTAGGTGACAATTCACACCCTACACAGAGTCCAGGGACTCCTTGTTTGACCGCTTGTTAGCGACAAACCTGATCAACCTGCCAGAGGTTCAGACTATAGATCCCAACATGCCCAAGCCTAAGGGGTATAGAGAGGACTTGTACTGTAGGTTCCATAGGCGGCAGGGACATGACCTAAATGCCTGTTGGAAATTTAAGGGCTTGGTGCAAGACCTGATTGATAACAAGACACTAGCGGTGGATAATCCCGTCGCACCAAGAAATCAACAAATGGAGGTCTTCAAAGACCCCTTGCCTGCTCATGCTCCATAGGCAAAGACCCTACAAGTTAACGAGGTCACACAGAACTACCCCATGCAGGGATATGTAGGGATGATCAGTATAGTGACTCGAAATAGGAGGTATCCGAGCATGAATGCTCCTACGGCAGCGGCAGGAGAGGTGCCAACAACTTCGCAACCACAACAGCACCTTGCACAACCTCCTCCGCCTAAGCCGGTGGCCACACTTCGGACCAAACTAACTCAGAGTTTGAGGACCACCTCGGCTAGGCTCTCCATATACGAGCTTATACAACAATCTACGCCCCATCGAGAAGCTCTAATGGAGATTTTGAAAGCCATCGAGTTGCAGCCCCATGAGACAAATTCTTTCAACAACTTTGTGGGGCATGTAAAATGATGCACTGAGCCGGTCATCACATTTCGAGAAGATGAATTGAGATCAGTGACTGATGACATGGCGGATCCACCCCTACACGTTATCGCGTGGGTCAACGGGATCCCATACAAGAGGGTGTTGATAGACACTGGCTCATCCAGCAACATCATCACAACTGTGGCTCTCAAACATCTGAAGTTGCCCGCATCTCACATCATAGCTTCCACCTACACTCTGCGAGCATTCAATGACGCAATCTGCTCGACAGTCGGCACAATAGTCCTACCAATCCAAGTGGGACAAAAGACCATACCCACATTGTGCCACGTATTGGAGGGTGAGATGGCCTACAACATCTTGTTGGGTCGGCCATGGATCAGGGACATGAAGTGTGTCCCTTCGATAGCTCACCAATGTTTAAAGTATACATTTGAAGGGGAGGTGCATGTAGTCCCGATGGACTTGGAACCCTTCAAGTATTGTAATGCGGTGCGATGATGCCGCAATCGACCCTGCCATCAACGCATTTGGATTTCCAGTTAAATCCATCTAAACAGGGTCCAATTTCGTAGGCATCCCCGTTAACAAGTTCTTCAAAATCCCAGCTGGGTTCATCTTCATCGTCTGGTCCTCCACCAACGACACCATCTCTGGGGGCCAAACAGAAGGACAAAGGGAAGGAACCCCTGGAAGAGGCAAAACCTTTGGAAGAGACATTGCCATCAGTGTCAACTATCTCTACTGAGGAGATGCCTAGCCGAATGGAAGTCGAGGCTCCTAGTCCACCCGACATGGAGTGGACTCAAGGAGAACTTCCATTCCCTCCCCCTCAACCGCCAACGATCACCATTGAAATGGCCAATACGGGCCTAGGGGAGTATCTAGTGTGGAATATTGTAGCAACACCCACACTAGAATCCATGCAGGACATGGGGAGACCTCGACTCCCCATTGGCACTATTGTTCCCCTAGGCTACCCGCCGAACTAGACAAACTTTGTGTATGGGGGCCTTGATCATGGCGTTGCACCATGCACGCAAGAGGACGAAGATGAAGAGCCTTTTGCTGAAAATGTCAACTATTTGTCTAACCCAGACTTTGCTCTGAGATACCTTGGCCAATGCAATTGGCACGGATATGGGTTAGGCCGATATGAGCAAGGGATACGTGTTCTTTGCCAACCAAGATACCAAATGCCATATGACAAGTCAGGAGTAGGGTTCAACCACCCCCTACCCTTGGACATCTTGGTGGAGAACATGCAAGGCCTAGGGATAGGCAACAAGGGGGGATTGGCATCAGATCCATATGCCAACCCTAACACCACATATACATTGAGGGATTATCTCCCATTAACGGCAATCAACCTTGTTGGCTCTAGTAATCCCTTCCCTTCGCTCGAGAGAGGAGAAAGCTCGAGAGCTCATTTTCAAGGAGGGTCTAGACAATGTCAAGAAGGGTCCTCGGAGGACGAGTCGGAGTATGAACCAACATCGTATGACCCCTTTGAATCAGATAGCGATCACTCATAGGTGATCCCCATGGATGATTATCAAGAAAGCCTCTTGACAATGTTCCCCCTGGATGCTCCCATCGAGCAAGCGCCGCTCCAAGGAAATCAAGTCCCCCCGTAGAGAGCGGAACAACCTAGGTGGGACCACATTAATTTGCTTGAGCAAGGCGAGCCTTTAATACCGCAAGCAGTCAGAGCCAACGAAGGCCTTTGGATCTCCGATAGTGATTATGAAGATGAAACAGAGATGGCATATCTTAATCACATGCGACAGATGCAACATCGACACCCCTTGGAGATTAACGACATATTTGAACAATTAAACATAGTGCCAGGGCATGAGTGGTACGTAGACCCAGCGCGGTGGGACCAAGTGTTGGATCCGCTACTCTGGGCATACGAAGAGCACCTTCCACCCAGAGACCCTATAGTGACATCAGTGTCGAGGGTAGACCCTGTCTTCCTATCCGCACATAGGGCCGATCCATTCGTGCCCGTCCCTCTAGAGCCAGATCCAGAGCATAGAGAGCATCTAGGATGTCTGAGTAACCACACCCATGGTAATGGAGACCAAAATCATTTCATCAACATGATCTCCATTGACTTAACCACCCCCATCCACAATCCGACCGATCCAGCACAGTCATTGTATCTAGACATAGATGCCATAGACTGGGATCACGTCAATTCCCCTCCATCCCCATCCGAGTACTGGCCTTTCGGTGAAATGCTCCATTTTACCCCTAGGCCAACTCAGGATATCTGCCATGCTGAAGAGGGACCCGAGGTTCCTAACGATGATCTAAACTCAGCAAATGATATCCACTTGATCCCAACTCCACATCAGTTGGAAGATGGATCCCACATGTCGGTCGAGGAGACGACTGACGTAGACATCGGCTCAGATCCAATGAATCCACAGATCATCAAGTTGGGGGTAAGTTTATCCCCCGAAGAGCAAGCCGACTACATTGCCCTTCTCAAAGAGAAGAAGGAGGTTTTTGCATGGTCATACAAAGACATGCCGGGACTAGACCCATAGCTAGTCATGCATAATCTAACGCTTGATCCGACAGTCAAGCCAGTTAAGCAAAAACTACGCAAGATGCACCCAACAGTGGCCTTAATGGTCAAAGACGAATTGCAAAAGCTGTTGGATGCATAGTTTGTCATCTACGTGGATTATCCACCATGGCTGTCCAACATGGTGCCCATCAAGAAGCCTGATGGGAGGATTCACATATGCACTGATTTTTGAGATCTAAACAAAGCGAGTCCTAAGGATGATTTTCCCTTGTCGAGCATCGACGCCTTGGTAGACGCTACAACGGGTCACGAAATGCTTTCCCTCATGGATGGTTTCTCGGGATACAATCAAATTTGTATCAGCCCCGAAGACCAGCTAAAAATGGCGTTCACAATGCCTTGGGGGACATTTTGTTATAAGGTCATGCCTTTTGGCCTTAAAAATGCTGGCGCCACCTACCAACGTGCCATGACATACATCTTCCATGATTACATGCACAAGACTTTGGAAGATTACATGGATGATTTGTTGGCCAAATCTCTTTTGTGCTCGGATCATCTCGATGACTTAAGCAAGATCCTCGATCGCCTCATGGAGCATAGAGTCAGACTGAATCCCAAGAAGTGCATTTTTGGCGTCACATCTGGAAAACTCTTGGGCTTCATAGTCTCAAAATGGGGCATCGAGGTGGACCCAAACAAAGTCAAGGCAATCCTTGAAATGCATCCCCCAACTACCATCAAGCAGCTCAGAAGCCTGCAGGGAAAGGTCGCGTCGATCAAGCGCTTCATAGCGCAACTATCTGACAAGTGCCGACCAATGAACAAGTTGTTGCACAAGGGGGTAGCATTTCACTGGGATGACGAGTGCCAGTCAACCTTCGACGACATTAAACAATACTTGGCTTCACCGCCAGTATTGGCACCACCTAGACCAGGAGTGTCGTTCTACTTATACATCTCAGCTACTGAGGTGGCACTGGGAGCCATGTTAGCCTAGAAGAATGAACTTCATAGGGAATAGGCTACTTACTATCTTAGCCGCACCCTGGTCAGCTATGAACTTAACTATGCATACGTTGAGAAACTCTGCTTGGCAGTGGTGTTTGCTACCAAAAATCTATGCCATTACATGCTGAGCAACAAGACGTATGTTGTGTCTAAGGAGAATCCATTGTGATACATGATGAGTCATACTTATCATAGTAGTCGCACGATGAAATGGATCATGTTGTTGATGGAATTTGACATAGAGTTTATTGGACAGAAATCCATAAAAGGTCAGGTCATAGCCGATCAACTAGCAGAGGCTCCTCTCGAAGACGACTAGCCTCTAACTATAGAACTACCCGATGATGGGGTCTTCCATGTCTCGGAATCACCAGATTCTGATGAGCCTGAGTCACAGGCCGACATAACCCTATTTTTTGATGGTTCTAAATGTGAGCAAGGTGGTGGCATGGGAATAGTATTCTTCACACCGCAGGGCGCTCCTATGCCCCTGTCATTTAAATTAAATTTCCCATGCACCAACAACAATGCAGAGTATGAAGCCTTGCTCATAGGTCTTCAGACAACAATCACCATGAACATCAAATGATTGAATATCTTTGGTGATTCGTTGTTAATTGTCAACCAAGTCAAAGGGGTATTCCAATGCAAATGCCCAGTTCTATAGGCCTACAAAGCCCTTGTGGACAAATTCCTGGCAAAGCTTGAATGGTACGACATCGAGGCACTCCCTCGGTCATCGAACCATTTTGCGGACACTATGGCCTCTTTGGGGTCGCTAATCCCGTAAGACATTTCTGGTGATATGACCACCATTCAAGTCAAAACACTATCACAATCAATGATGGAGTGAGCAAGCTCTGATTTAACACCAGGAATCCACTTGATCCAGATTGAGCCATCCACGGACAGGTTCTCTCGAATCCATGATCATCTGAAACATGCCAACTAGGGGTCCTTGTTCTCCCCTACTCCCCTTAATAGCAACACAACGCTATTCTTACAAGTTCTCTCCCGCTCAGCTTTTGCTAGGGATGAACTTCAAGAGGGACTGGCTGTTCATACCATCGAGGCTTCTGATCAGCAGGATTGGTATTCCCCCATCAGGGACTACCTCAAGTTAGGTAACCTCCCACTTGGATTGACGCATGCCGCAAAATGTGCATTCAAGTAGAAAGTGACAAAGCATGTCTTGTTAGGAGACATTTTGTACCATCGCAACTATGAAGGGATCCTCCTTCGGTGCTTGGACCAACAAGAGTCCACTTGGGTGATCGCCCAAGCGCATGATGGTACATGCGGTGGCCACTTCAGTGGTATGGCCATCGCAAAGCGCATTCTTCGCATGGGCTATTATTGGCCATATTTAGAGCGAGATTGTTGTGCATATGTCAAGAAGTGCGTGAAGTGTCAACACCATGCTAATTTGACACACGTACCTTCCTGAGCCTTGCATCCGATCCAATCGGCTTGGCATTTTTCATAGTGGGGCCTAGATCTAATCAAAAAGATCTCCCCTGCATCATCAGGTCGTCACACATTTATCATCACGGCCATAGAGTACTTCACCAAGTGGGTGGAAGCAGTTCTGCTTACCTCTACGACTGGACCCCGCATTGTGGAGTTCATTTTGCATAACATCATATGTCATTTTGGTATTCCATCCAAGATAGTCTCGGATAATGGGACGTCATTCAAGAACAAATATGTGCGTGCTTTGACCACAAAGTACAAAATTCAGCACAATTTTTTGACCCCCTATTATCCGTAGGCAAATGGGCAAGCAGAGGCGTCAAACAAAATGCTAGTTGCCATCCTTAAAAATACAGTCATAGATAATCATAAGGATTGGCACATTCAGATCCCACTTGCCCTATGGGCCTATCGCACTAGCATTCGGACACCCACTGGGGCAACTCTATTTTCACTCGTGTATGGCTCCGAGGTTGTCATGCCTCTCGAGTTGGAAATTCCTTCCTTGCGCATATCAATGCAAGAGTTCATCGATGATGATACTGCATGGCAGGCCCAGTTAGACCAGCTTACGTTGCTTGATGAACGACGCGTTAATGCCCTCGAGCATTTACGTATCTATCAAGAGCGACTTAAGAAAGCATACAACATGAAAGTTCACTTGAGGGACTTTCAGGTCGGTGACTTGGTCTTGAAAGAAAACCAACAGAACTCTAGTTTGCCGTCCCATCTCAAGGACAAATTCATGGCAAACTGGTTAGGTCCCTATGTAATTGATAGCAAAATAGGACCTAGAACATATCGGCTAGCCTCTCTTGATGCAATCAAGGAACTAGAGCCCTTGAACATCAGTCATTTATGGCCATTCCATGCTTAGAAGAGCCATAGCCCAAAAGCTCCAAGGATTCCCGTAATCGCTTGGTCAATCCCCAAAAGCTCCAAGGATTCCCGTAATCACTTGGTCAATCCCCAAAAGCTCCAAGGATTCTCGTAATCGCTTGGTCAATCCCCAAAAGCTCCAAGGATTTCCGTAATCGCTTGGTCAATCCCCAAAATGCTCCAAGGATTCTCGTAATCGCTTGGTCAATCCCCAAAAGCTCCAAGGATTTCCGTAATCGCTTGGTCAATCCCCAAAATCTCCAAGGATTCCCATAATCGCTTGGTCAATCCCCAAAATGCTCCAAGGATTTCCATAATCGCTTGGTCAATCCCCAAAATGCTCCAAGGATTCCCGCAATCGCTTGGTCAAAAACAAGAAAATTCAAAAACAATAAAATCATCAAAAATAACAAAATTTGCATCTCATTTCCATGCATGCTCAAAATCGTCACAAAAATAAAGAGCTCTATTTTTCATATCATCTTCATATTCACACAAATCAATCCATCAAAAACACAAAAACATATAGCTGCATTAAGCATCACATCCATACATTGCATATTTGTGGTCATAAAGGTCAAAGCGCCATAGACTGTCATTACTTGGCAAAACCATCATCTTCTACATTTTTCTGCTTTATCAATAGCTCATCGCCTATAACCGCCATTCACGTTATTCTCCCACATCATAGTCAGTTGTTTTCTCATGTATCGAGAGTTTTCATCATTCAATCGTCATTAGCTGTCTAGCCACATACTGTACCAAGTCAGACAGATTTTACGTAGGTAGAATTATACTTGGATCACACATTGTTACATAGCATCCCAGCACAAATTAAAACACATAAAACATTCCCAAGTTGTGTGAACGAAAGATGAAACCTGCAAAGCAATCCAGGTCACCATAAGCGAAACGGTTATCTTGCTCATCCCCCTATGCGAATGACCCCAAGAATGCTGAGAGTTGGCAAAAGGACAAGCATCCTCCCTACCCAATTCCCCAAGAATCCCAAGTTCTCAAAAGTTGCAACACATCAACAATTTGCAACCGTCAAAACTCCAAAAAATTTGACATCACAACCAAAGTGCATACCTCAAGAACAACACATAAAATAGTGATTCTCATCACTCCATATCCTAATCCCTTGCTCAAAAGAAACAAATAATACAAAAATAAATAGTGATTTTTATCACTACAAAAGAGCAAGTATCCCAATACAATTGAAGAAAAGAAGGGAGTCGAACTTGAATCCCTGGAACTCTCAAAGATTTCGACAGGTCATGAGGCAAACCTCAGTACCGGTTTGGTTGATAGCCTATCGGTCACTGGTGGTAAACCTCCCGCATGACGATATATCTGTCACATTAACTTGTGCACAGATCAATGTTTGCATGTGGATGAGCTAGCTTATGGTATCCTACGATAGCACCGCAGATTAATTTGACTAAATACAACAAAGGAGTTAGTGGAGCTAATCAGGTGATCCTCAGTACAGGTTTGGTTGATAGCCTATCTGGCATTGGCGGTATCCTGACCAACACCACATAAATGAACTCAATTGCACACACAGGGATGTGAAATAACTTGGTCCAAAACAAGTCCGATTCATACCTTGGTCAAAAAGTCTTATGAGATAAAGTACAGTCATGGCTAGTTAGTTAAAACATCTGAGTCTCAAAAAACCTTAACTACATTTGAAACCAACTTGCTATATTTTATTCTTGCCATACCAAAAAAAAAAAAAAACCACATGTATACATAAAAAACTATTTACCGCAGCCATCGCCTAGGACAAAAAGCCATAAAATTCTAAACAGTCTATGGTGCGACTACCAAACATCACAAATTCAATTCATCCATTCCATTTGCATATCATATAAATTAGAAACATTTGCACTCATCAACACATATGCATTCATCACTATAACTCAACATGCATACATCCATATTCATCAATCATCGTGCATAAAATCAAAGTATTACATACGCATAAATAAAATAAATTTTGTATATATATATCATCAAAAATGCCCATAGGCTACAAAGAGCTAGTCCTCTGGCCCCGCAAAAAAATTTGAAATCCCAACAACCCCCAAACCTAAGAACCACCATCGATCACGAGATCCAAAACTACCCCCTGGTGAGTCCTATACCCCACCCCCCCCCCCCCCCCCCCCCCAAAAACCCCCCCCCCCCAAACCACCCCCCCCCACCGAGGATAATCTCTCCCTCCAATCCACCACAACCACCCCCCCCCCCCCCCCCCAACACCCCCCCCCCACCAAACCCCCCCCCCCCCCCCCCACCCACCACCCAAATCCCTCTCTCCACTAGACCATCCACCCCCAACTCCTCCCCATGCCCGAAGCAGCATGTCAGCACCGCTGTCCGTTGATCCCGTGACATCGTCCTGATCGGTAGTCCGTCTATTGGAATCCTAAGAATTCGATAGACATCCTCCAAAGTGACTATCATCTCCCCTATTGGGAGATGGAAAGTATTAGTCCGAGGATCCCACAAGTTGATCAGGTCCATCAGATAGGCCCGATCCCCAATCACTGGCTCCAGCTGAGTCACCTGCTTGAGCCCCAGGGCGTCAAGCCACTCCTAGTCAGCCATAGCTAGCGCCTCCCACGCTTCAGCAAAAATAGTCGGCATGCGATACCGGCTCTTCACAACCTGCAATAGACAACAAAATAAGCACATTAGAATCATGAAAAATAGTGTATAGATACAAACAACATAAACGCAAAACAAAATAATTTAATTTGTCAACCTAGGGTTTTATACTCTCAAATTGATAAATTCAAAAAAAAAACTATAATACAAGAAAATAATAAAGAGGGAGTTCACTTACTGGTCTCGCTTCGGCTCCGCCGCTCGATCCGATTCGTGCACTCATGGTGGTGGAAAAATTTGGCAGCGCTTCGCTTCGCAGAATTGACCTCCTCCTCCTCAGAGCTCCAAATCGCCAGAAAAAACAAGTGCAAATGAGCCCAAAACCTAGTTTTGGCCTTTAAATAGGATTTTTGAGCCTCGAAATCGATTCCTCGCGGGGAAGCCCTTAGCACTCGTTCCCACCCTGGGATGAATACTACATAGGAATTCGTCCCACCCTGGAATGAATTCAGCACACAAATTTCAAAAATAGCAAAAAAATGCACAAAAATGCACCAAAAACAACAATAAACCTGTCCAATGAGAGTGCTTTTGCACTTGACATTTCGGGCATGCAAAATAGATGTACGGGGTCACAAATCCTCACTATCCTACTCCCTAAGAAGGCTACCATAGCCGGACCACTCCACGGGAAGACGGATCTTCGAGAATTTCATCCCCAAACGACGTCGCCAAAAGGGTCAAAACCCACCCAAAAATAGCAATAGAGTTGTCGAACGAAGGCGCCTTCGCACCTGACATTCTTGGCATCCAAAATAGATGTCGAGGTTATAAATCGTCACCATCCTACTCCCTAAGAAGGCCACCATGGCCGGACCGCTCCACGGGAAGACGAATTTTTGACAATTTTAGCTCCAAACGGCATCGCCAAAAGGGTTAACACCCACCAAAAATAGGTCTAAATGTCGAAAAACTGCACACACATTCAAAGATAAATCTCTGAAGGCACCCTTACCTAAGTCATCTTGGGTCAAGCGACTCATCGCTTTTCTCATGTAGGTCATTCCCTCATCGATTCGTCGCTTGAGGGGGTAGTCACACTTAGTCACCAATCAACAAATACACACCCAATCATGGAACTGGCATGCATTCGAAGAATCATTGGCAAAGACAAATCACGCTCCTCCTTGGGGCAGTAAACAAGCAATAATCACAATCTGATCAATCACTTAGCATTCATGAATCATAAACTCAAGGTTCCCACAGACAAAAGGTTGTGCCCTTTGCCTATTCATGATTGATCAATGTCCAAGCTCAAGTAACACCTCACCAAAAAAGGTTAACACTTGAATTGAGTTCCTTTGCTCGTCAGAAGCAAGGATTCAAGAATGCATGCCCTTTTCATACTTGGGGCATCAAAAGTTGGTTAGGTTACTAAGAAACCCTAATCATTAGTGCTTTGGTTATCTATTTTTGCTCGACGTTGTGCCTTGCACAATGCATCCCAAAAAGGGGCATCTATAGACACCAAAATAGCACCAATCCGATTATGTGACTGCAAACACTGATCACATTGGCACACATAGCCCCAAGGGCAGCCCCCAGAGGTTAAACAGTGGTCCTAACCACTCTCACAATAGTTTTGGAAGGTCAAAAATCATTTTGGCACCTTCAGGCACTTTGCTCAATATCCGTTCCACCCAGGGATGAATTCTAATTGGGATTCGCTCCACCCTGGGACGAATTCACAATTCGCTCTAGGGTGGGGTGAATTGCAGGTTTGACGGGAAAAAAGTCAAATCTTGACAAATGGGAGCTCAGATCCGCCACCTAACGCCTCCTTCAGTTCATGGGAGCATGGGTGAGAGTTTTCGAGCGTTAGAGGCTGTTATAGGGGCAGTCATGGAGCCCCTAATCAGGGAGGAATCTTCCCTCCCCTGGAAGGGCATGGCTGCCATGTGGCGCCTCTGCATGCTCATCCCAAGAGACCTCCAGGTCTATAAATTGATGAGTTTCCTCATCCCAAAAGATACAGAGTAAGAGCAATTTGGAGCAACGAAGTGCTGCCATTTTATTTCCCCATACATCCTTGTGCGATTTGTGCCTTCTACATCCTTGATCTCTTTTAGAGAGGAGGTCATTGGGTGACTATTGGAAGGTCGAATCTTGAGCCCAAAACCTGACATTTTGCCATAGAATACCACCCAATTTGTCGACAACACCTTGTAAGAGATTTTGGACCCATCCCAAGTGGATTGGTGCCGAAATCAGGCCCCAAACGGTGGGTGGCCCGCCAGGGCGCCCCCGCGCTGCTGAAGGCCTAATCGCCCTTTTTAGGAATGATTGGGAACATGTAGCAGATTTTCCTTTCTGTCATTTTCATTTCTTGTATTTTATATCTATGCTGCTTAGATAGTTTATAATTTTGATTTCATTTCACTTTGATTAATTGCCATTATGTTTTATCATGTTTTCGCCTCCACTAACTTGTAGAGGGCACCATTGAAATTTGGGTGTTAGAGGCCAAATTGGGAAAATATGACCATCTGGGTCTTCCCAAAATACCCCCAATTAGCTAACCCCAAGTTTGCAGGTCTTTTGGAGCTTCCTAGGCAGGACATTTGGGACAGTACCTTTTCGGCATTTTGTTGCAGGTGAATTCGTCCCGCCCGAGAGCGAATTCAAATCGGTGAGGAATTTCCTGACTGTTATTTTTGTAGTGTCCTCCTGGTGATGTCCTGATGCCCCTGTCAAATTTTTAGAGCATTTGGATTCATTTTAGTCATAGTTTAATTCATTTTTCTCATCCATTTATCGTAGGCTTGGGGATTGCATGCTTTGTTTTATCCGTAGGTGCTATTGATTATCTTTTGTTTCTTTGAACGCAGGATCGAAACATCGGAGGAGCATCAAGGAATCAACATTCATAGACACAAGGGGCGGTGACATTTTGGTCCACCCATCTTACATGTGGGCACGCGGAAGAAGGAAGGCTATCCATGGATGTAACCAAGAGATGAATTTAACGCTCCTCGCCCCATAAAAGGGAGGATGCGAATTGTAACCGAGTTGTGGAATACATCAATAAAAGAGAAGGGTTGTTATTTCATTTGGGTTTCAATTCATGCTTTTTCCATTTCATGCATTTTTAATTCGTAGGATTTAGTGTTAAGTTTAGCTTCATTTTTTGCATCGTGCTTGGAGTCTTTCCTTTTTTGTTTTCGTATCCTCGTGCTTTCATAATTCATCTTCTCTAAAGGTGATGACTGGTTCCATACATTGTTTCACATGGCCCATGAAGTTGTTGAAAGAATTTGCTTCGTGGGGATGTAACTCAATTTCTTTTAATATCTCCATGAGAGCCTCCTGATGGGGCACTAATTGTTGAATAAGCTCATATATGGAGAGCCTAGCCGACGTAGTCCTTAGAATTTGAGTAAGTCTAGTTCGAATCATGGCCACTGGTCTAGGCGGGGGAATCTATGTAGGGTTCGGTTGAGGTTGTGATGTTGATGGAACTTCTCTTGTGGCTTTTGCGGGGGCAGCTCCGGGATATCTCTTGTTCCTTGTCACTATGCTTATCATCTCTACATACCCCTCCATGGGGAAATTCTGTTGCACCTCGTTGACGTGAAGGGGTTTTTCTTGTGCATCATGTGTGGGTAAAGGGTCTCTAAAAATGCCCATTTGTTGGTTGTTGGGCGCTATGGGGTTATCCACTGCCAATGTATTATTGTCAATGAGGTCTTGCACCAAACCTTTGAACTTCCAACAAGCATTAAGGTCATGTCCCTTTCATCTATGGAACCTATAGTACAAGTCCTCCCTATACCCCTTAGGCTTTGGCATGTTAGGATCTATCATTTGAATCTATGGTAGATTAATCAAGTTTTCCACTGACAAACGGTCAAACAAGGAGTCCTTGGACTCTGTGTATGGTGTAAATTGCCACCTAGGGTGACGCTGCTAATTTTGTTCCTACTTTTGGTTTTCTCTATCATAGTTGTTTGGAGGCACACCTGATAATTAGCCTTTTGAGGTTGTGTTGCTTGGGCAGGATTAGGGGCATTGATAGCAACTTGATTGACTGCGGTGGGTTTCTGTTGCGTAGTCCCTGTTTTAGTGTTCTTGTTCCATTCTTTTTTCTTAGGCTTGGCAATTTTGCCATCCTATATCTTGATCTCTTCGATGATTCTGGCTTGCACCAGAGCTTCTTCTAAAGTGGAATATTGCTATAGCTGCAATAGCATAGAGATCGATTGTAAATAGCTCTTTGCGAACATTTGAGTTAGGTCGGACATAGGATGGAGATAGGGTAGCTTTGAAAGCAACGTCCTCCATCGGTTCCCATATGCCACCATAGATTCCTCCTCATACTGCTTGAGGCTAGCTAGATCGCTTAGTGATGCATTTTTCTTTGTGTTGAAGGTGAAACATTCTAAGAACGCGTCCACTAGCTGATCCAAGTTACAGATGCTATGCTTTGGTAGTTGAGCAAACCAATCTGAAGCAGGGCCTACGAAAGTGGTTATAAATGTTCTTAATAGCAAAGCATCATTGTCCTGAATACTGAAGCATTGGCTCAAGAATCGAGTCACATGCTCTTGAACATATTCCTCCCCTCTAAAGAGTGCCAACTGGGGCAGCTTAAAGTGTTCAGGGTATGGAGGTGTCGGCATTGACGGATGCACATGATGACTACGGAGTTGGCATAAAGTAGGCTTTTGGGGCCCAAATGTCTTGAGCTCCATAGTATCTAAGTGCTCTAGAAATGCTTTATATGCATCAGAGGACTTGATCTCCTCCTCCTAGGTTTGCTCCTGCTGTGGGTTGTGGGGAACTTGAGGCCTTTAGAGGGGTAGCTGGGTAGCACCCCTTCTGCCTTGATAGGGAATTTCAACCCGTTCTTCTTCTTGTTCATACTCCTCATAAGCTTCTTGAGGAGTGTCTGGCCTAGGCCTATAAACATTGATGGGTGCCCGTGGAGGGTGCCCATCACGGTTTTGGGAAGTGGCCTCCCGATCAGGTCTAGGAGGTCTTAGAGGCAGTTCTTGATGAGGTCGCGGAAACTTGTTTCGCACTAAGGGGTTGTGCCTCTCATACACTTATGATTTATGTGCACGAGGGACTAGGACCTTCTCAGGCACATGGTTGTGAAGCAATTCAGATTTTTGATGCTGAATGAGCTCTTGGTTAAGGCAACACAAATGTTCTAATTGTTTTTGGTCTTGCTTGAGCCACGTGATCTATGCTTGGCGGGCGGCTAGTTTGGCAAATGCCAAATCAATTTGGTCCACCATCTCTTATTTAGGAAGCCTAGATGCCTCCCCTACATGTCTTTCTTGGTCATGGTGATCCGAGACCCCTATGGGTTGCTTCCATCTGTCGAGGTTAGCGAAATTCACTTGAGGCTCTGGCCTTAATGAGCGATCCTGATATATTGCAGGTGCAGATGTGCATCGTTCCCGCACTGTGTACTGCTCTTGAGGAATGTAATGGTCTTCCTCACACTCTCTGTTATATGCATAAAATGTGTAGGCAGAATTGTCTTGCCCTGTCTAGAAATCCTGATACTCTGGATATGGTCTAGTGTTTCTAACAGTAATCAAGGGTAAATCAAGAGTAACAAAATCATATGGTTCCTCCTTGTGGACCCTATGTTGTTCAAGAACTTCATCACTAGGCCACCCATAACGAGTTTCCAATGGAGGCCTCATATCTAGGTTGAGTGCTACATGTAGGTTTTCCTCTTGAAAGGATCTTTACTGAGTGGGGGTACCCCTCAAGGAGGTATCTCTATGTTGAGTGGGTGTGCCCCTCAAAGGGGTGCCTCTATAGTATTGTTCTGTAATGGCATGGTGTGGACTAACTTATGGATCCTGCCACCAAGGCGGGATGACCAAGTCCTCAAGACTATACCGGAGGTGACTTGTCCCCCTTGGTGCACTCTCTGCAGCTTTTTCCCGTGATCGGGCTCGGCTACAGGTGTACACCATGGTGATGCTTACCTAAAGATGCATAGATTATTTTTTTTATTTTTCTTTTTATGATATACTAAATAGAAAATAGCACACACACACAAGCAATGATTATCTCTTTTAAAGATTAAAAGTGTGCCCTAAATATGGTTTAGTGTGTTTTGTTGTTTGTTTTTGAAATCTTTTTGTGAAAACCATTTAAATGCAATTATGAAGGCTCTTATGACTCCCAAAATGGTCTCCCCTTCAATATACCATTGTCGGACCGATATACCAACCTCTCTATATACCCACCCTTACGTGAGGGAGACTATAGGTACGCAAGAGCAGATGATATGTGGAACATAGGCGATACGAAAGGGGAATCGCTCTGTTTATGACACTTACCATAGAAGACTTATCCTCATGCACTGGGAATCACCCCAAGCTAAACTTGGTCAAATTTCGTTAGGATTTACATCTAGCAACAATCACGATCAGGGTTATGGATGCAATATCTCAAGCCAAGGTGATGATGAAATCCACCGTTGGTCTTGCTCAAGGGTTGGGGTTTTACGACCAACTCCTTGTGTTTAAAATACCACATGGTGTGTGGGGTTCTTTTTAAATTGCAAAATTGAAACAAGCAAGCATTTACACTCTCCTATGCAAGCAAAAATCAGAGAACAAAAAATAGAAAACAAAAAATTGACAAAAGGTGTTTAAAACCCCTACCTCTTCTCTGCCTAAATCGGATGTCTCTGAATTTCTACCTGAAATAGTCTAGCGTTTGAAGACTTGGTACCTATAAGCAAAAAAACAAGCAACTTTAATCAAAAATTTAATCTTTAAAATCAAAGGACACAGGTCCCATCGTTATCGCCATTGAAAGCACGAAGATACGAAAACAAAAAGGAATATGCCAAGCAAGATGCGTTTAAAACCACACTTAACACTAAAATCCTATATATTGCAACATGCATGAAAAGAAAGAACATAGACGAATCGACACAAGATAAAAGCAATATGAAAGATGCTGCCCTTTTTATTGATATGCTTTCAAAGTTGTGTTACAATACGTCTCCTTCCTTTTTAGGGGATAGGAGCGTCAAATATGTTTCTTTATCACATCCATAGATAGCGGTCCTTCTTCCGCGTGCCCACATATAATATGGGCGGACCAAAAAGTCGTCGCAACTTGTGTATATGATTGTTGACTCCTTCCTGCTTCTATGATGTCGGAGACTTGCATTCAAGGAAACAGAAAAGATTAGTAGCACCTGTAGATAGAATAAAGCGTGTATTTCCCTAGGCCTACTGTTAGTGTATGCATGAAAACATTAAATCGATAATCAAATAATATTAGAAATACCTGAAACTTTGAAAGAAGCATGAATATTATGTTAAGAGAGCATTGCAAAAGGAACAATCAAGAAATTCCTCACAGATTGGTATTCGCTATGGGGTGGGATGAATTAACCTGCAATAAATTATTAGAAAGTACCCTCTTCAATGTCCTATCTAGAAAGCTCCAAAAGACCTACAAACTTGGGGTTAGCTAATTGGGGGTGTTTTGGGAAGACTTAGAAGGTTAGATTTCTCCAATTGTACTTATATCATCTAGATTTTGCTAGTGCCATCTGTAAGTTAGTAAAGATGGGAAATGACAAAAACCTGGTCAAAATTGCTCAGAATGAAATGCAATTTGAACTATAACCTATTTAGCATATCTAGAATAAAATGCAAAAGAAAAACTAAAGAAATCTATCATAGATTTCTAATCATCCCGGGGTGGGGCGAATAGGACTGTGACAGTTTGGGGAGTGCCCGGGGGCAGGACACCCACCATTTGGGACACTTTTTCAGCACCAATCCACTAGGTATGGGTCCAAAACTCTTTATAGGGTGTTTTCGGAAAATTTTGTGAGTTTTTATGGTCAAAAATTGGGTTTTGGGTCCGGATTCGTGTTTCCAATACTCATCGAATAACCTCCCTTTTGAATGAGAGATTAAGGATGTGAAAGCACAAGTCGCAAGTAAGTATGTAAATTGGCAGCACTTCGTTGCTCAAATGCTTCTTCTCTGTATATCTTTTGGGTGGGAAAAATCCCCAATTTATAGACCTTAGGGTCTCCTTGTTTAAATTGTGCATGCGAGGGTGCTACTTGAGTTAACTATCCTATTTTTAGAGAAAAGCTAGTTCCCTGATTTAGAATCTCCTTGCATGAGGTCTCTAAAATAAAGACATGCATGATTGAAGTCTCTCTTCTTGAATAAAATATATTCCTTGTAATTGCATGGCCTGAAGCCTCAGTTAACTGGCAAAGTTACCGAGGTTTGACTTTTTTTGCCAGTCAAACCTTCTATTCGCCTCACCCTGGGGTGAATGCTGCTATTCGTCCCTGGGTGGGATGAATGCCAGTTTGTATTCATCCCGAGGTGGGACGAGCAGAGAGCAAGGTGCCAAAAAGGTGCCAAATTGACCTTTGACCTTCAAAACTACTTTTGGGAGTGGTTAAGACCACTGTTTATCCTCTGGGGGCTGCCTTGGGGGTTGTTTGTGTCAATGCGATCAGTGCTTATTGTCACATAATCGGATTGGTGCTGTTTTGGTGTCTACAGAAGCCATCCTTACCGAGAGAGGATATTTACCTTTCTTATAAAAATTTGTCGAAAGTTATTATGAATTGACCATGGCCTTTTTGAGTTGTTGGGAGGAAGGGAGAATCACTGTTAGAGATAGGGATTTTATTGTGGATACAAGGTTTTTGGTGATCATATCTGATTTGCCTAATTTGGGAAGACATGTAAGGCAAGAAAAAAATAACTAAGAGGTGGAAGCCAAGGAATTCCTAGACAGACTTAAGATGCAAAATTTGGCAAAAATAGGGATGACTAGATCTGATCTCCCTTCACCCTAGAATAAGGTTATGATAAAGTTATGAAACCCATAATGGAGTTCATTACCATTGATGATCTTGAAAAGCAATTGAGGAGCTTTCATTTGGCCTTCTTCAAATATTTCAAAGACAAATATTATGAACATCCCCGAATTCCTATTCAGGTCCATTCATTATTCCATTGAAAATTGCAAGAAGAAGAAAGGGGTTGATCTCCCTTTCCAACAAATTTTGTTCAAAGTTATCTATTCTCATCTCCTTGCACACAACCCTACCACTCCCTTAGCCAATACTTATCATTTTGTGTATCCTCTCCTCATAAAACTTTTACCTGAATGAGAATACCCCTGAGAAAGATGAATCCTTCATGCCAGAGGAAAAAAAATGGTTATAACAAGGATGAGGAGGCATCCGAAGGAAAGAAGCCTAAAATTTAAGAACCGATGTGTGCTTCAAGGAAATCTATCCGTATCTGTAAGAAGATGTGTATGAGCTAGAGCATGTTTTCTATATGGTGGACTCTGATGATGATGAGGACTTCACTATGGAGGCCCTACAAAATTGGGTTATTCGGGATATATCCACAAAAATTGTTCAATCCGAGGAGTTTAAAGTAAAACTAAAATAAATGCGTAAATATTCACGGACCATTTCTTCTACCTGGTGAGAATGATGCAGAAGCATCTCAATAATATCTAGAATATGAATAGTTATACAAGTAAAAAGCTTAAATTTCACCTGTTATGCAACTAAAATTATAAATTATATGTTTTTTTCTAAGGAGGGCTAGCAAAGAGATGAAAGAGAAGTTACCAATTGTCTTCTAATATTGATAAATAAACAAAAGTATCTTTATCCATTTAGCTTTGTGATACTTGTTGTTCTAAATTGCAAACTTAGAATTACATGTGTTATATTATTTTCACTGGTGTAGGTTCCTTAGGATAATTCGGTATGCTGCAATCCAAAAAGGAAGACCGATGGCATTGACATTAAAATTTGTACAATTGCTACTTGGATTGAATGGTTGTCTAAGGTTGTACGATTATTGTTAGGATTGAATAGTTGCCTAGGATTGTATAATTGCTACTTGGGTTGAATGGTTATTTAACAATTATACAGCGGTTACCCAACTATTGAACGATTACCCAACTATTATACGGTTGTCCTAATTGAATGATTATGTATAACTATATGGATTGAATGGTTTATTTGATTGAATGATTGCCCATATGATTTTATAATTGTCATTGCTAGATCACTGAAGAAGAGAATATTAGTTTATTTTGAGTCTTCTTGGATGTGTCATGTTTTTACTACATCACAGAAAGAAAGTAGTTTAAGGAAGATCAATAGAAAAACATTATATAGTCTAGTTTACCTAATTGAAAATAATTTTTTTTTTTTTTACCATGGATGTAGTTGTTATAGAGTGTCCAAATAACAAACAAACATGTACGTGTGTATGAATAAATTTATATTTGGGATATTTATTAAAGGAACATAGATGCTAATCTTTTTGAAATATTGTCATAAGAATGTCTCGTTAGTTAGCATAAACAAATGGTGATATATAATATTAAAGTCATATATAAATTTAACAAATAATTAAATGTTAATACTTATAACACAAATTTAAAATACATGTAATATTTGTATAAAATTAAAGCTAAGGGAACATTTGATATGTATATAATTCAAATATCTATGAAATGAGTACTTGAAATAAGTGAATCATTTTATAGTTTTAAATAAATTTTAATATATCACTAAAAATAGAATATGTTGAATATAAAATATGGATTGAATCCTACATAAAGTCATCTCAAATTGTTTTTTAAGAAAGCAATAAAATACATGAAAAATACTTTTCAATAATATTTGTATGGCATGATATCTAATAGAAAGAGGTATATAGTGAGGGGTGTTTGAAATTTTAATAAAAGAGTCATCCACCCAGCTCTTACCTTCAATTGTAGCTGTGTTCAGTCCTTTCCACATATCACCAAATGTGAATCTGGGTTTGGATAAACATTCTAACAAGGATATTAGTTGCTGCATTGTTTTCCAGTAACTACCAATGCAACCGTTGAGAGCATTACGATTAGAGGGTGTTTGTGTTTCCCTTTTGTTTAGCTGCTGTCGTATGAACGTCATAACCTCATTTGCTTCGTCAATGCTCACCCTTAACGTTATCTCAGGGTGTTTGTGTTTCCATTTTGTTCAGCTACTGTCGTATGAACGTCATAACCTCATTTGCTTCGTCAATGCTCACCCTTAACACTATCTCAGGAAGTTTGCTTAGGCCTACCTGTTGCGCCCCACGATAAGATGATATCGACGACACACATATCGACAAGCCATTTCAATTGCATTCAAATTCGGCTTCGGCTTTGTCATGGTGTTTGTGGGTGGGGAAGGCGAACCTCTAGAGGGAGAGGGCGAACGAGCATGAATGACATGAGAACCACCTCCTGCACTCACACTAACAAAGAGCATCATCACTGCTAATGTCATTTCTACGATCAACATGCTTGTTCCAATTTTTATTTAGGAATTTAAAAATTCCAAGATTCTTCTGATGAGAAATGCAACTTCTTCGATCCCTTTTTATAGTAGGTCGTACACGTTTCCAATCAGCAGTTGCATAATAGTGAAGATTGTCTACATTCACTTCTTGAGGCTGTCCATCTTGTTTGTGGCAATTGTCAATCAACTATTAAAGAAACTCTATTTTTTTTTTGTAATAAATTATGTTTTAATTTTGATAATCAAAATATTTTCTTTCTATCATGTTTATCTAAATTATTTATTTTTTTAGGAAGTCATACTATTTTTTAAACTATGGGTAGATAATAGGTCAGCCTTCTTATACTTTGAACTTAAATATCTTGTATAAAATCCCAAATAGAGACTAAATTAATCCCAAAGGTATCAAAATATTAAGATAATACCTATATATCTTAATCATACCACTACAATGTGGGGACATAAATTATTAGTATTATGTCTATATTTATATATAATACAATATTTATAAGTATTAGTTTCACATGTTTCTAGGCTCTATTAAGTTCAATTATAGTTTTTACTTATTTAAGAAGAACACATTTTAACATTTAAAATAAAAAATAATTCTTGAATTATAAGTATATTGTTACCATTTCTTATAAATTTAAAAGCAACTAAAATTTAAGGATATCATATCTTTTAAATTTAAATGCAACTAAAATTTAAGGTATGGGAAGAGACAACATTACTTATAGATAAGTATTAACGTGGAATGGAATGGAATTCCAATCACTAAATAATTAAATGAACTCTTATTTTTAGTTTTGGAAATAATAAATATATTATTTTAAGTATTTCTTAAATCGTATTACTAATACTTATTTAAACCCATATCGGCCGCAATAGCGCAACATGTCGCGATATCGCGACATGTTGCGCTATCGCTGCCGTCGAGGGGAAGTTGTCATTGAAATATCCTCAAGACAAATGATCAATGAATAAGTATAATTTTTGTCGCGATTTTGCGACCTATTGTGCCATCGTGGCCATTGGAGAAAAATTGTCGCGATATCACGACATGTTGCGCCGTCGTTGCTAAGGGAGGAAAGTGGTCGCGATATCGCGACATGTTGCACCGTCGCTACCACCGAGGGAAAGTTGTCACGATATCGTGACATGTTGCGCTTTTGCAGCCGATGTGGGAAAGTTGTCGCGATATCGCGACATGTTGCATCGTCGCTGTCGCCGAGGGGAAGTTGTCGTTGAAAGATCCTTAAGAAAAATGATCAATGAAAAAGCTAAGTATGATTTTTGTCATGATTTCGTGACCTGTTGCGCCATCGTGGCCATTGGAGGAAAACTATCATGATATCACGACATGTTGTGCCGTCGCGGCCAAGGATGGAAAGTTGTCGCGATTTCGTGACATGTTGGACCGTCACTGTCGTCGAGGGAAAGTTGTCGTGATTTTGCGACATGTTGCACCGGTGCGGCCAAGGGAGGAAAATTGTCATGATTTTGTGACATGTTGCGTCATCGCAGCCAAGGGAGGAAAGTTATCACGATTTCACAACATGTTACGCCGTTGCAGCCACTAGAGGAAAGTTGTCGTGATTTTGCGACGTGTTGCGTCGTTGTGGCTGTTGTTGGATTTTTGTCGCGATTTTGCAACATGTCATGATTTCGTGCCAGGTTGACTTTTTTGCAATCAAAGGTGTCTTGTGTCACGATTTCGTGACTTGTAGCTTTTTCGTGGACAGAGGTGAAGTTGGTGTTTGCTGCGTGTTTTCACGATAAGTTGTTGTAACTGACCTATCAGCTCTCTCAGCTAGCTTGGTATTGGTTCAAGAGATTTGGATCCAGTGCAAATCTTCCTCTTCTCTTGTAATCATGTGCTTTTATTGTTTTCGACTGGGATGTATCTTATCCCAATTGTAACTGATCAATGTTTTAATACAAGTTTTTCAAATTTTTCAAAAAAAAAAAAAATGCAACCACTACTATTTTTAATCAATAACTTTTAATAATATATATATATATATATTATTTGGATAGTTGTTAATAATATTTTATCACAATTATTGAATATAAGCTAAAGTCAAAATTTATTTTTTATTTGAATATTTAAGTGGATAGATAATATTAAATTAAATAATCAATAAAATAATATATTACTAGTTATTCTATTACATGTATGATTAAATGTTACTAAGAATGAACTGAAAATACATCTTGACCAATCTTAACAGTTATAAACATAACCTTTATGGAATATTAGGCTTATATGTTAAATCAAATTTCAAAAAAAATCAAAAAATTATAGAGCATAGATTTCTTTGGGTTTATTTATAGTATTTTTAACATTGAAAAACTTTATAGTATTTTTAACATTGAAAAACTTTACTCCTCATATGATACATTATTGATCGTTGTGGTCTTTGCTAAGAAAATCTTAAATATCACAATGAATGGTAATATTGTCCTTACTACTAGTATTTATGTTAGTATGATTAATCGTATTATTAATCAATAGAATTCATAATTGCTATGCCAATATAACAAACATTGTGATGATTTTCTTATCCAACCTCTTTTATGTGGTAATATTGCAAACACTAAGTTCCTTAACTAATCATGGACTTCTTAGGAAGGATTCACTTGCATGACAATATCATTTGTATGGTGTGGGATTCCTTGATTAATCTTGCCTTTAGTAATCTATTCTATTTAATAACATAATAGCATTATCATATTGGCTATACATATATTTGTTAGGATCATATAGAATATTTTTATATCATGAGTAAATATTATTTTCTTGTTATGCTATGGATCTTGCTACCCATAATATATTAGTAAAATTGTAATACCTATATATTTTATGTTATACAACATATAAATATCGTAATAAAGAAGAGAATTTTGTCATGGTCCTCCTTTGATAGTAGTAGCATGTTCTATATAACAATATCTAGTAGAATATCCCTCACTTTTAAAAATAAAAATAAATTTAAAAAAGAATATGAGATTTTTTCCAAGCATGATTACATTTAAAAAAAATAGCATGGATCCGCTCATGTAGAGGAATTGACCATGGCCTTTTTGAGTTGTTGGTAGGAAGGGAGAATCACTGTCAGAGGTAGGGATTTTATTGTGGATACAAGTTTTTTGGTGATCATATCTGATTTTCCTAATTTGGGAAGACATGTAAGGCAAGAAAAGCATAACTAGGAGGTGGAAGCCAAGGAATTCCTAGACAGAATTAAGATGCAAAAGTTGGAAAAAATAGGGATGACTAGATCTATCTCCCTTCACCCTAGAATAAGGTTATGATAAGGTGAAAGCACGAGGATACGGAAACAAAAAGGAATATGCCACAAGAAAGAACAAGAAAGGACATATGCAAATTGACACAAGATAAAAGCAATATGAAATATCGTAATCTCTTTATTGATACGCTTTTCAAAATGTGTTACAATATGTCTCCTTCCTTTTTAGGGGATAGGAGCGTCAAATGTGTTTCTTGTCACAACATCCATGGATCACAATCCTTCTTCCGCGTGCCCACATGTAAGATGGGCGGACCAAAATGTCGCCACCGCTTGCGTATATGATTCTTTGCTCTTTCTTGCTCCTCTGCTATCGGAAACCTGCGTTCAAAGAAACAGAAAATATTAGTAGCACCTGCGGACAGAATGAAGCATGTATTTCCCAAGGCCTATTGTCAGTAAATGCATGAAAATCTTAAAACGATAATGAAATGACCTCAGATCGACCTGAAAATTTCATAGTAGCATAAATATGTTAATAGAAGACCACTGCAAAAAGAACAGTCTAGAAATTCCTCACAGATTTGTATTCGCTCCAGGGTGGGACGAATTGACCTACAATAACCTGTCAAAAAGCACCCTCTTCAATGTCCTTCAGGGGCCTAAATGACCTACAAACTTGGGGTTAGCTAATTGGGGGTGTTTTGGGAAGACCCAGAAGGTCAGATTTCTCCAATTTTTCCTCTATCACCCAGATTTTTCTGGTGCCATCTACAAGTTAGTGAAAGCGGGAAATGACAAAAACCTGGTCAAAATTGCTCCAAATGAAATGAAATTTGAACTGTAACCTATTTAACCTATCTAGAATCAAATGCAAAAGAAAAACCAGAGAAATCTATCACATATTTCTATTCATCCCGGGGTGGGGCGAATTTTACTGTGACAGATTGGGGAGCGCCCGGGGGCAGGACGCCCACCGTTTGAGGCACTGTTTCGGCACCAATCCACTTGGGATGGGTCCAAAACTGGTTATGGGGTGTTGTCGACAAATTTTGGGAATTTTTGTGGCCAAAAATTGGGTTTTGGGTCCGGATTCGTGCTTCTAATAGTCGCCCAATAACCTCCCTTTCGAATGAGAGATTAAGGATGTAAAAGCACAAATCGCAAGTAGGTATGTAAATTGGCAGCACTTCGTTGCTCAAATGCTCCTTCTCTCGTATATCTTTTGGGTGGGAAAACTCCCCAATTTATAGACCTTAGGGTCTCCTTGTTTGAATTGCGCATGCGAGGGCGCCACTTGAGTTAACTGTCCTATTTTCAGAGAAAAGCTAACTCCCTGATTAAAAATCTTCTTGCATGAGGTTTCTAAAATAAAGACACTCATCACTGAAGTCTCTCTTCTTGAATAAAAGCTATTCCTCGCAATTGCATGGCCTGAAGCCTCAGTTAACTGGTGGAGTTGCCGAGGTTTGACTTTTTTTGCCAGTCAAACCTTCTATTCGCCTCACCCTAGGGCGAATGCTGCTATTCGTCCCTGGGTGGGACGAATGCCAGTTTGTATTCGTCTCGGGGTGGGACGAGCAGAGAGCAAGGTGCCAAAAAGGTGCCAAATTGACCTTTGACCTTCCAAACTACTTTTGGGAGTGGTTAGGACCACTGTTTGACCTCTGGGGGCTGCCCTAGGGGCTGTTTGTGTCAATGCGATCAGCGCTTGTTGTCACGTAATCGGATTGGTGCTGTTTTGGTGTCTACAGATGCCCCTTTTTGGGAAGCGTTGTGCAAGGCGCAGCGTCGAGCAAAAATAGATAACCAAAGCACTAATGATTAGGGTTTCTCAAGTAACCTAACCAACTCTTGATGCCCCAAGTATGGAAAGGGCATGCATTCTTGAATCCTTGCTTCTGACGAGCTAAGGAACTAAAGTCAAGTGTTAACCTTGTTCAATGAGGTGTTACTTGAACTTGGACATTGATCAATCATGAATAGGCAAAGGGCGCAACCTTTTGTCTATGGGAACCTTGAGTTCATGATTCATGAATGTCAAGTGTTTGATCAGCTTGTGATAATTGCTTGTTTGCTGCCCCAAGCAGGGGCATGATTGTCTTTGTCAATGATCCTTTGAATGCGTGTCATTTCCAAGATTGGGTATGTTGTTGTTGATTGGCGACTAAGTGTGACTACCCCCCCTCAAGCGACGAATCGATGAGGGAATGACCGACATGAGAAAAGCGACGAGTCGCTTGACCCAAGATGACTTAGGTAAGGGTGCCTTCAGTTGTTTACCATTAAATGCGAAAGCAGTTTCCGAACATTTTGACCTATTTTTGGTGGGTGTTAACCCTTTTTGTGACGCATTGCGGAGCTGAAATTGGCAAAAATTCATCTTCCCATGGAGCGGTCCGGCTATGGTAGCCTTCTTAGGGAGTAGGATAGTGACAATTTGTGACCCCAACATCTATTTTGGATGCCAAGAATGTTAGGCGCAAATGCGCCTTCATTCGGCAATGATATTGCTATTTTTGGGTGGGTTTTGACCCGTTTTGTGATGCCATTTGGGGATGAAATTCTCAAAAATTCGTCCTCCCATGGAGCGGTCCGGCTATGGTAGCCTTCTTAGGGAGTAGGATAGCGAGGATTTGTGACCCCGACATCTGTTTTGCATGCCCGAAATGTCAAGTGCAAAAGCACTCTCATTGGACAGTTTTATTGCTCTTTTTTGTGCATTTTTTTGCTGTTTTTGAAATTTTTGCTCTGTATTCATCCCTGGGTGGGATGAATTCCTATTTAGTATTCATCCCAGGGTGGGACGAGCGCTAACTAGAGTGCTCATCCTAGGGGGAACGAATACAAGCTCAAAAAGCCTTTTTAAAGGCCAAAACTGAGTTTTGGGCTCATTTGCATTTGTTTTTCTTGGCGATTTGGAGCTCTGAGGAGGAGGAGGTCAATTCTACGAAGCGAAGCGCTACAAAATTTTTCTTGCGACCATGAGTGCACACACCGGATCGAGCGGCGGAGCCGAAGCGCTACCAGTGAGTGCCCTTCCTCTTTATTGTTTTGTATTGCTATTGAAAACCGCAAGTTGGTTATTTTTTGTGTTTTTGTTTATTTTGTTGATTACGGTTAAAAATGAAACCCTAGTCTCTCAAAATTATCACTTAGTTTAAAACTTAGGATAACTCTAGTCAACAAATATCAGAAGTTAGTTTAAAACTTAGCTAAAAAACTTAGTTTATAACTTAAAATCTCGCTGAACCGGAATTGAACCAAAGTCAAAATGTAGGTGAGAAACGTAGGGTAAAACTGAACCTAAAACGGACCAATGATTGTTTTTTTTTTTTTTTTAATTTATCAGTTAAATTAAAAAAACCTAAAACTGACAAATGATTCCTTGTTTTGTAATGGTTTTTGTTGTTAATTAATCAGGTAGAGTTAAAAACCCTAAATCTGACAAATTAATTTTGAATTACTAGTTTTTTTTTTTTTTACATTTCTGCATTTTTATATTCTTTAGCGTTTAAGATTTTTTATGGTTTTAATGTTTTTATGTTGTTTTCTTTTGTAGGTGGTGAAGAGCCGGTACCTGGTACCCACTATTTTTACTGAAGCACGTGCAGCACTGACTTTGGTCGACTAGGATCGGCTTGACGCCCTTGGGCTCAAGCAGGTGACTCGGCTGGAGCTGGTGGTCGGGGATCGAGCCTATCTGATAGCCCTGATCAATATATGGGATCCTCGGACCAACACCTTCCATCTCCCAATAGGGGAGATGATGGTGACCTTGGAGGATGTCTATCAGATTCTTTGGATTCCAATAGATGGACTGTCGATCCGGACGACGTCATGGGATCGAAGGACAACAATACTGATACGTTGTTTTGGGCATGGGGAGGAGTTGGGTGTGGAGAGCCCAGTGGAGAGGGCGGAGATCGACTCGATATGGGTGGCATACTGGTTCGATGGTGGTTAGAGAAGGGTGTGTTGGGAGTGAGGCACGCATTACTCATGGGCCTCATTTCCAACATGCTGCTTCCCGACTCGTCGGGTGTGAGGTTCCCATGGAACTTGCTAGAGGTGGTGTTCAGGTTGGTGGAGTGTCCAGAAGACACACCGATGATTATGAGATGGGGTAGACTCTGCTAGCACAGCTCTATGATGAGTTGTACGAGGTCCGCTATCGAAGGTGGAAGGGGATCAGTTGCAGCTACTTGTTGCAGTGTTGGGCTTGGCAACACATAGCAGTGGAGAGGCCGATGGGGCTGCCTTGGATGACTCGGGTGGAGATGGCAGACCGAGAGATCGGATATGGGGTACTATGGTGGAGGTCGGAGGAGCAGGGTCAGAGTCGATGATGGGCAGGTGCCGTAGGGCACTATGTCGATGCCTTCGCTCGGCTTACTCCAGGGGAGGTGTTCTGGCGCCCCTATCGGGACTGTCCAGCTTGGCCTGAGGCTGGAGAGTGGCTCCGATGGGTACGGAGGGAGCGATGGCTGATTGGGAGGCATGGGACTGAGTAGGAGTTGTTCCCATATGGTCGGGTTACACGATAGTTCGGGGTGCACCAGGGGATGCCTGGTGAGCCCATGGTCTATCGACATCGGGGGGATGAGAGGACTCTAGACCGGCTAGTCGTTGCACCACTTGGCGAGGATTCAGATACGGCTATTGACATCCCAGATGTGGATGACATTGGAGTTACTATCGAGTATGAGCAGTGGTGGACCTTGCGATAGTGGCGAGGTGAGGGGCCTCTAGGCGGGGCGAAGGCGACAGCAGTAGGGGATGAGGGTGCAAAAGCACCAGATGAGGGTTGGGGTGCTCCGTTGGATGATGCAGAGATGGTGGAGGTTGAGGATGTGGGTGGGGATTATGGGGTTCCGAACCAGTCAAAAATGCAGGACGTCCTGAAGCAATGGGAGCCAGAGCAGGCTGCTGTCCCAGATTCGCCGAGGCCTCAGGTAGTGTCGGAGGACATGGAGGCAGGGTTGCATGCTGAGAATGCATGATTGATGGGGCTACTATGGAGGCGAGATGGGGAGCTGGGAGAGGCTTTGTAGGAGAGAGATCTCCTATGGACTCAGCTGGCGGAGCGAGAGAATGCATGGGTTACGTCCCATCGATAGGAGGGGGATACCGATGTTGCACGAGAGAGGGATCTACTACGGATGCAGCTAGCATAGCACGATGACGTAGTAGCTTACTACCATCGATGAGAGGTAGAGTGGGATCAACGAGAGTCAGATTGGCATCGAAGGAGGCAGATTGGCATCGATAGGAGGCAGATTGGCATCGACATCGGATGGATATGGAGGGAGAGATCATCCGCCTTGGTGGGCGGTTACCTGAGCCTCCTGGAGGGGGCTCTTCACAGTGGATGAGAGACAACGATACTAAGCAGTCAGCATCGTCCCATCATCGATGGCTAGATGAGGGGGGCACTAGTAGGCATGATGTAGGGGCGAGTAGCAGTCGCCCTGAGAGGTCCCATAGGACCCACACCATGGGGGTAGTTCCCGTCGCACCGATCCTGCATGATCATGGTGGCCGACGCCCTAGGCTTGGGGGTTTTTGAGTTTTTGGCTATTGTGGCGGGGTTAGAGGACCGGTTCATTGTAGCCTGTGAGCATTTTGTTGATGATATATATATACAGATGATTCTATTTTTGTTTTTTGGTGTTTATAAACTTTTCATGATATGTCTGTCTGTGTATGCACATTGATTTATAATGATGGATGCATATGGGATTATGATTGCGATGTTGCTAATTATATGATGTATGCATATGGAATGAATGAAATGATTTGTTGATAACTTGTCGATGGCACCATAGATTGTACAAGATTTTACTGGCTTGCTGTACTTATGGAATGACGTTGCATGTGACAACTGTGTTTTTGTATTTTTTTTTTTGATGGTGATGTATGGAATGAAATGGACCAGTTGTTTTTAAAATGTAGTTAAGCTTTTCTGAGATTCAGATATTTTAACTAACTAGCCAAGACTGTACATTTATCTCGCAAGACTTTTGAACAAGGTATAAATCCGACTTGGAGGTTAACCAAGTTATTTCACATCCCTGTGTGTGCAATTGAGTTCATTTATGTGGTATTTGTCAAGATACCGCCAGTGCCAGATAGGCTATCAACCAAACCTGTACTGAGGATCACCTAACTAGCTCCACTAACTCCATTGTTGTATTTAGCAAGATTAATCCATGGGACAATCTAAGGTACCATAAGCTAGCTCATCCACATGCAAACATTGGTCTGCTCACACGCAAAGCTAATGTGACAGACATATCGTCATGCGGGTAGGATACCGCCATTGCCAGGTAGGTTGTCCACCAAACCTGTAATGAGGATCACCTAGATGGTTTTCGAATACTGAGAATTCCAGGGATTCAAGTTCAAGATTTTTATTGGCTCAATGGTTTAGGATATTTGCTCGTATACAAAGTGATGAAAAATCACTGTTTATTTTGTTCTTTTTTTTTTTTTTTGAGCAAGGATTTTGAATAGTGGTGATAACCATTATTATTTGATTTGGCTTTTGAGCTTTGTAAGGTTGGTATGTTTGTGATTGGTGAATAACATTGATCCTTTTAGGCCTTGGGGATGACTACCCATCCTTGGCAGGGACGTGTAGTACGAATCCTTACGACTTTGGGAACCAAAGGGTAGTATGGAGATGATGAAGTAAGGGTATTGATCTTTTAGGCCTTGGGGATGACTACCCATCCTTGGTAGGGACGTGTAGTACGAATCCTTACGACCTGAGAGACCAAAGGTGATTGTGATGATGGTGTTTTTGAATGGTCATTGATCCTTTTATGCCTTGGGGATGACTACCCATCCTTGGCAGGGACGTGTAGTACGAATCCTTACAACCTTAGGAACCAATGGTGAGTTTTGAATTGTTGTTAGTAGTGAAAACCACTATTGATTAGAAGGAATGAATGGGGAAGAGCTTGTCCTTTTGTCAATTCTCAGCATTCTTGAACCATTCGCACAGGGGGATGAATAGGCTAATCTTTCACCGATGGTACCCTAGACTGCTTTGTAGGTTTCTCTTGCGTTCACACAACTTAGGAATTATTTTATGTGTGTAAATTTGTGTAGGGATATTACATAACGAGGCATGACCCAAGTAAAATTTTCCTGTGTAAAATCTGTTTAACTTTGTACAATTTTTGGCTAGAAAGTTAAAGACAACTGAATGACGAAAACCCTAAATACATTAGGAGACAACTGACTTTGCTAAAAATAGGGATGGTGTGATGCGGGATGTATGCATTGATAAAATTGATTTGATGTGAAAAATGATGGGATTGCCAAGTAATGACAGTCTATGGTGCTTTTGACTTGTATAACCAACAAATATGCAATGTATGAATGTGATGCCTAATGCAACCTATATTTTTGTATTTTTGATGTTTTATGAGTATGCATGGAATGGAGATGCAATTTTTTTGTTATTTTTGATGATTTTATTGTTTTTGTTTATTTTTGAATATTTGTTGTGACCAAGCGGTTATGGTAACCCTTGGAGCTTTTGGTTTGACCAAAGGGTTTATGGATACCTTTGGGGCATTTATGGGGTTGACCAAGCGATTATGGGAATCCTTGGAGCTTTTGGTTTGACCAAAGGGTTTATAGACACCTTTGGGGCATTTTGGGATTGACCAAGCGATTATGGAAATCCTTGGAGCTTTTGGTTTGACCAAAGGGTTTATAGACACCTTTGGGGCATTTTGGGATTGACCAAGCGATTGTGGAAATCCTTGGAGCGTTTGGTGTGGACTATGGCTCTCTAAATGTGGAATGGCCTCAAATGACTGATGTTCAAGGGTTCTAGCTCCTTGATTCCTTCAAGAGAGGCGAGCCGGTATGTTCCAGGTCCTATCTTACTATCAATCACATAAGGACCTAACCAGTTTGCCATGAACTTGTCTCAGAGATGGGACGGCAAATTAGAATTCTGTTGGTTCTCTTTTAAGACCAAATCTCCAACCTAAAAATCCCTTAGGTGAACCTTCATGTTATATGCTCTCTTAAGTCGCTCTTGATAGATACGCAAATGCTCGAGAGCATTGACGCGTCGTTCATCAAGCAACGTAAGTTGATCTAACCGGGCCTGCCGTGCAGTGTCATCATCGATGAACTCTTGCATTGATATGCGCAGCGAAGGGATTTCCAACTCAAGAGGCATGACAGCCTCGGAGCCATACACCAGCGAAAATGGAGTTGCCCCAGTGGGCGTCCGAATGCTAGTGCGATAAGCCCATAGGGCAAGCGGGATCTGAATGTGCCAATCCTTATGATTATCTATGATAGTATTTTTGAGGATGGCGATGAGCATTTTATTAGACGCCTCTGCTTGCCCATTTGCCTACGGATAATAGGGTGTTGAAAAACTATGCTAAATTTTGTACTTTGTGGTCAAAGCATGCACATCTTTGTTCTTGAAGGGCGTCCCATTATCCGAGAGGATCTTGGATGGAATACCAAAATGACAAATGATATTATGCAAAATAAACTCCGCAATGCGGGGTCCAGTCATAGAGGTTAACGGAATTGCTTCCACCCACTTGGTAAAATACTCTGTGGCTGTAATGATAAATGTGTGATGACCCGACGACGCAGGGGAGATCTTTTCGATTAGATCAAAGCCCCACTATGAAAAAGGCCAAGCCGATTGGATCGGTTGCAAGGCCTGAGAAGGTACGTGTGTCAAATTGGCATGATGTTGACACTTCACGCACTTCTTCACATATGCGCAACAATCTCGCTCTAAAGATGGCCAATAATAACCCATGCGGAGAATGCGCTTTGCGATGGCCATACCGCTGAAGTGGCCACCACATGTACCATCATGGGCTTGGGTGATCGCCCAAGCGGACTCCTGCTGGTCCAAGCAACGGAGGAGGATTCCTTCATAGCTCCGACGATACAAAATGTCTCCTAGCAAGACATGTTTTGCCGCTTTCTGTTTGAATGATCTTTTCATGGCTTGTGTCAATCCAAGTGGGAGAGTACCTAGCTTGAGGTAATCCCTTAGGGGTGTGTACCAATCCTACTGATCAGAAACCTCGATGGTATGAACAACCAATCCCTCTTGAAGTTCATCCCGAGCAAAAGCTGAGCAGGAAAGAACTTGTAAAAATAGCGTTGTATTGCTATTAAGAGGGGTAGGGGAGAACAAGGACCCCCAGTTGGCTTGAGTCAAACAATATTGGATTCGAGAAAACCTATCCGTAGATGGTTCAATCTGGATCAAGTGGATTCCTGGCGTGAGGTCAGAGCTTGCACGCTCCATCGTGGGTTGCGATAATGTCTTGACCTGAATGGTTGTCATCTCACCGAAAGGGTCTTGCGGGATTAGTGACCCCAAGGAGGCCATAGTATCCGCAAAATGATTCGATGATCGAGGGAGTGCCTCGATGTCATACCAGTCAAGTTGTGCCAGGAATTTGTCCACAAGGGCTTTATAGGCCTACAGAACTGGGCATTTACATTGGAATATCCCCTTAACTTGATTGACAATTAACAGTGAATCACCAAAGATGTTCAATCATTTAATGTTCATGGTGACTGTTGTCTGAAGACCTATGAGCAAGGCTTCATATTCTGCATTGTTATTGGTGCATGGGAAGTCTAATTTAAATGACAGAGGCATTGGAGCCCCTTGTGGAGTGAAGAATACAATTCCCGTGCCACCTCCTTGCTCACACTTAGAACCATCGAAGAATAGGGTTATGTCAGCTTGTGACTCAGGCTCATCAGAATCTGGCGATTCTGAAACATGGAAGACCCCATCATCAGGTAGTTCGAAGGTCAGAGGCTGATCATCTTCAAGAGGAGCCTCTGCCAGTTGATCGACGATGACTTGACCTTTTATGGATTTCTGTCCAATGAATTCTATGTCAAACTCCATCAACAACATGATCCATTTCGTCGTGCGGCTACTATGATAAGTATGACTCATCATGTATCGCAATGGATTCTCCTTAGACACAACATACATCTTGTTGCTCAGCATGTAATGGCATAGCTTCTTGGTAGCAAACACCACTGCCAAGCAGAGCTTCTCGACATATGCATAGTTAAGTTCATAACTGACCAGGGTGCGGCTAAGATAGTAAGTAGCCTGTTCTTTGTGCAATTCATTGTGCTGGGACAGCATGGCGCCCAGTGCCACCTCAGTAGCTGAGATGTATAAGTAGAATGACACTCCTGGTCTAGGTGGTGCCAATACTGGCGGGAAGCCAAGTACTATTTAATATCATCAAAGGCTGACTGGCACTCGTCATCCCAATGGAATGCTACCCCCTTGTGCAATAATTTATTCATGGGTCGGCACTTGTCAGATAACTATGCTATGAAGCGTTTGATCGATGCAACCTTTCCCTGCAGACTTTTGAGCTGCTTGATGGTAGTTGGGGGAAGCATTTCAAGGATTGCCTTGACTTTGTTGGGATCCACCTCGATTCCTCGTTTGGAGACTATGAAACCCAAGAGCTTTCCAGATGTGATGCCAAAGATGCACTTCTTGGGGTTTAGTCTGAATTTATGCTCAATGAGGCGATCAAGTATCTTGCGTAAGTCATCGAGATGATTGGGGCGCAAAAGAGATTTGGCCAACAAATCATCCATGTAATCTTCCAAAGTTTTGTGCATGTAATCATGGAAGATGTACGTCATGGCACGTTGGTAGGTGGCGCCAACATTTTTAAGGCCAAAAGGCATGACCTTATAACAAAATGTCCCCCAAGGCATTGTGAATGCCATTTTTAGTTGGTCCTCGGGATTGATACGAATCTGATTGTATCCTGAGAAACCATCCATGAGGGAAAGCATTTCGTGGCCCGCTGTAGCATCTACCAATGCGTCGATGCTAGGCAAGGGGAAATCATCCTTAGGACTCGCTTTGTTTAGATCTCAAAAATCGGTGCATATGTGAATCCTCCCATCGGGCTTCTTGATGGGTACCATGTTAGACAACCATGGTGGATAATCCATGCAGATGACAAACTGTGCATCCAACAACTTTTGCAATTCATCTTTGACCATTAAGGCCACTGTTGGGTGCATCTTGCATAGTTTTTGCTTTACTGGCTTGATTGTCGGATCCAGCGTTAAATTATGCATGACTAGCTACGGGTCTAGCCCCGACATGTCTTTGTATGACCATGCAAAAACCTCCTTCTTCTCCTTGAGAAGGGCAATGTAATCGGCTTGCTCTTTGGGGGAGAGACTTACCCCCAGCTTGAGAATCCATGGATTCATTGGATCTGTGCCGATGTCTACGTCAGTCGTTGCCTCGACCGACATGTGGGATCCATCCTCCAACTGGTGTGGAGTTGGGATCAGATGGATATCATTTGCTGAATTAAGATCATCGTTAGGAACGTCAGGTTCCTCTTCAGCATGGAAGACATCCTGAGTCTGTCCGGGAGTGAAATGAAACATCCCACCGCAAGGCCAGTACTCTGATGGGGAGGGTGGTGTGTCAGCATGATCCCAATCTATAGCCTCTATGTCTAGATGCAATGACCGTGTTGGGTCGGCTGGATCATGGATGGGGGTGGTCAAGTCAATGGAGATCATGTTGATGAAATGATTGTAACCTCCATTACCGTAGGTGTGATAACTCTGACATTCTGGATGTTCTTGATGCTTTGGATCTGGCTCTGTAGGCACTGGTACAAAGGGATCAGCCCTATGCACGGACATGCAGACAGGGTCTGCCCTAGGCACTGATGGTTTGATAGGGTCTCCAGGCGGAAGATGCTCTCTGTGTACCTGGAGTGGCGGGTGCAGTAATTGCTATAACTACGCCGGGTTGAGGTGCCACCTATGTCTTGGACCTATGTGTAAGTGTTCAAACATGTCATCTATGCCCAAGGGATACTGTTGTTGCATTTGTCGCATGTGGTTGAGATAGGCCATCTCGGTTTCATCTTCATAATCACTATCAGAGATCCAAAGGCCTTCGTTTGCTGCAACAATGGTTTGCGACAGATGAAGCTCATCTTGTTCGAGCAAATTAATATGGTCCCATCGAGGTTGTTCCGCTCTCTATGGGGGGACCTGATTTTCTTGAGGTGGCCTATGCTCAATTGGATCATCCAATGGGAACATGGTCAGGAAGCTTTCTTGATAATTATCCATGGGAAGCATGTGGGAATGATTGCTTCCTGACTCAAGAGGATCCCAAGGTGCTACCTCGTACTCCAACTCATCATCCGAAGACCCTTCTTGGTCTTGTTCATACCCTTCATGGAGGTGAGTCCTTGAATTGTCTCCCATTGTGACCGAAGGGAAAGGGTTGTTGAGGTCAACAAGGTTGTTTGTGTGTAATGGGAAATAATCCCCCAATGTATAAGTTGTATTTGGATTGGCATATGGATCTGATGCCAACCCATCCTTGTTGCCTATCCCTAGGCCTTGCATGTTTTTGACCAAGATGTCGAGGGGCAAAGGGTGATTAAACCCTACTCCTGACTTGTCATAAGGCATTTGGTATCTTGGTTGGCACAAAACATGCACTCCTTGTTCATACCTGCCCAACCCATATCCATGCCAATTGCATTGGCTAAGATATCTCAATGCGAAGTCTGGGTTAGACAGATAATTGACATCCTCAACAAAGGGCTCTTCATCTTCCTCTTCTTGTAGGGAAGGTTCAACGCCATTATCCAGGCCCCCATAAATAAAGTTTGTCTGATTAGGTGGGTAGCCTAAAGGAACCACAGAGCCTATGGGGAGTCGAGGTCTCCCCATGTCTTGCATGGACTCAATTGTGGGCGTTGCTATAATGTTTTGCACTAGATACTCCCCCAATCCTGTGTTGGCCATCTCAACTATGATTGTTGGCATTTGAAGGGGAGCGAATGGAAGTTCTCCCTGAGTCCACTCCATGTGGGGTGAACTAGGCGTCTCGACTTCCATTCTACTAGGCTTCTCTTCTGTCGAGATGTTGGAGACTAAGGGTGGTTCCTCTTCCAGGGGCTTCTTTCCTTTGTCCTTTGGTGTGGCCACCATAGGTGGCATCATTGTGGGAGGACCAGATGAAGAAGATGGACCCGCCTGGGAATTTGATTGACTTGGTAATGGAGATTCCTACATAATCGGACCCTTTTTAGATGGATTTAACTAAAAATCCAAATGCGTTGATGGAAGGGTCGACTGTGGCATTAGTTGCACTGAATTGTAGTATTTGAAAGGCTCTAAATCTATGGGGACCACATGCACCTGTCCTTCAAATGTATACTTCAAGCATTGATGAGCAATTGAAGGGACACACTTCATGTCCCGGATCCAAGGTCGCCCTAACAAGATATTGTAAGCCATCTCACCTTCTAAAATGTGGCACAATGTATGAATGGTCTTTTGTCCCACTTGTATGGGTAGGACAATTGTGCCAACTATCGAGCATATCGCATCATTGAATGCTCGAAGAGTATAAGTGGAAGGTACGATGTGAGAGGCCGACAACTTCAAATGTTTTAATGCGGCGGTTGTAATAATGTTACTGGACGAACCAGTGTCTACCAACACCCGCTTATACGGAATCCCATTGACCCATGCAATAACGTGCAGGGGTGGATCCGCCACATCACCAACCACCGATTTTAATTCATCTTCTCTAAAGGTGATGACTGGTTTCGTACATTGTTTCACATGGCCCACGAAGTTGTTGAAAGAATTTGCTTCATGGGGATGCAGCTCAATTGCCTTTAATATCTCCATGAGAGCCTCCCGATGGGGCGCTGATTGTTGAATAAGCTCATATATGGAGAGCCTAGCCGACGTGGTCCTTAGACTTTGAGTAAGTCTAGTTCGAATCGTGGCCACTGGTCTAGGTGGGGGAAGCTGTGTAGGGTTCGGTTGAGGTTGTGACGTTGATGGAACTTCTCTTGTGGCTGTCGTAGGGGCAGCTCCTGGGTATCTCTTGTTCCTTGTCACTATGCTTATCATCCCCACATACCCCTCCATGGGGCAATTTTGTTGCACCTCATTGACGTGAAGAGGTTTTTCTTGTGCATCATGTGCGGGCAAAGGGTCTCTAAAAATGCCCATTTGTTGGTTGTTGGGCGCTATGGGGTTATCCACTGCCAATGTATTATTGTCAATGAGGTCTTGCACCAAACCTTTGAACTTCCAACAGGCGTTAAGGTCATGTCCCTTTCGTCTGTGGAACCTACAGTACAAGTCCTCCCTGTACCCCTTAGGCTTTGGCGCGTTAGGATCTATCGTTTGAATCTCTGGAAGATTAATCAAGTTTGCCACTGACAAACGGTCAAACAAGGAGTCCCTGGACTCTGTGTATGGTGTAAATTGCTGCCTAGGGTGACGCTGCTGAGTTTGTTCCTGCTTTTGGTTTTCTCTATCATAATTGTTTGGAGGCACCGCCTGATAGTTAGCCTTCTGAGGTTGTGTTGCTTGGGTAGGCTTAGGGGCATTGATAGCAACTTGATTGACCGTGGTGGGTTTCTGTTGCGTAGTCCCTATTTTAGTGCTCTTATTCCATTCTTTTTTCTTAGGCTTGGCAATTTTGCCATCCTGTATCTTGATCTCTTCGATGATTCTGGCTTGCGCCAGAGCTTCTTCTAAAGTGGCATATTGCTGCAGCTGCAATAGCACAGAGATCGATCGCAAACAGCTCTTTGCGAACATTTGAGTTAGGTCGGACATAGGAGGGAGATAGGGTAGCTTTGAAAGCAACGTCCTCCACCGGTTCCCATATGCCACCATAGATTCCTCCTCATACTGCTTGAGGCTAGCTAGATCGCTTAGTGATGCCTTTTTCTTTGTGTTGAAGGTGAAATGTTCTAGGAACGCATCCACTAGCTGATCCAAGTTGCAGATGCTATGCTTCGGTAATTGAGTAAACCAATCCGAGGTAGGGCCTACGAATGTGGTTATAAATGTTCTTAATAGCAAAGCATCATTGTCCTGAATGCCAAAGCATTGGCTCAGGAATCGAGTCACATGCTCTTGGGCATCTTCCTCCCCTCTAAAGAGTGCCAACTGGGGCAGCTTAAAATGTTTGGGGTATGGAGGTGCCGGCACTGACGGATGCACAGGATGACTACGGAGTTGGCATAAAGTAGGCTTTTGGGGCCCAGAAGTCTTGAGCTCCATAGTCTCTAAGCATTCTAACAACACTTTGTATGCATCGGAGGACTTGATCTCCTCCTCCTTGGTTTGCTCCCGCTGTGGGTTGTGGGGAACTTGAGGCCTTTGGAGGGATAGCTGGGTAGCACCCCTTCTGCCTTGATAGGGCATTTCAGCCCGCTCTTCTTCTTGTTCATAATCCTCATAAGCTTCTTGAGGAGTGTCTGGCCTAGGCCTGTAAACATTGATGGGTGCCCATGGAGGGTGCCCATCATAGTTTTGGGGAGTGGCCTCCCGCTCAGGTCTAGGAGGTCTTAGAGGCAGTGCTTGATGAGGTCGCGGAGACCTGTCTCGCACTAAGGGGTTGTGCCTCTCATACACTTCTGATTTATGTGCGCGAGGGGCTGGGACCTTCTCAGGCACATTGTTGTGAAGCAATTCAGTTGTCTGACGCTGAATGCGCTCTTGGTTAAGGTGACACAAATGTTCTAATTGTTGTTGGTCTTGCCTGAGCCGCGTGATTTGCGCTTGGCGGGCGGCTAGTTTGGCAAATGCCAAGTCAATTTGTTCCATCGTCTCTTGTTTAGGAGGCCTAGATGCCTCTCCTACATGTCTTTCTTGGTCATAGTGATCTGAGACCCCTATGGGCTGCTTCCCTCTATCGAGGTTAGCGGCATTCACTTGAGGCTCTGGCCTTAATGAGCGATCCTGATACATTGCGGGTGCGGACGTGCATCGTTCCCATGCTGTGTACTGCTCTTGAGGAACGTAGTGATCTTCCTCACACTCTCTGTTATATGCATAAAAGGTGCGGGCAGAATTGTCTTGCCCTGTCTGGAAAGCCTGATACTCTGGGTATGGTCTAGTGTTTCTGACAGTAATCAGGGGTAAATTAGGAGTAACAAAATCATATGGTTCCTCCTTGTGGACCCTTTGTTGTTCAAGCACTTCATCACTAGGCCACCCATAACGAGTTTCCAAGGGGGGCCTTATATCTAGGTCGAGTGCTACATGTAGGTTTTCTTCTTGAAAGGATCTTTGCTGAGTGGGGGTACCCCTTAAGGAGGTGTCTCTATGTTGAGTGGGTGTGCCCCTCAAGGGGGTGCCTCTATAGTCTTGTTCGGTGATGGCATGATGGGGACTAACTTGTGTATCCTGCCGCCAAGGCGGGATGACCAAGTCCTCAAGACTATATCGGAGGTGACTTGTCCCCCTTGGTGCACTCTCTGTAGCTTCTGCCCGTGATCGGGCTCGGCTACGGGTGTACACCATGGTGATGTTTACCTAAAAATGCGTAGATTCTTTTTTTGGATTTTTCTTTTTATGATTTTTTTGATACACTAAACAGAAAATAGCATACACACACAAGCGATGATTATCTCTTTTAAAGATTAAAAGTGTGCCCTAAATCTGGTTTAGTGTGTTTTGTTGTTTGTTTTTGAAAGCTTTTTGTGAAAACCATTTAAATGCAATTATGAAGGCTCTTATGACTCCCAAAATGGTCGCCCCTTCAATATACCATTGTCGGACCGATATACCAACCTCTCTATATACCCGCCCTTACGTGAGGGAGACTATAGGTACGTGAGAGCAGATGATACATGGAACATAGGCGGTACGGAAGGGGAATCACTCTGTTTATGACACCTACCATAGAAGACTTATCCTCATGCGCTGGGAATCACCCCAAGCTACACTTGGTCAGCTTTCATCAGGATTTACGTCTAGCAACAGTCGCGATCGGGGTTATGGATGCAATATCTCAAGCCAAGGTGATGATGAAATCCACCGTTGGTCTTGCTCAAGGGTTGGGGTTTTACGACCAAATCCTTGTGTTTAAAATACCACGTGGTGTGTGGGGTTCTTTTTAAGTTGCAAAATTGAAACAAGCAAGCCTCTAAACTCTCCTATGCAAGCAAAAATCAGAGAATAGAAAACAGAAAATTGACAAAGGGTGTTTAAAACCCCTACCTCTTCTCTGCCTAAATCGGATGTCTCTGAATTTTTGCCTGAAATAGTCTAGCATTTGAAAACTTGGTACCTGCAAGCAACAAAACAAGAAACTTTAATCAGAATTTTAATCTTAAAAATCAAGGGACACAGGTCCCACCGTGATCGCCATTGAAAGCACGAGGATACGAAAACAAAAAGGAATATGCCACAAGAAAGAACAAGAAAGGACATATGCAAATTGACACAAGATAAAAGCAATATGAAATATCATAATCTCTTTATTGATACGCTTTTCAAAATGTGTTACAATATGTCTCCTTCCTTTTTAGGGGATAGGAGCGTCAAATGTGTTTCTTGTCACAACATCCATGGATCACAATCCTTCTTCCGCGTGCCCACATGTAAGATGGGCGGACCAAAACGTCACCACCACTTGCGTATATGATTCTTTGCTCTTTCCTGCTCCTCTGCTGTCAGAAACCTGCGTTCAAAGAAATAGAAAATATTAGTAGCACCTGCGGACAGAATGAAGCATGTATTTCCCAAGGCCTACTGTCAGTAAATGCATGAAAATATTAAAACGATAATGAAATGACCTCAGATCGACCTAAAAATTTCATAGTAGCATAAATATGTTAACAGAAGACCACTGCAAAAAGAACAGTCTAGAAATTCCTCACAGATTTGTATTCGCTCCAGGGTGGGACGAATAGACCTACAATAACCTGTCAGAAAGCACCCTCTTCAATGTCCTATCTTGGAAGCTCCAAATGACCTACAAACTTGGGGTTAGCTAATTGGGGGTGTTTTGGGAAGACCCAGATGGTCATATTTCTCCAATTTTGCCTCTATCACCCAGATTTTTCTAGTGCCATCTACAAGTTAGTAAAGGCGAGAAATAACAAAAACCTGATCAAAATTGCTCCAAATGAAATGAAATTTGAACTGTAACCTATTTAACCTATCTAGAATCAAATGCAAAAGAAAAACTAGAGAAATATATCACATATTTCTATTCATCCCGGGGTGGGGCGAATTTTACTATGATAGATTGGGGAGCGCCCGGGGGCAGGACGCCCACCGTTTGAGGCACTTTTTTGGCACCAATCCACTTGGGATGGGTCCAAAACTGGTTATGGGGTGTTGTCGACAAATTTTGGGAATTTTTGTGGCCAAAAATTAGGTTTTGGGTCCGGATTCGTGCTTCTAATAGTCGCCCAATAACCTCCCTTTTGAATGAGAGATTAAGGATGTAAAAGCACAAATCACAAGTAGGTATGTAAATTGGCAGCACTTCGTTGCTCAAATGCTCCTTCTCTCTATATATTTTGGGTGGGAAAACTCCCCAATTTATAGACCTTAGGGTCTCCTTGTTTGAATTGCGCATGCGAGGGCGCCACTTGAGTTAACTCTCCTATTTTCAGAGAAAAGCTAACTCCCTGATTAAAAATCTTCTTGCATGAGGTTTCTAAAATAAAGACACTCATCACTGAAGTCTCTCTTCTTGAATAAAAGCTATTCCTCACAATTGCATGGCCTGAAGCCTCAGTTAACTAGCGGAGTTGCCGAGGTTTGACTTTTTTTGCCAGTCAAACCTTCTATTCGCCTCACCCTAGGGTGAATGCTGCTATTCGTCCCTGGGTGGGACGAATGCCAGTTTGTATTCATCCCGGGGTGGGACGAGCAGAGAGCAAGGTGCCAAAAAGGTGCCAAATTGACCTTTGACCTTCCAAACTACTTTTGGGAGTGGTTAGGACCACTGTTTGACCTCTGGGGGCTGCCCTAGGGGCTGTTTGTGTCAATGCGATCAGCGCTTGTTGTCACGTAATCGGATTGGTGCTGTTTTGGTGTCTACATAAGGTTATGAAACCCATAATGGAGTTAATTACCATTGATGATCCTGATAAGCAATTGAGGAGCTTTCATTTGGCCTTCTTCAACTATTTCAAAGACAAATATTATGAACATCCTTGAATTCCTATTCAAATCCATTCATTATTCCATTAAAAATTGTAGGAAGAAGAAAGGAGCTGATCTCCCTTCCCACCAAAGTTTGTTCAAGGTTATCTATTCTCATCTCCTTGCACACAACCCTTGTAGGAAGAAGCCTAAAATTGAAGAACTGGTGGGTGCTATGAGGAAATATATCCGTCTCTGTAAGAAAATGTGTATGAGCCAGAGCATGTTCCAGATGGTGGACACTGATGATGAGGAAGACTTCACTATGGAGGCCCTAAAAATTTGGGTTATTCAGGATATATCCACAACAATTGTTCAATCCGAGGAGTTTAAAGTAACACTAAAAGAAATGCATAAATATTCATGAACCATTTCTTCTACCTGATGAGAATGATGTAGAACCATCTCGATAATATCTAGAAGATGAACAGTTATACAAGTAAAAAGCTTAAATTTCACCTGTTATGCAACTAAAATTATAAATTATATGCTTTTGTCTAAGAGGAATGGCTAGCAAAGAGATGAAAGAGAAGTTACCAATTGCCTTCTAATATTGATAAATAAATAAAAATATCTTTATCCATTTAGCTTTGTGATACTTGTTGTTCTAAACTGCAAACTTAGAATTACGTGTGTTATATTATTTTTACTGGTGTAGGTTCCTTAGGATCATTCGGTATGCTACAGTCCAAAAAATAAGACCAATGGCATTGACATTAAAATTTGTACAATTGCTACTTGGATTGAATGGTTGTCTAAGGTTGTACGATTATTGTTAGGATTGAATAGTTGCCTAGGATTGTATAATTGCTACTTGGCTTGAATGGTTATCTAACCATTATACAACGGTTACCCAACTATTGAACGATTACCCAACTATTATATGGTTGTCCTAATTGAACGATTACATACAACTATGTGGATTGAATGGTTTATTTGATTGAATGATTGCCCATATGATTTCATAATTGTCATTGCTAGATCGTTGAAGAAGAGGATATTAGTTTATTTTGAGTCTTCTTGGAGGTGTCATGTTTTTACTACATCACATACAAAAAGTAGTTTAAGGAAGATCAATAGAAAACATTATATAGTCTAGTTTACCTAATTGAAAATAAAATATTATATTTTTATGATGGATGTAGTTGTTATAGAGTGTCAAAAATAACAAACAAACATGTACGTGTGTATGAATAAATTTATATTTGGGATATTTATTAAAGGAACATAGATGCTAATCTTTTTGAAATATTGTCGTAAGAATCTCTCGTTAGTTAAATAATATTAAAATCATATATAAATTTAATAAATAATTAAATATTAATACTTATAACACAAATTTAAAATACATATAACATTTGTATAAAATTAAAGCTAAGGTAACATTTGATATGTATATAATACAAATATCTATGAAATGAGTACTTGAAATAGATTAATCCTTTTATAGTTTTAAAAAAATTTAATATATCACTGAAAATAGAATATGTTGAATATAAAATATGGGTTGAAACACTTGTCCCCTTACAAAATCATATGGAACTTCAACCAATAATTATGTAGAGGCTATGATATTTTTTATATGGATCAAGTTTACCATCAATACTAGATGAAAGTATTTTCTAGTTGAGATAAATTACAAAATTTAGGATGAATATTTTATCTTGTAACACATAATATGATGTATTTTATTGCAGAAAGAAAGTAGTTAAGGAAGTATTATTTCCCCCACTCGCACTGGTACCCTTAAAGGAACATCAACAATATCTTTGTTATACAAGAATATGCAGAATATCTCCCATAAACAGAAAAACATTATATAGTCTGGTTTACCTATTTTAAAATTAAATGTTATATTTCTATGATGGACGGAGTTGTTATAGAGTGTCAAAAAAAATATTTATTTGATATACTTAGTAAAGGAACATAGATGCTAATAATTTTAAAATATTATCATAAGAATGTCTCCTTAGTTAGCATAAACAAAAAGTGAAAAATGATATTAAAATCATATATAAGTTTAATAAATAATTAAATATTAATTCTTACTGAAGAATATGTGCGAATAATTTTAAAATATATGTTACAAGATATTAAAATCATATATAAATTTAATAAATAATTAAATATTAATGCTTGGTGATTATATGTGCAAATAATGTTAAAATATATGTTAACATTATACATAAAGTATTAGTAGTTATCTTAAAGGTCATATATATTAAGATAGAATATGTAAATAAGTAAATATCATCACTTATAAAATATATGTTACAAGATATTAAAATCATATATAAATTTAATAAATATTTAATATTAATGCTTAGTGATGATATGTGCAAATAATGTTAAAATATATGTTAAAATTATATATAAAGTATTAGTAGTTATGTTAAAGGTCATATATATTAGGATAGAATATGTAAATAAGTAGGTTTAATTTATGCAAAGGATAAAGAACAAATTTAAAATGGTAAGATTATTATACTTTATTTAAAATTTATTATTGAAATTTAATTTTTAAAATTTATAAATTGAAAAATATAGTTTTACAATTTTATTAAAATTTAATTGTCCATGTAATTCAAAAATTTTAATTTTAAAATTTAAAGATAACAATCACAAAACTTAAATGTAAATGTTTTCAGTTCAGGTTATGATGCAATTAAAATTTTAGACAGATTAATACTATCTATCTATTTTATTATTTATTTAGCTAGTGAAACGACGAATAAATATTTATTTAAAGATAGGAGATCCAAAGCCTTTGATTTGAAGGCCTATTTCTTAATCTCTTAAAAAAAAAACGAGAAATAATGAAATAATTTTATTTTGATGACATCCAAGTGGAGAATAACAGAACATATAACATATATAAATAAATGATATCATCCACTTGGCGAGAAGGAGACATGGCGTGCCGCGTAGGAGAGAGAAAGTAGGAGACATGGCGTGCATCGTCTATGGTTTTGATGAGATGTGATTTTGGTTGGACAACTGCAATGACTTTTGCTTGTTGAGCACATCTTACCTTCAGTTCTTTCCACATATCACCGAATGTGAATCCAGGTTTGGAGAAACGTCCTAACAAAGATATTAGCTACTGTATTATTTTCCAATAACTACCAATGCAACCGTTGAGAGCATTATGATCAAAGGGTGTTTATGTTTCCCTTTTGTTTAGCTGCTATCGTATGAATGTCATAACCTCATTTTCTTTGTCAATTCTCACCCTTAACGCTATCTCAGGGTGTTTGTGTTTCCCTTTTGTTCAGCTACTATCGTATGAACATCATAACATCATTTGCTTCGTCAATGCTCACCCTTAACGCTATCTCAGGAAGTTTGCTTAGGCTTGCCTATTGCGCCCCACGATAAGATGATATCGACGACACACAAAAATGTGGATCTCTGGCATATCGATAAGCCATTTCAATTGCATTAGAATTCGGCTTTGTGTTTGTGGGTGGGGAACATGAACCTCTAGAGGGAGAGGGCAAACGTGCATGAATAACGTGAGAACCACCTCCTACACTCACACTAACAAAGAGCATCATCACTGCTAATGTCATCTCTATGATCAACATGCTTGTTCCCATTTTTATTTAGGAATTTAAAAAACTGATGCAGGAGCATCCGGTGGCAGCAGAGCAACCTTGCACCAACAAAAAAATTTCTAAGTTTTTGCCTCGATGTCGTGATATCGCAACAGAGAAAAGTGTCGCGATATCGCAACATGTCGCGTTTTCGTGACTCAAGAAGGAGAGAGAAGGCACGAAGCAAAAATATCATGATTTCGTGACATGTCGCGAAATCGTGACCAGAAGACAAAAGAAGGTGCAAGGGAGGAGAAGTGTCGCAATATTGCGACATGTCATGTTATCGTGACAAAAGGACAAAGCAAGGTGCAGGCGTGAGAAAATTTCATGATTTCGTGACATGTCGTGAAATCGTGACCGAAGCAGGAGAAAGAAGGCATCCACAGAAATTGTCGTGATTTCACAACATGTCGCAAAATCGTGACCGAATCAAGAGAGAGAGGGCATCTGAAGAAAAATGTCATGAAACGCCCAAAGAAGAAAAATGTCACGATTTCGTGTCGCGAAATCGCGATCGAAAGGGAACAAGAAGGGTCAGAGAAGAAAATGTCATAATTTTGTGAAATGTCACGAAATCGTGATCGAAGGAAGACAGGAGGGGTCAGCGGAGAAGATGTCATGATTTCATGACTCAAAGCAGAGAGCGAGAGTAGAAGGCAAAGCTATCATGATATCATGACATGTCACGATTTTGTGACCCGAAGCAGAGAGCGAGAGCAGAAGACAAAGTTGTCGTGATATCACGACATGTCGCAATTTCGTGACCCAAGAAGAGAAGAGAGAGCAGAGGGCAAAGATGTCATGATATCGTGACACGTCGTGATTTCATGACCCAAAAAAGCAAGGAGGAAGCAAAAGGTAGTTGTCGCGATATCGTGACATATCGCAATTTCACAACCAAAAGAAAGAAAAAAGAGCTGGAAGGGAAACTGTCACAATATCGTGACATGTCATGATATCGTGACTCGAAGGAGAAGAAGACAGTGAGAAAGAAAAATGTCACGATATCATGACATGTCACGATATCGCGACCCGATGGAAAGAAATGCTGCAAGGAAATAAAATGTCGCGATATCGCAACCCAAAGGAAAGAAATGCTGCAAGGAAAGAAAATGTCATGATATCGTGACATGTCGCGATATCATGACCCAAAGGAGAGAAAAGACAACAAGGAAGAAAAATGTCACGATATCATGACATGTCACGATATCACGACATACTGCTGGTTCATGACCCAAAAAGGCATGCATTCCTAGATGATGTTTCTTGAGGCGGTCAAATGCCTCATCAATGCAGGATTTCTTGCCCGATAAGTTTGTTGAGCATGGTAGCCACTCGACTGCTGTGCCCAGAGGTCAGAGATGTTTAGGTGGCTCATCAATGCATGTTTCCACAGTTGACCTGGGGGCAGTTGCAAGTTAAGATAAAAGAGGTGAAGGTTATAGAAGATGGGGGCCTGGTTTTGAGATTGGGAGATTGCATTCTTCCTGGGAGCACATGCAAATCGTCGAACATGAGGCAGCTTGCTAAAGAAAAAAAAAGGGAAACTATGTCTGCGGGCTAGTGTTGTAAAGAAAACTACGCCTACGGGCTAGTATTAAATTTTCTTTTGAAATTTTAATGGAATGAGTGATTCTCGGTGTGACTGTGTTTGTGTCTTATTCATTCCCTATGTACCTATGTCTCCATCAAGTGGTATTAGAGCGGGAGTTCCTGAGTGTGTGAGCAGATCGCCGAAAGTGAGGCAGCTTGCACCAGGATCTATGGAAGGGTTGTGAGAAGAGAGTGAAGCAAAATGCCTCCACGAAGAAATCATGGTGGTGGAAGAAACATGGTGCCAGTAGAATATTTTAGAGCTTTGTAAAGGCAAGTTTAGGCCCTGCAAAAGGAGCTACGTAGAGGACTTTAACCCAAAGGGGAAGAAGGAAGTGAAGATGAAGTTGATGAAGAAGAGGATCAGTTTGAGGAAGAATAAGAGGTTGTAGATCTTGCACAAGCCAGGTTATACAGAGCCATCTCTTATATTGGGAAGAGACTAAATATGGAGGTTTCTACATATTCTAGAAATCTTGATCTAAAGGAGTTGATTGACTGGATCAATGATTTGGAAGAATACTTTGAGTATGAAGAAGTTGAAGATCCTGATAGGGTCAGGTTTTCCAAGACCAAGCTGAAGGGTCATGCCAGCATATGGTGGAAGGGAGTACATCTGGAAAGAAATAGAAGAGAAAAGGAGATAATAACCAGGTGGGATAGAATGGTAGATAAGCTGAAGAGACAGTTTATCCCTATAGGTTATGAATTGGATCTGCTAAGGAAAATGCAGAGTTTGAGACAGTCAAGTAAAACTATCAAAGAATACACAAAGGAGTTCTATAATATCTCCATCCGAACTGGCCATTTAGAGGCTAAAAAGGATAAGGTGGCCCATTACATCAATGGGTTGAGACCCAGTATTCAAGAAGAGCTGAGTCTGATTAGGGTGAGCACCATTGAGGATGCTTACCAGTTTGCCCTCAAAGTCGAAGAGAAGCTGAACAAACGGTCTGAGGGTAAGCAAAGAGGAAGAGGTCATGGTGGAAGAACTAGTGGAAGAATAGATGGAGGACAAGATGAGAAGAAAGAAGAAGCCAACTGCAGTCAAGATCAGAAGGAGGATGATGGTTACCAACCTCGTAATCAGAACAATGGTTACCCAAGAGGGAGAGGTAGATCTGGACGTGCATTTGGAAGAGGAGGATTTTGTGGAACCTATTTCCACTGTGGCAAAGGTCATCGAGCATTTGAGTGTCCACAACATCAAGAAATAATGAATAAGAGACCTGAGGGTCCTGCTAGATCTATTGTAGCAGATGAAAGATCTGAATCAGAACATTCTAAGGAGGCAGAGAGAGAACTGATGTTCACAAGGATAACCTTGTTTAACGAAGAGAAAGGATCAGACCAGAGGAGAAGCCTATTCTGCATGAGGTGCAAAAGTTCAGGTAAGGTCTGCAATGTTATTATAGATAATGGTAGTACTGATAACTTGGTATCTGAATAAATGGTTACTAAGTTATAGTTGAAGAGGAGGAGACACCTGCATCCATACCGGATAGCGTGGTTACAGAAGGACCATAGGACTTTGGTTAGTGAACAATGCTCGATGAAATTAAATATTGGGAATTATTATGATGAGGTCCTATGTGACATCTTGCCTATGGATGTTGGCCATTTAATTTTGGGAAGGCCATGAAAGTTTGATCAATGTGCAGTGCATGATGGTCGTGCCAACACTTACTCAGTGACGAAGAATGGAGTGCGCCATAAGCTGAAGCCCTTCGAGGAGGCAGAAAAAAAGATATGTAGTAGTGCTAGAATCTATTTGCTGAAGGGTATGGATGAAAAGAGGTTGCTAACAACAATGAGGGTGGAGGTTGAAGAGGGTGAAGATTTTGCAAGTTGTGAGAAGGTGATAGAACAGTACAGAAGTGAAGGTCACTTCTCAATCCACCCCGGTTGTCTGATGCAGGAGCATCCGATGGCAACGGAGCAACCTTGCACCAATAAAAAAATTTCTAAGTGTTTGCCTCAATGTTGTGATATCGTGATAGAGAAAAGTGTCACGATATCATGACATGTCATGTTTTTACGGCTCAAGAAGGAGAGAGAAGGCATGGAGCAAAAATGTCATGATTTCATGACATGTCACGAAATCATGACCAGAAGACGAAAGAAGGTGCAAGGGAGGAGAAGTGTCACAATATCATGACATGTCATGTTATCATGAAAAAATGATGAAGTAATGTGTAGGTGAAAGCACGAGGATACGAAAGCAAAAATGAAAGTGAGTATGCGATGCAAACAGAATCGAACTTAACGCTAAATCCTAGAAACATGAAAGTGCAATGAGAAGAGCGAAAAACATGCGTGAATCAAAATGAAACAAATGTGAATAAAGAAGAAAACCATTTTTTTTTTATATGTTTCACAACTTTGTTACAATTCGCATCCTCCCCTTCCAAGGGCTAGGAGATTTTAGGCGTGCGTTCTCGTTACATCCATGTGTGCATTTCCTTCTTTCGCGTGCCCACATGCAAAATGGGTGAACCAAGTGTCATTGCCGCTTACGTTGATGAGTCTTGACTCATCGCTACTCCTTCGATGTCCAAACCCTACATTCAAAGGAACAAGAAATGGTCAGTAGCACCTGCGGATAAAACAAAGCATGCAATCCCCAAGCCTACGATAAATGAATGAGAAAATGAATTAAACTATGACTAAAATAGATCCAAATGCTCTAAAAATTGGAAAGGGGCATCAAGACACCACCAGAAAGGCCCTACAAAAAGAACAGTCAAGAAATTCCTCATCGATTTGAATTCGCTCCGGGGTGGGACGAATTCACCTATAACAAAATGCTAAAAAGGTACTATCCAAATGTACTACCTAGGAAGCTCCAAAAGACCTACAACTGGGGGCATTTTGGGAAGACCCAGATGGTCAAATTTTTCCAATTTAGCCTCCATCATCGAGAATTTGATGATGCTACCTGTAGGTTAGTGGAAGCAAGCAAAGATAGAAATATGATCAATAGTGTTCAAAACGAGATAGAATTCAAATGACAACCTATCTAAGCATCATAGAATTGAATGCAAAAAAGAAAGAAAACAAGTCTACCATAGAATTCCCATCGTTCTGAAAGGGGGCAATTAATATTGTGGCAGTGTGGGAGGGGGAGCCCATGGGGCAGGCCGCCCACCGTTTGGGGCCTGATTTCGGCACCAATCCACTTGGGATGGGTCCAAAACCTCTTATGTGGTATTGTCGAAAAATTTGGTGGGATATTATGGCCAAATGTCAAGTTTTGGGTTCGAGATTCATCCTCCCAATAGTCACCCAATGACCTCCCCTCTAAAGGAGATCAAGGATGTGAAAGGTGTGAATCCAAAAGGTGTGAGGCATGTAAATAAAATGGCAGCACTTTGTTGCTCTAAAATGCTCCTCCTCTGTATATTTTGGGGTGAGGAAACTCACCAATTTATATACCTGGAGGTCTCTTGAAATGGGCATGCAGAGGCACCACATGGTAGCCATGCCCTCCGAGGGGGAAGGAGATTCCTACCTGAATTGGGACTTCATGACTGACCTTGAAAATGCCTCTAACGTTTGAAAATGCTCACCCATACTCTCATGCGATGAAGGAAGCGTTAAGTGGTAGATCTGAGTTGCCATTTGTCAAGATTTGACTTTTTGCCCATCAAACCTATAATTCACCCCACCCTAGAGTGAATTTAGAATTCATCCTAGGGTGGGGCGAATCCCAGTTTGAATTCGTTCCAGGGTGGAACGAATATTGAGCAAAGTGCCTGAAGGTGCCAAACTTTTCTCTGGCCTTCCAAAACTGCTGTGAGAGTGGTTAAGACCACTGTTTAACCTCTAGGGGCTGCCCTTGGGCTATGTGTGTCAAAGCGATCAGTGTTTGCAGTCACATAATCAGATTGGTGCTATTTTGGTGTCTACGAATGCCCCTTTTTGGGATGTGTTGTGCAAGGCACAGCACCGAGCAAAAATAGATAACCAAAGCACTAATGATTAAGGTTTCTTAGTAACCTAACCAAATTTTGATGCCCCAAGCATGAAAATGGCATGCATTCTTGAATCCTTGCTTCTGACGAGCGAAGGAACTCAGTTCAAGTGTTAACCTTTTTTGGTGAGGTGTTACTTGAGCTTGGACATTGATCAGTCATGAATAGGCAAAGGGCACAACATTTTGTCTGTGGGAACCTTGAGTTCATGATTCACGAATGCCAAGTGATTGATCAGCTTGTGATTATTACTTGTTTACTGCCCCAAGCAAGAGCATGATTTGTCTTTGTCAATGATTCTTTGAATGCATGCTATTTCCATGATTAGGTGTGTATTTGTTGATTTGTGACTAAGTGTGACTACCCCCTCAAGCGATGAATCGATGAGGGAATGACCTACATGATAAAAGTGACGAGTCACTTGACCCAAGATGACTTAGGTAAGGGTGCCTTTAGAGATTTATCTTTGAATTATGTGTGCAGTTTTTCGACATTTAGACCTATTTTTGGTGGGTGTTAACCCTTTTTGCGATCCCATTTGGAGCTGAAATTGTCAAAAGTCCATCTTCTCGTGGGGCAGTCTGGCCATGGTGGCCTTCTTGGGGAGTATTATGGTGATTATTTATAACCCTGATGTCTATTTTGGATTCCAATAATGTCAGGAATGAAGGCGCCTTCGTTCGGCAACTCTATTGCTATTTTTGGGTGGGTTTTGACCCTTTTGGCGATACCGTTTAGGGATGAAATTCTCGATGATCCATCCTCCTGTGGAGCATTCCAGCTATGGTAGCCTTCTTAGGTAGTAGGATAGTGAGGATTTGTGACCCCGACATCTGTTTTGCATGCCCGAAATGTCAAGTGCAAAAGCACTCTCATTGGCCAGGTTTATTGCTACTTTTGGTGCATTGTTGTGCATTTTTTTTCTATTTTTGAAACTTGTGTGCTGAATTCATTCTAGGGTGGGACGAATTCCTATGTAGTATTCATCCTAGGATGGAACGAGTGCTAACCAAAGTGCTCATTCTAGGGAGGAATGATTACAGGCTCAAAAAGCCTATTTAAAGGCCAAAACTAGGTTTTGGGCTCATTTGCACTTATGTTTTTTGGCGATTTGGAGCTCTGTGGAGGAGGAGTTCAATTCTGCGAAGTGAAGCACTACCAAATTTCTCCCAACATTATGAGTGAACAAACCAGTTTGAGCGGCAGAGCCGAAGCGAGACCAGTAAGTGCTTCTTAGCATTATTGCTTTTGTTACATGTTTTAAAATTGCAAGTGATTTGTTTAATTTTCTTTGTTATGTTGCTTTTTAAAATTGAAACCCTAAAACTGAGGTGAACACAAACCAAGACTTAGCTTAAAATTGAGCGGAAAATGTAGTTAAAACCTAGGTGAAAATTGCTTTTATTTATTTTTAATGTTTTTGTGTTGTTTTCTTTTGCAAGTTGTGAAGAGCCGATATCGTGTACCTACTACTTTTGCGAAAGCACGGGGGATGCTAACTATGGCTGACTAGGAGTGGCTTGATGCCCTTGGGCTCAAGAAGGTGGCTCGACTGGAGCCCATGTTCGGGGATCAGGCATATATGATGGCCCTAATCAACCTATGGGATCCCCGAACCAACACCTCCATCTCCCAACAGGGGAGATGACAATGACCTTGGAGGATGTTTATTGACTTCTATGGATTTTGATATATAGACTGCCAATCAGGATGACATCATAGGATCAGTGGAAAGTGGTATTGATACGATGCTTTGGGCATGGGGAGGAGTTGGGGGTGGATGGTCCAGTGGAGATGGTAGAGGTTGACTGCTAGATGGGCAGGATTTTGGTTCGATGGTGGTTTGAGAGGGGGGTGTTGGGAGTGAGGCACGCTAATGAGTGTCATTTAAGTCATCATTTAATCATTATTTATCAATCTGGGTAGGTGTCCTAAGGTTGTTTACGATAGTCAATTTTAGCAGATGTAAGACATTCTATTCATAAAATGGCTTTATTGGCAGAACAATTAGTGTTTATTGGGGGTCCTTCTGTCACTCTAAACCCTATGAACTGAAATGAAACTAGATAATGCTTGCTGAAATAAAATTATATAAATAAGATAACTTTCAAAGAAACCTATTTACTTTTACTAAATCTGAAAGTGCATTCAAAAACTAAATTAAACTTGTTGCAATGAAAGTTGCTGAAATTAGAATTGCAGAAAGTTAACTAACTTGCAAAATAAAAGAACGGATCTAAAAATAAACTTAGAAATGATAACTTAGAAATAATAATGAAACTACAAACTCTAAAACTGGAAATGATTTCAGCAAAATAAAGAAATGCAAAAAAAATGACAGGTTTCCTATTTATTCTGCTGTAGACAGATTTAAACAAGAAAACTTGGTAAAAACCTTCTTCTGCTCCTGGGAGTGGCCCTTGCTCCCTGGTTTAGAAGAAGGTGAAGAAGTAGCTCTAGTTTACTACTTAATCACTCCTTCAATCATAAAACAAAACTGATAAAAACTGCACTTTTTTTTTAATTAAAAACATGCAGAAAAATTTTGCATATTGCTACAGAAATCTGATTTTTCACAATATTTAGAATTATCCTAATTGCAATCCTAATTCTCCCCCTTAACTCAACTCAGATGGGAGCTGGTTATTTATATTAAAAACATGCTAAATCAGGTGTGGAATGATTCTAATTTCAGGCATTTTAGGAATGTTGTTGAAACTACATTCCTAAAATGCAGAATATGGTTACATGAATGAAATTTGTTTGTTGCACATTTTCTGGAGGTCTTTTGCATTGAAAAAGGTGCACAATAGATTCACATAGCTGTCCTTAACACTCTCCTATAATTTTTCTACCTTTCTTGATCTATTCTAGTCAAAACTATGTTTTTTCGGTTATTCTGGAGCAGTCTTGTTATTCCGGAGCAGTATCTCTATTATTCTAGAGCAGTATTTTTGTTGTTCCAGAGTAGCGCTAGAATGCCTGTTTTCAACACAATTTGTGTTTCTTTTGTCAAGCATTTGATGGATCAAACTTGAAATTCTTTCAACAACCTATTCATATGCTTTTTAAGTTGAATTTGACCAAAATCCAAGTCATGCACATCTGGCTAGAATTTGTCCAAGTTAAAACAGTCAAAAATAGTTTTGCACAGCTTGCAGTTTTGTCCTATTTTTAGTGTTATTTTTTGCATTTGACAACTTCAGAGAGCATGATATGAATGTTATATATCCCACACGTGATTGCACTAACACATTTCACAATAAATCATTATTTATCAACAAAACTTATGTAAAAAATACAAAAAATTAGTAAAAATAGAATATTATGCTTCTAAACAGTCAAACATGTAAATAGTAGTAAATATTGTATTTCATCAGTAGAATTAACATTAAAACATATCAAAAAGGTCTATTAAGGATGTCTAAAATAATGAATAATGAGGCAATTTTTGGCCTCATCATCCCCCCCAACTTATTCTGATGCATGTCCTCATGCATTCTGTGAGGCTACAATAGAGCAGAGATCCTTGTCCATGATTCTTTCTTGATAGCTGAACTTTGGACCAGGAATCCTGTAGAAACCTCTGATTTCCTTTATTTGCTTGAGCCATGCCTGAAACTGATCATCTGGTTGAGGGTCTTCATCAAAAAACCATGGAACAGGGGTGATTACAATGGGCAATCTGTATCTTAACCCTATCCACTGATGTTGTAGCTGCTGAATAACTTGCATGATACCTTCAGCCCTTCTTTTTGACCACTACAAGTTATTAGGGGAGATAGGTTCTTTCTTCTGCAAAGAAATAGATAACTCTCCCCAATGATTTTTACAGGATACTAAAGCACTATTAAAATGCTAGTGAGTAAAATCTAAAAATCGACTAAGCATTTCTGAAGATTGGTTTCATAAATGTTTCTCACCTTTTCTTCCCTCATCATAGTAAAATGTTGATTGGCTGCAGCCCTGTAATCACCGTGAATTGGCCTCAGATATAGTGCTGCATTTTCCTCATTTTCCTTAATCATCTGCTTCTGTTGTTCCTAATATTCCTGATTTTGCAGAGTGGACATGAAGGCTCTCAACTGAATATCCCCTGTAAAAATGTGAGGTAGGAATGTGTCATCACCAGGCATAAAAAAGTTATGTAAGAATAACTCACACAGTAGACTTTTCTGTTCTGTTGGGCTATGTAGGTAGGCATCCACAAATTCTTCAGGGTTTTCCAATTTGTATGGAAAATTAGAGTGGATTCTCATAATTTGCCAACGGATAAATCTTTCTCTAAGGATTAAGGTGTAAAACCTTGCAGGTCTTCTACACTAGACTAAACACTCTGCATTCTGACAGAGATCCTACACCTGGTTCTTCAATTTGGTTATTTTTGCCTCTTTAGCCTCACATTTTTCTTCCAAAGGTTTCAAAGCTAAAACCTTTTCTTCTAGCCTTTGGCATTTCATCATCCACTTTCATAAATCTATATTATATTCTTCAAGTGGAACCATAAGAGGATTGCAGACAGGTTGCTGCATTTGAGGAACAATATGAACCTGCACCTCTTTGTCAGTCATGTCAACCCTAACAGAATCTGTTTGTATCTCTTTTTCTTCTATTTCTGCCAAAGGCAAGTTGACCTGTATCCCTTGTTCCTCTATCTCTGTCATAGGTAATTCAGTTTGAATTCTCATATCCTGTGTTACTATGAGGGGTACATATGGTTCAATAGCTGCAGCAGGAATTAAGGAGATCTGAAGTTGTTCCTGTCCCTGTTCTCCTTCAATATCCATTATAGGTTCCTCCCTGATTGGTGAGTCTACTACATGTGCAGTTGTTGCTAATTCTAACAGAATGTCAGCCATTTGAGTGTCATGCATACTTTCATCAGGTTGTGGCTCTAAAGATGCAATTTTAGCTTTTAAACTTGCCACTTCTTTCTACAACATTGCAATCATTTGATCTTTTTCTGAAATAGAAGCTTGACACTTTTCTATCCAACCTGTTTGTGTTTTTACCACACTTCTTGCTACAAATAGCTGTAGTTGGATATCTTCTTCTTCCTCTGCTTCTTCTTCTGTATCTGACTTTTCTTCTGCCTCTGACTCTTCCTTAGAATCAGAATCTGAATAATCCACTAAGACTACTTCAGGGCTGGATGTAGGCTCTGTTATGTTTGTGGCTACAGGTTCTGCTGATTCTGCTAGGTCTGTTTCTGCTGCTACTGCTTCTTGAATTTTTTGATCAGATGATGTTTTACCCAGTTGAAGTCTTGCAAACCTTCATAATTTTTGAACAGGAGTCTTTCTTTTTCCTGTTTTGGGTATTTCTTGAGAAGATTCTCTTAGTTCTGCTTCATCAGAGCTATTGGACTGCAAAATAGTCACATCAGCTAAAAATGACACCCTTTTGTGTTTTTTAGTAGAGTCTATTCTAGCATGCTTTTCTCTCTGTCTTCTAGTCCTAGAAGAGGGAGGTCCCTGTGGAGAGGATGAACCCTCTTCTTGGACAGACTCTGTCTCAACCACTAGCTCAGGTATTTCCATTTCCTCTTCTCCAATGCCAAGGTTTCCAGTTTGTTCTACAGATTTAGGACTTTCAACTTGTTCTACAGATTTAGGGCTTTCAACTTGTTCTGTAGATTTAGGGCTTTCAACTGGTTCTGCAGATTTAGGGCTTTCAATATCTTCTTCTGCTTCAGCTGCAAATGCAGGGCTTCTAGTTTCATCCCACTGAGCAAAGAATCTGTCAAAGCTCTGCAAATTACCCCTAAAGTGATGTTTACAGATTATTTTAATCAAACCATGATGCCTAGGGGTTCCTTTTCCTTCCTGATATTTCTTGGCCATAGATTTTAAATTTTCATAAAAATACAGGGGAAAATTAACTTGGAATTCAGGGTTTGTGTGGCCATATCTCAAATAAATTAGAATTCTCATATGGTGCCCTGATAAAATAGCATACTGACCTTCACAAGTAATAAATCTAATCATCCATTCGGCTACTTCATCCCAAGGAGATTCCAGACTTTCCCTTTTAACTCCTTTACAAACATTTTTACTCATGACATATTCAATAGGTTTATCATTTTCTGCCCTAAATTGGTTGGCCAATTCACTTAGGGTATTTCTAGCTGTTTTTTCAAGATTAATTCCTTGCAAAGGAAATTCAATAATTTGGCTCAAAATATCTGGAGTTACCTGGATTATCATGCCATTGATGTTGATCTTGTTATTTCTAAAGGTTCGTGCAAATTTTGCGGTCAATCCCTCGGAGTTCCCATCAAATTTTTGTAAAAACGGCATAAATCGTCCATCGGTGAAAATTTACAGCAGCGTAGGATTTTCCAGCATGAAACTGGCATTTTCTAGTTCACTTCTATTCTTTCTGCTGCCCATTTTCTTCTGCTCTGCTCATGAATATTATTCTGAAACACTGGAATGGTAGTTCTAGGGCACATGCACTGGAATGAAGGTTCTTGTGCCATAACAAAACATGTAAAACCAACTTGCTGAGTCATTTTTTTATAACCAATGGAATATGCTGAAAATGAGGAAACATTAATTCCAATGCAGATTACACGATCACGACTTGCTGAGTTGGCATTAATTAATTTGATTATGAATTTTTCAAGATAAAACAAATCTATTTTTGATGTCCTTTGATGCGTGTACCATGATTACGTGAATCACAAAATCATGATATCTAAATATCATGGATTTCAAAAATCACGTGTTCCATAATCTCTTGCCACGTGTTCCTGCCTAAATCTTTTAAGAAATGTCAACATATTCTGATGCACTGTGCAAATGTCATTATTTTGTCGTTTCGAAGCATATCTGTCAATACTCATTCCGGAGCACAACTGTCATTACCCATTCTAGAGCACAACTGTTATGGGGCTTTTGATGTTCCGGAGCTCCAGCGCTTTTGTTTTGAAGCAGTGGTTATTCGGAAGCAAATTTCATTCTAAAGCATATGTCATTCTGGAGCATATGTCATTCCCCCTTCCATTGACTAATTTAGACATCCCCAATTTTAACCTTATGAATGCTTTAAATGCTAATCAAGTGAATCTATACACTACATACCTTTAACTATTTACAATATTTAAAATGTAAAGAAACACATACCTATCTTGACTACCTTTCTACATTTTGTACAATTGATTAGCTTTGCTGATTTTTTTCTTCTGACAAGTGCAGTACTGTAATTCTGAAAAACACAAACAATATGGGTGATGGCAATGGCAACGGTGGTGAATGACAATGGTGGAAAATGATAATGCTAAGGAATGTATGGTGATGGAATGAATGGCGATGGAATGGATAGTGATGGAATGGATGGTGATGGAATGGGACTTAGTAAACATGCCAGATAACTGGTTTTCATGTAAACTAATTTTTTTTTTTTTTTTTTTTTAATAAAAACTATACTACTGCTGCTTCAGTGGAAGAAGGGAATTCTTCCATTATGTGCACATCCAAGTGCTCTATTTTTTTAAAAAATTTATTTTTAGTTAGTGGCTTATGGTAAATCCGGAGACGATGTCCATTAACCACTAACTTCCTTCATGAATCATAAATTGGTGAGAGACGAACTGCTTCATTCGAGAAAACCTCTTCAATCTGGTATGGTCCAAGCCACCTTGTCTGCAAATTCCCAAGAAAATCTTCATAATGGGAGCCAAACAGTAATGCCCAATCCCCTTGCTAGAATTTTCGTTCCTAGATATGGCCATCATGCCAGATTTTACATTGTTCTTGGATCATCTCGTTCTGATGCAAAGCGTCTCTTCGTATTTCATCCAATGCATTGAGTTACAGGATCCGATTTGTTTGTGCCTGTGACAAATCAATACCAACTTCCAAAGCAGTTCGAAGAGTTAATAATTCAAATTCAATGGGTAAAAGGGGTTTTTTACCATAAACCAATTCAAAAGGGGTAAATCCCGTAGTGGATTTCCAAGTGGTGTTATAAGCCCAAATTGCTTCAGGTAACCTTTCTACCCAATTCCTTCTATGAACTGCTACAGTTTTGGTTAATATTTTCTCTAATTCCCTATTTGTCACTTCAACTTGACCATTGGCCTATGGATGATAAGGAGAGGACTTCCTGTGCTTTATTTCATATAATTTTACAAAGGCTTCAACAACATTTGAAATAAACTGAGGTCCTTGATCAGAAGTAATAGACTGTGGGGCTCCAAATTGCAAAAAAATCTATGAATACAGGAAATCAGCAACTTTGTCTTCTCGGGCATGCTTAAAGGCATGGACTTCTGCCCATTTGGTTACATAGTCAACACATACTAGGATGTGCACCTTCCCTTGGGAGGGTGGATCAATAGGTCCTACAAAATCTAACCCCCATCGCTCAAATGGTTCTACACCTAATTGAGGCTGTAAAGGCATTTCATTTATGAACGTAGGCTTACCCATTCTTTGACATGCATCACAATTTCTAATATACCTTTTTACATCTTTATGCAATGATGGCCAGTAGTAACCAGCACCCAAAATCTTTCAAATGGTATGTTTTACTGAATAATGCCCTCCTGAAGGTTCATCATGACAGGCTCTCAAAATGTCATATATCTCATCCTTACGAACACACCTACGTAAAACATGATCGGATCGCATTTAAACAATATTCCTTTTATCCATTCAAAAGAAGAACTTTGCTTGATAAACTATTTTTTTTGTTTTGAGGTAAAATGAAGTGGAATCTTCCCTGTAGCTAAATAATTAGCTATATCTGCAAACCATGGAGTTTGAACAGAGACAGCAAAGATTTTTTCATCAGGGAATGTGTCTTCAACTAGCTCTTCAGTTTTTGCATTTGGTAATCTTGATAAAAAATCTGCCACTACATTAGCCTTTCCTAGTCTATTTACTATAGTAATATCAAATTCCTATAGCAAAATCAACCAGCGAATAATTTGTGCACTAACCAATGGCTTATTCATCAAATATTTGATAGCAGCATGATCTGTATGGATGAATACAGGATAACCTATGATATAGTGTCGAAATTTGTTAATGGCATATACTATAGCTAAGAATTCTTTCTCAGTTGTAGTGTAATTCTTTTCAGCTCCTGTCAAGTTTTTGCTAATATAATAAATGGCATAGTGTTGTCCATTTTCAATATGCCCTAGTGCGGCTCCAATAGCAGTATTGGAGGCATCGGCCTAAATATGAAAGGGCAGCTCCGAGTTAGGGCCTCTTAGTACTGGAATACTGGTTAGATTTTCTTTTAAAGCTTCAAAGGACTTGTGGCAATCATCAGACCATACAAATTCAGAATATTTCATTAATAATGCAACAATTGGATTAGCAATGGTACTGAAATTAGTAATAAATCTATGATAAAAGCCAATATGTCCTAAGAAACTATGGACATCAGTTTGATATTTCGAAGGAGGAAGACTCTTGATGACCTCTACTTTCTTAGGATCAACCTTAATACCGTGAGCAGAGATATGATGTCCTAAAACAATTCCTTCCTCCATCATCAAGAAACATTTTTTAGGATTAAGAGATAAATGATATGCTTCACAGTGTATTAGAACCTTTTCAAGTTGCTCTAATGTATACTCAAATGTGTCACCAAACACTGTGAAATCATCCATGTAAATCTCTACACTGTCATTGGTTAAATCAGAAAAAATGGCCAAGACAACTCTTTGAAATGTTGCTGGTGCATTGCATAATCCAAAGGGTAATACTCTATAAGCAAATGTGCCCCAAGGACATGTGAAGGTTATTTTTTCTTGGTCTTCTGGTGCCACTTGGATCTGGTTATACCCACTAAAACCATCCAGAAAACAAAAATATTTCTTACCAGCAAGAGTGTCCAGCACTTGGTCTATAAATGGTAATGGAAAGTGGTCCTTGTGTGTGACTTTGTTTAATTCTCTGTAATCCACACACACTCTCATCTTTCCATTCTTTTTAGGCACAATAACTAATGGGGAAACCCATTGACTGTCTGAAATCGGATAAATGAATCCTACTTCCAACAATTTTTCAATTTCTTCTTTAACAATGTCTTTTAAAGCAAGATTTAGACGTATTTGCGGTTGTCTAACTGGTTTGACATCCTCAGTGTATATCCTATGTGTGCATACATCAGGGTGGATTCCAACCATATCCGTATAATTCCAAGCAAAAGCTTGAACATGTTTCTGCAAAATAGTAAATGGTTTGGCTTCTTGATCGTCAGTCAACCAACTATTAATGTTTACAGGTTTTCCTGGCTGAATTTCAATCTGCTTGATTCCAGGACAAACAGAGTCAACATGTTCATATTTGCTGATCAAAGCATTTAAAGGACAATGATGTGGTTGTAGATTATGGAATACTCTTAATTGTGAGTTAAATGCAATACCTGATGGAAGCATTGGCATAGGACAAGTGAAAGAAGTCAAAAGATGATGATGCCATCCATGTGGCAATGTGAAGGAACTTTCTTGAAGTGGAATAGATGGTAAATGTTCAGCAACTTGTTCATCATCTTTCCATAATAAGTGATTGACCAGAACTTGATCATCCCTAAGGTCTTCTTCATACAATGTATTCACCAAGACTGTTTCATGTTCAAAAATTTCTCTCTGGTGAATTCAATTCTTCAATGTGTTCCTGTACTACAATGGTGGCAAGGGTAACAAGAGGCTCCTATTCTTCATCAGACTCAGGATACCATAACTGTCCAAAAAATCTAGATGATGGTTTAGCAGGTGGATACAAAGAAATTTTCTTAAGATCTACTCCATTTGAAATAGTCATTTCCCCTGATCTACAATCTATGAAAGCAGCTGCAGTGGCAAGCCAGGGTCATCCTAGGATGATAGGATAGCCATTAGCTGTACTCCTAGGTTGCAATACTAGGAAATCTACAGGGTATTCCCAAGAAGATACTTCAATGGGAACATCCTCCAAAAGTCCTTCTGGTTTGGCAACTGACCTATCTACCATTTCCAAAACTGTGGCTATAGGACTCAAATCAGTGAGCTGCAATTTTTGCATAATATCTTTGGTCATGACATTAATTGCATCTCCTAAATCAATAAGCACATTGGGAATTTGAACCAATCCTATAGTAATGGTGATTACTGGACTTCCTGGATCATCATATTTGGGAGGTACTAATTTCCTAGAGAGAAGATCAGCCAACTTTCCATCTACTTGTACAGTTTGTGGAAAGGCTTTCTTCTTCCTGCCAGGTTTCCTTATGCATAAATCTTGAATGGTTTTCTTAATCAATGGTACATCCTTGATTGCCTCGCAACAGAGGAAGTGACATTGACATTTTCTTCAATTCTGTGATTAACTCTGATTCAGGGGTAGTGATGGGGTGATCAAACCTTTCAGGAAATGGTAAATCTGATGTGACACGTTTAGATTTTCTTTGTAAGCTTTCTGCATTCTTTTGCTCTGATTGTATTTTTTCTAGACTTGAAATTTATGGAATCTCTTCAATTGTAAGTGGAACAGGGTCAGGTAAAATCTTTCTTGAATGCAGTTGGATGTTACTACAGTCAAGTACATGAACTGTAGCAATGTCTTCAGACTCAGCCTCATAAATAGGGGCTGTTTGTCTGGCATTATTGGGGTTAGTCATAGGTTGAGCTGGGAGTGGAGGTTGTTTTACTGGCTATGCTTGTTGATGTTGTGTTCTTCCCTGAAAATTTGGATTAGGTGCTACCAGCAAATTTTGAGTTTGCCCTTGATACCTTTGTTGTCCTTGATGGGGTTGATATTGCTGACCTTGATGGGATTGATATTGCTGACCTTGATAGGGTTGATATTGCTGTCCCCATATTTGTCCTTGTTGTGTCCATTAATGAGGCATGGTATGCCAAGGTGGGTTCATCCATTGTGACCAATCTGGAGGAGATGTCCAAGGCTGGTTCCAAGGTTGTGCAGAAACTTCTGCCTATCCCCATGGCATATTCATATTCCAAGGAGATTGTCCCCAGTTTGGAAATCTAGGAGCATTGGGATATTGTGCATAACCACCACCAGGTCTCTCGCCCAATAGCGTTGAGTTCTTCTCGTTTGGGTGCCCAAAATAGATTTTAGATGAGGCAAAAAGGGCATTTGTCTGTTGAATGTTCCTTGGAACAAATTCCACAAATAGAAGTTTTGTTTAGGGGGCAGTCCTGCAAGGCATGCTTACTTCTACACCTTAGGCAATAAATTGCTAAAGGTGGTGTAGAATTAGATCTTGTGTTTTTCTCACCTAATGCAGTATTAAGTTGAACAAAGATATCAGTTTTTAAATTGGCCATTTCCTCCATTAACTCTTTCATACCATTATTGCCAAAATTCTTTTTCTTTCTCTGGTGGTGAGTGTGGGAATAATTTTTGCATAACTCCACAATATCTTCAAGGTCAAGTTGATCTATGTCTCCTTTTCCCATTAAATCTAACACTTCCCTAGATTCATCCTGTAATCCTCTTAAGAAGATAGGCTTTAAGAAATCAGGTTCTACAGCACCACACCTCTTTTGAAAAAAGGCAAAGCGATCAAGATAATCTTCTATAATCTCATCTTCTTCTTGCTTGATCCTAAACAACTCATCTTTCCTGTTTCTTACTCTACAGTAATCTTGATATTTATTTAAGAATGCAGTCTCCATCTCATCCGTGTACTGATTGAGTTAGGTTCAAGATTGCTCATGAACCATCGGAGAGCAACGTCCTTAAGTGTAGAAGGAAACAATTTCAATTTTTGATTATCATTTATGTAGTCATAAGTTTGACATAACACCTTGAATTCAAACAAAAATTGATCAGGATCTTCTGAAACAGTTCCCCTAAAAAATTGGTAATACGGATGGGGAAATTGTTTTCATGGGGGCATCTAGAAGTGGATCCAATCTTATGGGATACTCAAAAGTCTTGGGAGGATCATCAGGATTATCATATCCCCCTGCTACTATTGTAGCCATAGTTTTTTTATTTCTAAAGGATTATGAGAATAGTCTAGTCAGAGGGGAGTGTTTAGCAGCTAGTGCTTCAAAAATCTCTTTTTCTAATTTTTCCAAAAATGCTTCTAATGAAGAAGGTATGTCTAGCTTTTCTTCCTCAGTGATTTCAAATTCTTCATCTAACCGAGTAGGTCACTTTGGTGGTTCATAACCACTTCGGATAAACCTCCCTCTTTCGTCTCTTGGCCTATGCATTCATGCACATTTACTAAATAGACTGTAAAATTTGTAGGAACTATTTTCTGTATCCAGCCTACAGTTCTTGACCTACTTAAATTTGACTAACAACACCATGTTCCCCGGAAACGGTGCCAAAAATTATGAGTGTCATTTAATTCATCATTTAATCATTATTTATCAATCCGGGCAGGTGTCCTAAGGTTGTTTACGATAGTCAATTTAAGCAGATGTAAGACATTCTATTCAGAAAATGGCTTTATTGGCAGAACAGTTAGTGTTTGTTGGGGGTCCTTTTGTCACTCTAAACCCTATGAACTGAAAGGAAACTAAATAATGTTTGCTAAAATAAAATTGCAGAAATAATATAACTGTCAAAGAAACCTATTTACTTTTGCTAAATCTGAAAGTGCATTCAAAAACTAAATTAAACTTGCTGAAATGAAAGTTGCTAAAATTAGAATTGTAGAAATTTAACTAACTAACTTGCAAAATAAAAGAACAGATCTGAAAATAAACTTAGAAATGGTAAATCAAAAATAATAATGAAACTACAAACTCTAAAACTAGAAATGATTTCAGCAAAATAAAGAAATGCAAAAAAAATGACAAGTTTCTTATTTATTCTGCTGCAGACATATTTAAACAAGAAAACCTGGTAAAAACCTTCTTCTGCTCCTGGGAGTGGCCCTTGCTCCCTGGTTCAGAAGAAGGTGAAGAAGTAGCTCTAGTTTACTACTTAATCACTCCTTCAATCATAAAACAAAACTGATAAAAATTGCACTTTTATTGAATTAAAAACATGCAAAAAAATTCTGCATATTGCTATAGAAATCTGATTTTTCACAATATTTAGAATTATCCTATTTGCAATCATAATTCTCCCCCTTAGCTCAACTCAGATGGGAGCTAGTTATTTATATTAAAAACATGCTAAATCAGGTGTGGAATGATTCTAATTTCAGGCATTTTAGGAATGTTGTTGAAACTACATTCCTAAAATGCAGAATATGGTTACATGAATGAAATTCGTTTGTTGCACATTTGTTGGAGGTCTTTTGCGTTGAAAAATGTGCACAACAGATTCACATAGCTGTCCTTAACACTCTCCTACAATTTTTTTGCCTTTCCTAAGCTATTCTGGTGAAAATTGTGTTTTTTTGGTTATTCTGGAGCAGTCCTGTTATTTTGGAGCAGTATCTCTATTATTCCAGAGCAGTATTTCTGTTGTTCCAGAGCAGCGCTAGAATGCCTGTTTTCAACATAGTTTGCATTTCTTTTGTCGAGAATTTGGTGGATCAGACTTGAAAGTCTTTCAACAACCTATTCATATGCTTTTTAAGTTGAATTTGACCAAAATCCAAGTCATGCACATCTGGCTGGAATTTGTCCAAGTTAAAACAGTCAAAAATAGTTTTGCATAGCTTACAGTTTTGTCCTATTTTTAGTGCTATTTTCTCCATTTGACAACTTTAGAGAGCATGATATGAATTTTATATATCCCACACGTGATTGCACTAACACATTTCACAATAAATAATTATTTATCAACAAAACTTATATAGAACATACAAAAAATTAGTAAAAAAATAATATTATGCTTCTAAACAGTCAAACATGTAAATAGTAGTAAATATTGTATTTCATCAGCAGAATTAACATTAAAACATATCAAAAAGGTCTATTAAGGATGTCTAAAATAATGAATAATGAGGCAATTTTTGGCCTCATCACACGCATTACTTATGGGCCTCATTTCCAACATGCTGCTACCTGACTCATTAGGTGCAAGGTTCCCATGGAACCTGCTGGATGTGGTCTACCGACTGGTGGAGTGTTCGACGTAGGAGCATTTGATCATGATATGGGGATAGACATTGTTGGTGCAACTCTATGGGGAGCTATATGAGGTCTATTATCGGAGGCGAAAGGAGATCAGTTGTAGCTATCTTTTGCAGAGCTGGGGTTGGAAGCACATAGCGATGGAGAGACCAGGGGGGTTATCATGGATGACACGGGTGGAGATGGTAGATAAGGATATAGGGTACACGACTCTATGGCAACGATCTGAGGAGTAGGGATAGAGTCGGTGGTGGGCAGGTGTTGTAGGGCACTATGTCGATGCCTTCACTGGGCTTACTCTAGGGGAGGTGTCTTGGTGCCCTTATCGGGACTATCCAGCTTGGCTAGAGGCTGGAGAGTGGCTCCGATGGGTACGTAGGGAGCGATGGCTAATTGGGCGACATGGGAAAAAGCATGATTTCTTCCCTTACAACCAGGTGACATGATAGTTTAGGGTGTGCCAGGGGTTTCCTGGTGAGCCCATGGTCTATTGGAATCGAGGGGAAGAGAGGACTCTGGATTGACCGATCATCACGCAACTAGGCTAGGATTTAGATGTAGTGATCGACGTCCTGGATGTGGATGACATCGAGACTACCGTAGAGTATGACCAGTGGTGGGTACTATGGTGATTGCGGGTAGAGGGGCCACCAGGAGGTACGAAGGTAGTAGCCATGGGCGAGGAGGGTGCCGAGGCACCAGGAGATGCTTGGGGAGATCCTCGGGAGGATGTAGATATGGTGGAGGTGGAGGATGAGGATGTGGATCTGGGGGTTCCAGATCAGCCAAATATGCAGGACATCACAGATCAGTGGGAGCCAGAGCAGGCTGCTATTCTAGATAGGTCGATGCCTCAGGCGAAAGTGAAGGACATGGAGTCTGGGCTATGCATGGAGGTTGCACGATTGGCCTAGCTATTGTGGAGGTGGATGAGGAATTGGGGGAAGCTTTGTAGGAGAGGGATCTCCTATGGGCTCAGCTGGCGAAGTGGGAGAGCGCATTCGTTGTACATCGTCAAGGGGATGGGGACACCAGCGTGTTGTGGCTGATTCACAACACACCCCAAAATTGGGGACCCACCTTTTTTGCATGCTTTCAAAGATCTCAGTGACCCAGATGCTAAAAATCAAGAAAAAGACAAAATTGCACAAGGATGGAAAAGTGTCATGAAATCGTGACATGTTGCTCCGTCATGGCCGAAAATGAAAAAGTGTCACGAAATCACGACATGTTGCTCCGTCGCAGCAAAAAATGAAAAAGTGTTGCAAAATCGCGACATGTTGCTCCGTCGCGGTCGAAAATGAAAAAGTGTCGCGAAATCGTGACATGTTGCTCCGTCACGGCCGAAAATGAAAAAGTGTCGCGAAATCGTGACATGTTGCTCCGTCGCGGCCGAAAATGAAAAAGTGTCACGAAATCGCGACATGTTGCTCTGTCATGGCCGAAAATGAAAAAGTGTCATGAAATCGCGACATGTTGCTCCATCACGGTCGAAAATGAAAAGGTGTCGCAAAATCGTGACATGTTGCTCCGTCGTGGCTGAAAACGAAAAAGTGTAGCGAAATCGTGACATGTTGCTCCGTCGCGGCCCAGAGAGGAGAGAGAAAGACCGAATGGAAAATCGTAGCAAAATCGTAACATGTCGCAAAATCACGATCAACGCAGTCAATGAAATCAGGTGGGCGGAACCATCGTGAAATCGTGACATGTTTGATTTTCGCGGCTTGAAAACGGGCAAAAGGCATAAAATATAAAATGGTCATGAAATCACGACAAAATCGAGCCAAAGGTGATAAGGCCCAGCAGTGTAGCGAAATCGTGATGAGAACTAACACAAAGCGCATAAGTCAAAAGGCGTCGCGAAATCACGACGTGTCGCATTTTCGTGATGCGGGTGGATTAAAAGGCCTAAGTGGTAAAATGGTAGCGATTTCGCTACAGTCAGAAAATGAAGCCAAACAAAGCAAAGAGCATAGCGAAATCGCTACGTGTTTTGATATCATGGTTCACCTGAATGAAAAGAGTCTAAGGCACAAAGGCGTAGCGATATCGCGCAACTTTTGAGGAAACGTTCTAGCCAGACAAAAATGGTAGCGATTTTGCGACACTTTATTGAAAAGAGACTAAGTGCAAAAAACTTGTAGCGAAATTGTGACATGTCAGATTTTCACTGTGCATGAAGGCAAGAAAGGCTGTTGACAGGAAAATGTCGCGATATCGCGACATGTCACGTTTTCATGATGAAAGCGAAGGAACAAATATGCATGCATAAGGACGTCGTGATTTACATGGGGCCATTATAGAATGTGCAAAGAAAGCACGAAACACATGGCATACAGGTGTTAGGGTTACAGAAGCATTACAGTCAATAGAAAATATCAAATGTTTCGGCATCAAACAAAAATTCAAAAGAAATGAAAAGGCAGGAATACAAAGAGATGCATTCTGGGAGGTGAAACAAAGCGCCGTAGGACGAAACATAGAGCTACATCAGAATTATAAAGGCATAATCACAGGACAGGTTCAGGGGTCAAAAACCGCTGCGAGCAGAGTTGCAGTGCTAAAGGCCAAAGAGTCATTCTGGGCCTGCTTGGAGGCTGTTTTCCTTCCTTTTTCTGGTTTTGAGAAAACCAGAGATTCTACTATTGTAACATGATTAATTCTTTAATGCAGGAGTGTTCAAAAATTTGCATCTTGTGGGCAAGAAATAAGGAGATCTTCTGTGCATGCTATAGATTTAATGTTTATTCTTTTATTTTCAAATTTTGGATTTATAGATAATGTTAAATGCCACTTTTGTGGGTTGCATTAGGCGAATGTTCGAAATTTGAATTTTATTTCAAAACCCTTTGAATCAGCACTTGGCTTATCAGGATTGTGCGTGTTTGCAGGTCCCATAGGTTAGGTTGCATGCATGGAAACCTCACATCTTCAATTTTGCCAGAACGGGATAGCATCAAACTGAATGAAATTTTAATTTCTTTTTCTTCTGCATTTTATTTTCTTTTTGCTGCACTTTATTTTTCAAAAGTTCCAACTTTATTTTTCAAGCATTAAAATAAAATAAAAAAATTAAAAAACTTCAAAATTCATAAATAATTCCATCATTTATGGCATTTCATCAAATTTCATTTTGAAGTTACAGCATGGTCATATAAAGATCAAATCACTTTTGCTTTATTCGGGTTCAATGAACAATCACTAAACTTTCACAGTAAAATAAACCACAGTGCCCCTTGTTTTCAATTACTTGCAACCACTAAGGTGTTCCAAGCATTTAAAATGAATATCTTCATTTGAGATCATTAATACACAGATACAAAATGCTAACATAACAGGAACCTTGGAGAAGTTACTTGTTTAATTTCTTTGCAAGTAGAGGATTTAGAACCCAAATCCTATCGGAGAGTGTGTTTTCACAACCGGGTGAAAATACCACTCAACACAGCGCTGCACAGGAAAGGGATCTCCTACGAACACAGCTGGCATAGCATGATGATGCAGTAGCTTACTACCATCGACGGGAGGCAAAATGGTTGTGGCGAGAGGTAGATTGGTCTCGACATCGTATGGATATGAAGGGAGAGATTATCCACCTTGGTGGGCGGTTACCTGAGCCCTCGTCATCATGCCAGATGAGGGGCAGTGATACTAAGCAGTCAGCATCATCTTGTCGCAGATGATTGGATGAGGGAGGTGGTAGTAGGCGTGATGCGAGGGCTAGCAACAGCCACCCTGAGGGGTCCCATAGGACCCACACCATGGGGGGTAGTTCCCGTTGCACCGATCTTGCATGATCACGGTGGCCGACGCCTTATGTTGGGGGGTTTTGAGATTTTGGATTTTGGTTGCAGGGTCACATGAGCGGTTCTTTGTAGCCTGTGGGCATTTTTACTGATATATATATACAGACTTTATTTTTTTTATGTGCATGTGATGATTTGATTTTATACATGATGGTTGATGAATATGGATGTATGCATGTTAAGTTATAGTGATGAATGCATATGTTGTTGATGAATGCAAATGTTTCTAATTTATATGATATGCAAATGGAATGGATGGATTGAATTTGTGATGTTTGGTAGTTGCACCATAGACTATGTAAAACTTTATGGCTTTTTTGTCCTAGGCGATTGCTGCGGTGAATAGCTTTGTACATATTTTTTTTTTTGGTATGGTGAGACTAAAATATAGCAAGTTGGTTTTGAGCAAGACTTTTTGAGCAAGGTATGAATCTGACTTATTTTGGACCAAGTTATTTCACATCCCTGTGTGTGCAATTGAGTTCATTTATGTGGTGTTGGTCAGGATACTGCTAGTTCCAAATAGGCTGTCAACCAAACCTGTACTGAGGATCACCTGATTAGCTCCACTAACTCCTTTGTTGTATTTAGTCAGATTAATCTGTGGTGCTATCATAGGATACCATAAGATAGCTCATCCACATGCAAAAATTGATCTATACACAAGTTAATGTGGCAGATATATCGTCATGTGGGAGGTTTACCACCAGTGACCGATAGGCTATCAACCAAACCGGTACTAAGGTTTGCCTCATGACATGTCGGAATGCTGAGAGTTTCAGGGATTCAAGTTCGACTCCCTTCTTTTCTTCAATTGTGTTGGGATACTTGCTCTTTTGTAGTGATAAAAATCACTATTTATTTTTGTATTAATTTTTCTTTTGAGGAAGGGATTAGGATATGGAGTGACGAGAATCACTATTGTTTGTGCCTTTTGATGTGTGCACTTTGGGATATCAAATTTTGGAGTTTTGACTTTTGTAAATTGTTCTGATGTTTTGCAACCTTTTGAGAACTTGGGATTCTTGGGGAATTGGGTAGGGAGGATGCTTTTCCTTTTGCCAACTCTCAGCATTCTTTGGGGTCATTCACACAGGGGGATGAGCAAGATAGCCATTTTGCTTATGGTGACCTGGATTGCTTTGCAGGTTTCATCTTTCGTTCACACAACTTGGAAATTTTTTATGTGTTTTAACTTGTGTTGGGATGCTATGTAATAGGGTGTGATCCAAGTGGAATTCTACCTTCGTAAAATCTATCTGACTTGGTACAGTATGTGGCTAAAAATCTAATGAAGACTGAATGACGAAAACTCTCGATACATTAGAAACAACTGACTATGATGTGGGAGCATAACGTGAATGGTGGTTATAAGCGATGAATTATTGATAAAGTGGAAAATGTGGAAGATGATGGTTTTTGCCAAGTAATGACAGTCTATGGTGCTCTGACCTGTATGACCACAAATATGCAATGTATGCAGCTATGTATTTTTGTATTTTTTAGGGATTGATGTTTGTGAGTATGTAGATGAGATGCAAAAGAGCTCTGTACTGTTATGATAATTTTGTGTATGCATGGAAATGAGATGCAAATTTTTGTTATTTGTGATGATTTTATTGTTTTTAATTTTTTCTTGTTTTTGACCAAGCGATTATGGGAATCCTTGGAGCCTTTTGGGTTGACCAAGCAATTATGGAAATCCTTGGAGCTTTTTGGGTTGACCAAGATATTATGGGAATCCTTGGGGCCTTTTGGGTTGACCAAGTGATTATGGGAATCCTTGGGGCCTTTTGGGTTGACCGAGCGATTATGGAAATCCTTGGAGCTTTTGGGTTGACCAAGTGATTAGGGAAATCCTTGGAGATTTTTGGGTTGACTAAGAGATTATGGGAATCCTTGGGGCAATTTGGGTTGACCAAGTGATTATGGGAATCCTTGGAGCTTTTTGGGTTGACCGAGCGATTATGGAAATCCTTGGGGCCTTTTGGGTTGACCAAGAGATTAGGGAAATCCTTGGAGCTTTTTGGGTTGACCAAGTGATTATGGGAATCCTTGGGGCCTTTTGGGTTGACCAAGTGATTATGGGAATCCTTGGGGCCTTTTGGGTGGGCTATGGCTCCTTTAAATATGGAATGGCCGCAAGTGACTGATGTTCAAGGGTTCTAGTTCCTTGATTCCGTCAAGAGAGGCTAGTCGGTATGTTCCAGGTCCTATTTTACTATTAATTACATATGGACCTAACCAATTTACCATGAACTTATCCCTTAGATTGGACGGCAAACTAGAGTTCTGTTGGTTTTCTTTTAAGACCAAGTCACCAATTCGAAAGTCCCTCAAGTGAACTTTTATGTTGTATGCTTTCTTAAGTCGCTCTTGATAGATATGCAAATGCTCGAGAGCATTAACACGTCGTTCATCAAGCAACATAAGCTGGCCTAGCTGGGACTACTGCACAGTGTCATCATCGATGAACTCTTGCATTGATATGCGCAGGGAGGGAATATCCAACTCAAGAGGCATGACTACCTCGGAGCCATACATGAGCGAAAATAGAGTTTCCCCGATGGGCGTCTGAATTCTAGTGTGATAAGCCCACAGGGCAAGTGGGATCTGAATGTGCCAATCCTTATGACTATCTGCAACTGTCTTTTTAAGGATAGCAACTAGCATTTTGTTTGACACCTCTGCTTGCCCATTTGCCTACGGATAATAGGGTGTCAAAAAAATGTGCTGAATTTTGTACTTTATGGTCAAAGCATGCACATATTTGTTCTTGAATGACATCCCATTATCCGAGATTATCTTGGATGGAATACCAAAATGACATATGATGTTATGCAAAATGAACTCCATAATGTGGGGTCCAGTCGTAGAGGTTAGCGGAACCACTTCTACCCACTTTGTGAAATACTTTGTGGCCATTATGATAAACGTGTGATGGTTGAACGACTAAGGGGAGATCTTTCCGATGAGATATAAGCCCCACTACAAAAATGGCCAAGCCGACTGGATCGGTTGCAAGGCCTGGGAAGGTACATGTGTCAAATTGGCATGATGTTGACACTTCATGCACTTCTGCACATATACGCAACAATCTTTCTCTAAATATGGCCAATAATAGCCCATGCAGAGAATGCACTTTACGATGGCCATACCACTGAAGTGGCCATCACATGTACCGTCGTGCCCTTGGGTGATCACCCAAGTGGACTCTTGCTGGTCCAAGCATCGAAGGAGGATCCCTTAGTAGCTATGATGGTACAAAATGTCTCCTAACAAGACATGCTTTGTCGCTTTCTACTTGAATGCACATTTTGCAGCATGCGTCAATCCAAGCGGGAGATTACCTAACTTGAGGTAGTCCCTGACGGGGGAATACCAATCCTACTGATTAGAAGCCTTGATGGTATGAATAGCTAGTCCCTCTTGAATTTCATCCCTAGCAAAAGCCGAGTGGGAGAGAACTTGCAAGAATAATGTTGTATTGCTATTAATGGGAGTAGGGGAGAACAAGGACCCCCAGTTGGCGTGTTTCAGATGATCGCAGATTCAAGAGAACCTATCTATAGATGGCTCAATCTGGATCATGTGGATTCCTGGAATTAAATCAAAGCTTGCTCGCTCCATCATAGATTGTGATAGTGTTTTGAATTGAATGGTGGTCATATCACCAGAAAGGTCTTACAGGATTAGTGACCCCAAAGAGGCCATAGTGTCCACAAAATGGTTCGATGACCGAGGGAGTGTCTTGATGTCGTACCATTCAAGCTTTGCCAAGAATTTGTCAACAAAGGCTTTGTAGGCATGCAGAACTAGGCATTTGCATTGGAATACCCCTTTGACTTGGTTAACAATTAACAATGAATCACAGAAGATATTCAATCATTTAATGTTCATGGTGATTGTTGTCTGAAGACCTATGAGCAAGGCTTCATACTTTGCATTATTGTTGGTGCATGGGAAATTTAATTTAAATGACAAGGGCATTGGAGCACCCTGCGGTGTGAAGAATACTATTCCTGTGCCACCACCTTGCTCACATTTAGAACCATTGAAAAACAGGGTTATGTCGGCCTGTGACTCAGGCTCATCAGAATATGGTGATTCTGAGACATGGAAGACCCCATCATCGGGTAGTTCTATAGTTAGAGGCTGGTCGTCTTTGAGAGGAGCTTTTTCTAGTTGATCGACTATGACTTGACATTTTATGGACTTTTTGTTCGATAAAATCTATGTCAAATTCTATCAACAACATGATCAATTTTGTCGTGCGATAACTATGATAAGTATGACTCATCATGTACCATAATGGATTCTCCTTAGACACATCATACATATTGTTGCTCAGCATGTAATGGTGCAGCTTTTTGGTAGAAAAAACCACTACCAAGTAGAGTTTCTCAATGTATGCATAGTTAAGTTCATAGCTAACTAGGGTGTGGCTAAGATAGTAAGTAGCCTGTTCCCTGTGAAGTTCATTCTTCTAGGCTAACATGGCTCCCAGTGCCACCTCAGTAGCTGAGATGTATAAGTAGAATGGCACTCCTGGTCTAGGTGGTGCCAATACTGGCAAAGAAGCCAAGTATTATTTGATGTCATCAAATGCTGACTGGAACTCGTCATCCCAGTAAAATGCTACTCCCTTGTGCAACAACTTGTTCATTGGTCGACACTTGTTAGATAGCTGTGCTATGAAGCGCTTGATCGACGCGACCTTTCCTTGCAGGCTTTTGAGCTGCTTGATGGTAGTTGGGGGAACCATTTCAAGGAATGCCTTGACTTTGTTTGGGTCCACCTCGATGCATCATTTTGAGACTATAAAACGCAAGAGCTTTCCAGATGTGATGCCAAAAACACACTTCTTGGGATTCAGTCTGACTTTATGCTCAATGAGGTGATCAAGGATCTTTCTTAAGTCATCGAGATGATCCAGGCGCAAAAGAGATTTGGCCAACAAATCATCCATGTAATCTTCCAAAGTCTTGTGCATGTAATCATGGAAGATGTATGTCATGGCACGTTGGTAGGTGGTGCCAGTGTTTTTAAGGCCAAAAGGCATGACCTTATAACAAAATGTTCCCCAAGGTGTTGTGAACACCGTTTTTAGCTGGTCCTCGAGATTGATACAAATTTGATTGTATCCCGAGAAACCATCCATGAGGGAAAGCATTTCGTGACCCACTATAGCATCTACCAATGCATCGATGCTCGACAATGGGAAATCATCTTTAGGACTCGCTTTGTTTAGATCTCGAAAATTAGTGCATATGCGAATCCTCCCGTCAGGCTTCTTGACGGGTACCATGTTGGATAGCCATGGTGGATAATCCATGTAGATGACAAACTGTGCATCCAATAGCTTTTGCAATTCATCTTTGACCATTAAGGCCATTTTTGGGTGCATCTGGCATAGTTTTTTATTAACTGGCTTGACTGTCAGATCAAGCGTTAGATTATGCATGACTAGCTACAGATCTAGCCCCGACATATCTCTGAATGACCATGCAAAAACCTCCTTATTCTCTTTGAGAAGGGCAATGTAGTCGGCTTGCTCAGGGGATAAACTTACCCCCAGCTTGATGATATGTGGATTCATTGGATCTGAGCCGATGTCTACGTCAGTCGTCTCCTTGACCGACATGTGGGATCCGTCTTCCAACTGATGTGGAGTTGGGATCAAGTGGATATCATTTGCTGAGTTTAGATCATCATTAGGAACCTCGGGTCCCTCTTCAGCATGGTAGATATCCCAAGTTGGCCCAAGGGTAAGATGAAGCATTTCACCAAAATTCCAATACTCATATGGGGATGGAGGGGAATCGACGCGATCCTAGTCTATGGCATCTATGTCTAGATACAATGAATGTGTCAGATCGGTCGGGTTGTGGATGGGGACGGTTAAGTCAATGGAGATCATGTTGATGAAATGATTTTGGTCTCCATTATCGTGGGTGTGGTTACTCGGACATCCTGGATGCTCTTTATGCTTTGGATCTGGCTCTAGAGGGATAGGCACGAATGGATCGACCCTATGTGCAGATAGGAAGACAGGGTCTACCCTCAGCACTGATGTCACTATAGGGTCCCTAGGAGAAAGGTGCTCTTCGTATGCCCAGAGTAGCAGATCCAACACTTGGTCCCACTACACTGGGCCTACATACCACTCATGGCCTAGAACTATGTTTAATTTTTCAAATATGTCGTTAATCTCCAAGGGGCACCGATGTTGCATCTGTCGCATGTGATTAAGATATGCCATCTCTGTTTCATCTTCATAATCACTATCGAAGATCCAAAGGCCTTCGTTGGCTCTGACTGCTTGCGGCATTAAAGGTTCACCTTGCTCAAGAAAATTGATGTGGTCCCACCTAGGTTGTTTTGCTCTTCGTAGGGGGACTTGATTTCCTTGGAGCGACGCTTGCTCAATGGGAGCATCCAGGGGGAACATTGTCAAGAGGCTTTCTTGATATTCCTCCATGGGGATCACCTATGAGTGATTGTTATCTGATTTGAAGGGGTCCCATGGTGCTACCTCATATTCCAATTCGTATTTTGAGGACCCTTCTTAACATTGTCTATACCCTCCTTGAAAATGAGCTCTCGAGCTTTCTCTTCTCTTGAGTGAAGGGAAGGGATTACTAGAGCCAACAAGGTTGATTTTTGTTAATGGGAGATAGTCCCTCAATGTATATGTGGTTTTGGGGTTGGCATATGGATTTGATGCCAATCCCCCCTTGTTGCCTATCCCCAGGCCTTGCATGTTCTCCACCAAGATGTCCAATGGGAGGGGTTGGTTGAACCCTACTCCTAAATTTTCGTATGGCATTTGGTATCTTGGTTGGAAAATAACACGTATCCCTAGCTCATATCAGCCTAACCCATACCTGTGCCAATTGCATTGGCCAAGGTATCTCAGAGCAAAGTCTAGGTTAGAAAAATAGTTGACATTTTCAACAAAAGGATCTTCATCTTCGTCCTCTTGCGTGCATGGTGAAATGCCATGATCAATGCCCCCATACACAAAATTTGTCTAGTTCGGTGGGTAGCCTAGGGGAAGTGCCAATGGGAAGGTGAGATCTCCCCATGTCCTGCATGGACTCTAGTGCGGGTGTTGCTACAATATTCTGCACCAGATACTCCCCCAGGCCTGTATTGGCAATTTCAATGGTGATCGTTGGCAGTTGATGGGGAGGGAATGGAAGTTCTCCTTGAGTCCACTCCATGTCGGGTGCACTAGGAGCCTCAACTTCCATCCGGCTAGGCATCTCCTTAGTAGAGATAGTTGATACTGATGGCAGTGTCTCTTCCAAAGGTTTTGCCTCTTCCAAGGGTTTCTTCCCTTTGTCCTTCTATTTGGCCTCCATAGATGATGTCATTGATGGAGGACCAGACGATGAAGATGAACCTGGATAGGATTTTGAAGAACTTGTTAATGGGGATGCCTATAGAATCGGACCCTGTTTAGATGGATTTAACTAAAAATCCAAATGCGTCGATGGTAGGGTTGATTGCGGCATCAGCTGCACCGCATTACAATACTTGAAGGGTTCCAAGTTCGTCGGTACTACATGCACCTCCCCTTCAAATGTATACTTTAAACATTGGTGAGCTATCGAAGGGACACACTTCATGTCCCTGATCCATGGTCAACCTAGCAAGATGTTGTAGGCCATCTCACCTTCCAATACATGGCATAATGTGGGTATGGTATTTTGTCCCACTTGGATTGGTAGGACTATTGTGCCGACTGTCGAGCAGATTACGTCATTGAATGCTTGCAGAGTGTAGGTGGAAGCTATGATGTGAGATGTGGGCAACTTCAGATGCTTGAGAGCCATAGTTCTGATGATGTTGCTGGACGAGCCAGTGTCTATCAAAACCCTCTTGTATGGGATCCCATTGACCCACACGATAACGTGTAGGGGTGGATATGCCATGTCATCAGTCACTGACCTCAATTCGTCTTCTCAAAATGTGATGATAGGCTCAATGCATCATTTTACATGTCCCATGAAGTTTTTAAAAGAATTTGTCTCATGGGGCTGCAACTCGATGGCTTTCAAAATCTCCATTAGAGCTTCCCGATGGGGTGTAGATTGTTGTATAAGCTCGTATATGAAGAGCCTAGCCGATATGGTCCTCAAACTCTGAGTGAGTTTGGTTCGAAGTGTGGCCACCGACTTAGGTGGAGGAGGTTGTGCAAGGTGATGTTGTGGTTGTGATGTTGTTGGCACCTCTCCTGCAGTTGCCGTAGGAGTATTCGTTCTCGGATACCTCCTGTTTCGAGTCACTATACTAATCATCCCTACATACCCCTGCATGGGACAGTTTTGTGTGACCTCGTTAACTTGTAGGGTCTTTTCCTACGAAGCATGAGCAGGAAAGGGGTCTTTGAAGACCTCCATTTGTTGATTTCTTGGTGTGATGGGATTATCCATCGCTAGGGTCTTGTTATCAATTAGGTCTTGCACCAAGCCCTTAAATTTCCAATAGGCATTTAGGTCATGTCCCTACTACCTATAGAACCTGCAGTACAAGTCCTCTCTATACCCCTTAGGCTTGGGCACGTTGGGGTCTATAGTCTGAACCTCTAGCAGGTTGATCAGGTTTGCCGCTAACAAGCGGTCAAACAAGGAGTCCCTGGACTCTGTGTAGGGTGTGAATTATCGCCTAGGGCGACGTTTTTGACCCTGTTCTTGCCTCTAATTTTCTCTGTCATAGTTGTTGGGAGGCACTACCTGATAATTAGCCTTTTGAGGATGGGTTGCTTGCACAGGCTTAGGGACATTGATAGCAACTTGGTTAACCACAATGGATTTTTGTTTTGTAGTCCCAGCTTTAGTGTTTTTAGTCCATTCTTTTTTCTTAGGCTTGGCTATCTCGCCATCCTATATTTTCATCTCTTCAATGATCCTATCTTGTGCCAGAGATTCTTCTAGGGTGGCATATTGTTGTAGCTGCAATAGCACAAAGATCAATCTCAAACAAATTTTGGAGAACATTTGAGTGAGGTCGGACATAGGAGGGAGGTAGGGCAGCTTTGAGAGCAATGTCCTCCACCGATTCTCATAGGCCGCCATGGTCTCCTCCTCATACTGCCTGAGGTTGGCTAAGTCACTTAGTGATGCCTTCTTCTTGGTATTGAAGGTGAAGCATTCAAGGAACGCATCCACTAACTGATCTAAATTATTAATGTTGTGCTTTGGTAATTGAGTAAACCAATTCGAGGCAGGGCCTTTGAATGTGGTTATAAATGTTCTCAACAACAAAGCATCATTGTCCTGAATGCCGAAGCATTGGCTCAAGAACCTTGTCACATGCTCTTGAGCATCCTCCTCACCTCTAAAGGTTGCCAACTGAGGCAACTTAAAGTGCTCAGGGTAAGGAGGTGATGGCACTAACGGATGCACAGGATGACTACGAAGCTGGCGTAAAGTGGGCTTTTGAGGCCCAAAAGTTTTGGTTTCCACAGAATCTAGCCGCTCTAGTAGTGCTTTGTATGCATCAAAATATTTAATCTCTTCCTCTTTAGTTTGCTCCTATTGTGGGTTGTGGGATACTTGAGGCCTATGAAGGGGTGGTCGGATGACAATTCCTCTGCCTAGGTAGGGCGTTTTAGCCCACTCATCTTCTTGCTCGTACTCCTCGTAAGCTTCTTGAGGAGTCTCTGGACGAGGCCTATGACCCTGGGTGGGTCTCCGCAGAGGGTACCCATCGTTGTTTTGGGGAGTGGCCTCTCACTCAAGTCTAGGAGGTCTCGGAGGTAGCACTTGGTAAGGTCGTAGAGACCTATCTCGCACCAAGGGATTATGCCTCTCATATGGTTTTGCCCTTTGGGTGCGTAGGGTTGGAACCCTCTCAGACATTGGGTTATGGAGCAACTCGTCTGTTTGGTGCCTAATGCGCTCTTTGCTAAGGTGATATAAATGCTCTAGTTACTGCTAGTCTTGCTGAAACTATGTGATCTACGCTTGGCGGGCAGCATGTCTGGTGACTGCTAGGTCAATTTGTTCTACCATATTGAGCCTAGGAGGCCTAGATGCCTCTCCTATGCATTTACCTCGATAGCGATGATCCGAGATCTCAATAGTTTGCTTCCCTTTGTTAAGGTTGGCATCATTTACCTGAGGCTCTGGCCTTAGTGGGTCATCATCGTACCTAGCTGGTGTGGAGGCGCATGGCCCTCGCACTGTATATTGCTCTTAAGGAATGTAATCATCTTCCTCATGCTCCCTTTCATATGTGTGAAAGGGGTGGGCAGAGTTAGCTCATCCGGTTTGAAGAGCCTTCATCATGTGGCCTCTCCTCATGGAAACTATTGGTTCTAACAATGATGGGTGGCAAAGGGGGGAGGCCATCATCATGTGGCCTCTCCTCATGGAAACTATGTTGCTCTAGCGCTTCATCACACGGTGGCCACTCATATCAAACTTCTAAGGGAGATTTCTTGTCTATTTTGAGTGCCATGTGTAAGAACTCCTCCTAAAAGGGGCTATGATGAATGGGCATGTCCCTCAAAGGGGTGTCCCTATAGTTCCATCTTGACATGGACTGATGCGGACTCTCTTGCTGGTCAGGCCGCTAAGGCGGTATGACCAAGTCTTTGGTGTTGTAGCGAATGCGACTTGTGCCCCCTTGTACACTTTTTGCAGCTTCCACCCTTGATTGGGCTTGGCTATGTGTGTACACCATGGTGGTGCTTTCCTACAAGCTATGTAGATTTTTTTTATCTCTTTTTTATGATTTTTATGCTACACTAAATAGAAATGAGCACACACACACAAGCAGTGATTATCTCGTTTAAATATTGAAAGTGTGTCTTAGACCTGGTTTAGTGTGTTTTTTATTTTTGAAGGTTTTTAAAGAATTTTTAAATGCAAAATGAGGGCTCTTATGACTCCCAAAATTGGTCACCCCTTCGATATACCATTGCCAGGCCGATATACGAACCTCTCTATATACCCGCCCTTACGTGAGGGAAACTATAGGTACGTGAGAGCAGATGGTACGTGGAACATAGGCGGTACGAAAGGGGAATCACCCTGTTTATGACACCTACCATAGAAGACTTATCCTCATGCACTAGGAATCACCCCAACTACACTCGATCAGCTTTCGTCAGGATTTACATCTAGCAACAGCTACGATCGGGGTAATGGATGCAAAATTCAAACCAAGGTGGTGATGAAATCCACCGTTGGTCTTGATCAAGGGCTGGGGTTTTACGACCAGTGCCTTGGTTTTTAAGTTGCCATGTGGTGTGTGGGGTTCTTTTTATTTTGCAAAAGGAAACAAGCAAATAGCAACAAGAAAAACTTTCCCTAAGCAAACAAATAATCTAGAAACATAAACACTGAACATAAAATGACAGAGAACATGCAGAATCCGTACCTCTTCTATGCCTGCATCTATCGGTCCTAAGTTTCTACCTGGAAACTTCACAGACTGGAATTAATCCCAAGGTGGAACAAATTACAGGACTGTATTCATCCCATGGTGGGGTGCATTCCAATTTGTCCCTGGATGAGACGAATTACAGTTTTGTGTTCGCCATAGACTGGAACGAACAGCAGTCCCGCGTTCCAAAAAAAGATACCTACAAGCAAGGTAAATTTTGATCAAATTTCTGATCTAAAAAGGCAGAGGACAACATCCCACCATGATCACCATTAAAATCACAAGGATACGAAAGCAAAAAGGAAAGCGAGTATGCGATGCAAACAGAACCGGACTTAGCGCTAAATCCTAGAAACTTGAAAGTGCAATGAGAAGAGGGAAAAACATGCATGAATCAAAATGAAAAAAATGTGAATAAATAAGACAACCCTTTTTATTGATATGTTTCACAACTCGGTTACAATGCGCATCCTCCCCTTCCAAGGGCTAGGAGCGTTTAGGCGTGTGTTCTCGTTACATCCATGTGTGCATTTCCTTCTTTCATGTGCCCACATGTAAAATTGGCGGAAAAAGCATTGCTGCAACTTGCATTGATGAGTCTTGAATCCTCGCTGCTCCTCCGATGTCCAAACCCTATGTTCAAAGGAACAAGAAACGGTCAGTAGCACCTGCGGATAAAACAAAGCATGTAATCCCCAAGCCTACGATAAATGAATGAGAAAATGAATTAAAATATGACTAAAATAGATCCAAATGCTCTAAAAATTGGACAGGAGCATCAAGAAACCACCAAGAAGGCCCTACAAAAAGAACAATTGAGAAATTCCTCATCGATTTGAATTCACTCTAGGGTGGGACGAATTCACCTACAACAAAATGCCAAAAAGGTACTATCCCAATGTCCTTCCTAGGAAGCTCCAAAAGACCTACAAACTTGGGGTTAGCTAATTGGGGGCATTTTGGGAAGACCCAGATGGTCAAATTTTCCCAATTTAGCCTCCATAAATGGGAATTTGATGATGCTACCTGGAGGTTAGTGGAAGCGAGCAAAGATAGAAATATGATCAAAAGTGTTCAAAACGAGACAAAATTCAAATGACAACCTATCTAAGCATCATAGAACTAAATGCAAAAATGAAAGAAAACAAGTCTGCCATGGAATTACCATCATTATGAAAGGGGGCGATTAAGATTGTGGCAGTGTGGGAGGGGGCACCCATGGGGCAGGCCGCCCACCGTTTGGGGCCTGATTTTGACACCAATCCACTTAGGATGGGTCCAAAACATCTTATGTGGTATTGTAGGTAAATTTTGTGGGATATTGTGGCCAAATTTCAGGTTTTGGGTTTGATATTTGTCCTCCCAATAGTCACCCAAGGACCTCCCCTCTAAAGGAGATCAAGGATGTGAAAGGTGTGAATCCAAAAGGTGTGAGGCATGTAAATAAAATGGCAGCACTTCGCTGATCTAAAATTCTCCTCTTATGTATATTTTGGGGTGAGGAAACTCACCAATTTATAGACCTGGAGGTCTCTTGAAATGGGCATGCAGAGGTGCCACATGGCAGTCATGCCCTCTTAGGGGGAAGGAGATTCCTCCCTGAATTAGGACTTCATGACTGACCTTGCAAATGCCTCTAACTCTCGAAAACACTTACCCATACTCCCATGTGATGAAGGAATCGTTGAGTGGTGGATCTGAGCTGCCATTTGTCAAGATTTGACTTTTTGCCCATCAAACCTATAATTCCCCCCACCTTGGAGCGAATTCAAAATTTGTCCTAGGGTGGGGTGAATCCTAGTTTGAATTCATTCCAGGGTGGAATAGATATTGAGAAAAGTTCCTGAAGGTGCCAAACTAATCTCTGGCCTTCCAAAACTACTGTGAGAGTGGTTAGGACCACTGTTTAACCTCTGGGGGCTACCCTTGGGGCTGTGTGTGTTAAAGCGATCAATGTTTGTAGTCACATAATCGGATTGGTGTTGTTTTGGTGTCTGCAGTAGGCATGAGAAAACGTCACGATTTCATGACATGTCACGAAATCATGATCGAAGTAGGAGAAAGAAGGCATCAGTAGAAATTGTCACGATTTCATGACATGTCGTGAAATCGTGACCGAATCAGGAGAGAGAGGGCATCCGAAGAAAAATGTCGCAAAATCGTGATGTGTCATGATTTTTCCCAGAGGAGAAAAATGTTGTGATTTCATGACATGTCACGAAATTGTGATCGAAATGGAACAAGAAGGGTCAAAGAAGAAAATGTCATGATTTCGTGACATGTCACGAAATCACGAGCGAAGGAAGATAGGAGGGGTCAGTGAAGAAGATGTCACGATTTCGTGACCCGAAGTAGAGAGCGAGAGCAGAAGGTAAAGTTATCATGATATCATGACATGTCACGATTTTGTGACCCGAAGCAGAGAGCGAGAGCAGAAGGCAAAGCTGTCGCGATATCACGACATGTCACGATTTTGTGACCCAAGAAGCGAAGAGAGAGCAGAGGGCAAAGATGTCATGATATCGTGACATGTCGTGATTTCACAACCCAAAAAGGGGAGGAGGAAGCAGAAGGTATATGTCACGATATCGCAACATGTCACAATTTTGTGACCAAAAGAAAGAAAGAAGAGTCGAAAGGGAAACTATCATGACATCGCGATATCGCAACCCGAAGGAGAAGAAGACAACGAGAAATAAAAATGTCGTGATATCGTGACATGTCGCGATATCACAACCCGAAGGAAAGAAATGTTGCAAGGAAAGAAAATGTCATGATATCGTGACATGTCATGATATCACGACCCGAAGGAAAGAAATGTTGCAAGGAAATAAAATGTCACGATATCACGACCTGAAGGAGATAAAAGGTAGCAAGGAAGAAAAATGTCATGATATCACGACAAGTCATGATATCGTGACATATTGCTAGTTCATGACCTGAAAAGGCACGCGTTCCTAGACGGTGTTTCCCTAGGGGATCAAATACCTCATCAATGTGGGATTTCTTGCCTGATAATTTTGCTAAGCATAGCAGCCACTCGACTATTGTACCCAGAGGTCAGAGATGTTCAGGTGGCTCATCAATGCATGTTTCTACAGTTGACCTAGGGGCAGTTGTCAGTTAAGATAAAAGAGGTGAAGGTTACAGAATATGGGGGCCAAGTTTTGAGATTGGGAGATTGCATTCTTCCTAGGAGTGCAGGCAGATCGCCAAATGTGAGGCAGCTTGCTAAAAAAAAAAAAAGGGAAACTACGCCTATGGGCTAGTGTTGTAAAGAAAACTACGTGTGCGGGCTAGTATTAAATTTTCTTTTGAAATTTTAATGGAATGAGTGATTCTCGGTGTGACTATGTTTGTGTCTTATTCATTCCCTGTGTACCTGTGTCCCCATAAAAAACCAAGATTATTTTGATCAAAAATGCAAATATAGTACAGACTACCACAACCACAATCACATACGCCGCATTGCAACTTCTTTGATCCCTTTTTATAGTAGGTCGTACACGTTTCCAATCATACGTTGCATAATAGTGAAGATTGTCTACATTCACTTCTTGAGGCTGTCCAACTTGTTTGTGGCAATTGTCAATCAAATATTAAATAAACTCTATCTTTTGTAATAAATTGTGTTTTAAATTTGAGACTCAAAATATTTTCTTTCTATCATGTTTATCTAAATTATTTATTTTTTTAGGAAGCCATACTATTTTTTTAACTATGGGTATGGGTAGATAAGAGGTCAGCCTTCTTATAATTTGAACTTAAATCTCTTGTATAAAATCCTAAATAGAGACTAAATAAAATCCCAAAGGGACCAAAATATTAATATAAAACCTAGATATTCTAATCATACCACTACAATGTGGGGACATAAATTATTAGTATTATGTTTATATTTATATATAATACAATATTTATAAGTATTAGTTTTATATGTTTTTAGGTGCTATTAAGTTCAATTATAGTTTTTACTTATTTAAGAAGAACACAATTTAACATTTAAAATAAAAAATAATTTTTGAATTATAAGTATATTGTTACCATTTCTTATAAATTTAAAAGCAACTAAAATTTAAGGATATCATATCTTTTAAATTTAAATGCAACTAAAATTTAAGGTAAGGGAAGAGACAACATTACTTATAGATACGTATTAACGTGAAATGGAATTCCAATCACTAAATAACTAAATGAACTCCTATTTTTAGTTTTGGAAATAATAAATATATTATTTTAAGTATTTCTTAAATCGTATTACTAATACTTTTTTAAAATGCAATCACTACTATTTTTAATCAATAACTTTTAATAATATAAATATTATTTGGATAGTTGTTAATAATATTTTATCTCAATTATTGAATAGAAGCTAAAGTCAAAATTTATTTTTTATTTGAATATTTAAGTGGATAGATAATATTAAATTAAATAATCAATAAAATAATATATTACTAGTTATTCTATTACATGTATGATTAAATGTTACTAAGAATGAAATGAAAATACATCTTGACCAATCTTAAAAGTTATATGTTAAATCAAATTTAAAAAAAAATCAAAAAATTATAGAGCATAGATATACTTTGGGTTTATTTATAGTATTTTTAACATTGAAAAACTTTACTCCTCATATGATACATTATTGATCGTTGTGGTCTTTGCTAAGAAACTCTAATATCACAATGAATGGTAACATTGTCCGTACTACTGGTATTTATGTTAGTATGATTAATTGTATTATTAATCAATAGAATTTATAATTGCTATGCCAATATAACAAACATTATGATGATTTTCTTATACCTCTTTTATGTGGTAATATTGCAAACACTAAGTTCCTTAACTAATCATGGTCTTCTTAGGAATGATTCACTTGCATGACAATATCATTTGTATGGTGTGGGATTCCTTCATTAATCTTGCATTTAGTAATCTATTATATTTAATAACATAATATCATTAGCATAATGGCTATACATATATTTGTTAGGATCATATAGAATATTTTTATGTCATGAGTAAATATTATTTTCTTGTTATGTTATGGATCTTGCTACCCATCATTTATTAGTAAAATTGTAATACCTATATATTTGATACTATACAACATATACATATTGTAATAAAGAAGAGAATTATGTCATGGTACTCCTTTGATAGTAGTAGTATGTTCTATATAACAATATCTAGTAGAATATCCCTCACTTTTAAAAATAAAATAAATTTAAAAAGGAATATGTGATGTTTTCCAAGCATGATTACATTTTAAAAAAATAGCATGGATCCACTCATGTAGAGGAGTTGGAGAGCAAGTGGGTAGTTAAAAATCTCCAGTTATTGAGAGGCCCAGGTTCAAATCTCTCCTCTCACATGTTGCGGATATGTTGTATACAAAAGGTTCCTCATCAAAAAAAAAAAAAAATAGCATTGATAAGGAGATTCATTTAAAAAATTGTGATAAATATTTGAAATTTGAAATTCATCAAAAATACTAAAAAAATCTAAATAAAGTTACCATCGATGGTGGAAGCCATCCTTACCGAGAGAGGAGATTTGCCTTTCTTACAAAAATTTGCTAAAATTTATTATGAATTGACCATGGCCTTTTTGTGTTGTTGGGAGGCAGGGAGAATCACTGTCAGAGGTAGGGATTTTATTGTGGATACAAGTTTTTTGGTGATCATCTCTGATTTGCCTAATTTGGGAAGACATGTAAGGCAAGCAAAGCATAACTAGGAGGTGGAAGCCAAGGAATTCCTAGACAGACTTAAGATGAAAAAGATGGCAAAAATAGGGATGACTAGATCTGATCTCTCTTCACCCTAGAATAAGATTATGATAAGGTTATGAAACCCATAATGGAGTTCATTACCATTGATGATCCTGATAAGCAATTGAGGAGCTTTCATTTGGCCTTCTTCAACTATTTCAAAGACAAATATTATGAACATCCCTGAATTCCTATTCAGGTCCATTCATTATTCCATTGAAAATTATAGGAAGAATAAAGCGGCTGATCTCCCTTCCCACCAAATTTTGTTCAAGGTTATCTATTCTCATCTCCTTGCACACAACCCTACCACTCCATTAGCCAAGCCTTATCATTTTGTGTATCCTCCCCTTGTAAAACTTTTACCCGAATGAGAATACCCTGAGAAAGATGAATCCTCCACCCCTTTATCAATACCTTCAAAAAAGAGGAAATCCATTGGTTCTAACAAGGATGAGGAGGCATCCAAAGGAAAGAAGCCTAAAATTGAAGAACCGATGGGTGCTATGAGGAAATATATCTGTCTCTGTAAGAAAATGTGTATGAGCCAGAGCATGTTCCAGATGGTGGACTCTAATGATGATGAGGAATTCACTATGGAGTCCCTAAAAAATTGGGTTATTCGGGATATATCCACAACAATTGTTCAATCCGAGGAGTTTAAAGTAACACTGAAAGAAATGCATAAATATTCACGAACCATTTCTTCTACCTAATGAGAATGATGCAGAAGCATCTCGATAATATCTAGAAGATGAACAGTTATACAAGTAAAAATCTTAAAGTTCACCTATTATGCAACTAAAATTATAAATTATATGCTTTTGTCTAAGAGGGAGGGCTAGCAAAGAGATGAAAGAGAAGTTACCAATTGCCTTCTAATATTGATAAATAAACAAAAGTATCTTTATCCATTTAGCTTTGTGATACTTATTTTTCTAAACTGCAAACTTAGAATTACGTGTGTTATATTATTTTTACTGGTGTAGGTTCCTTAGGATCATTCGGTATGCTACAGTAAAAAAAGGAAGACACATGGCATTGACATTAAAATTTGTACAATTGCTACTTGGATTGAATGGTTGTCTAAGGTTGAATGATTATTGTTAGGATTGAATAGTTGTCTAGGATTGTATAATTGCTACTTGGCTTGAATGGTTATCTAACCATTATACAGCGGTTACCCAACTATTGAATGATTACCCAACTATTATATGGTTGTCCTAATTAAACGATTACATAAAACTATATGGATTGAATGGTTTATTTGATTGAATGATTGCCCATACGATTTCATAATTTTCATTGCTATATCGTTGAAGAAGAGAATATTAGTTTATTTTGAGTCTTATTGGAGGTGTCATGTTTTAATACATCACATACAAAAAGTAGTTTAAGGAAGATCAATAGAAAACATTATATAGTCTAGTTTACCTAATTTAAAATAAAATATTATATTTTTATGATGGATGTAGTTGTTATAGAGTGTCCAAAATAACAAACAAACATGTACGTGTGTATGAATAAATTTATATTTGGGATATTTATTAAAGTAACCTAGATGCTAATCTTTTTGAAATATTATCATAAGAATATCTCGTTAGTTAAATAATATTAAAATCATATATAAATTTAACAAATAATTAAATATTAATGCTTATAACACAAATTTAAAATACATATAACATTTGTATAAAATTAAAGCTAAGGGAACATTTGATATGTATATAATACAAATATCTATGAAATGAGTACTTGAAATAGGTGAATCCTTTTATAGTTTTAAATAAATTTTAATATATCACCGAAAATAGAATATGTTGAATATAAAATATGGGTTGAAACAATTGTCCCCTTACACCATTGTCCCCTTACAAAATCATATGGAACTTCAACCAATAATTATGTAGAGGCTATGATATTTTTTATATGGATCAAGTTTACCATCAATACTAGATGAAAGTATTTTCTAGTTGAGATAAATTACAAAATTTAGGATGAATATTTTATCTTGTAACACATAATATGATGTATTTGATTGTAGAAAGAAATTAGTTAAGGAAGTATTATTTCCCCCACCCGCACCCTTAAAGGAACATCAACAATATCTTTGTTATACAAGAACATGCATAATATCTCCCATAAACAGAAAAGCATTATATAGTCTAGTTTACCTATTTTAAAATTAAATGTTATATTTCTATGATGGACGGAGTTGTTATAGAGTGTCAAAAAAATATTTATTTGATATACTTATTAAAGGAACGTAGATGCTAATATTTTTAAAATATTATAATAAGAATGTCTCGTTAGTTAGCATAAACAAAGAGTTAAAAACGATATTAAAATCATATATAAGTTCAATAAATAATTAAATATTAATGCTTACTGAAGAATATGTGCAAATAAATAATTAAATATTAATGCTTGGGTTATGTCTTTGTAGTGTTCTGTTTTTTTTGTCTTGTTTGTGTTTTGTTATGTGGTTCTTGTGTTTTTATATGTGGTTTGTGTTGTGGTTTCTTTTATCTTATTGTGCGTGTTTGGTTGTGCTTTTGTTTTTGACACACTCAAGGAGCATGATTTTTATTTTATTTTATCATTATTTTTATTATTTACTTATTTTTAAATTGGTTTTGTGTGTTTGTTTATTATTTACTTATTTTTAAACCAATACATTAACCATTGTGGTTAAGATTATACAAGAGTGTCAGAAACAACCCACAAACTGCCAATAATAACTGCCAAAATAGTATTAAATATGCTTTTGGAAAGAAATAAGCCGAGAAATTACTACCACCTGGAAGCGGAAGGAAGATGCACATGACTCATAATGCAGGACGCATTCCCCCAATGATCCATAAGGGTACACAAGTACTGCAGCTTCGCCTTTATGACCCTAATTCCTCCTTCTCACCTTCTGACTTCACGCAGGCTCTTTGGTACACCTGGTCCAATTTTTAGGTTGCTTCTTCTAGGGTTTTGGTAAGATTAGACAGAGCCATGATTTTTGAGTGTGACAACTTTTAGTTCTACCGTATTTTGCCTTCTTCACTATATATGGTGACTTTTCCTGGTACTACACTGTCTGATCATTCACCTATTTTATTCTCAATGGCAATGTTAAACTTTCAACCTAGAGTGCATTCTTCACAGTTTTACCTAAATGTTTCTTTTTTGCATAGCTTTAGCATGAAATCTCATATATGCCGCATTTGGAATTTGTGTTGGAGTGAATCAATAGTATTGCATTGAACATAACCTGAATAAATAATACAATGCAACCCTAAATTAACCCATAGTTATCGGGTCTAAGAAACAACTTAGGACCCAAAATAACGTAGGTTAAGTTAGGTCTAACAACCTAACAATATACTAACTAAATAATGGAATAACGTATATTAATAATATACGCTAACATCCCCCCTTATTACATTATTTTGGTAATAATATAACTACTAGCTATACTAATATCCCCCCATACAACAATATTTGGGTAAAGTATATAACTGCCCCAATACAGTGAAGAAGAATAAGAGAAATGAAAGAATGGTGGCTCGTGCTTTGTCTTCGGCTCTGGCTCTGGCACATGGCTCTGGATCTGGCTCTAAGCATACCTCTGTAATTGTACCTCTAGGTCTATCTCGGGATCAGCCTATGAAACTGCCTCTGGATCATTGCCTCTGGATCTTCCTGTAGATCTGCCTTTGGAACTTTTTCTCTGGGTCTGTTTTTAGGTCTGTCTCTAGGTCATTATCTCTTGGACTGCCACTTGGTCTGTCACTGGATTTGCCTCGGGGTCTACCATAGGTTTTACCTTTTCGGTAGAAGCCATACAACATTTCTTTCATCATGGTCCATTGTGTGAGATCTGTCCATCCACAATCAATATGAACCTTGTTGGCCATTTTCACTTTGTACCAACAACTAGAAGAAGAGTGATTCATACATCCACATGAATCACAAGGATGTAATCTCCAAAACTTAGCTACAATATGTCCTGTCTTTCCACAATGACTGCAACAATGCTTTTTAAGAGTTGTAGGAGATTTAGGTTTTACAAACATAGAATTACTGGTACTTGCATGTCTAGTATAGCCAAGGCCTTCATTCTTTGCCCTAACATTTAGCATTATAGGAGTTTTAATGCCTTGTTCTTGTTTACCTAATCTCTCACCATTGAATCCCATTTTATTCATCATTTTGGAACCAAATCCTTTGGTGTGTTTTTCAAAACACCCAATTTCAACATCTTCATCAATGCTTTTAACAATATTGCATTTGTCGTTATTGATGAGATTATGGAGCTCTTTTTGAGGAGGTTCAGTTGTTAAGTCACTAGTGTCACAAGAAAAATCTGCTACTGAAATGAGATCACCTGTGCTACAACTAATATCTACCATAGAAGGTATGAGGTCACCTGTATCACAACAAGCATGTGCCACAATGGGCTGAAGGTCACTTGTGTCACAACAAGCATTCACCACAATGGGTTGAAGGTCACTTGTGTCACAACAAGCATTCGCCTTTAGGACCTCGCTTTCCTTATTTATTTCCAATTTACATTAGGCACGGTCAAGTGCAACAAATACTAGGTATATGCCCCTTAGAACGCCAATAGGAACTTGAGCACCATTTTTCTGAAGGTCTATACAAGACTCAAAATCATCGAGGAGAGCTACTAAACCATTGTTTAGTGTGAGGAATGTGCCCTCCTCATAAAAATCCAACCCATCCATCTCTGGTGGAAAGTATGGGTCTTTAACTGATTTAGCAACATCAATTTTTAGGGCTATCTTTTTCTTTGATCTGCCCATTTTTAAGGTGTTAGTCTCTACCGAAAATGCACCTTTTACAATAAAATTTTGCAAAATAATTTGACTAAGGTGTCGGTCACTGCCGAAAATGCACCCTTATAAGTCTTCCCCCCTTGGTTTTGCAAAATTATATCTCCCCCTTAGGACAAAAAATTGCAACTTAGAAAGCCACAAAGGCTTTTACAATGTGAGGTAAGAAATAAATGTTTGATCCCCTCTTGTTGCAAAATATTAAGGTGGAAAAAATTGACCTCAAAGGTATATATATATATATATTTTTAAATTTAAGTTGGAAAGTAAAAAAATAAATGATTAATGAGACAATTCTAGTTTTAAATAAAGGTTTCTTAATTAAATTTAGAGGTTGGGTTTAAATTTAATTAAGAAAACAAATATTTAAATAAAAAAAATTGAAACATTAAAAAAATATTTAAAAACTAATCAAACAATTTTTTTTTAAAAAAAAATTGTTTTATACCTTTGGGGTTGTCGGTGGGATTTGAACCCCTGACCTGCTAATGGGCTGCACCTTAGATGTCAGAGGCCTACCACCCTGACTAGCACTGTCGGTGGGTGGTAAAGTGCACGTTGTGCTCTTTATATTGGTCCCTCTGCCTAGACTATCCACGAACGGGGCCTCCTTCAAGCGGGCAGCGCTCTGCTCACTCTCGAAAGCACTACTTGCTCTAGGTAGCTATCTCCTCCAGCGACAGTAAACCAAATTTTTAAAAATGCCTCTTTCAACTTGCAATCAAACTCCACGACCGGATAACTACTATGCTTAGTCTTTGGCCTAGGCATTCACTAAAAAATGCCATAGATCGACCGTTTTCTATGACATTCACACAGGCCAAAGACATTCACACAGGGCCTTCACTAAAAAATGCCTCAGATATACCTTTTTCTACGCATCGAGTATCACCGTTGTTGAAAAACAACAAAGGGGCCAAAACTCTTGAGATCAAGGAGACGTCGCTTGCAATGAGGTGTTGGTGCAATTTTTCGTGGCTGAATCTTGATCGGAACTGCAATTTTTTTCATCTGCTATTCCTCTAAGGATCATTCATAATTCAACACAATGTCGGGTGTTAGATTATCAAAAAATATCCATAAGGATCGTCCGAATCCACTGGGTGGCGTCTCGGCCGAGCGTTGCCTTGCTGTGCTATTTTTTTTTTTAACATGCGATCGCCAATCTCTTGAATGGCTATTGTGGGATCTCGTTTTGCTTGCACTATTCATCATAGAAATCCACTGTTGGCACATCCGATAATGTAAGAATGTGATCTGGAAATATCTCGCAGAAATAGTGCAACGTTGCAGGTTATAAAACAACATCAAGATATATCCCACATACAAGGTATACCAGGATTATTGATGGTTTAAAATAACCAATACGCAGATATTGATTCAACTACCTTCGGGTAGTCTATGTACCCTACTGTCTTCACATGTGACCTTTCTTGTATAACCACGTGTTGTACTCGCCCACCAAAAATGATAAGTTTTTATGTGCCGCCTACAGTCCACAGGTTGTCTACGTCACAAGAGTTATAGTGTCAGTTGGTTACAGAGTAGTGCGTCCACCTAGGCTAGGTCTCTGCACTGACAGCATCCATAGTGTTAGGTCCAATAAGGTGTAGTCATTCTTGTTCTCCACCTCACGTGCAGGTCTAGTAGGTGTTCCAAATCAAAATATTAGGTCCACTGTATCCTGGTTCTCCCCACAGTGTCAACTCCTTAGAAATTCTCCATGTCATATGATAGATTTGGCTCCTTCCTATAGTGCCAGGTAGGTAGATCTTGAGTCACAGATCACTCTAGATCTGGTCCTCCAAGCCTAGGTCATAGTCACACACCAGTCACCCAAAATCAACCGAACAGTCACCCAAATTTATACCTCAGGCTCATGGCCACGTCGCAGTCTAAGTCCACCTTAGCTGCCAGACTATCAGTTGATAGTCCAGATCTGCGACCACCAAGTTTAGGTCCAAATCTGATTTGAGGACTAAATCAAAGGTTTTATCCACAGTTTGACTCCTACTCCTCACTGAGTCATGTCCACTGGTAATTCCTCAACCATAGGACCAGATCTCCATCCAACAAGTCCTCCACTGCTCTCAGGCTACAAATGAGCCCAAAGCTCTATATGCTCTGATACCATGTTGGAGCGAATCAATAATATTGCATTGAACATAACCTAAATAAATAATACAATGCAACCCTAAATTAACCCATAGTTATCGGGTCTAAGAAACAACTTAGGACCCAAAATAACATAGGTTAAGTTAGGTCTAACAACCTAACAATATACTAACTAAATAATGGAATAACGTATATTAATAATATACGCTAACAATTTGATTCCTATACCTGATGGTATTTCTGGAAGGATTGAATGGTGGAATGCTGCCATTCAACGAACCACTAAGGTGTTGCGAACTCTGGGTGTTGAAGTTGCAAAACGACGAAAACAGGCTAAGTCTGCCTTGCAAAGTAAGCTATCCAAAGCCTGTCTCAGGATTGAAGCCTCTCCTTTCAACTCTGTTGCTCAATCTTAAAATTTATAAATTGAAAAATATAGTTTTAAAAATTTATTAAAATTCAATTATACATATAATTCAAAAATTTTAATTTTAAATTTAAAGATAACAATCCACAAAACTTAAATGTAAATGTTTTCAGTTCAGGTTATGATGCAATTAAAATTTTATACATATTAATACTTATCTATCTATTTTCTTATTTATTTAGCTGGTGAAACAACGAATAAATATTTATTTAAAGATAGGATATCCAAAGCCCTTGATCTAAAGGCCTATTTCTTAATCTCTTACAAAAAAAAATGAGAAATAATCGAATAAGTTTATTTTAATGAAATCTAAGTGGAGAAGAACAAAACATATAACATATATAAATAAATGATGTCATCCACTTGGTGAGAAGGAGACATGGTGTGCCGCGTAGGAGAGAGCAAGTGCATCGTCTATGGTTTTGTTGAGATGTGATTTTGGTTGGCCAATATGGGACAACTGCAATAACTTTTGCTTGTTGAGCACATCCACATAGCTCTTACCTTCAATTGTACCCATGTTTAGTCCTTTCCACATATCACCGAATGTGAATCCAGGCATGGAGAAATGTCCTAACAAGGATATTAGCTATTGCATTTTTTTCCAGCAACTAGCAATGCAACTGTTGAGAGCATTACAATCAGAGGGTGTTTGTGTTTCCCTTTTGTTCAATTGTTGTTGTATGAACATCATAACCTCATTTGCTTCATCAATGCTCACCCTTAACGCTATCTTAGGGTGTTTGTGTTTCCCTTTTGTTTAGCTACTGTCGTATGAATGTCATAACCTCATTTGCTTCGTCAATGCTCACCCTTAACGCTATCTCAAGAAGTTTGCTTAGGCCTGTCTGTTGCGCCCCATGATAAGATGATATCGATGAAACACAAAAATATGGATCTCTGGAATATCGACAAGCCATTTCAATTGCATTAGAATTTGAATTCAGCTTCGGCTTCATGTTTGTGGGTGGGGAACGTGAAACTCTAGGGGGAGAGGCCAAATGAGCATGAATGATGTGAGAACCACCTCCTACTGATGGGGACACAGATACACAGGGAATGAATAACAAAGAGACACAGTCACATAGAGAATCACTCAAGCTTTCCTTTCATTAAACTTCCAAAAGAAAATTTACAATCCTAGCCAACAGGCATAGTTTCTCGTTTCCAGCCCCCCCTGTTCCTTGATGCACTCCCTATTTCTATAACCATGTCTGGGCCTCTTTCGAGGTTCTGACCCTCTAGGCCATTAATGACCCACCTACCCCAAAATACATCCTCTTGACTAAACCTTTACATCTTTCCCTAACTGGCAACTGCCATCGGGTTGGCCGCGGATACATGCATTGATGAGCCGTCTAACTTCTGGACATAGTCTTCGAATGGCTGCCATGCTCAGCGAGCTTACTGGGTAAGAAATCATGCATTAATGATGCCCTGATCACCTTGGAAAACACCGTCTAGGAATGCGGGCTTTTTCAAATAGAGAACCAGTAGTATGTCATGATATCACGACATGGCGCGATATTGTGACATTTTTCTTGCTTGCTATCCTTCTCTCCTTCGGGTGGCGATAACGTGACATGTCGCGATATCATGACATTTTCTCCTCTGGCCCTTTCTGCGTTCTTTCGGTCGCAATTTTGTGACATGTCATGAAATCGTGATATTTTTGACTCCTACGCCTTGCTTCGTCCTTAATGCGACATGTCCCGATATCATGACACTTTTTGCTCCTGCGCCTCTTCTCATCCCTTGGTCGTGAAAATGTGACATGTCAAGATATCGCGACACTTTTCCTCCCTTGTGCCTTCTTTCGTCTTCTGGTCGTGATTTCGTGACATGTCATGAAATTGTGACACTTTTGGCTCTGTGCCTTCTCTCTCCTTCTTGAGTCATGAAAACGTGACATGTCGCGATATCGTGACATCAAAGCTAACACTTGGGATTTTTTTTTTTTTTTTGTTGATGCAAGATTGCTCTACTGCCACAGAATGCTCCTGCATCAAACACCCAGGGTGGATTGAGAAGTGTCCTTCACTTCTGTGTTGTTGGAGGAATACTCAAGCGGTCGGCCTCTTCTTTTGACAACCAAGTTGCATCTTCGACAGGCCTGTCCTTCCATTTGACCAGGTATTCAAAATACTACCTGTTCCTGGTACTCCTGCCTGCTCGAGTGTCTAGTATTTCCTTGATCTCGTTTTTTGCTACAGTAGATGTTGGAATATCCCACAAATATATTCTTGGTGTCTCACTATTACCTCCTTCATGGTATTCTACCAAGTCTAAAATATTAAAAATAGGTGAGATATTTAACTCGCTTGGCAATTCTACTTCATAGGCATTTCTCGAATCTCTTTTACCTATGATCCTGCATGGTCCAAACCTCTTCATCTTTAGCTTGTTGTAGGTTTTTCTAGGAAACCTTTCCTTTCTCAAGTGAACCATGACTTCATCTCCCACTTGGAACTCCTTGAAACGCCGCTTCTGATCGACTTTGGCTTTGTACTGAGTACTCATCCTACTGATATGTTGTTTTACTTCTTCATGTAAACTCTTCATGTGCTCTGCAAAATCTTCAGCCTCAGCACTACTCTTTTCTCCTTTACCCATCGTTCTCAATTTAGAAGCATGCCTTGGGTTGTTCCCATACACAATCTAGAATGGGGATTTACCAGTACTTCTATTGATGGAATTATTGTAAGCAAATTTTGCCTATGGCAAAATCAAATCCCATCCTTTGGGCTTATCTCCCACCAAGCATCTTAGGAGATTACCCAAACTTCTGGTCACCACCTTTGTTTGCCCATCATTCTATGGATGGTACATAGAACTAAACTTCAAATCCATTTTTAGTTGCCTCCACAAAGTCTTCCAGAAATAACCCACAAATTTGGTATCTCTGTCAGATACTATACTCTTGGGTATACCATGAAGGCATACAACCTCCTTGAAAAACAAGCCTGCAATATGAACTGCATCACTCATTTTTTGACATGGAATAAAATGAGCCATCTTCAAAAACCTGTCCACCACAACAAAAATGGAGTCACTCCCTCATTGTGTCCTTGGTAGGTCGAGAACAAAATCCATACTGATGTCCTCCCATGGCCTCTCTGGCACAGGTAATGGCTGATAGAATCCTATATTATGTCTCACTCCCTTAGCCATTTGACAGACTCTATAGCCATACACAAATTTAGTCACATCTTGTTGCATGAAAGCACGAGGATATGGAAGCAAAAAGGAAAGCGAATACGAAATGCAAACAAGAAAACCAGACTTAGCGCTAAATCCTAGAAACTTGAAAGTGCAATGAGAAGAGGGAAAAACATGCGCAAATCAAAATGAAACAAATGTGAATAAAGAAGATAGCCCTTTTTATTGATATGTTTCACAACTCGATTACAATGCGCATCATCCCTTTCCAAGGTCTAGGAGCGTTTAGGCGTGCATTCTCGTTACATCCATGGGTGCATTTCCTTCTTTCGTGTGCCCACATGTAAAATGGGTAGACCAAGCGTCATCGCCACTTGTGTTGATGATTCTTGACTCATCGCTGCTCCTCTGATGTCCAAACACTATGTTCAAAGGAACAATAAATGGTCAGTAGCACCTGCGGATAAAATAAAGCATGCAATCCCCAATCCTATGATAAATGAATGAGAAAATGAATTAAACTATGACTAAAATAGATCCAAATGCTCTGAAAATTTGATAGGGGCATCAATACACCACTAGAAAGGCCCTATAAAAATAATAGTCGAGAAATTCCTCACCAATTTTTGCTCTGGGGTGGGACGAATTCACCTACAACAAAACGCCAAAAAGGTATTATCCCAATGTCCTGCCTAGGAAGTTCCAAAAGACCTGCAAACTTGGGGTTAGCTAATTGGGGGAATTTTGGGAAGACCCAGATGATCATATTTTCCCAATTTGGCCTCCATTAGCAGGAATTTGATTATGCTACCTACAAGTTAGTAGAAGCGAGCAAAGATAGAAATATGGTCAAAATTGTTCAAAATGAGACGAAATTCAAACGACAACCTATCTAAACATCATAGAACTGAATGCAAAAATGAAAGAAATTTTTTTTTCCATGGAATCCCCATCATTTTGAAAAGGGGCGATTGAGATTGTGGCAGTGTGGGAGGGGACGCCCATGGGGCAGGCCGCTCGCCGTTTGGGGCTTGATTTCGGCACCAATCCACTTGGGATGGGTCCAAAACCTCTTGTGGGGTATTGTCGACAAATTTGGTGGGATGTTGTGGCCAAATGTCAAGTGTTGGGCTCGAGATTCATCCTCTCAAGAGTCACCCAATGACCTCCCCTCTAAAGGAGATCAAGGATGTGAAAGGTGCAAATCCAAAAGGTGTGAGGTGTGTAAACAAAACGGCAGCACTTCGTTGCTCTAAAAATGCTCCTTCTCTATAAATTTTGGGGTGAGGAAACTCACCAATTTATAGACCTGGAGGCCTCTTAAAATGGGCATGCAAAGGCGTCACATGGCAGCCATGCCCTCCCAGGAAGAAGGAGATTCCTCCCTGAATTGGGACTTCATGACTGACCTTGCAAATGCCTCTAATGCTCGAAAATGCTCACCCATACTCCCATGTGATGAAGGAAGTGTTGAGTGGTGGATCTGAGTTGCCATATGTCAAGATTTGACATTTTTCCCATCAAACCTGCAATTCATCCCACCCCAGAGTGAATTCATAATTCATATTTGGGTGGGGCGAATCCCAGTTTGAATTCGTTCCAGGGTGGAACGGATATTGAGCAAAGTGTTTTAAGGTGCTAAATTGGTCTCTGGCCTTCCAAAACTACTGTGAGAGTGGTTAGGACCACTTTTTAACCTCTAGGGGCTGCCCTTGGGGCTGTGTTTGTCAAAGTGATCAGTGTTTACAGTCACATAATCGGATTGGTGTTATTTTGGTGTCTACAAATGCCCATTTTTGGGATGCGTTGTGCAAGGCACAACGCTGAGCAAAAATAGATAACCAAAGCACTAATGATTAGGGTTTCTTAGTAACATAACCAAATTTTGATGCCCCAAGCATGAAAAGGACATGCATTCTTGAATCCTTGCTTCTGACGAGTGAAGGAACTCAGTTCAAGTGTTAACATTTTTCGGTGAGGTGTTACTTGAGCTTGGACATTGATCAGTCATGAATAGGCAAAGGGTGCAACCTTTTGTCTATGGGAACCTTGAGTTCATGATTCATGAATACCAAGTGATTGATCATCTTGTGATTATTGCTTGTTTACTACCCCAAGCAGGAGCGTGATTATCTTTGTCAATGATTCTTTGAATGCATGCTATTTCCATGATTGGGTGTGTATTTGTTGATTGGTGACTAAGTGTGACTACCCCCTCGAGTGACGAATTGATGAGGGAATGACCTGCTTGAGAAAAGTGATGAGTTGCTTGACCCAATATGACTTTGGTAAGGGTACCTTCAGAGAGTTATCTTTGAATGTGTGTGCAGTTTTTCGACATTTAGACCTGTTTTTGGTGGGTGTTAACCCTTTTGGCGATGTCGTTTGGGGATGAAATTCTCGACGATCCATCCTCCCATGGAGTGGTCCAGCTATGGTAGCCTTATTAGGGAGTAGGATAGTGAGGATTTGTGACCCTGACATCTGTTTTGCATGCCCGAAATGTCAAGTGCAAGTGCAAAAGCACTCTCATTGGATAGGTTTATTGCTACTTTTGGTGCATTTTTGCGCATTTTTTTCTATTTTTGAAATTTGTGTGCTGAATTCATTCTAGGGTGGGATGAATTCCTGTGTAGTATTCATTCTAGGGTGGAAAAAGCACTAAAAAAAGTGCTTGTTACAGGAAGGAATTATTACAGGCTCAAAAAGCCTATTTAAAGGCCAAAACTAGGTTTTGGGCTCATTTGCACTTGTTTTTTTTGGCGATTTGGAGCTCTACGGAGGAGGAGGTCAATTCTATGAAGTGAAGCGTTACCGAATTTCTCTCGACATCATGAGTGCACAAACCGGGTCAAGCGGCAGAGCTGAAGCAAGACTAGTAAGTGCTCCTTAGCGTTATTGCTTTTGTCATATATTTTTAAAATTGCAAGTGATTTGTTTAATTTTCTTTGTTATGTTGCTTTTAAAAATTAAAATTGAAACCCTAAAACTGAGCTGAACACAAACCAATACTTAGTTTAAAACTGAATGAAAAATATAGTTAAACCTAGATGAAAATTTTTATTTTTTTATTTTTTTAAATTTTTTTGTTTTTAATGTTTTTGTGTTGTTTGCTTTTACAGGTTGTGAAGAGCCGGTATCGCGTACCTACTGCTTTTATGAAAGCACGGGGGGCGCTAACTGTGGCTGACTGGGAGTGGATTGATGCCCTTGGGCTCAAGTAGGTGGCTCGACTGGAGCCTGTGGTCGAGGATCGGGCCTATCTTATGGCCTTGATCAACCTATGGGATCCCCGAACCAACACCTTCCATCTCCCAACAGGGGAGATGACGATGACCTTGGAGGATGTTTATCGGCTTTTGCGGATTCTGATAGACAGACTGTCGATCAGGATGAAATCATGGGATCAGCGGATAGTGGTGCTAATATGATGCTTCGGGCATGGGGAGGAGCTGGGGGTGGATGGTCCAGTGGAGATGGTAGAGGTTGACTACCAAATGGGTGGGATTATGGTTTGATGGTGGTTTGAGAGGGGGTGTTGGGAGTGAGGCACGCATTGCTTATGGGCCTCATTTCCAACATGCTACTACCTGAATCATCAAGTGCTAGGTTCTCGTGGAACCTATTAGATGTGGTCTACCAGCTGGTGGAGTGTTCGACGCATGAACCTTTGATCATGAGATGGGGACAGATGCTGTTGGCATAGCTCTATGGGAAGCTATATGAGGTCCGCTGCTAGAGGCAGAAGGGGATCAACTACAGCTGTCTACTATAGAGCTGGGGATGGCAACACATAGTGGTGGAGAGACCAGGGGGGTTATCATGGATGACGCAGGCAGAGATGGCAGATAAGGATATAGGGTATGCGACTCTATGGTAGTGGTCTGAGGAGCAGGGATAGAGTCAATAGTGGGTAGGTGTCATAGGGCACTACGCCGATGCCTTCGTTGGGCCTACTCTAGGGGAGGTGTCTTAGCGCCCTTATCAAGACTATTCAGCTTGGCTAGAGGCTAGAGAGTGGCTTTGACAGGTACGCAAGGAGTGATGGCTAATCAAACGACATGGGACCGAGCATGAGTTCTTCCCTTATAGTTGGGTGACACGATAGTTTGGGGTGCACCAGGGGTTGCCTAGTGAGCCCATGGTCTATCGACATTGGGGGGATGAGAGGAATCTGGATCGACCGGTCATCGCACCACTAGGTAAGGATTTAGATGCAATGATCGATGTCTCGTATGTGGATGACATTGGGACTACCGTAGAGTATGACCAGTGGTGGGTACTGTAGCGATGGTGGGGAGAGGGGCCACTAGGAGGTGCAGAGGTAGTAGCCATGAGCGGGGAGGGTGCCAAGGCACCAGGAGATGCTTGGGGAGCTCCTCGAGAGGATGAAAATATGGTGGAGGTGGAGGATGAGGATGTGGGGGTTCCAGATCAGTCAGAGATGCAAGACATCATGGAGCAGTGGGATCTAGAGCAGGCTACTAAGTGGAGGACATAGATTTTGAGCTACGCGTGAAGATTACATAGTTGGTGGAGCTGCTGTAGAGGCAGGATGAGGAGTTAGGGGAAGCTTTGTAGGAGAGTGATCTCCTACGGGCTTAGTTTGTGGAGTGGGAGAGTGCATTCATTGCATACCACCAGGGGGATAGGGACACCAGTGCTACATAGGAGAGGGATCTCCTATGGATGCAACTGGCATAGCACGATGATGCAGTAGCTTACTATCATCGATGGGAGGTAGAATGGTTGCAGCAGGAGGCAGGCTAGTCTTGGCAGGAGGCATATTGGTCTCGAAATTGGATGGATATGGAGGGAGAGATTATCCACCTTGATGGGTAGTTACCTGAGCCCTCGGGATGTGGTTCTTCATGTCGGATGAGGGACAGTGGTACTGAGCAGTCAGCATCATCTCATCATAGGCGATTGGATGAGGGAGACGATAGTAGGCATGATGTGGGGGCTAGCAGTAGCTGCCCTGAGGGGTCCCATAGGACCCACACCATGGGGGGTAGTTCCCGTCGCATCGATCCTACATGATCATGGTGGCCGATGCCTTAGGCTGGGGGGTTTTGAGATTTTGGATTTTGTTGCGGGGTCAAAGGACCAGCTCTTTGTAGCCTGTGGGCATTTTTGATGATATATATATACAAACTTTATTTTTTTTATGCGCATGTGATGATTTGATTTTATGCATGATGGTTGATGAATATGGATGTATGCATGTTAAGTTATAGTGATGAATGCATATGTTTTTGATGAATGCAGATGTTTCTAATTTATATGACATGCAAATGGAATGGATGGATTGAATTTGTGATGTTTGGTAGTTGCACCATAGACTGTGCAAAACTTTATGGCTTTTTGTCCTAGGCGATTGCTGTGGTGAATAGCTTTGGAGGCATACATGTTTTTTTTTTTTTGGTATGGTGGGACTAAAATATATCAAGTTGGTTTCGAATGTAGTTAAGGTTTTCTGAGACTCAGATGTTTTAACTAACTAGCCACGATTGTACTTTATCTCAAGAATTTTTGAACAAGGTATGAATCTGACTTATTTTGGACCAAGTTATTTTGCATCCCTGTGTGTGCAATTGAGTTCATTTATGTGGTGTTGGTCAGGATACCGCCAGTTCCAGATAGGCTATCAACCAAACATGTACTGAGGATCACCTGATTAGCTCCACAAACTTTGTTGTTGTATTTAGTTAGATTAATCTGCGGTGCTATCATAGGATACCATAAGCTAGCTCATCCACATGCAAACATTGATCTGCACACAAGTTAATGTGGCAGATATATCGTCATGCGAGAGGTTTACCACCAGTGACCAATAGGCTATCAACCAAAATGATACTGAGGTTTGCCTCATGACCTATCAAAATGCTGAGTTCCAGGGATTCAAGTTCGACTCCCTTCTTTTCTTCAATTGTATTGGGATACTTGCTCTTTTGTAGTGATAAAAATCACTGTTTATTTTTGTATTAATTTTTCTTTCAAGTAAGGGATTAGGATATGGAGTGACGAGAATCACTATTATTTGTGCCTTTTGATGTCTGCACTTTGGGATATCAAATTTTGGATTTTTGAATTTTGCAAATTGTTCTGATGTTTTACAACTTTTTAAGAACTTGGGATTCTTGGGGAATTGGGTAGGGAGGATGCTTGTCCTTTTGCCAACTCTCAGCATTATTTGGGGCCTTTTGGGTTGACCAAGTGATTATGGGAATCCTTGGGGCCTTTTGGGTTGACCAAGTGATTATGGGAATCCTTGGGGCCTTTTGGGTTGACCAAGCGATTAGGGAATCCTTGGAACTTTTTGGGTTGACCAAGCGATTATAGGAATCCTTGGGGCCTTTTTGGTTGACCAAACGATTATGGGAATCCTTGGAGCTTTTTGGGTTGACCAAGCGATTAGGGAATCCTTGGAGCTTTTTGGGTTGACCAAGCGATTATGGAAATCCTTGGAGCTTTTTGTGCTGACCAAGCGATTATGGGAATCCTTGGATCTTTTTAGGTGGTCTATGGCTCTGTTAAATATGGAATGGCCGCAAGTGACTGATGTTCAAGGGTTCTAATTCCTTGATTTCATCAAGAGAGGCTAGCCAATATGTTCCAGGTCCTATTTTGCTATCAATTACATAGGGACCTAACCAATTTGCCACGAACTTGTCCCTTAGATGGGATGGCAAACTAGAGTTCTATTGGTTTTCTTTTAAGACCAAGTCACCAATCCGAAAGTCCCTCATGTGAACTTTCATGTTGTATGCTTTCTTAAGTCGCTCTTGATAGATATGTAAATTCTTGAGAGCACTAATGCATCATTCGTCAAGCAACATAAGATGGTCTAATCGGGCCTACTGTGCAGTCTCATCATCGATGAACTCTTGCATTGATATGCGTAGGGAGGGAATATCCAACTTGAGAGGCATGACTGCCTCAGATCCATACACGAGCAAAAATAGAGTTGCCCCAGTGGGTGTCTAAATGTTAGTGTGATAAGCCCATAGGGCAAGTGGGATCTGAATGTGCCAATCCTTATGACTATCTGTGATTGTCTTTTTAAGGATAGCAACTATCATTTTTTTTACGCCTCTGCTTGCCCATTTGCCTGCAGATAATAGGGTGTCAAAAAACTATGCTAAATTTTGTACTTTGTGGTCAAAGCATGCACATATTTGTTCTTGAATGATGTCCCATTATCCGAGATTATCTTGGATGGAATACCAAAATGACATATGATGTTATGCAAAATGAACTCCACAATGCGGGGTCCAGTCATAGAGGTTAGCGGAACCGCTTCCACCCACTTGGTGAAGTACTCTATGGCTATTATGATAAACGTGTGACGACCTGACGATGTAGGGGAGATATTTTCAATTAGATCTAGGCCCCACTGCAAAAAAGGCCAAGCCAATTGGATCGACTACAAGGCCTAGGAAGGTACATGTGTCAAATTGGCATGATGTTGACACTTCATGCACTTTCGCACATATGCACAACAATCTTGCTCTAAATATGGCCAATAATAGCCCATGAGAAGAATGCACTTTGCGATGGCCATACCGCTAAAGTGGCCACCGCATGTACCATCATGCACTTGGATGATTGCCCAAGTGGACTCTTGCTGGTACAAGCATCAAAGGAGGATCCCTTTATAGCTACGACGATACAAAATGTCTCCTAATAAGACATACTTTGCTGCTCTCTACTTGAGTGCTTGTTTTGCGGCATGCATCAATCCAAGCGGGAGATTACCTAACTTGAGGTAGTCCTTGACGGTAGAATACCAATCTTGCTGATCAGAAGCCTTGATGGCATGAACAACCAGTCCCTCTTAAAGTTCATCCCTAGCAAAGGCTGAGCGAGAGAGAACTTGCAAGAATAACGTTGTATTGCTATTAAGGGGAGTAGGGGAGAACAAGGACCCAAATTGGCGTGTTTCAGATGATCATGGATTCGAGAGAACTGGTCCATGGATGGCTCAATCTTGATCAAGTGCATTCCTGGCGTTAAATCGAAGCCTGCTCGCTCCATCACTGATTACGATAGTTTTTTGACTTGAATGGTGGTCATATCACCAGAAATGTCTTGTGGGATTAGCGACCCCAAAGAGGCCATAGTGTTTGCAAAATGATTCGATGACCGAGGGAGTGCCTTGATGTCGTACGATTCAAGATTTGCCAAGAATTTGTCCACGATTGCTTTGTAGGCCTATAGAACTGGGCATTTGCATTGGAATACCCCTTTGACTTGATTGAAGATTAACAGTGAATCACCAAAGATGTTCAATTATTTAATGTTCATGGTGATTGTTGTCTGAAGACCTATGAGCAAGGCTTCATACTCTGCATTATTGTTGGTGCATGGGAAATTTAATTTAAATGACAGGGGCATAGGAGTGCCCTGCGGTGTGAAGAATACTATTCCCATGCCACCACCTTGCTCACATTTAGAACCATCAAAAAATAGGGTTATGTCGGCCTGTGACTCAGGCTCGTCAGAATCTGGTGATTCTGAGACATGGAAGACCGCATTATCGGGTAGTTCTATAGTCAAAGGCTGGTCGTCTTTGATAGGAGCCTCTGCTAGTTGATCGGCTATGACCTAACCTTTTATGGATTTTTGTCCAATAAACTCTATGTCAAATTTCGTCAACAACATGATCCATTTTGTCATGCAACTACTATGATAAGTATGACTCATCATGTATCGTAATGGATTCTCCTTAGAAACAACATATGTCTTGTTTCTCAGCATGTAATGGCGTAGCTTTTTGGTAGCAAACTCCACTACCAAGCAGAGTTTTTCAACGTATGCATAGTTAATTTCATAGCTGACCAGGGTGCGGCTAAGATAGTAAGTAGCCTGTTCTCTGTGAAGTTCATTCTTCTAGGCTAACATGGCTCCCAGTGCCACCTCAATAGCTAAGATGTATAAGTAGAATGGCACTCCTGGTCTAGGTGGTGCCAATACTGGTGGCAAAGCCAAGTATTGTTTGATGTCATCAAAGGCTGACTGGCACTCGTCATCCCAGTGAAATGAGACCCCCTTGTGCAACAACTTGTTCATTGGTCAACACTTGTTAGATAGCTACGCTATGAAGCGCTTGATCGACATGACCTTTCCTTACAGGCTTTTGAGCTGCTTGATGGTAGGTGGGGGAACCATTTCAAGGATTACCTTGACTTTGTTTGGGTATACCTCGATGCCTCATTTTGAGACTATAAAACCCAAGAGCTTTCCAAATGTGATGCCAAAAATGCACTTCTTGGGATTCAGTCTGACTTTATGCTCCATGAGGCGATCGAGGATCTTGCTTAAGTCATCGAGATGATCCGGGCGCAAAAGAGATTTGGCCAACAAATCATCCATGTAATCTTCCAAAGTCTTGTGCATGTAATCGTGGAAGATGTATGTCATGGCACGTTGGTAGGTGGCACCAACGTTTTTAAGGCCAAAAGGCATGACCTTATAACAAAATGTTCCCCAAGGCGTTGTGAACGCCATTTTTAGCTAGTCCTCGGGATTGATACAAATTTGATTATATCCCAAGAAACCATCCATGAGGGAAAGTATTTTGTTACTTGTTGTAGCGTCTACCAATGCATCGATGCTCGGCAATGGGAAATCATCTTTAGGACTCGCTTTGTTTAGATCTTGAAAATCAGTGCATATGTGAATCCTCCCATCAGGCTTCTTAATGAGCACCATGTTGGACAACCATGGTGGATAATCCATGTAGATGAAAAACTGTGCATCCAACAGCTTTTGCAATTCATCTTTGACCATTAAGGCCACTGTTGGGTGCATCTTGTGTAGTTTCTACTTAACTAGCTTGACTGTCGGATCAAGCGTTAGATTATGCATGACTAGCTGTGGGTCTAGTCTCGGCATGTCTTTGTATGACCATGCAAAAACCTCCTTCTTCTCTTTGAGAAGGGCAATGTATTCGACTTGCTCTTCGGGGGATAAACTTACCCCCAGCTTGATTATTTGTGGATTCATTGGATCTGATTTGATGTCTACGTCAATCGTCTCCTCGATCGACATGTGGAATCCGTCTTCCAACTAATGTGGAGTTGGGATCAAGTGGATATCATTTGCTGAGTTTAGATCATCATTAGAAACCTCGGGTCCCTCTTTACCATGGAAGATATCCTGAGTTGGACCAAGGATAAAATGGAGCATTTCATCAAAAGGCTAGTACTCGGATGAGGATGGAGGGGAATCGACACGATCCCAGTTTATGGCATCTATGTCTAGATACAATGACTGTGCCAGATTGGCTGGATTGTGGATGGGGGCGGTTAAGTCAATGGAGATCATGTTGATGAAATTATTTTGGTCTCCATTACCGTAGGTGTGGTTACTCAGACATCCTGGATGCTATTTATGCTCTGGATCTGGCTCTAGAGCGACGGGCATGAATGGATCAGCCCTATGTGCGGATAGGAATACAGGGTCTACCCTTAGCACTGATGTCACTATAGGGTCTCTTGGCGAAAGGTGCTCTTCGTATGCCCAGAGTAGCGGATCCAACACTTGGTCCCACTGCACTGGGTCTACATACCACTCATGCCTTGGAACTATGTTTAATTGTTCAAATATGTCATTAATCTCCAAGGGGCACCGATGTTGCATCTACCACATGTGATTAAGATATGCCATCTCTATTTCATCTTCATAATCACTATCGGATATCCAAAGGCCTTCGTTGGCTCTGACCGCTTGCAGCATTAAAGGCTCACCTTGCTCAAGCAATTGATGTGGTCCCACCTAGATTGTTCCGCTCTCTACGGGGGGACTTGATTTCCTTGGAGTGGTGCTTGCTTGATGGGAGCATCCAGGGGGAACATTTTCAAGAGGCTTTCTTGATATTCATCCATGGGGATCACCTGTGAGTGATCACTATCTAATTTGAAGGGGTCATACGATGCGGGTTCATATTCTGACTCATCCTTTGAGGAACCTTCTTGACATTGTCTAGACCTTCCTTGAAAATGAGCTCTCGAGATTTCTCCTCTCTTAAGCGAGGGGAAGGGATTGCTAGAGCCAACAAGGTTGATTTCCATTAATGGGAGATAATCCCTCAATGTATATGTGGTGTTAGGGTTGGCATATGGATCTGATGCCAATCCCCCCTTGTTGCCTATCCCTAGGCCTTGCATGTTCTCCACCAATATTTCCAAAGGGAGGGGGTGGTTAAACCCTACTCCTAACTTTTCGTATGGCATTTGGTATCTTTGCTGGAAAAGAACACGTATCCCTTGATCATATCGGCCTAACCCATACCCGTGCCAATTGCATTGGCCAAGGTATCTCAGAGCAAAGTCTGGGTTAGACAAATAGTTGACATTTTTAGCAAAATGCTCTTCGTCTTCGTCCTCTTGCGTGCATGGTGCAACGCCATGATCAAGGCCCCCATACACAAAATTTTTCTAGTTCAGCGGGTAGCCTACGGGAACAATGGTGCCGATGGGAAGGTGAGGTCTCCCCATGTCCTGCATGGACTCTAATGAGGGTTTTGCTACAGTATTCCACACCAGATACTCCCCCAGGCCCGTATTGGCCATTTCAACGGTGATCTTTGGCAATTGAGGGGGAGGGAATGGAATTTCTCGTTGAGTCCACTCCATGTCGGGTGGGCTAGAAGCCTCGACTTCCATCCAGCTAGGCATCTCCTCAGTAGAGATAGTTGATACTGATGGTGGTGTCTCTTCCAAATGTTTTGCCTCTTCCAGGGGTTCCTTCCCTTTGTATTTCTGTCTGGCCTCCATAGATGATGTCATTGGTGGAGGACTAGACGATGAAGATGAGCCCGACTAGGATTTTTAAGAACTTGCTAACGGGGATGCCTGCGGAATCGGACCCTGTTTAGATGGATTTAACTAAAAATCCAAATGCGTTGATGGTAGGGTTGATTGCGACATCAGCTACACCACAATACAATACTTGAAGGGTTCAAAGTCTGTCAGGACTACATGCACCTCCCCTTCAAATGTATATTTTAAACATTGGTGAGCTATCGAAGGGACACACTTCATGTCCCTGATCCACATCCAGCCCAGCAAGATGTTGTAGACCATCTCACCCTCCAATACGTGGCACAATGTAGGTATGATCTTTTGTCCTACTTGGATTGGTAGGACTATTGTGCCAACTGTCGAGCAGATTGCATCATTGAATGCTCGCAGAGTGTAGGTGGAAGCTGTGATGTGAGATGCAAGCAACTTCAGATGCTTGAGAGCTGCAATTATGATGATGTTGTACGAGCCAGTGTCTATCAACACCCTCTTGTATGGGATGACCGGCTCAGTGTATCATTTTACATGCCCCACAAAGTTGTTGAAAGAATTTGTCTCGTGGGGCTGCAACTCGATGGCTTTCAAAATATCCATTAGAGTTTCTCGATAGGGCATAGATTGTTGTATAAGCTCATATATGGAGAGCCTAGCCAAGGTGGTCCTCAAAATTTGAGTTAGTTTGGTCCGAAGTGTGGCCACCGGCTTAGGCAAAGGAGGTTGTGCAAGGTGCTATTGTGGATACCTCCTGTTCTGAGTCACTATACTTATCATCCCTACATACCCCTGCATGGGGCAGTTCTGTATGACCTCATTAACTTTTAGGGTCTTTTCCTATGGATCATGAGTAGGCAAGGGGTCTTTGAAGACCTCCATTTGTTGATTTCTTGGTGCGACGGGATTATCCACCGCTAGGGTCTTGTTATCAATTAGGTCCGACACCAAGCCCTTAAATTTCCAACAGGCATTTAGGTCATGTCCCTGTCGCCTATGGAACCTATAGTACAAGTCCTCTCTATACCCCTTAGGCTTGGGCACATTGGGATCTATAGTCTGAACCTATGGCAGGTTGATCAGGTTTGTCGCTGACAAGCGGTCAAACAAGGAGTCCCTAGACTTTGTGTAGGGTGTGAATTGTCGCCTAGGGTGACGTTGCTAACGCTGTTCTTGCCTCTTATTTTCTCTATCATAGTTGTTGGGAGGCACTACCTGATAATTAGCCTTTTTATTTTGAGTTGCTTGCATAGGCTTAGGGACATTGATAACAACTTGGTTAACCACAGCGGGTTTTTGTTGTGTAGTCCTAGCTTTAGTGTTTTTAGTCCACTCTTTTTTCTTAGGCTTGGCTATCTCGCCATCCTATATTTTGATCTCTTAAAAAATTTTGTCTTGCGCCAGAGCTTCTTCTAAGGTGGCATATTTCTACAGCTACAATAGCACAGAGATTGATCTCATGCAACTCTTGGAGAACATCTGAGTGAGATCAAACATAGGGGGGAGGTAGGGTAGCTTCAAAAGCAATGTCCTCCATTGATTCCTGTAGGCCACCATGGTCTCCTCCTCATACTGCCTAAGGCTAGCTAAGTCACTTAGTGATGCATTCTTCTTGGTATTGAATGTGAAGCGTTCGAGGAATGCATCCACTAACTGATCTAAATTGTTAATGTTGTGCTTTGGTAACTAAGTAAACCAATCCGAGGTAGGGCCTGCGAATGTGGTTATAAATTTTCTCAATAACAAAGCATCATTGTCTTGAATGCCAAAACATTGGCTCAGGAACCTTGTCACATGCTCTTGAGCATCTTCCTCACCTCTAAAGGTTGCCAACTGAGGCAACTTAAAGTGTTCAGGGTAAGGAGGTGCTGGCACTGACGGATGCACAGGATGACTACGGAGCTGGCATAAGTGGGCTTTTGAGGCCCAAAATTTTTGGTCTCCATAGACTCCAAACGCTCTAGTAGCACTTTATATGCATCTAAGGATTTAATTTCTTCTTCTTTAGTTTACTCCCATTGCAGGTTGTGTGAGACTTGAGGCCTCTTAAGGGGTGGTCGGATGGCAACCCCTCCACCTAGGTAGGGCATTTTAGCCCACTCTTCTTCTTGCTTGTACTCCTTGTAAGCTTCCTAAGGAGTCTTTGGACAAGACCTATGACCCTGGATGGGTCCCTACAAAGGGTACCCATCATTGTTTCGGGGAGTGGCCTCCTACTCAGGTCTAGGAGGTCTCGGAGGTAGCACTTGGTAAGGTCATGGAGACCTATCTCATACCAAGGGATTACGCCTCTCATATGGTTTTGCCCTTTGGGTGCGCGGGGTTGGAACCCTATCAGGCACTGGGTTATGGAGCAGCTCATCTATTTGGTGCCTAATGCGCTCTTTTCTAAGGTGATATAAATGCTCTAGCTGCTGCTAGTCTTGCTCAAGCCACGTGATTTGCGCTTGGTAGGCGGCATGTCTGGTGACTTCCAGGTCAATTTGTTTTGCCATATTGAGCCTAGGATGCCTAGATGCCTCTCCTATGAATTTACCTTGATTGTGATGATCTGAGATCTTAATAGGTCACTTCCCTTTATCGAGGTTGGCGGCATTCACCCGAGGCTCTGGCCTCAGTGGGTGATCATGGTATCTAGCTGGTGCAGAGGCGCATGGCCCCCTCACTGTATATTGCTCTTGAGGAATGTAATCATCTTCCTCGGGCTCCCTTTCATATGTGTGAAAGGGGTGAGCAGAGTTAGCTCGCCTGGTTTGAAGAGCCTTGCACTCTGGATTTTGTCTATTGATTTTAATAGTGATGGAGGGCAAAGGGTGGAGGCCATCATCATGTGGCCTCTCCTCATGGAAACTATGTCACTCTAGCGCTTCATCGCACGGTGGCCACTCATATCGAGCTTCTAAGGGAGCTTTATTGTCTATGTTGAGTGCCACGTGTAAGGACTCCTCCTAAAAGGGGCTATGATGAACAAGCGTGTCCCTCAAAGGGGTGTCCCTATAGTTCCATCTTGACATGGACTGATGCAGACTCTCTTGCGGGTCGGGATGCCAAGGTGGTATGACCAAGTCCTTGGTGTTGTAGCGGAGGTGACTTGTGCCCCCTTGTACACTTTTCGTAGCTTTCACCCTTGATTGGGCTTGGCTACGTGTGTACACCATGGTGGTGCTTTCCTACAAGCTATGTAGGTTTTTATCTCTTTTATGATTTTTTATGCTACACTAAACAAAAATGAGCACACACACACACAAGTAGTGATTATCTCGTTTAAATATTGAGAGTGTGTCCTAAACCTGGTTTAGTGTGTTTTGGTTTTTGTTTTTTTTTTTTTTTTGAAGGTTTTTAAAGAATGTTTAAATGCAAAGTGAGGGCTCTTATGACTCCAAAAATTGGTCACCCCTTCGATATACCATTTCCAGGCTGATATACCAACCTCTCTATATACCCGACCTTACATGAGGGAAACTATAGGTACGTGAGAGTAGATGGTATGTGGAGCATAGGTGGTACGGAAGGGGAATCACCCTGTTTATGACACCTACCATAGAATACTTATCCTCGTGTGCTAGGAATCACCCCAGCTACACTCGATCAGCTTTCGTCAGGATTTACGTCTAGCAACAGTTGTGATTAGGGTAATGGATGCAAAATTCAAGCCAAGGTGGTGATGAAATCCATCGTTGGTCTTGATCAAGGGCTGGGGTTTTACGACCAACGCCTTGGTTTTTAAGTTGCCATGTGGTGTGTGGGGTTATTTTTATTTTGCAAAATGGAAACAAGAAAACAACAAAAAGAACAACTTTCCCTAAGCAAACAAATAATCCAGAAATAGAAACACTGAACAGAAAATGACAGAGAACATGTAGAACCCTTACCTCTTCTCTGCCCGCATTTGTCGGTCTTGAGTTTCTGCCCAGAATATTCATAGACTATAATTCACCCTAGGGTGGAATGAATTACAGGACTGTATTCATCCCAGGGTGGGGTGCATTACAATTCGTCCTTGGGTGAGATGAATTACAGTTTCGTGTTCGCCACAGACTGGACCGAACAACAGTATCATGTTCCAAAAAAAAAGATACCTGCAAGTAAGGTAAACTTTGATCAAATTTATGATCCAAAAATGTAGATGATAGGAGACATGGGTGAGGGAAGAAAGTAGATAGGGGAGGGCTCTGGTCCCTCCCCTGCTCCCCCTCCCATGGCTCCTGGTTCCTGCCCAGTCCCTGGCTCAACCCAGGTCATCCCTCCCGGGGAGTGGTTGTTTGCAGATGATCTCCTGGGGGGAGATCCTTCTCCACTATCTGGACCCCTCCCAGCTGGCTAGGGTTTCCTTGGTTGTTTTTTTGGACTGGTGCTTCCCAGGGATCCCTATTTGGTTGGGGATCCCTTCCCTTTTTCCCTCAGGCTTCCCCCTGGGGTTTTTTGCAGGTTATTCACGTGGATCTGGTGACGGTTTAGGGTTTGGACAGCTTCCCCCTTTTTTCTTGTTAATCCTCGACAGGCTCTGTGCTTGGACGGGATTCTTGGTCCCTGCTGTTGGGATCCTCTTCTATTTTCCCGGGGTGGGTTCCTTGTGGTGCAACTCTCTGGTCACTTCCTGATGGGTTGGATCCTCTCTGTGCTGGCTGTCGGCTTCCTACAGGATGGCTATCGCTGAACGGAATGTTTTCCCGATGGGCGGTTGGTTTTCCCAATTTTCCCGTGAGGCGGGATCCTTTCTTTTCTGCTGGTTTCCCGGATGGTGGGATTTCCCTATTGCTTCCCGCTAGGCGGGACTGTTTGTGGTGGTTTTGACTGCTTCCCACGAGGCGAGATTTTATTGTAACAATTTTTCTTTGCTTCCTGCTGGGTGGGATCTTCTCGATGGTGGTTTTTGGCTACTCCCCGTCGGGCGGGATCTCCAAAACTACTTTCTTTCTTATTTGTTTGTTTCCCATTGAGAGGGATTGTTTCATGCTTACTGTTACCGCTAGGCGGGATTTCTGTTTTGGTGTTCAGTTTCAAGGGATTGATGCCCTAGGCCCATTGCTTATGTAATCAGGTTTTGGGATCCTTGTTAAAACCCGCTATAAATACAAACACTACTTACCAAAAAAAAAAATGTAGATGATAGATTCCCACCATGATAACCACTGAAATCACGAGGATACGAAAGCAAAAAGGAAAGCGAATACAAAATGCAAACAAGAAAACTAGACTTAGCACTAAATCCTAGAAACTTGAAAGTGCAATGAGAAGAGGGAAAAACATGCACGAATCAAAATGAAAAAAATGTGAATAAAGAAGACAGCCCTTTTTATTGATATGTTTCACAACTTAGTTACAATATCCTCCCCTTCCAAGGGCTAGGAGAGTTTAGGCGTGCGTTCTCGTTACATCCATGGGTGCATTTCCTTCTTTCGCATGCCCACATGTAAAATGGGAAGACCAAGCATCATCGCCACTTGTGTTGATGAGTCTTGAATCCTTACTGCTCCTATGATTTCCAAACCCTATGTTCAAAGGAACAAGAAACGGTCAGTAGCACCTGCGGATAAAACAAAGCATGCAATCCCCAAGCCTACGATAAATGAATGAGAAAATGAATTAAACTATGACTAAAACAGATCCAAATGCTCTAAAAATTGGATATGGGCATCAATACACCACCAAGAAGGCCCTACAAAAATAGCAATCAAGAAATTTCTCATCGATTCGAATTCGCTCCGGGGTGGGACGAATTCACCTACAACAAAATGCTGAAAAGGTACTATCCCAATGTCCTACCTAGGAAGCTCCAAAAGACCTGCAAACTTGGGGTTAGTGAATTGGGAGCATTTTGGGAAGACCCAAATGATCATATTTTCCTAATTTGGCCTCCATTAGTGGGAATTTTATTATGCTACCTGCAAGTTAGTAGAAGCGAGCAAAGATAGAAATATGGTCAAAATTGTTCAAAATGAGACGAAATTCAAATGACAACCTATCTAAGCATCATAGAAATGAAATAAAACAATTCTACCATATAATTCCCATCGTTTCGAAAAGGGGCGATTGAGATTGTGGTAGTGTGGGAGGGGGCGCCCATGGGGCAATCCGTCCACCGTTTGGGGCCTGATTTCGATGCCAATCCACTTGGGATGGGTCCAAAACCTCTTGTGGGATATTGTCAAAAAAATTTGTGGGATTTTGTGGCCAAATTTTGGGTGTTGGGCTCAATATTCATCCTCTCAAGAGTCACCCAATGACCTCCCCTCTAAAGGAGATCAAGGATGTGAAAGGTGCAAATCCAAAATGTGTGAGGTGTGTAAAAAAAATGGCAGCACTTCATTGCTCTAAAAATGCTCCTTCTCTATATCTTTTGGGGTGAGGAAACTCACAAATTTATAGACCTGGAGGCCTCTTGAAATGGGCATGCAGAGGTGCCACATGGCAGCCATGCCCTCCCAGGAGGAAGGAGATTCCTCCCTGAATTGGGACTTCATGACTGACCTTGAAAATGCCTCTAATGCTAAAAAATGCTCACCCATAATCCCATGTGATTAAGGAAGCGTTGAGTGGAAGATCTAAGCTACCATTTGTCAAGATTTGAATTTTTTCCCGTCAAACCTGCAATTCGCCCCACCCTAGAGCGAATTCAAAATTCATCTCTGGGTGGGGCGAATCCCAATTTGAATTCATTCCAGGGTGGAACGGATATTGAGAAAAGTACCTGAAGGTGCCAAATTGATCTCTGGCCTTCTAAAACTATTATGAGAGTGGTTAGGACCACTGTTTAACATCTGGGGACTGCCCTTGGGGCTGTGTGTGTCAAAGCGATCAGTGTTTGTAGTCACATAATTGGATTGGTGATGTTTTTGTGTCTACACTACAACTGTGGCCAATGGTAGTTTTCACTAACAAGGGCAATGGTCTTATCTCGACCAAAATGTCTAGCTAGTCCTCCACTATGCTTCTCCTTTATCAGATTCTCCCTCATTGAACTTTGTGGAATGCATAATTGACCTCCTTTGAACAACATCCCATATTGGATTAGGAAATCTAGCCACTTGGTCCTGTCCAAAGTAACAGGTGTCAAGCAAGCCTTCCAGGCTTCTACAAAATCAGGATCTTCAGGGTACAAACCCTTTAGTTCATCAAATCCTACCACTTCCACCTTCATTTCTATCAACAAACACTGCCTTCTGCTTAAGGCATCTGCAACTTTGTTGGACCTTCCACTCCTGTGCTTCAACACAAAAGTATAACTCTATAGAAACTCAACCCACTTTAGGTGCCTCTGATTTAGCTTCCCTTGGCTATTAATATATTGTAAGGCCTGATGATCAGTAAATAGAACAAACTCTTTTGGCAACAAGTAATGTCACCACTTCTTTAGAGCTTGAACTATAGCATAAAACTCTTGATCATAAACCAAATACTTCTTTCTGGAATCATTGAGTTTCTCACTAAAGTAAGCAACAGGTTTACCTTCTTGTCTTAAAATAGCTCCTATGGCACTACCACTAGCATCACAGTCTACCTGAAATACCTTATTAAAATTTGGAAGTGCCAAAATAGGTTGTTCTGTAACCTTCCTTTTCAACAGATCAAAGCTCTTATCTTCTCCTAAAGTCCACTTAAATTCTTTCTTATTCCCTCTCATTGTTTCTGTAAGGGGTGCACAAATACTGCTGAAATTCCTAATGAATTTCTTGTAAAAACTTGCTAGACCATGAAATGATCTTACCTCCGTTGTGCTTCTCAGAGTAGGCCATTCAATGATAGCTCTTACTTTTTCTGGGTCCATTTTTAGACCCTCGACTGAGATGACAAATCCCAGGTACACTAACTCCTTCACAAAATTAGATTTCTTCAGATTAATCAACAACTGCTCCTCCTGCAGCTTCTCAAAAAACCTTCTCATATGCATTAGATGCTCTTCCAGGGTTATGCTAAATATTAGAATATCATCCAAATAGACAATAACAAATTTTCCTAAGAACTCCTTCAATACCTCATTCATTAACCTCATGAATGTTCTTGGTGCATTGGTCAGCCCAAATCGCATGACCAACCATTCATACAAACCTTCTCTAGTCTTGAAGGTTGTCTTCCACTCATCTCCTTCTCTAACACAAATCTGGTGATAACCACTCTTCATATCAATCTTGGTGAAGTACTTAACTCCACTCAAATAGTCCATAATGTCATCCATCCTTGGCAATGGAAATCTATACTTTATGGTGATTTTTTTAATAGCTCGAGAGTCTGTACACATTCTCCACTCTCCATCCTTCTTTGGTGCTAGTACTGTAGGTATTGCACATGGACTCAAACTCTCCTGAATCAGCCCCTTCTCCAACAACTCTTGGACTTGCCTGTTCAATTCTTCAGTTTTTGCAGGGGTCATTTTATGTGCTGCCTTATTGGGTAAGCTAGATCCTGGTACCAAATCTATGTGGTGACTAATCTTCCTCACTGGTGGTAAACCCTTAGGCACATTATCAGATATAATGTCTGAAAATTCCTCTAACAGTCCTAAGACTTCTTCAGGGGTATCCTTGCATTCTTCCTTCCTAACTCTAGGAACTAATGCATAGCACATATGCTCATGCTTTAAACTATTCAAAAATTTTCCTCCTTCAACTAAACAAATTCTAGCGTTGTTGCATACCTTTTCTTCTACCTTCTTCAAGGGCTTCAGCTTATGGCGCATTCCATTCTTCGTCACTGAGTATGTGTTTGCATGACCATCATGTATTGCACACTGGTCAAACTGCCATGGCCTTCCCAATAGCAAATGGCAAGCATCCATAGGCCCTTGAGGATGTCACACAGGACCTCATCACAGTAATTCCCAATATTGAACTTCACTAAACATTGCTCACTGACCAAAACTCTATGGTCCTTTTGTAACCACGCAATTTGGTATGGTTGCGGGTGTCTTCTCCTTTTTAACTGTAACTTGGCAACCATTTCTTTTGAAACCAAGTTATCAGTACTACCATTATCTATGATAATATTACAGACCTTACCCGAACCTCTACACCTTGTGCGAAACAGGATCCTCCTCTGGTCTGATCCTTTATCCTCATTTAACAAGGTCCTCCTAGTGACCATAACTTCTCCTCTCTCTACCTCCTTAGAATGTTCTGATTCAACATCTTCATCTGCTGTAGTAGCTCTGGCAAGACCCTCAGGTCTCTTATTCATCTTTTCTCAGTGTTGTGGACACTCAAATGCTTGATGTCCTTCTTCACCACAGTGGAAACAAGTTCCATGAAATCCTCCTCTTCCAAACCCACGTCCAAATCTACCTCTCCCTCTGGGGTAACCATTGTTCTGGTTACGGGGTTGATAGGTGTTCTCATCCTTCTGCTCTTGGGTATTACTGGTTTCACTAGCCTTCTTCTGGTCCTTATATTTTTCTCCACTAGTCCTTCCACCATGACCTCTTCCTCTTTGCTTGCTCTCAAACCTCCTATTTAGCTTCTCTTCAACCCTCAGGGCAAACTGATAAGCATCCTCTATGGTGGTCATCCTAACCAGGCTTAAATCCTCTTGAATACTTGCTCGTAACCCATTAATATAATGGGCTACCTTCTCCTTGTTGGCCTCTAAATGGCCTGTTCTTATTACAATATTGTAAAACTCCTTTGTGTATTCCTTAACAGACTTGTGGCCTGCTTCAAACCTTGAATTTTATTTAGTAGATCCATATCATAGTCATCTTGGATGAACTACCTTTTCAACTTCTCTACCATTCTATCTCATCTATTTATTCTCTCCTTTCCTCTTCTGTTTCTTTTCAGCTGTACTCCCTTCCACCATATGCTAGCATGACCCTTCAGCTTGGTCTTAGCAAACTTGACCCTATTAGGATCTTCAACCTCTTCATACTCAAAGTATTCTTCCAAATCATTGATCCAGTCAATCAACTCCTCTAGATCAAGATTTCCATAATACGTAGAAACCTCCATCTTCGGTCTCTTCCCAATTTGAGATATGGCTCTGTATAACCTAGCTTGTGCAGGATCTACGACCTCTTCTTCTTCCTCAAATTGGTCTTCTTCTTCATCAACTTCATCTTCACTTCCTTCTTCCCCTCGGGGCTCAAGTCCTCTATGCAGCTCCTCTTGCAGGGCCTAAACTTGCCTCTGCAAAGCTCTAAAATCTTCTGTTGGCACCATGTTTCTTCCACCACCATGGTTTCTTTGTGGAGGCATTTTGCTTCACTCTCTTCTCACAACCCTTCCACAGATCCTGGTGCAAGCTGCCTCACTTTCGTTGATCTGCTCACACACTCGGGAACTCCCTCTTTGATACAACTTGATGGGGACACAGATACAAAAGGAATGAATAACTCAGAGACACAGTCACACAGAGAATCACTCAATATTTCCTTTCATTAAACTTCCAAAATAAAATTTACAATTCTAGCCAACAGGCATAGTTTCTCATTTCCAGCCCCCCATTCCTTGATGCACTCCCTATTTCTATAACCATGTCTAGGCCTCTTTCGAGGTTCTGACCCTCTAGGCCATTAATGACCCACCTGCCCCAAAATACATCCTCCTGACTGAACCTTTACATCTTTCCCTAACTGGCAACTACCACCGAGTTGGCCGTAGATACATGCATTGATGAGTCGTCTGACTTTTGGGCACAGTCTTCGAATGGCCGCCATGCTCAACGAGCTTACTGGGCAAGAAATCATGCATTAATGAGGCCTTGACCACCTCAAAAAACACCGTCTAGGAATGCAGGCTTTTTCAAACAGAGAACCAGCAGTATATTGTGATATCGTGACATGTCACGATATCGCGACATTTTTCTTGCTTGCTGCCCTTCTCTCCTTTGGGTCACAATAACGCGACATGTCACAATATCATGATATTTTCTCCTCTGGCCCTTTCTACATTCTTTCGGTCATGACATTTTTCACTCCTGCGCCTTGCTTCGTCCTTAATGTGACATGTCGCGATATTGCGACACTTTCTGCTCCTGCGCCTCTTCTCGTCCCTTGGTTGCGAAAATGCGACATGTCACGATATCATGACACTTTTCCTCCCTTGCGCCTTCTTCCGTATTTTGGTTATGATTTCACGACATGTCATGAAATCGTGACACTTTTGGGTCCACGCCTTCTCTCTCCTTCCTGAGTCGCAAAAACACGACATGTCGCGATATCGCGACATCAAAGCTAACACTTGGAATTTTTTTTTTTGTTGATGCAAGATTGCTCTGCTGCCATCGGATGCTCTTGCATCACCTATACTCACACTAACAAAGAGCATCATCACTGCTAATGTCATCTCTATGATCAACATGCTTGTTCCCATTTTTATTTAGGAATTTAAAAAACCAAGATTCTTTTGATCAAAAATGCAAATATAGTACAGACTACCACAACCACAATCACATACACTGCATTGCAACTTCTTCGATCCATTTTTATAGTAGGTCGTACACGTTTCCAATAAGTCGTTGCATAATAGTGAAGATTATCTACATTCACTTCTTGAGGATGTCCAACTTGTTTGTGGCAATTGTCAATCAACTATTAAAGAAACTCAATATTTTGTAATAAATTGTGTTTTAAATTTGAGACTCAAAATATTTTCTTTCTATCATGTTTATCTAAATTATTTATTTTTTTAGGAAGCCATACTATTTGTTTAACTATGGGTATGGGTAGATAAGAGGTCAGCCTTCTTATAATTTGAACTTAAATCTCTTGTATAAAATCCTAAATAGAGACTAAAGAAAATCCTAAAGGGACCAAAATATTAAGATAAAACCTAGATATCTTAATCATACCACTACAATGTGGGGACATAAATTATTAGTATTATGTCTATATTTATATATAATACAATATTTATAAGTATTAGTTTTATATGTTTCTAGGTGCTATTAAGTTCAATTATAGTTTTTAATTATTTAAGAAGAACACATTTTAACATTTAAAATAAAAATTAATTTTTGAATTATAAGTATATTGTTACCATTTCTTATAAATTTAAAAGCAAAATTTAAGGATATCATATCTTTTAAATTTAAATGCAACTAAAATTTAAGGTATGGGAAGAGACAACATTACTTATACATACGTATTAACGTGAAATGGAATTCCAATCACTAAATAATTAAATGAACTCTTATTTTTAGTTTTGGAAATAATAAATATATTATTTTAAATATTTCTTAAATCGTATTATTAATACTTATTTAAAATGCAATCACTACTGTTTTTAATCAATAACTTTTAATATTATAAATATTATTTGGATAGTTAATAATATTTTATCACAATTATTGAATAGAAGATAAAGTCAAAAATTATTTTTTATTTGAATATTTAAGTGGATAGATAATATTAAATTAAATAATCAATAAAATAATATATTACTAGTTATTCTATTATATGTATGATTAAATATTACTAAGAATGAACTGAAAATACATCTTGACCAATCTTAATAGTTATAAACATAACCTATACGGAATATTAGGCTTATATGTTAAATCAAATTTTTAAAAAAATCAAAAAATTATAGAGCATAGATTTACTTTGGCTTTATTTATAGTATTTTTAACATTGAAAAGCTTTACTCCTATATGATACATTATTGATCGTTGTGGTCTTTGCTAAGAAACTCGTAAATATCACAATGAATGGTAAAATTGTCCTTACTACTAGTATTTATGTTAGTATGATTAATTGTATTATTAATCAATAGAATTTATAATTGCTATTCCAATATAACAAACATTGTGATGATTTTCTTATACAACCTCTTTTATGTGGTAATATTGCAAACACTAAGTTCCTTAACTAATCATGGTCCTCTTAAGAAGGATTCACTTGCATGACAATATCATTTGTATGGTGTGGGATTCCTTCATTAATCTTACCTTTAGTAATCTATTCTATTTAATAACATATTATCATGAGCATATTGGCTATACCTATATTTGTTAGGATCATATAGAATATTTTTATATCATGAGTAAATATTATTTTCTTGTTATGCTATGGATCTTGCTACCCATCATATATTAGTAAAATTGTAATACTTATATATTTGATGCTATACAACATATAAATATCGTAATAAAGAAGAGCATTTTGTCATGGTCCTCCTTTGATAGTAGTAGCATGTTCTATAGAACAATATCTAGTAGAATTTCCCTCACGTTTAAAAATAAAATAAATTTAAAAAATAATATGTGATATTTTCCAAGCATGATTACATTTTAAAAAAATAGCATGGATAAGGAGAGTCATTTAAAAAATTGTGATAAATATTTTAAATTTGAAATTCATCAAAAATACTAAAAAAATCTAAATAAAGTTACCATCGATGGTGGAAGCCATCCTTACCAAGAGAGGATATTTGCCTTTCTTACAAAAATTTGCCGAAAGTGATTATGAATTGATCATGGCCTTTTTGAGTTGTTGGTAGGAGGGGAGAATCACTGTCAGAGGTTGGGATTTTATTGTGGATACAAGTTTTTTGGTGATCATCTCTGATTTGCCTAATTTGGGAAGACATGTAAGGCAATAAAAGCACAACTAAGAGGTGGAAGCCAAGGAATTCCTAAATAGACTTAAGATGCAAAAGTTGGCAAAAATAGGGATGACTAGATCTGATCTCCCTTCACCCTAGAATAACGTTATGATAAGGTTATGAAACCCATAATGGAGTTCATTACCATTGATGATCCTAATAAGCAATTTAGGAGCTTTCATTTGGCCTTATTCAACTATTTCAAAGACAAATATTAGAATTCCTATTCAGGTCCATTCATTATTCCATTGAAAATTGTAGGAAGAATAAAGGGGCTGATCTCCCTTCCCACCAAATTGTGTTCAAGGTTATCTATTCTCATCTCCTTGCACACAACCCTGCCACTCCCTTAGCCAAGCCTTATCATTTTATGTATCCTCCCCTCGTAAAAATTTTACCCGAATGAGAATACCTTGACAAATATGAATCCTTCACCCCTTTGTCAATACCTTCAAAAAAGAGGAAATCCATTGGTTCTAACAAGGATGAGGAGGCATCCAAAGGAAAGAAGCCTAAAATTGAAGAAACGATGGGTGCTACAACAAAATATATCCGTATTTGTAATAAAATGTGTATGAGCCAGAGCATGTTCCAGATGGTGGACTCTATGATGATGAAGACTTCACTATGGAGGCCCTAAAAAATTGGGTTATTCGGGATATATCCACAACAATTGTTCAATCAGACAAGTTTAAAGTAACACTAAAAGAAATGCATAAATATTCACGAACCATTTCTTCTACCTGATAATAATGATGCAGAACCATCTTGATAATATCTAGAAGATGAACAGTTATACAAGTAAAAATCTTAAAGTTCACCTGTTATGCAACTAAAATTATAAATTATATGCTTTTGTCTAAGAGAGAGGGCTAGCAAAGAGATGAAAGAGAAGTTACCAATTGCCTTCTAATATTGATAAATAAACAAAAGTATCTTTATCCATTTAGCTTTGTGATACTTGTTGTTCCAAACTACAAACTTAGAATTACATGTGTTATATTATTTTTACTGGTGTAGGTTCCTTAGGATCATTGGGTATGTTGCAGTCCAAAAAGGAAGACCCATGGCATTGACATTAAAATTTATACAATTGCTACTTGGATTGAATGGTTGTCTAAGGTTGTACGATTATTTTTAGGATTGAATAGTTGCCTAGGATTGTATAATTGCTACTTGGGTTGAATGGTTATCTAACCATTATACAACGGTTACCCAACTATTGAACGATTACCCAGCTATTATATGGTTTTCATAATTGAACGATTACGTACAACTATATGGATTGAATGGTTTATTTGATTGAATTATTGCCCATATAATTTCATAATTGTCATTGCTAGATCACTGAAGAAGAGGATATTAGTTTATTTTGAGTCTTCTTGAAGGTGTCATGTTTTACTACATCACAGAAAGAAAGTAGTTTAAGGAATATCAATAGAAAAATATTAGAGTCTAGTTTACCTAATTAAAAATAAAATATTATTTTTTTACGATGGATGTAGTTGTTATAGAGTGTCCAAAATAACAAACAAACATGTACATGTGTATGAATAAATTTATATTTGGGATATTTATTAAAGGAACATAGATGCTAATATTTTTGAAATATTGTCATAAGAATGTCTCGTTAGTTAAATAATATTAAAATTATATATAAATTTAACAAATAATTAAATATTAATACTTATAACACAAATTTAAAATACATAAAAGATTTGTATAAAATTAAAGCTAAGCGAACATTTGATATGTATATAATACAAATATCTATGAAATGAGTACTTGAAATAGGTGAATCCTTTTATAGTTTTAAATAATTTTTAATATATCACTAAAAATAAAATATGTTGAATATAAAATATGGGTTGAAACAATTATCCCCTTACACCATTGTCCCCTTACAAAATCATATGGAAATTCAACCAATAATTATGTAGAGGCTATAATATTTTTTATATGGATTAAGTTTACCATAAATACTAGATGAAAGTATTTTCTAGTTGAGATAAATTACAAGATTTAGGATGAATATTTTATCTTGTAACACATAATATGATGTAGTTGATTGCAGAAAGAAAGTAGTTAAGGAAGTATTATTTCCCCCACCCCACCCTTAAAGGAAGATCAACAATATCATAATAAAAGCATTATATAGTCTAGTTTACCTATTTGAATATTAAATGTTATATTTCTATGATGGACGGAGTTGTTATAGAGTGTCAAAAAATATTTATTTGATATACTTATTAAAGGAATGTAGATGCTAATATTTTTAAAATATTGTCATATGAATGTCTCGTTAGTTAGCATAAACAAAGAGATATAAATTCAATAAATAATTAAATATTAATGCTTGCTGAAGAATATGTGCAAATAATTTTAAAATATATGTTACAAGATATTAAAATCATATATAAATTTAATAAATAATTAAATATTAATGCTTGGGTTATGTCTTTGTAGTGTTCTGTTGTTTTTGTCTTGTTTGTGTTTTGTTATGTGGTTCTTGTGTTTTTATATGTGGTTTGTGTTGTGGTTTATTTTATCTTATTGTATGTGTTTGGTTGTGCTTTTGTTTTTGACACACTCAAGGAGCGTGTTTTTTTTTTATTTTTATTTTTTTTTTATTATTTACTTATTTTTAAATTGGTTTTGTGTGTTTGTTTGTTCCTTGAGTATGTCAAAGGTGGTAGGCCAGGTCCGATTCCTGGGTGTTTTTGGTGGAATGGATACCCCCACCCTGAAAGGAAGATAAACAATATCTTTTTTATACAAGAATATGTAGAATCTCCCATAATCAGAAAAGCATTATATAATCTAGTTTACCTATTTGAAAATTAAATGTTATATTTCTGTGATGGATGGAGTTGTTATAGAGTGTCAAAAAAAAAATATTTGATATACTTATTAAAGGAAACGTAGATGCTAATATTTTTAAAATATTGTCATAAGAATTTCTCGTTAGTTAGCATAAACAAAGAGTGAAAAACGATATTAAAATCATATATAAATTCAATAAATAATTAAATATTAATGCTTGCTGAAGAATATGTGCAAATAATTTTAAAATATATGTTACAAGATATTAAAATCATATATAAATTTAATAAATAATTAAATATTAATGCTTGGGTTATGTCTTTGTGTTCTGTTGTTTTTGTCTTGTTTGTGTTTTGTTATGTGGTTCTTGTGTTTTTATATGTGGTTTGTGTTGTGGTTTATTTTATCTTTTTTTTTTTTTGTGGTGGTGGCCACAAGGGGTAAACAGACTGTGACCACAAGGGAACCATTACATAACATATCCGCAACATGTGAGGCGAGAGATTTGAACCTGGGCCTCTCAGCAACTAGAAAGGTTTAACTACCCACTTGCTCTCCAACTCCTCTACATGGGCGGATATTTATTTTATCTTATTGTGTGTGTTTGGTTGTGCTTTTGTTTTTGACACACTCAAGGAGCATGTTTTTTTTTTTATTATTATTATTTACTTATTTTTAATTTGGTTTTGTGTGTTTGTTTGTTCTTTGAGTATGTCAAAGGTGGTAGGCCAGGTCCGATTCCCGGGCGTTTTTGGCAGAATGGATACCCCCGTCTCCTTAGGTCTTACCTGAAAGTGGCATCCCATTTGGGATGTTTTCCACAAATAATAAAAAAAAGATATCTGCAAATAATGTTAAAATATATGTTACAATTATACATAAAATATTAGTAGTTATCTTAAAGGTCATATATATTAGGATAAAATATGTAAATAAATAGGTTTAATTTATGCAAAGGATAAAGAAAAAATTTAAAATGTTAAGATTATTATACTTTTTTTAAAATTTATTATTGAAATTTAATTTTTAAAATTTATAAATTGAAAAATATAATTTTAAAAATTTATTAAAATTAAATTGTACATGTAATTCAAAAATTTTAATTTTAAAATTTAAAGATAACACTCCACAAAAATTAAATGTAAATGTTTTCAGTTCATGCAATTAAAATTTTATACAGATTAATACTATCTATCTATTTTCTTATTTATTTAGCTGGTGAAATGACGAATAAATATTTATTTAAAGATAGGATATCCAAAGCCCTTGATCTGAAGGCCTATTTCTTAATCTCTTACAAAAAAAAAAATGAGAAATAATGGAATACGTTTATTTTGATGACATCCAAGTGGAGAAGAACAGAACATATAACATATATAAATAAATGATGTCATCCACTTGGCGAGAAGGAGACATGGCGTGCCACGTAGTAGATAGCAAGTGCATCGTCTATGGTTTTGATAAGATGTGATTTTGGTTGGACAAGATAAGACAACTGCAATGACTTTTGCTTGTTGAGCACATCCACACAACTCTTACCTTCAATTGTAGTCGTGTTCAGTCCTTTCCACATATCACCGAATGTGAATCCGGGCTTGGAGAAACTTCCTAACAAGGATATTAGTTGTTGCATTGTTTTCCAGTAACTACCAATGCAACCGTTGAGAGCATTGCGATCAGAGGGTGTTTGTGTTTCCCTTTTGTTCAGGTGCTATCGTATGAATGTCATAAACTCATTTGCTTCGTCAATGGTCACCCTTAACGCTATCTCAGGAAGTTTTCTTAGGCCTTCCTGTTGCGCCCCACGATAAGATGATATCGATGACACACAAAAATGTGGATCTCTAGCATATCGACAAGCCATTTCAATTGCATTCGAATTCGGCTTCGACCTTTTTGAGCAGTTGGGAGGAAGGGAGAATCACTGTCAAAGGTAGGGATTTTATTTTGGATACAAGTTTTTTGGTGATCATCTCTAATTTACCTAATTTGGGAAGACATGTAAGACAAGAAAAGCATAACTGGGAGGTGGAAACCAAGGAATTCCTACACAAACTTAAGATGCAGAAGTTGGAAAAAATAGAGATGACTAGGGCTGACCTCCCTTCACCCTAGAATAAGGTTATGATAACGTTATGAAACCCATAATGGAGTTCATTACCATTGATGATCCTTATAAGCAATTGAGGAGCTTTCATTTAGCCTTATTCAACTATTTCAAAGACAAATATTATGAACATCCCCAAATAACTATTCAGGTCCATTTATTATTCCATTGAAAATTATAGGAAGAAGAAAGAGGATGATCTCCCTTCCCACCAAAGTTTGTTCAAGGTTATCTATTCTTATATCCTTGCAGACAGACCTGCCACTCCCTTAGCCAAGACTTATCATTTTGTGTATCCTCCCTTCGTAAAACTTTTACCCGAATGAGAATACCCCTGAAAAATATGAATCCTTCACCCCTTTGTCAATACCTTCAAAAAAGAGAAAATCGATTGGTTCTAACAATTATGACGAGGCATCCGAAGGAAAGAAGCCCAAAATTGAAGAATCGATGGGTGTTATGAGGAAATCTATCCGTCTCTATAAGAAGATGTGTATGAGCCAGAGCATGTTCTAGATGGTGGACTCTCATGATGATGACTTCACTGTGGAGGCCCCAAAAAATTTGGTTATTTGGGATATATCCACAGCAATTGTTTAATCCGAGGAGTTTAAAGTAACACTAAAAGAAATGCGTAAATATTCATAAACTATTTCTTCTACCTGATGAGAATTATGCAGAAGCATCTCGATAATATCTAGAAGATGAATAGTTATACAAGTAAAAAGCTTAAATTTCACCTGTTATAAAACTAAAATTATAAATTATATGCTTTTGTCTAAGAGAGAGGGCTAGCAAAGAAATGAAAGAGAATTTACCAATTGCCTTCTAATATTGATAAATAAACAAAAGTATCTTTATCCATTTAGCTTTGTGATACTTGTTGTTCTAAACTACAAACTTAGAATTACGTATGTTATATTATTTTTATTGGTGTAGGTTCCTTAGGAGCATTGGGTATGCTGCAGTTCAAAAAGGAAGACCCATGGCATTGACATTAAAATTTGTACAATTGCTACTTGGATTGAATGGTTGTCTAAGGTTGTACGATTATTGTTAGGATTGAATAGTTTCCTAGGATTGTATAATTGCTACTTGGGTTGAATGGTTATCTAACCATTATACAACGATTACCCAACTATTGAACGATTACCCAGCTATTATATGGTTTTCATAATTGAACGATTACGTACAACTATATGGATTGAATGGTTTATTTGATTGAATTATTGCCCATATAATTTCATAATTGTCATTGCTAGATCACTGAAGAAGAGGATATTAGTTTATTTTGAGTCTTCTTGAAGGTGTCATGTTTTACTACATCATAGAAAGAAAGTAGTTTAAGGAATATCAATAGAAAAATATTAGAGTCTAGTTTACCTAATTGAAAATAAAATATTATTTTTTTTACGATGGATGTAGTTGTTATAGAGTGTCCAAAATAACACACAAACATGTACGTGTGTACGAATAAATTTATATTTGGGATATTTATTAAAGGAACATAGATGCTAATATTTTTGAAATATTGTCATAAGAATGTCTCGTTAGTTAGCATAAAAAAAGTGATAAATAATATTAAAATCATATATAAATTTAAAAAATAATTAAATGTTAATACTTATAACACAAATTTAAAATACATATAACATTTGTAAAAAATTAAAGCTAAGGGAACATTTGATATCTATATAATACAAATATCTATGAAATGAGTACTTGAAATAGGTGAATCATTTTATAGTTTTAAATAAATTTTAATATATCACTAAAAATAAAATATGTTGAATATAAAATATGGTTTGAATCCTACATAAACTCATCTCAAACAATTCTTTAAGAAAGCAAGAAAATACATGAAAATACTTTTCAATAATATTTGTATGACGAAAGAGGTATATAGTAAGGGGTGTTTGAAATTTTAAAAAGACAGTCATCCACCCAGCTCTTACCTTCAATTGTAGCTATGTTTAATCCTTTCCACATATCACCAAATGTGAATCTAGGTTTGGATAAACATTCTAACAAGGATATTAGTTTTTGCATTATTTTCCAGTAACTACCAGTGCAACCCTTGAGAGCATCGCGATCAGAGGGAGTTTGTGTTTCCCTATTGTTCAATTGTTTTCGAATGAATTTCATAATCTCATTTTCTTCATCAATGCTAAGTTGGAAACCTTCCTTTCACTTTTGTCTTGTAGAATGTTCGGAGATATTTGTAAAACCTCCTTTTATCAATAAAAATAGTGTAGAAAATAGAAAAACACTTCAATTTTACATGAATTCATCTCAAAGCATACCTTTAAAAATAAGGTATAAAAATATATTTAATACGATTATCATAAGGTATAATATGAACTAAAAAGAGGATATAGAATTAAATGCAAGTGGACTCCTGAAGAAAGACTTATGTCATTGATGTACTATACAATAAAAATATTTTAGTGTTGTTGGATAATACATATGTCTATTAGATAATAGATATGTCTATTGGATTAGCCAAATGCAAATGTATTACTTAGTTATGATGATACCTAAATAATATAACAAGATATAAAATAAAGAATACAATGGTTGTTATGATGTGGTACACACCTAATATATGCTTTGAAAGTAAAATGAATAGTCTACATAGGTATATTCTTTTTTTAAGTTTATATATATATATATATATATATATATATATATATATATATATAAACATTGGAAATGGTTTTACTTTTTAGTATATTGGAAATTATAATTAAATTCTTATTTTTTTTAATAAAAAATTATTTAATTACTATCAAATAACCAAAAAAAAATTAATTTTATATTGGATGATAATATAATATATGTATGCATGTGTTTATATATATATATGTATGTATGTATGTGTATTTTTGCATTCATGTGCGTGCCTATGCATGTGTGTATGTATTTTAGTTCTTCAATAAAATATAAAAAATATCTAATTGGATCCTACAAATATTAATGTTCATAGATATTGATGTAATGGTTCATACATTTTATTTTTAGAAATTACCTCTCTACACACATTCTCATTGTACCTTTTAGCTAGAGCTTATGCAAGAAGGATGTATAAATATTATTACTTCTTCATTGTCCCCTTACACTATCCGAAACCATATTTAAAATATATATATCTCACGCCGGGTTACCATGTACCGAGACGGTGGAAGTCCTGGGAGCCTTCGTAGATAGTTTGAACCCTACCAGCTGTGCTTAGTTACTAAAAATCGTGATTGTAACCATTGCTTCTATATACCAAAAAAAAAAAAATATATATATATATATATATATATATATATATATATATATATATATATATATTACATATATATTACATAGGTTAGGTATTTTAAATTTAAAATATTGGATTAATGCCAATGTATGTTGTAACAAAATTATTATGTTATTATTTATTAGATTCTATGAAATGAAAGGGTACGTTCAATTATAATAAAATAAATACTAGAATTATGCCTATATTTGAAACCACAATATAGATTCTCTTACATAATATTTCAAGATATGATGCTTATCGTGCAATGTCTAAAGTGTGAAAAAAATATTGTTATACTCTTGGTTAAAATATCTAAATGTAGAAAAAATAATGTTGTAAGAAAATACAAGTAACAAAATTGTTCTACATCTATCTATGGCAAAATAATGCTATAAGTTGGGTTCATCATAATTAATTTTGATAGTTATTCAAAAGAAAATAAAAAATTAAGGTAATATTCTCCTAAGTTATTGAAAATCATATGTAACATCAACCAATAATTATGTAGAGGCTATGATATTTTTTATATGGATCAAGTTTACCATCAATACTAGATAAAAGTATTTTCTAGTTGAGATAAATTACAAGATTTAGGATGAATATTTTATCTTGTAACACATAATATGATGTAGTTGATTGTAGAAAGAAATTAGTTAAGGAAGTATTACTTCCCACCCTGTAAGGAAGATAAACAATATCTTTGTTATACAAGAATATGTAGAATCTCCCATAATCAGAAAAGCATTATATAATCTAGTTTACCTATTTGAAAATTAAATGTTATATTTCTATGATGGATGGAGTTGTTATAGAGTGTCAAAAAAAAAATATTTGATATACTTATTAGATGCTAATATTTTTAAAATATTGTCATAAGAATGTCTCGTTAGTTAGCATAAACAAAGAGTGAAAAACGATATTAAAATCATATATAAGTTTAATAAATAATTAAATATTAATTCTTGCTGAAGAATATGTGCAAATAATTTTAAAATATATGTTACAAGATATTAAAATCATATATAAATTTAATAAATAATTAAATATTAATGCTTGGTCTGCAAATAATGTTAAAATATATGTTACAATTATACATAAAATATTAGCAGTTATCTTAAAGGTCATATATATTAGGATAGAATATGTAAATAAGTAGGTTTAATTTATGCAAAGGATAAAGAACAAATTAAAAATGTTAACATTATTATATTTTATTTAAAATTTATTATTGAAATTTAATTTTTAAAATTTATAAATTGAAAAAATAGTTTTAAATTTTTATTAAAATTAAATTATACATGTAATTCAAAAATTTTAATTTTAAAATTTAAAGATAACAATCCATGAAACTTAAATGTAAATGTTCTCAGTTCAAGTTATGATGCAATTGAAATTTTATACAGGTTAATACTTATCTATCTATTTTCTTATTTATTTAGTTGATGAAACAACGAATAAATATTTATTTAAAGACAGGAGATCCAAAGCCCTGAAGGCCTATTTCTTAATCTCTGAGAAATAATGGAATAAGTTTATTTTGATGACATCCAAGTGGAGAAGAACAGAACATATAACATATAGAAATAAATGATGTCATCCACTTGGCGAGAAGGCGACATGGCGTGCCGCGTAGGAGAGAGCAAGTGCATCGTCTATGGTTGTGATTTTGGTTGAACAACTGCAATGACTTTTGCTTGTTGAGCATATCCACACAGCTTTTACCTTCAATTGTAGCCGTGTTTAGTGCTTTCCACATATCATCTCTACGATCAACTTGCTTGTTCCCATTTTTATTTAGGAATTTAAAAAAACCAAGATTCTTCTGATGAGAAAGGTAAATCTAGTACCGACTACCACAACCCCAATTACATACGTTGCATTGCAACTTCTTCGATCCCTTTTTATAGTAGGTCGTACATGTTTCCAATCAGCAGTTGCATAATAGTGAATTGTCTACATTCACTTCTTGAGGTTGTCCACCTTGTTTATGGCAATTGTCAATCAACTATTAAAGAAACTCTATCTTTTGTAATAATTTGTTTTTTAAATTTGAGACTCAAGAATTTTTTCTTTCTATCTTAAATTATATTATTATGTTTATTTAAATTATTTATTTTTTTAGGTTTTTTATTTTTAATTATGGGCAGATAGAAGGTTACAGTCCCTGTAATTTGAACTTAAGTTTCTTGTATAAAATCTTAAATACATATTAAATTGGTGCCCCAAAGGGGCCAAAATATTAGGATAAAGCCTAGATATCTTAAAGGGTTTATGTCATTGTACATGTGGGTTTCTCTAACCTAAACCAAAACCATACCACTACAACATAGAGAAATAAATGTCTATATTTACTTATAATACAATATCTATAAGTATTAGTTTCATATGTTGCTAGGTGTTATTAAGATTAATTATTATTTTTACTTATTTAAAGAAGATACATTTTAACATTTAAAATAAAAAATAATTCTTAAATTATAAGTATATTGTTACCAAACTAAAATTTAAGGTATGCGAAGAGACAAATTATCATTATAATCTTATAAGATATTATTATCATTATAATCATGATTAAATAACTCTTATTTTTAGTTTTGGAAATAATAAATATATTATTTTAAGTATTACTTAAATCATATTACTATTGCTTATTTAAAATGCAAACACAACTAATTTTAATCAATAATTTTTTATAATATAAATATTATTTGGATAGTTGTTAACAAAATTTTATCACAATTATTGAATAGAAGTTCAAGTCAAAATTTATTTTTTATTTGAATGTTTAAGTGGATAGATAATATTAAATTAAATAATCAATAAAGCAATATATTACTAGTTTTTCTACTACATGTATCATTAAATGTTACTAAGAATGAATTGAAAATACATCTTGACCAATCTTCATGTGTTAAAAGTTACAAACATAACCTATAAGGAATATTAGGCTTATATGTTAAGTCAAATTTGAAAAAAAATCAAAAAATTATAGATAGATAGGTATTAACGTGAAAGAAATTCCAATCATGGAATATGCCACTAGACTTGCATAAATTTACTTTTGCTCTATTTACTCCTAATTATTTATAGTATTTGTAACATTGAAAAACTTTCCTCGTCATATGATACATTATTGATCGTTGTGGTCTTTGATAAGAAACTTGTAAATATCACAATGAATGATAGCATTGTCCTTAGTACTAGTATTTATTCTAGCATGATTAATTGTATTATTAATAAATAGAATTGATTTTCTTATACAACCTCTTTTATTCTACTAGCATATTTCCATGATGAAATTGCATTCTACATTAATACCTCTTCTTCCTTTTATGTGGTAAGATTGCAAACACTAATTTCCTTAACTAACCATGATCTGCTTAGGAAGGATTCATTTGCATGACAATGTCATTTGTATGGTGTGTGATTCCTTCATTAATCTTGCATATAATAATCCATTCTATTTAATAACATAATATCATTAGCATATTGGCTACACCTATATTTTTTAGGATCATATAGAATATTTTTATATCATGAGTATATATTATTTCCATGTTATGTTATGGATCTTGCTACCCATCATATAATAGTAAAATTGTAAGACTATATATTTGATGCTATACAACATATAAATATCAGGATGTAAGCACCTATATATTTGATTGGACTATATATTTGATGTTATCATGATATAATTCATCATGTAACTGAAGGATCACTACTTTTTCTTCTTTATTAACATGTGTGTGACAAAATTATCCTACTTTTATTAGATAATTTGTAGTCTTTTTTTTTACATGGTGAAATCGGTAGCCGCCATGAATCTAGGTAGGTTGTCATGTTTTTATGATAGCCATAGTATTCTATGTTTTCTGCCCCAAAAGTGGACACATAGATCTTTGTGCAGTCCGCCCTATAACCACCATGCCACAATCATTATAAACATTTTACACCATTGAAAGCACCAGGAAAGGGACAAACGTTCAATCCGATGAGGCCCGAGATTTGAACCTTGGATCTCCACCCCCCTTATGGGGTTTGGTTGAACCAATTGGTCTACACCTCAAACCTATAATTGGTAGTCTTATATGATAAAGAAAATTGTATTTCATAAGAGATAAGAACATTTTGTCATAATAATTCTTTGATAGTAGTAGCATGTTCTATATGACAACATCTAGTAGATTACCTCACTTTTAAAAATAAAATAAATTGAAAAAAGAATATGTGATGTTTTCCAAGCATGATTACATTTTAAAAAATGCATGGACAAGCAAAGTCATTAAAAAAATTATTATAAATATTTGAATTTTGAAATTCGTCAAATATACTCAAAAAATCTAAATAAAGGACCTAAATATAAAGAAACACACTTATATTTAATCAAATCAATGATTATATTTCCAAACAACCAATCATAGTTATGGCCCATAATGTTATATAAATGTTCTTGAATGCATATTATTTATAAATTACAAATTAAATATAATAAAATCTAAGCATTTTTATTATTTAATAATGTAGACACCCAAAAGTCGCACATTGTCCCTCTCCCCATTTTCGCAGTCAATCAATTTGCAAAACCCTCAAAAATCACTATTCATCATCCTTAGCCCCTTTGGGCTAGCTAAGCCCTTTCCTACGCTTAATCATGGGTTCTCGTGTGACCTTATTCCCAAGTTGACCAATGTTGAATTCTCCACCATGGTCAAAAAGCACTTTATGCTCAAAAAATCAATATTTTTGGTCAAAACATGCTTTATGGCTAAACACATGCTTAGTTACATCTAATTCTAATTTAATTTAAGCCTTCCACCTCACCTAGTCTACTTTGACTAGTCTAGCCTTCCACATTACCTATTCTAGCCTATTCTAGCCTTGCCACCTCTCACCCAAATATTTCTCTACCTCACACTCCCCTGGGTCATAAATGAAAGATGGAGACTTTTGCACATAAAAAGCAATTTTTAAATTGAAAGATATTTATAAAAAAATGTTCATTAATGCCTAATCGATATTTTTAGCAAGTCATCACTATTTGTGGATGGGTGAGGGATTCTCTCACCCAACCTCATTTATGAACCAGGACACCTCTTAGGTGGACACCTCATAATTGCCACCTTGCAAGGGACACCTCATCCCCTCCCTCTCACTTTGGCCAATTCTATAAATAGAATGTCATTTTCACCTTTGCACAACAACCAAATTTTTCTTACCAAAACTCTACCAAAATCACTACAACCACTGCATCCGTCATATATCCATCACACAATCATTGTATACCCATCACAATTGATTTGTCAATTTCACAATGTTTCTTTTGTGATTGAGACAGGTCAATAATCTCTCAAAAAGTGCACTTTCTAAAGGTGACCCACACAAAAATCAAAGAAACAACTGCTCTAAGATAACCAGGAAAGTCATCTTGTAGATTCAATCTAGAAAGGACAGGTTCACATGATCTTGTGTGAACCACCCTATTCACAATAGGTTTGCACGACCCGTGTGAACCTCTACTATGGGCACCGAAAACATTGGATAAGGTAAGTATAGCTTAATTTAGGAATTTTATACTATTATTAGTAGTTATTTTCATGTTTTAAGCTTGTTTAAAAGTCTTGTCTTCATAACTACAAGGTTTGACTGAGGCAGACCCCCTAACGCACTAATAATATTTTGTAGGTCTAATAGGTTCAAAAGGGACAAATAACACATCCAACTAGCAGTGGCACACGAGCAAGAAGCCCACCTACACTAAGGAACACAAAGAAGATGAATCTTGCTACCTTTGTACACATCCAAAAGGGCTTCCTTAGGGAATATCCCATTGTAACCTTTAGGGAAAATTTTATAAAAGGATATCGAATTTGTAACCCCTGTTATGATTTCAATAACAAATGTAGTAGATTCCATAATATTGAATGAGTGTTATAGCATCATTTTTGTTTATTTGATTCTGGCACATCTGGTGGGACCTCCACTAAGAATTAACTTAATCACCTTATAACAAAAATATGGCCTATTACTGTATGGTAGGTAGCTGTCATCTATGAAGAAACCCTAACCCAAAAATACCCTAAAATCCATCTCAAGCCAAACCACAAAAGGTTCACTGGTGCATCGGTGAGCCTCCAAAGAGAGTAGAGAGTACATACTCAGGTTTGTGAATTCCCCCAATCTACCTCAAACTTGATACTTGATACCCAGGTATTGATTCCATACACCCACAATGAATGGCAAGGTAAGTCAGGGGAGGTTAAGAGCCTCATATTCCTGGGGATTGTGTACCCCCATACTTAGACCACAAATTGTCTCTCACCATGGCGTATGCAAGGTTAAAGCATCCTTGTATTTTTGTAAAAAAAAATAGTAGTTAATTTACTTTTCTATCATTTTATTTCTTCAGGTATATGCAAAATCTTTTCAAGGTTTTTTTTATCTTGCTAAGCTCAAATTGACTTTTTAGAACTTTATGTGCATGTACATGTGTTAGAACACGCCAGAAACTTCAAAATCATCATCAGGGCCCCAAAACCAGTTAGTATAGTCCTTGAATCTTAGTTTGCATGACCCTATGTGAACCACCTGTCAAAATATAGGTTCACACCCCAAGGTGCAAACCTTCCAAATTAACATTGTTTCGGAACAAAAGGTGAACCAGAAAGTTTTACACTCACCTGAACACAGGTATTGTGTGAAAACTTTTATTTTTCCTATATTTTGAGGCTAACCTTTCCTATTGGGCTACAATTCCACAAAATCACATCTGCTTGTTTTTTTTAGTTAGATTTACACCTGCTTTCCAGCTTAGCTTCAATTATCATAATTTCCCTTTCTGTCATTTCCCTTCAAAAGCACCTAGTTAGATTCAATTCCAGTAATTTCCCTTTCTATCATTTCCCTTCAAAAGCACCTAGTTAGCTTCAATTTTAGTAATTTCTCTTCTTATCATTTCCCTTAAAAAGCATTTAGTTAGATTCAATTTTAGTCATTTCCTTTCAAAAGCAATTAATTAGATTTCCTTTTTAAAAATAAATAGATCAAATTTGTTTTTGTGAGAAATTAAGTAAGTATATTTTCTTTGAAAAGGCATCCTATCATACCTTTGTTTTGAAAAGGCATTTAAAGTAGTTTTGCTTCTAAAATAGTACTACACAAACAAACACCACACACTTATATCTCATTTTTAACAGTTTAAGGAACTGGCTTTCATCTCCAATATGAATTGGATTGTATCACCAATTCAACATCAGAGTTCAGTGAGGTCTAGGTTCTACTCTCCACTAGCTCACATCTGATTTTAGTCACCATAGTATCCCCTCTAGGTGAATCATTATGGAATTAATACCTGGTCGATCCTTCCCACTTCGAGTGTTGGTTATCCAAAATTCATCATTGGAAGGTACCTTTAGAGTGGGTAGTTCTAGAAAGCCCCTTTACCGCAGGGATTTTAAAATAATTAGTGGGTGTATTTGATTGTTACTATGCATGCCTTAAACATGAGGGTTAATTGAAAGTCTTGATTAGGGCCGATAGTAGCACATTGACAATGTGACCTCTCTTCGTGAGAGTTTATTGACTCATCAGAGCATTTTGAGTCCTCCATTTTCGATACCATTTTATTGTATATGATTCCATCTAGGTAGCCATTCACCTACTGGAAATATAGTTATATTTTATGCACTCTTGGCTATCACAGGAGGTCTATGCTACAACATACCTATTTCAAGTAGCATTCACCCACTTCCCATGGTTTTTTCTTAGGGCGGATGTATACTTTCATCAAAACACACGAAAACCAAAAATAAAGAACATCTGATTATTTTTGAGTCTCATGAAAGTGGTTACAAAAACATATCAAACTTGCTATAACTCACTCCTTAGTTGTTCCATAGTTTCACTCCCACGCTATACACTGTACAGTCTTTTTTGAGGTAGTTTGCACCCCCAGTGTGACCTTCCTACACTCAGATATATTTGCATGATTTTGTGCAAAACTTAGCTTCCAGGCTACAAAACTACACTAAACAGGTCTACACAGCACACAAAGGATCTCCACAATGGAAAATATATCCTCTATTACTATTTCTAGTGGTTCGCATGACCCCGTACGAATATGTGGTTGCATAAGTGGTTTGCACAACCCCATGCAAACCTATTTTTTAGGTCCCATATTTCCTGGATAGCATACAACACCTTCCACAACACATATCTATCATTTGTTTTTGATTTTGAGTGGTTTGCACGATCCCATGCAAACCTTCAATCTTAGAAGTGTTTCGCACAACCTCGTGTGAACCTATGTTTTTTAGAATAGATAGCGTCACATTCAACCATAGACATTCCTAGAGTCTAAATTTCACATATTTTGGCTTTTACCACACTTTTTGTACACATCACTATACCAGTTATGCATAGTTAGATACGTGAAGCCCTTCATCATGCCACTGATGTTTCTCAACGGACTATCATGACTGCAGGTGCTTCTACTTCTCAGACCACTAATCCACCTTTCGAGTCTTAGTAGGTTACTACTATTGGTCCACCTAATTTGTTGATTGGGTCTTCAACCCCTAGCTTTAGTCCTATGTCCCATGTGGTATCTTTCACTCCATCCAATCTCCTGGATGAGACCTTTGAGGAGACCCCTCCTTTGCATGACCTCTCATATCCTAATCCCCCATCCACTTATTTCTAGTATTTCATCTATACCCATCCTAGTCACCCCATATCCGTTATGGTGGTGAACGAGTCCACTCCACCCCCTTCACCATATTCCACCCATCCCTTCCTAAAGCATTCCTCTCATCAACTTTTGGGAGATGACTTAGACATTGTTGTTTTCCAAATCATGTTTGATGTCGTTATTATTATTCAAAAGGTTGGTATAGTATCCACACCCCCTCTTCCATGCCACCTCCTACCACACCTTCATTACAAATCCTGTCATCTCAGCAAGCTTCCTTGAGTTACCAGCCCTCATCCCAGCAGCCATCATCACTCCCACTACAATATTTTTTACATCCATCTCAATACTACCAACTTTCATCACCCCATTCATCCCATCCCTTGTTGCAAGTTCATCCACAATAGGTATTTGTATATCCACAACCACCTTATTTCACACCATAGTTTACTTCCCATCCACCCACTAGTTATCCACCATTTTCATCATATGGACCCCCATCGACCCCTTCATCATCATTTCGATTACCACCTCCACCTTCCTTTCAACCTCCACCACTAAACCCTGCTTATCAAGGCCATCCACATTGATATTCGATTCAGCCTAAGTTCTTGCTCGTCATTCCCTCTATACCACCTCCATCCTCATTAGTTTCATCCCCATATTCAAACCAATCCTCTTTTACCACACCTACATATCTTCCATCCTATCTTCTACACCACCTACTTTCTTCACCTCACCACCCACACATGGTCCTCTACCACTATTACTCAGGCATAATTGACTTTCCAATATGCGCAACAACAGCAAGTGCCCATACCTACTCATAATATTCTAGGATATTATGATCAACAACAATAGCCACCCACCTTTCAATATTTCTACATCTTGCCTCATCCATCTTAGGTTCTCATCCCATAATACCAAACCATGTCAATGCCTGATCCACAATAGGTTGCTTACTATCAGCAGTGGAAAGAATAATAGTTGCAATATCCACCATAATTGGATTATTCATAAACTTTATCATATCCATTGCATCCACATCATCCCCCATTTCAATCCCCACCAAACACTACCACAGTGCTCTCTAGTGAATTTCAAGCCATGTAGGAGTAGATTCATACATTGGATTTGTGCACGACTAGTTATGGGCCTCAAAAACCCACATATGATGAGTTTTGCAATGAACCAATTCACCCTTATATACTTATACATCCATATCCTTATATATTTGAGATCCCTAAATTTGAAAAATTTTAAAGTAAGGAAGATCCTAGAGAACACCTCAATAATTACCATTTTGATTTCTACCAATTGCATGGTAGTGATCCCCTTATGCTTCGCACATTTGCACTTTCGCTTTGGGTACAAGCATTAGATTGGTATAATCATCTACCTCACCACAACTTATTCACTTTTGAATAATTGGGTAATCTATTTCTTGAGCATTACTTGATTAATATCAAAACTAAGATTACCTTGTCTGATGTCTATGCTTTACACCAGTATGACGATGAGACTATTACTATATTTATCACCCATTGGAGAGTGGTAATTCATGATCTTGCCTTCCCTCTCCTACCTTCAGAGCTCATCAAACTATTTGCTAATATTTGTCACAAATAAATCTCCCAAACATTGGAAATTCATCAGAGTTGGACATTTTAGGAAGTTATTTCCCAAGCCAACATTATTGAGGACATCAAGCCGTCCTACCCCACTAATTACCGCTAAAATTACCCACCATATGTACTACCCACTACCAAACCACCTCAAATCAATCAGGTACTCTTGAATTCTCCATATCCACCACCGCAAGTTGCATAAGCTCAAACCCCACAATTCATACCTTCGCATCCTCCTAAAAACACATACCAAGTCAATCCTTCACTACCTACCACTCTATATCTAGGTAATCCTCCACCACCGTCTAATCCATACCAATGTCACAATCCACATCTGCCTCACCCTCCACACAATTGGACACCCTTATCAGAGCCCATGCTCGCTCTCTTCCACAGATTACATGAAGGAGGTCTCATCACTTTGCAAAATATCCAACCTCTTGATCCAAATTGTCCCCTCCCATGGGACCACAATGTGTAAGATTTCTATGATTTCCATCACCAACATGACCACACTCTTGATTCATGCCATATTTTTTTCCATATCGTGTAAGACCTTATCGATCGAGGCATTATTCAAATCTCAAATCCCCCCGTATTGCAAAATCAAAACTTAGGGATATATAAAAATCCATTACCCAAAAATGGTGGTAATCGACCTTAAAATGATCCACACCAAGTAAACCATATCAATCAAGGTCCTTCTTAGTAGGGATTTGTGGGTATGATTAACATTACAAACCGCAATCAATGCTATCAACCGCCTACTACCGCCCCACAACCCTCCACTTCTTAGAAACCACCTGCTACAACCTCATTCGCTACCCCATTGATTCTTCCACCTCTACCATGAAATATCATCACCATCTATGGTAGTATTTCCCATAAGCTCCACATCATCCCTGCAAGGTTATCCATCTATGACCTCCTGCAATAGTCCCAACCTCACCATGAAGCCCTCAATTCTATCCTTCACTCTCTCGATCTCGAGACTCATGATACAGATACATTTACCAACTTTGTTGGAAATTTTTAGAGATACCTACAACCTTATATCAACTTTCATGACCATGAAATCATAGAAGTTGTAGGTGAGGAAGTGGATCCCCCATTACATATTTAAGAATCCATCAATATCATCACCTATAAGCATGTTCTCATTGATACCAGCTCATCCGTTATCATAATTTCTACTACCATCCTTGGCCATATTCACCTTCCTCCTTACCATATAGCCACCCCATCCATGGATATTCAATATTTTGATGGCTTCATGTGTCCTACCATTGATACCATTGTCCTTCCCATCAAGGCTGGTGCCAAAACCATTTCCACTCTCTTCCATGTTATCAAAGGTGAGATGCAGTACAACATCCTTTTGGGATACCCTTGGATTCATAACATGTAAGGTATCCCTTCTACAATCCATAATTATATCAAATATGTCCATAATTGTTTGTTCCACTACATCCCCACCGATGGTGATCCATTCAAATTCTATAATATTATCATCCTTCCACCAGGTCCACCCTTATCATCCATGCAATTCACCCCTACCCCACACTGTTATCTAGACAATACCTATCCATCATCTTTGCAACCACATACTACACCTGATCTGAGAAAAATCACATCAACCTCTTCAAATCCACCTCAGTCATTGAGTACCCCACCTATTCCCATATTTTCTCATCATCCTTTCTCACCTTTCACACCACTTCCCCTATTTACATTTTTTGGTACATCCTCTATCCCATATTCATCTAATAACCCACCTATTCTTCCCACACCTCCTCCATCTTCATGTTGCTTTGTGCCTCCCTTAGAATAGACACATATAATCTTCATTTCACCTACCATAGCTTCTAACCCCACTTCTCAATTCACCCATGTCAATCATCCCATAACTAAAAAACCTACTGAGTACTATGAGTGGATACAATGCACTTCTTGACTTGATGAATAGTTAGCTCAATCATATCCTCGTAATTCATCCCCTTCATCCACCAATCCACCTTCATCCATTCCATCATCATCTCTATCACCCAGGGGGTCCTCCCCTCAACCTGCGTATACGGCCCTTCCTCATGTGTCGATACTCATGACTACACCAGGTCCTAGTGAGTATAACATAAGAAATGCTTCGGTTCTTCTCTACAACATCCAGTCCACACTTGACTTTGGTTGACCTCGTTATGTGCCCTTGACTATTGGGGTAGTGGTTCCTCTTGGTCCTATTGATAATTGCATGAAATTTGTATATAGGGGCCTTGACTCATCCGTAGAACCTCTAGAACTTCCACCACCACAAACCAGATTTTACGGTAACCTTGAAAACATATCCAATCCTAATTTTATCTGGCATTATCTTCATATTTATAACTAGTATGGTTATGGTTTAGGGAGATATTAATAGAGGTGTCACACCCATATCAATATTCCCTCATGCAAACCTACCGATCGATCAGGAATTGGTTACCATCCTCTAAAAATCAGTACCCTCAAGCATGAGTTACAAAATCTAGATCTTGATCCTATCGAACTTCTTTCTGATGAGGAATTTGAGTTTAATCTATCAATAAATAGTTCTTCCCCTTATTCCACAATGTATATTCCATCCATATTCTTTCCACATGAAAGCACGAGGATACAGAAACAAAAAAGGAAAAGCTCCAAGCACGATGCAAAAATGGAACTAAACTTAACGCTAAACCCTACGAATTAAAAATGCATGAAATGGAGAAAAACATGAATTGAAGCCCAAATGAAATAACAGCCCTTCTCTTTTATTGATGTATTTCACATTTTGGTTACAATCCACATCCTCCCCTTTTAGGGGTGAGGAGCGTCAAATTCATCTCTTGGTCACATCCATGAATAACCATCCTTCTTTCGCATGCCCACATGTAAGATGGGCAGACCAAAACGTTTCCACCACTTGTGCCTACAAATGTTGATTCCTTGCTGCTCCTTCGATGTTTTGATCCTACATTCAAAGGAACAAGAAATATTTAGTAGCACCTACGGATGAAACAAAACATGCAATCCCCAAGCCTACGATAAGTGAATGAGAAAAATGAATTAAAATATGACTAAAATGAATCCAAATGCTCTAAAAATTTGACAGGGGCATCAGGACATCACCAAGAGGGCACTACAAAAAGAACAGTCAAGAAATTCCTCACCAATTTGAATTCACTTTGGGGTGGGACGAATTTACCTGCAACAAAATGTTGAAAAGGTATTGTCCCAAATTTCCTACCTAGAGAGCTCCAAAAGACCTGCAAACTTGGGTTTAGCTAATTAGGGGTATTTTGGGAAGACCCAGATGGTTATATTTTCCCAATTTGGCCTCCATTAGTAGGAATTTTATGATGCTACCTGCAAGTTAGTAAAGACAAAAAGTGATAGAACATGATAAGATTTGCTCAAAACATTACGAAATCGAAATTGCAAACTACCTAAGCAACATAAGATGAAATGCAAGACAAAAATGATAAAAATAACAATCTACCATAGAATCCTAATCGTTCCTAAAAGGGACGATTAGACTCGCGGCAGTGCGGGGGCGCCCGGACAGGCCACCCACCGTTGGGACCTGATTTCGGTGCCAATCCACTTGGGATGGGTCCAAAATCCCTTGTAAGGTGTTGTCGGAAAATTGGGGTGGTATTCTATGGCCAAATGTTAGGTTTTTGGCTCAATATTCAACCTTTCAATGATCACCCAATGTCCTCTTCTCTAAAAGAGATCACGGATGTGAAAGGCACAAATCGCACAAGGATGTATGGGGAAATAAAATGACAGCACTTCATTGCTCCAAATTGCTCTTACTCTCTATCTTTTGGGGTGGGAAAACCCACAAATTTATAGACCTGGAGGTCTCTTGGGATGAGCATGCAGAGGCACCACTTGGCATCCATGCCCTTCCAGGGGAGGGAAGATTCCTCCCTGAATAGGGACTCCATGACTGCCCTTGTAACAACCTCTAATGCTCAAAAATGCTTACCTATACTCCCATGCAATGAAGGAAGCGTTAAGTGGCGGATTCGAGCTGTCATTTTCCAAGATTTAACTTTTTTCCCATCAAACCTGCAATTCGCCCCACCTTAGAGCGAATTGTGAATTCGTCCTAGGGTGGAGTGAATCCCAATTAGAATTCATCCCTGGGTGGAACGAATATTGAGCAAAGTGCCTGAAGGTGCCAAAATGGTTTTTGACCTTCCAAAACTACTATGAGAGTGGTTAGGACCACTTTTTAACCTCTGGGGGCTGCCCTTTGGGCTGTGTGTGTCAATGCGATCAGTGTTTGTACTCACATAATTGGATTGGTGTTGTTTTGGTGTCTACAGATGCCCCTTTTTGGGATGCGTTGTGCAAGGCACAGCGTTGAGCAAAAATAGATAACCAAAGCACTAATTATTAGGGTTTCTTAGTAACCTAACAAAATCTTGATGCCCCAAGCATGAAAAGGGCATGCATTCTTGAATCCTTGCTTCTGACGAGTGAAGGAACTCAGTTCAAGTGTTAACATTTTTCGGTGAGGTGTTACTTGAACTTGGACATTGATCAGTCATGAATAGGCAAAGGGCACAACATTTTGTCTGTGGGAACCTTGAGTTCATGATTCATGAATGCCAAGTGATTGATCAGCTTGTGATTATTATTTGTTTACTACCCCAAGTAGGGGCGTGATTTTTCTTTGCCAATGATTCTTCGAATGCATGCCAGTTCCATGATTGGGTGTGTATTTGTTGATTGGTGACTAAGTGTGACTACCTCCTCAAGCGACGAATCGATGAGGGAATGACCGACATGAGAAAAGTGACGAGTCACTTGACCAAATATGACTTAGGTAAGGGTGCCTTCAGAGATTTGTCTTTGAATTGTGTGCAGTTTTATGACATTTAGACCTGTGTTTGGTGGGTGCTAACCCTTTTGGTGACGCTTTTTGGAGCTAAAATTGTCAAAATCCGTCTTCCCATGGAGTGGTCTAGCCATGGTGGCATTCTTAGGGAGTAGGATGGTGAAAATTTGTAACTCCAATGTCTATTTTGGATGCCAAGAAGGTCATGCATGAAGGCGCCTTCGTTTGGCAACTCTATTGCTATTTTTGGGTGGGTTTGGACCCTTTGGGCGACGCCATTTGGGGATGAAATTCTCGAAGATCCGTCCTCCCATGGAGCGGTCCGGATATTGTAGCCTTCTTAGGGAGTAGGATAGTGAGGATTTGTGACCCCGAAATCTATTTTGCATGCTCGAAATGTCAAGTGCAAAAGCACTCTCATTGGACAGGTTTATTGTTGTTTTTGGTGCATTTTTGTGCATTTTTTTTGCTGTTTTTAAAATTTGTGTGCTAAATTCATTCCAGGGTGGGACGAACTCCTGTGTAGTATTCATTCTAGGGTGGAACGAGCACTAAAAAGAGTGCTCGTTCTAGGGAGGAACGATTACAGGCTCAAAAAGATTATTTAAAGGCCAAAACTAGGTTTTGGGCTCATTTGCACTTGTTTTTTTCTGGCGATTTGGAGCTCTGAGGAGGAGGAGGTCAATTCTGCGAAGCGAAGCGCTATCAAAAAATTTTTCCATCATGAGTGCACGAACTGGATTGAGCGGCTGATCCGAAGCAAGACTAGTAATTGAACTCCCTCTTTATTATTTTCTTGTATTATAGTTTTTTTTTGTTCGAATTTATCAATTTGAGAGTATAAAACCCTAGGTTGACAAATTAAATTTTGTTATTTCTGATTTTTTTGTTTGTGTTTGTATTAATTTATCAATTTCGAGAGTATAAAACCCTAGGTTGACAAATTAAATTTTGTTTTGCATTTATGTTGTTTGTCTATTTGTATCTGTACACTATTTTTCATGATTCTAATGTGCTTATTTTGTTGTTTTTTGTAGGTTGTGAAGAGCCGGTATCGCATGCCGACTATTTTTGTTGAAGCATAGGAGGCACTAGCTGTGGCTGATTGGGAATGGCTTGATGCCCTGGGGCTCAAGCAGATGACTCAGCTGGAGCCAACGATTGGGGATCAGGCCTACCTAATGGACCTGATCAACTTGTGGGATCCTTAGACTAATACTTTCCATCTCCCAACAGGGGAGATGACGATCACTTTGGAGGATGTCTATCGGATTCTTAGGATTCCAATAGACGGACTTCCAATTAGGACAATGTCATGGGATCAGTGGACAGCGATGCTGACACATTACTTCTGGCACGGGGAGGAGTTGGGGGTGGATGGTCTAGTGGAGAGGGTAGAGATTGACTGCCATATGGGCGGGATTTTGGTTCGATGGTGGTTTGAGAGGGGGTGTTGGGAGTGAGGCACGCATTGCTTATGGGCCTCATTTCCAACATGTTGCTACCTGACTCGTCAGGTGCGAGGTTCTCATGGAACCTACTGGATGTGGTCTATCGACTAGTGGAGTGTTTGACATAGGAGCCTTTGGTCATGAGATGGGGATAGACACTACTGGCATAGCTTTAAGGGGAGATATATGAGGTTCGCTACCATAAGTGGAAGGGGATTAGCTGTAGCTATCTACTGTAGAGCTGGGGTTGGTAGCACATAGCGATGGAGAGACCTGGGAGGTTACCGTGGATGATGCAGGTGGAGATGGTAGATAAGGATATAGGTTATGCAACTCTGTGGCGGTAGTATGAGGAGTAGGGATAGAGTTAGCAGTGGGCAGGTTCTGTAGGGCACTATGTCAATGCCTTTGCTCAGCTTGCTCTGGGGGAGGTGTTCTAGCACCCCTATCGGGACTGTCCAGCCTGGTCGAAGGCTGGAGAGTGGCTCCAGCCCGTGTGTAGGGAGTGGTGGTTGATTGGGTGGCATGGGACCGAGTAGGATTTCTTCCTATATAGCCGGGTGACACAATAGTTTGGGGTGCACCAGGGGTTGCCTGGTGAGCCTGTGGTCTATCGGCATCGAGGGGACAAGAGGACTCTAGATCGATCGGTCATCGCACCATTAGGCAAGGATTCAGATGCGGTGATCGACATCCTAGACATGGATGACGTCAGGACTACTGCAGAGTATGATCAATGGTGGACTCTATGACGATGGTGGGGAGAGGGGCCACTGGGAGGTGTAGAGCCAGTAGCAGTGGGAGAGGAGGGTGTCGAGGCACCAGGAGATGATTAGGGAGCTCCACTCGAGGAGGTGGACATGGTGGAGGTAGATGATGTGGATGTGGATCTTGGGGTTCTGGATCAACCAGAGATGTAGGACGTCACGGAGTAGTGGGAGCCTGAGCAGGCTGCTATTCTAGAGATGTCCATGCCTTAGGGAGATTCATAGGACATGGAGTCAGGGGTGCACACTGAGAATGCATGATTGGCGAAGCTTCTACGGAGGTGATATGAGGAGTTGGGGGAGGCTCTACAAGAGAGGGATCTCTTGCAGGCTCAGTTTGCAGAGAGGGAGAACGCATGGGCTGCGCACCACCAGTAGGAGGGGGATATCGATGCTGCATGGGAGAGGGATCTCCTACGGGTGTAGCTGGCATAGCGCGACGATGTAGTCATGATGTACCATCGATGGGAGGTGGAGTGGTGTCGACATCGAATGGATTTGGAGGGAGAGATCATCCACCTCGAGGGGCGGGGACCTGAGCCCTCGGGCGGTGGGTCGTCGCACCAAACGAGGGGCAATGATATTGAGCATTCAGCATCATCTCATCGTAGGCAACTAGATGAGGGATGGGGTAGTAGGCATGATGTGGGGGCTAGCAACAGCCACCCTGAGGGGTCCCATAGGACCCACACCATGGGGGGTAGTTCCCATCACACCGATCCTGAGTGATCATGGTGGTCGACACCTTAGGCTTGGGGGTTTTGAGATTTTGGATTTGGTTGCGGGGTCACATGATCGGTTCTTTGTAGCCTACGAGCATTTTTGATGATATATATATACAGACTTTATTTTGTTTATGTGCATGTGATGATTTGATTTTATGCATGATGATTGATGAATATGGATGTATGCATGTTAAGTTATAGTCATGAATGCATATGTGTTGATGAATGCAAATTTTTCTAATTTATATGATATGCAAATGGAATGGATGAATTGAATTTGTGATGTTTGGTAGTCACACCATAGACTGTGTAGAACTTTATGGCTTTTTTTCCTAGGCGATGGCTGCGGTAAATAGCTTTTTATGTATACATGTTTTTTTGGTATTTTCTAATGGCAATGCAAGGATGAAAGATAACAAGTTGGTTGAGAATGTAGTTAAGGTTTTCTGGGACTCAGATGTTTTAACTAACTAGCCACGACTATACTTTATCTCACAATACTTTTGACCAAGGTATGAATCGAACTTGTTTTGGACCAAGTTATTTCACATCCCTGTGTGTGCAATTGATTTCATTTATGTGGTGTTGGTCAGGATATCGCTAGTGCTAAATAGGCTGTCAACCAAACCTGTACTAAGGATCACCTGATTAGCTCCACTAACTCCTTTGTTGTATTTAGTCAGATTAATCTACGATGCTATCATAGGATACCATAAGCTAGCTCATCCACATGCAAACATTGATCTACACACAAGTTAATGTGACAGATAGGCTACCACCAGTGACCGATAGGCTATCAACCAAACCGGTACTGAGGTTTGCCTCATGACCCGTCTGGATGCTGAGAGTTCCAGGGATTCAAGTTTGACTCCCTTCTTTTCTTCAATTGTATTGGGGTACTTGCTCTTTTGTAGTGATAAAAATCATTGTTTATTTTTGTATTATATTTTTCTTTTGAGCAAGGGATTTGAATATGGAGTTATGAGAATCACTATTTTATGTGCTTTTCTTTATGTATGCACTTTGGTTGTGATGTCAAAATTTGGATTTTTGACGTTTGCAAATTGTTGATGTTTTGCAACTTTTGAGAGCTTGGGATTCTTGGGGAATTGGGTAGGGAGGATGCTTGTCCTTTTGCCAACTCTCAGCATTCTTTGGGTCATTCACACAGGGGGATGAGCAAGATAACCGTTTCACTTATGGTGACCTAGATTGCTTTGCAGGTTTCATCTTTTGTTCACACAACTTGGGAATGTTTTATGTGTTAATTTGTGTTGGGATGCTATGTAACAAGGTGTAAGCCAAGTAAAACTCTACCTTCATAAAATTTGTCTAACTTGGTACAGTACGTGGCTAGAAATTTCATGACGACTGAATGGTAGAAACCCTTGATACATTAGAAGACCACTGACTAGTATGGGAGAATAACGTGAATGGCGGTTATAGGCGATGAGCTATTGATAAAGCGAAAAAATGTAGAAGATGATGGTTTTGCCAAGTAATGATAGTCTATGGCACTTTGACCTTTATGACCACAAATATGCAATGTGTGGGTGTGATGCGTAATGTATCTATATGTTTTTGTGTTTTTGATGGGTTGATTTGTGTGAATATGATGATGATATACAAAATAGAGCTCTTTATTTTTGTGATGATTTTGAGCATGCATGGAAATGAGATGCAAATTTTGTTATTTTTTATGATTTTATTGTTTTTGACCAAGCGATTGCGGGAATCCTTGGAGCATTTTGGGGTTGACCAAACGATTAGGGAAATCCTTGGAGCATTTTGGGGATTAACCAAGCGATTACATAAATCCTTGGAGCTTTTTGGGGATTGACCAAGCGATTGGGGAAATCCTTGGAGCATTTTGGGGTTGACCAAGCAATTAGGGAAATCCTTGGAGCATTTTGGGGATTGACCAAGTGATTGGTGAAATCCTTGGAGCATTTTGGGGATTGACCAAGTGATTGGGGAAATCCTTGGAGCATTTTGGGGATTGACCAAGCGATTGGGGAAATCCTTGGAGAATTTTGGGGATTGACCAAGCGATTGGGGAAATCCTTGGAGCATTTTGTTTGGTCTATGGCTCTTCTAAACATGGAATGGCCGTAATGGACTGATGTTCAAGGGTTCTAGTTCCTTGATTCCATCGAGAGAGGCTAGCCGGTATGTTCCAGGTCCTATTTTACTATCAATTACATAGGGACCTAACCATTTTTCCATGAATTTGTCCCTGATATGGGACGACAAACTAGAGTTCTATTGGTTTTCTTTCAAGACCAAGTCACCGACCTGAAAGTCCCTCAAGTGAACTTTCATGTTGTATGCTTTCTTAAGTCGCTCTTGATAGATACGTAAATGCTCGAGAGCATTAACACGTCATTCATCAAGCAATGTAAGCTGGTCTAACCGGGCCTTCCGTGCAGTATCATCATCGATGAACTCTTGCATTGATATGCGTAGGGAAGGAATTTCCAACTTGAGAGGCATGATAGCCTCGGAGCCATACACAAGTGAAAACAGAGTTGCCCCAGTGGGTGTTTGAATGCTAGTGTGATAGGCCCACAGGGCAAGTGGGATTTGAATGTTCCAATCCTTATGATTATCTGTGACTATCTTTTTGAGGATGGTGACTAGCATTTTTTTTTACGCCTCTACTTGCCCATTTGCCTGCCAATAATAGGGGGTCAAAAAACTATGCTAAATTTTGTACTTTGTGGTCAAATCATGCACATATTTGTTCTTGAATGATGTCCCATTATCTAAGATTACCTTGGATGGAATACCAAAATGACATATGATGTTATGCAAAATGAACTCCACAATGCGGGGTCCAGTCATAGAGGTAAGAAGAACCGCTTCCACCCACTTGGTGAAGTACTCTGTGGTCATGATGATAAACGTGTGATGACCTGACAATGTAGGGGAGATCTTTCTGATTAGATCTAGGCCCCACTGTGAAAAATTCCAAGCCGATTGGATCGGCTGCAAGGCCTGGGAAGGTACGTGTGTCAAATTAGCATGGTATTGACACTTCATGCACTTCCTGACATATGCGCAACAATCTCACTCTAAATATGGCCAATAATAGCCCATGTGAAGAATGCACTTTGTGATGGCCATATCGCTGAAGTTGCCATCGCATGTACCATCATGTGCTTGGGCGATCGCCCAAGTGGACTCTTGCTAGTCTAAGCACCAAAGTAGGATCCCTTCATAGCTGTGATGATACAAAATGTCTCCTAACAAGACATGCTTTGCCGCTTTCTACTTGAATGCATGTTTTGCGGCATGCATCAATCCAAGCGGGAGGTTACCTAACTTGAGGTAGTCCCTGATGGGTGAATACCAATCCTGATGATCAGAAGCCTTGATGGTATGAACAGTCAGTACCTCTTGAAGTTCATCTTTAGAAAAAGTTGAATGGGAGATAACTTGCAAGAATAGCATTATATTGCTATTAAGGGGAGTAGGGGAGAACAAGGACCCCTAGTTGGTGTGGTTTCGATGATCACAGATTCAAGAGAACCTATCTGTGGATGGTTCAATCTAGATCAAGTGGATTCCTGGAGTTAAATCAGAGCTTGCTCGCTCCATCGTTGATTGTGATAGTGTTTTGACTTGAATGGTGGTCATATCACTAGAAATGTCTTACGAGATTAGTGACCCCAAAGAGGCCATAGTGTCCACAAAATGATTCAATGACCGAGGGAGTGCCTCGATGTTGTACCATTCAAGGTTTGCCAAGAATTTATCCATAAGGGCTTTGTAGGCCTGCAGAACTAGGCATTTGCATTGGACTACCCCTTTTACTTGGTTGAAAATTAACAACGAATCACCAAAGATATTCAATCATTTAATGTTCATGGTGATTGTTGTCTGAAGACCTATGAGCAAGGCTTCATACTCTGCATTTTTGTTGGTGCATGGGAAATTTAATTTAAATGATAGGGGCATAGGAGCACCCTGCGGTGTGAAGAATACTATTCTCATGCCACCACCTTGCTCACATTTAGAACCATCAAATAATAGGGTTATGTCGGCCTATGACTCAGACTTGTCAGAATCTGATGATTCTGAGACATGGAAGACCCCGTCATTGGGTAGTTCTATAGTCAGAGGCTAGTCTTCTTTGAGAGGAGCCTCTACTAGTTGATCGGCTATGACTTGACCTTTTATGGATTTCTGTCCAATAAACTCTATGTCAAACTTTTTCAACAACATGATCCATTTCTTTGTGCGACTACTATGATAAGTACGACTCATCATGTATCGCAATGGATTCTCCTTAGACACAAAATACATCTTGTTGCTCAACATGTAATGGTACATATTTTTGGTAGCAAACACCACTGCCAAGAAGAGTTTCTCAACGTATACATAGTTAAGTTCATATCTAACCAGGGTGCGGCTAAGATAGTAAGTAGCCTATTCCCTATGAAGTTCATTTTTTTGGGCTAACATGGCTCCCAGTGCCACCTCAGTAGCTAAGATGTATAAGTAGAATGGCACTCCTGGTCTAGGTGGTGCCAATACTAGCAACAAAGCCAAGTATTGTTTAATTTCATCGAAGGCTGACTGGCACTCGTCATCCCAGTGAAATGCTACCCCCTTGTGCAATAACTTGTTTATTGGTCGACACTTGTCAGATAGTTGTGCTATGAAGTGCTTAATTGATGCGACCTTTCCCTGTAGGCTTCTGAGCTGCTTGATGGTAGTTGTGGGATGCATTTCAAGGATTGCCTTAACTTTGTTTGGGTCCACCTCGATGCCCTATTTTGAGACTATGAAACCCAAGAGTTTTCTAGATGTGACAACAAAAATGCACTTCTTGGGATTTAGTCTGACTCTATGGTCCATGAGGCAATCGAGGATCTTGCTTAAGTCACCAAGATGATCTAGGCACAAAAGAGATTTTGCCAACAAATCATCCATGTAATCTTCCAAATTCTTGTGCCTGTAATCATGGAAGATGTATGTCATGGCACGTTGGTAGGTGGCGCCAGCATTTTTAAGGCCAAAAGGCATGACCTTATAACAAAATGTCCCCCAAGGCATTGTGAACACCATTTTTAGCTGGTCTTCGGGGCTGATACAAATTTTATTATATCTCGAGAAACCATCCATGAGGGAAAGAATTTCGTGACCCATTGTAGTGTCTACCAAGGCATCGATGCTTGGTAAGGGGAAATCATCCTTAGGACTCGCTTTGTTTAGATCTTGAAAATCAGTGCATATGTGAATCCTCCTGTCAAACTTTTTGATGGGCACCATGTTGGATAGCCATGGTGGGTAATCCACGTAGATGAAAAACTGTGCATCCAACAACTTTTGTAATTCGTCTTTGACCATTAAGGCCATTGTTGGGTGCATCTTGCATAGTTTCTGCTTAACTAGCTTGACTGTCGGATCAAGTGTTAGATTATGCATGACTAGTTGTGGATCTAGTCCCGACATGTCTTTGTATGACCATGCAAAAACCTCCTTCTTCTCTTTGAGAAGGGCAATGTAGTTGGCTTGCTCTTCAAGGGATAAACTTACCCCCAACTTGATGATCTATGGATTCATTAGATCTGAGCTAATGTCTACGTCAGTCATATCCTCGATCGACATGTGGGATCTGTCTTCCAACTGATGTGGAGTTGGGATCAAGTGGATATCATTTGTTGAGTTTAGATCATCGTTAGGAACCTCGGGTCCCTCTTTAGCATGGCATATATCCTGAGTTGGACCAAGGGTAAAATGGAGCATTTCATCGAAAGGCCAGTACTCTGATGGGGATGGAGGGGAATCGACGTGATCCCATTCTATGGCATCTATGTCTAGATACAATGACTATGCCAGATCGGCCGAATTATGGATGGGGGTGGTTAATTCAATGGAGATCATGTTGATGAAATGATTTTGGTCTCCATTATCGTGAGTGTGATGACTCAGACATTCTAGATGTTCTTTATGCTCTGGATCTGGCTCTAGAGGTATGGGCATGAATGGATCGGCCCTATGTGTGGATAGGAGGATAGGGTTTACCCTCAGCACTGATATCACTCTAGGGTCTCGGGGTGGAAGGTGCTCTCTGTATACCTGAAGTGGCAGATCCAACACTTGGTCCCATCTCGCTTGGTCTACGTACCACTCATGCCTTGGTACTATGTTTAGTTGTTCAAATATGTCATTAATCTCCAAGGGGTGCCGATGTTGCATCTATCGCATGTGATTAAGATATATCATTTCTATTTCATCGTCGTAATCACTATTAGAGATCCAAAAGCCCTCATTGGCTCTGACAACTATTTTAGGTATGAAAGGCTCGTCCTGCTTGAGCAAGTTAATGTGGTCCCACCTAGGTTGTTCTGATCTCTACGGGGGGACTTTATTTCCTTGGAGTGGTTCTTGCTCGATGGGAGCATCCAAGAGGAACATTGTCAAGAGGATTTCTTGATAATCATCCATGGGGATCACCTGTGAGTGATCACTATCTGATTCAAAGGGGTCATACGATGTTGGTTCATACTCTGAATCGTCCTTCGAGGACCCTTCTTAACATTGTCTAGACCCTCCTTGAAAATGAGCTCTCAAGCTTTCTCCTCTCTCGAGCGAAGGGAAGGTATTACTAGAGCCAACAAGGTTGATTGTCGTTAATGGGAGGTAATCCCTCAATGTATATGTGGTGTTAGGGTTGGCATATGGATCTGATGCCAATCCCCCCTTGTTGCCTATCCCTAGGCATTGCATGTTCTCCACCAAGATGTCCAAGGGTAGGGGGTGGTCGAACCCTACTACTGACTTGGCATATGGCATTAGGTATCTTGGTTGGCAAAGAACATGTATCCCTTGCTCATATCGGCCTAACCCATATCCGTGCCAATTGCATTAGCCGAGGTATCTTAGAGCAAAGTCTGGGTTAGACAAATAGTTGACTTTTTCAGAAAAAGGCTCTTCGTCTTCGTCCTCTTGCATGCATGGTGTAACGCCATGATCAAGTCCCCCATACACAAAGTTTTTCTGGTTCGGTAGGTAGCCTAGGGGAACAATAGTGCCAATGGGGAGTCGAGGTCTCCCCATGTCCTACATGGATTCTAGTGTGGGTGTTGCTACAATATTCCACACCAAATACTCCCCCAGGCCTATATTGGACATTTCAACAATGATCGTTGGTGGTTTAGGGGGAGGGAATGGAAGTTATCCTTGAGTCCACTCCATGTCGGGTGGACTAGGAGCCTCGAATTCCATCCGTCTAGGCATCTCCTTAGTAGAGATAGTTGATACTAATGGTAGTGTCTCTTCCAAAGGTTTTGCCTCTTCCAGGGGTTCCTTCCCTTTGTCCTTTTGTTTGGCCCCCAAATATGGTGTCGTTGGTGGAGGACTAGACGATGAAGATGAACCTGGATAGGATTTTGAAGAACTTGTTAACGGGGATGCCTACGAAATCGGACCCTATTTGGATGGATTTAACTAGAAATCCAAATGTGTTGATGGCAGGGTCGATTGTGGCATTAGTTGTACTGCATTACAATACTTGAATGGTTCGAAGTCCATCGGGACTACACGCACCTCCCCTTCAAATGTATACTTTAAACATTGGTGATCTATCAAAGGGACACACTTCATGTCCCTAATCCATGGCCGACCCAGCAAGATTTTGTAGGCCATATCACCCTCCAATACGTGGCACAATGTGGGTATGGTCTTTTGTCCCACTTGGATTGGTAGGACTATTGTGCCAACTATTGAGCAGATTGCTTCATTGAATGCTCATAGAGTGTAGGTGGAAGTGATGTGAGATGTGGGCAACTTCAGATGTTTGAGAGCCGCAGTTGTGATGATGTTGTTGGACGAGCCAGTGTCTATCAACACCCTCTTGTATGGGATCCCATTGACCCGTGCGATAATGTGCAGGGGTGGATCTGCCATGTCATTAGTCACTGATCTCAATTCATCTTCCTGAAATGTGATTACTGGCTTAGTGCATCATTTTACATGCCCCACGAAGTTGTTGAAATAATTTGTCTCATGGGGCTGTAACTCGATGGATTTCAAAATCTCCATTAGAACTTCTCGATGGGGCGTTGATTGTTGTATAAGATCATATATGGAGAGCCTAGCCAAGGTGGTCCTCAAACTCTGAGTTAGTTTGGTCCGAAGTGTGGCCATCGGCTTAGGCAGAGGAGGTTGTGCAAGGTGTTGTTGTGGTTGCAAAGTTGTTGGCACCTCTCCTGTCGCTACCACAGGAGCATTCATGCTTAGATACCTCCTGTTTCGAGTCACTATACTAATCATCCCTACATATCCCTACATGGGGCAGTTCTGTGTGACCTCGTTAACTTGTAGGGTCTTTGCCTACGAAGCATGAGCAGGCAAGGGGTCTTTGAAGACCTCCATTTTTTGATTGCTTGGTGCGATGGGATTATCCACCGCTAGAGTCTTGTTATCAATTAGGTCCTGCACCAAGCCCTTAAATTTCCAATAGGCATTTAGGTCATGCCCCTATCGCCTATGGAACCTATAGTACAAGTTCTCTCTATACCCCTTAGGTTTGGGCATGTTGGGGTCTATGGTCTAAACCTCTGGCAGGTTGATCAAATTTGCCACTAACAAGTGGTTCAACAAAGAGTCCCTAGACTCTATGTAGGGTGTGAATTATTGCCTAGGGTGACGCTGCTAACTCTATTCTTGCCTCTAATTTTCTCTATCATAGTTTTTAGGAGGAACTACTTGATAGTTAGCCTTTTGAGGTTGTGTTTCTTGTGTAGGCTTAAGGAAATTTATAGCAACTTGGTTAATCGTAGCGGGTTTTTGTTGCGTAGGCCCAACTTTAGTGTTTTTAGTCCACTCTTTTTTCTTAGGTTTGGCTATCTCACCATCCTGTATTTTTATCTCTTCAATGATCCTACTTGTGCCAGAGCTTCTTCTAAGGTGGCATATTGTTGCAGCTGTAATAGCATAGAGATCGATCTCAAACAACTCTTGGATAACATCTGAGTGAGGTCGGACATAGGAGGGAGGTAGTGTAGCTTTGAAAGCAATGTCCTCCACCAATTCCCATAGGCTGCCATCGTCTCCTCCTCATAATACCTGAGGCTGGCTAAGTCACTCAATGACACCTTCTTCTTGGTATTGAAGGCGAAGCATTCGAGGAATGCATCTACTAACCGATCTAAGTTATTAATGTTGTGCTTTGTTAACTAAGTAAACCAATTCGAGGCAGGGCCTGCGAATGTGGTTATAAATGTTCTCAATAACAAAGCATCATTGTCCTAAATGTCAAAGCATTGGTTTAGGAATCTCATCACATGCTCTTGAGCATCTTCCCCACCTCTAAAGGTTGCCAATTGAGGTAGCTTAAAGTGTTCAGGGTAACGAGGTGCTGGCACTGACGGATGCATAGGATGACTACAGAGCTGGCATAAAGTGGGCTTTTGGGACCCAAAATTTTTGGTCTCCATAGACTCCAAACGCTCTAGCAGTGCTTTATATGCATCTGATGATTTAATTTCTTCCTCTTTGGTTTGCTTCTGTTGTGGGTTGTGGGAGACTTGAGGCCTCTGAAGGGGTGGTCGGATGGCAACTCCTCCGCCTAGGTAGGGCATTTCAGCCCGATATTCTTCTTGCTCATACTCCTCATAAGCTTTCTGAGGAGTCTCTAGACGAGACCTATGACCCTGGGTGGGTCCCCACGGAGGGTACCCATCGTTGTTCTAGGGAGTGGCCTCCTACTCAGGTCTAGGAGGTCTCGAAGGCAGCACTTGGTAAGGTCATGGAGACCTATCTCACACCAAGGGATTATGCCTCTCATATGGTTCTGCTCTTTGGGTGCGAGGGGTTGGGACCCTCTCAGGCACTGGGTTATGTAGTAGGTCATCTGTTTGGTGCCGAATGTGCTCTTTCCTAAGGTGATATAAATGCTTTAGCTACTACTAGTCTTTCTCAAGTCGCATGATCTATGCTTGGCAAGTGGCCTGTCTGGCGACTGCCAGGTCAATTTGCTCTGCCATCTTGAGCCTAGGAGGTTTGGATGCCTCTCCTATGCACTTACCCCGGTCTTGATGATCCGAGATCTCAATAGGTCGCTTCCCTCTATCGAGGTTGGTGGCATTCACCCGAGGCTCCAGCCTCAGTGGGTGATCATGGTATCTAGCTGGTGCAGAAGTGCATGGCCCCCACACTGTATATTGCTCTTGAAGAACGTAATCATCTTCCTCGGGCTCCATTTCATATGTGTGAAAGGGGTGGGTAGAGTTAGCTTGCCCTGCTTGAAGGGCTTTGCACTCTAGATTTTGTCTATTAGTTCTAACAGTGATGGGGGGCAAAGGGGGGATGCCATCATCATGTGGCCTCTCCTCATGGAAATTATGCCACTCTAGAGCTTCATCGCACGATGGCCACTCATATCGAGCTTCTAAGGGAGCCTTTTTATCTATGTTGAGCACCACGTGTAAGGACTCCTCTTGAAAGGGGCTATGATGAATGGGTGTGTCCCTCAAAGGGGTGTCCCTATAGTTCCATCTTGACATGGAATGATGCGGACTCTCTTGCGGGTCAGGCCACCAAGGTGGTATGACTAAGTCCTTAGGGCTATAGCAAAGGCGACTTGTGCCCCCTTGTACACTTCCCATAGTTTCTGCCCTTGATTGGGCTTGGCTACGTGTGTACACCATGGTGGTGCTTTCCTACAAGCTATGTAGATTTCTATCTCTTTTTTTTTTATGCTACACTAAACAGAAAAGATCATACACACACACAAGCAGTGATTATCTTGTTTAAAGATTGAAAGTGTGTCCTAGACCTGGTTTAGTGTGTTTTTTATTTTTTTTTGTTTTTTTTTTGTTTTGAAGGTTTTAAAGAACATTTAAATGCAAAATGATGGCTCTTATGACTCCCAAAAATGGTCACCCCTTCGATATACCATTGCTAGGCCGATATACCAACCTCTCTATATACTCGCCCTTATGTGAGGGAAACTATAGGTACATGAGAGCAGATGGTACGTGGAACGTAGGTGGTACGAAAGGGAAATCACCTTGTTTATGACACCTACCATAGAAGACTTATCCTCGTGTGCTAGGAATCACCCCAGCTACACTCGATCAACTTTCATCAAGATTTACGTCTAGCAATAGTCACGATCAGGGTAATGCATGCAAAATTCAAGCCAAGGTGGTGATGAAATCCACCGTTGGTCTTGATCAAGGGCTGGGGTTTTACGACCAGTGCCTTGGTTTTTAAGTTGCCACATGGTGTGTGGGGTTCTTTTTATTTTGCAAAATGGAAGCAAGCAAGCGGTAAGGGAAAACTACTTTCTCTAAGCAAGCAAGTACCCTAAAACAGAAAAACTAAAGACAGAAATAGACAAGAAAAGTTTAGAATCCTTACCTCTACTCTGCCCAAATCTGTCGATTCTAGTTTTTTGCTTGAATACTACACAAATAAAAATTCATCCCAAGGGGGAACGAATTACAAGACTGTATTCATCATAGGGTGGGGTGAATTCCCATTCGTCCCTGGGTAAGACGAATTACAGCTCTGTATCCGCATCCTGATGGAACGAACAACAGTCAGCGTGTGAAACTCGGCACCTGCAAGCAAAAAAACAAACAAGTTTGGATCAGATATCTAATCTTAGAAATAGAGTACAAGGTCCCATCGTGATCACCACTGAAAGCATGAGGATACAAAAACAAAAAAGAAAAAGCTCCAAGCACGATGCAAAAATGAAACTAAACTTCAATCTAAACCCTACAAATTAAAAATGCATGAAATGGAGAAAAAAATGAATTGAAGCCCAAATGAAATAATAGCCCTTCTCTTTTATTGATGTATTTCACATTTCGGTTGTAATCCACATCCTCACCTTTTAGGGGCGAGGAGCGTCAAATTCATCTCTTGGTCACATCCATGGATAACCATCCTTCTTCCGCGTGCCCACATGTAAGATGGGTGGACCAAAATGTCACCACTACTTGTGCCTACGAATGTTGATTCCTTGCTGATCCTCCAATGTTCCGATCCTATGTTCAAAGGAACAAGAAATAGTTAGTAGCACCTACGAATGAAACAAAACATGCAATCCCCAAGCCTACGATAAGTGAATGAGAAAAATGAATTAAACTATAACTAAAATGAATCCAAATGCTTTGAAAAATTGATAGGGGCATCAGGACATCACCAGGAGGGCACTGTAAAAAGAACAGTCGAGAAATTCCTCATCGATTTGAATTCACTCCGAGGCGGGACGAATTTACCTGCAACAAAATGCCGAAAAGGTACTATCCCAAATGTCCTTCCTAGAGAGCTCCAAAAGACCTGTAAACTTGGTGATATTCTCACAATGACACTGATATGGGGGGTGAATCAGTGTAGCTATTTAAATTCAAATCTACCACTCTTAAAGCTGAAGCAAAGAGAACTTAAAAATAGATAAAGCAATTATCACAAGAGAGCACACCACAACACACAATGTAACGAGGTTCACCAATTTGGCTACTCCTCAAGAATGATCGCTTGGACTACGGTCCAAATCCGAGTCTTTGCAAAACACCAATTTTACAATCTGTTTACCAAGCACCCACTGGAAGGAGCACCAACCCCTGATTTATCTGCACCAACAGAAAGGAGCACCAACCCCTATCCAAGCACCAACTTGGATCACAGTTTTGAAAGCTATATCAATGACATACAAATGCCTTCACTTTTACAAGACCCTGACTGGTCTCCAATTTATCAAAACTCAGTAAACCCTTACTGCTCTGCTTGTCTCTCTCTTACAACACTCTTCTAACCCTCTTTCGATAGCACTTTCACACATTCGGTGGCAACCTTATTCTTCACGCAGACCTCCTTTTATAACAAACCTTTTGCTTTGTAACTCCAGTTACAATGCCTTCTTTCATTCCTCATACGCCACTTGTCAATTGTAACTGTTTCTTTAATATTCTCTTCTGCCACTTGTTAACTGTAACTCCTTCTTTATGTGACTCCTTTTGTATATATAGAATGGGCATTTCGTTAAACACGTTACATGCAACATATACCTCTACCATGACTGTTCGTCTTCTTGGTCATGACTGTTCGTATTCTTTTCTGTGCATGCATGCATTTTTTGATTCTATTTATGCGACTGTTCGATTTCTCCTTCTTCGACAGTTCTTAAAATAGCTTGCATGATTTCTATCTGTAACTGCACCTGTAACTGTCGCACTGACTCCAGTTAACTCTTCTTATTTTGGCTGCATGCTTTTCTTCTACAATTGCCCCTTTAACTGTTGTTCTGCTTCAGTTAACTATCTGTAATCGTGTTGTTGCGACCTATCGCGAAATCGTGACACTTCTGTCTCTTTGTGCTCTTCTCGCCTTTTACCCATGAAAACATGACATGTCACGATATCGCGACATTTTTTGCCTCCTTGTTCACTTCTTGGCTTGCACCTACGAAAACATGACATGTCGCGATATCGTGACATTTTTTGCCTCCTTGCACTTCCCTGCCTTTCACCTGCGAAACGAACATGTCGCGAAATCGTGACACTTTCACTGCCTTATGCCTTTTCTATCTTTGGACCACAAAAATGGAACATGTCACGAAATCATGACACTTTCACTGCCTTGTGCCTTTTCTATCTTTTGCCCACAAAAATAGAACATGTCACAAAATCGTGACACTTTCGTTGCCTTGTGCCTTTTTTGTCTTTGGCCCGCAAAAATAGAACATGTCACGAAATCATGACGCTTTCGCCTTTGAGCTCTTCCTCCTTGAATTTGTCATGAAATCATGACGCTTCTGCTTCCATGCTCCTTCATTTTGCTTCTATCATGAAATCGTGACACTTCATCCTTCTCCTCTTTCTCTTCGCTTTGGACCGCGAAAATGAAGCATGTCGCAAAATCGTGACACCTTTTTCTATCGGACTCTCTCTCCTGCATTATGTCGCAAAATCATGACACTTTTCCTCCTTAGCACTTTTCTTCTCATCGGATCATGAAAACCCGACATGTCATGAAATCGTGACACTTTTTCTCCTTAGCGCTTCCTCTTGCAAATTGTCATGAAATCGTGACACTTTTCCTTGCAAGCTCTTTCTCTCAAACATGTCACGAAATCGTGACACATTTCTTTGCTTGCGCCTTCTCTCCAAACATGTCACGAAATCATGACAGTTTTCTTTTCCTGCACCTTCTCTCCAAACATGTCACGAAATCGTGATAGTTTTCTTTTCCTGTGCCTTCTCTCCAAACATGTCACGAAATCATGATAGTTTTCTTTGCTTACGCCTTCTCTCCAAACATGTCACGAAATCATGACAGTTTTCCTTGCATGCGCTTCTTCTTCAAACATGTCACGAAATCATGACAGTTTTCTTACTTGCCTTCTTTGCTTCCAACATGTCATAAAATCATGACAGTTTATCTTGCGCTTTCTCTTTCGTCCAACATGTCGCGAAATCATGATAGTTTTACCAGCATTTTCTCTCTCCTTCGATATGTCACGAAATCATGACAACTTTTCCAGCTTTTTCTCTCTCCTCCGATATGTCACAAAATCGTGACAGCTTTTCAACATTTTCTCTCTCCTTCGATATGTCACGAAATCACGACAGAAAACATGTCGCGATATCGCAACAATTTTCTTACTTGTCTTTTTCTTTGATTCTTTGAATCTGGGCCACTTTTGTCTTCTTGGAAATTTACTGTACATGCTCTGACTGACCTCTGAACTCCTGTCCACTGCATCAACTGATCTATCTATCTGTGTTGACAACAATGACAATATTGTTTCTGCACCTTGCTCAACAATCTCCCCCTTTGGAATTGTTGGCAACACATGTGCAATTTCCTGTAATTCTTCTCCCCCTTTGACAATAATACCAAAGGGCTGCTGCAGACTCCCCTTGAGTCTATGCACAACATTCTCAGACACACATTGTTATAGTTAGCAAAAATCATGAATATGAGCAAAACTATAAACATAGGCATAAATGCTCCCCCTGAGAATGTGATCCCAATTGATAGTCAGTTCTTGGGAAACGTGACCACTCCCAACTTACTTCGAAGGTACTCAAAAACTTCCTTGGGTAATGGTTTTGTGAATATATCTGCTACTTGCTCTGTAGTTGGAACAAAATCCAATTTGACCTCACCTTCTTGCAACTTTATCCTTCAAGAAGTGATACCGGATTGCAATATGTTTGGTTCGAGAATGCATAACCGGATTCTTTGATATGTTAATAGCACTAGTGTTATCACATTTAACTGAAATTGGCTCTTTGAAGTGAATACCAAGATCTTTCCAGGGTTTGTCTCATCCATAATATCTGTGTACAGCATGTTGTTGCTGCAATGTATTCTGCCTCTGCTGTGGATAGAGAGACTGATTCTTGTTTCTTGTTGTGCCATGCTACCAACCTGTCTCCAAGATAAAATGCTCCTCCACTGGTACTCTTTCTCGTCATCAATACATCCTGCCCAATCTGCATCAGAATATGCAATAAGAGTGAAGTCCTTACCTTTTGGGTACCACAACCCATACTCCATAGTACCCTTGAGGTACCTAAAAATCCTCTTCACAGCTTTCACATGAGTCTCTTTGGGACTAGCCTAAAATCTTGCTACCATGCATACTGCTTGTAAGATATCTAGTCCAGTAGTCATCAAATACAGAGAGCTTCCAATCATAGACCTGTACATGGTTTGATCTACATCCGGAGATTTTTCATCCTTGCTCAACTTGCAACTTGTTGTCATGGGAGTGCTAACAGGTTTACTATCCTCCATTGTGAACTTTTTCAACATTTCTTTCACATATTTAACTTGAGAGATAAAAATGCCCTTTTCACTTTGATTGACTTGCAGTCCGAGGAAATAAGAAAGTTCACCAATCATAGACATCTCAAATTCTTTCTTCATTTTATTTGCTATGTCTCTACAAGACTTATCATGACTGCTGCCAAAAATGATATCATCTACATAAACAACAAGGACAATAAGATGGCCATTCTCTATTTTGACATACAGATTGTTGTCCACCAAACCTTTCTTGAACCCCTGTTGAATAAGATAGTTATCCAGCCTTGCATACCATGCTCTGGGTGCCTGTTTCAAACCATACAAAGCTTTCCTCAACTTGCAAACAAAGTTGGGATTATCACCTAGTTGGAAACCATCTGGCTGCTCAATGTAAACCTCTTCTTCCAGTTTTCCATTCAGAAATGCTGATTTCACGTCCATTTGATATACTTTGAAATTTTTATGAACTGCTAAGGCCAGAAACATTCTGATTGCCTCTAGTCTAGCTACTGGTGCAAAGGTCTCCTCAAAATCAATACCTTCAACCTGTGCATAGCCTTTACAGACCAATCTTGCTTTATTCCTTACAACCTATCCATCTTCGTTCAATTTATTTCGAAAAATCCATTTAGTACCGATTATATTTTTATTTGTCGGCCTTGGTACTAACTCCCAGGTTTTGTTTTTCTCAATCTGATCTAGTTCTTCATTAATAGCCTTCATCCAACTTTCATCTATGCTTGCTTCAACAATATTTTTGGGCTCAATGCTGGATAATAGAGAGTAGTTCCGTACTACTGCTCTTCTTGTCTGAATACCAACTCGTTGGGTCCCCAATAATCTATTCTCTGGGATGATTTTTCTGCCAGTTGCCTGTTTTGAATTTCTTGTTTTCTTCTTCTTCCGAGTCAATTCTTAAATCATCTGGGTCAATTTTTTGATTTTCTTCTATTTCCTTTTCTTCATCTCCTTCAATGACTTCTTCATAAATAGGGTAGTTTTCTTGATAAGTAATTTCTCGTTCTCTACCTTCATCAACTTTAACATCAGCACTCTCCACAATTTTCTTTAGCCTCTTGTTGTAACATGTGTAGGCTTTGCTTTTTGTCGAGTAACCAAGAAAAATACCTTCGTCAGCTCTATCTTCAAACTTACTCGAGATTATCTTCAGTTCGTTTGATGTAGCACTTGCTGCCGAACACTTTGAAATATCTTGTTGTTGCCTTTCTGCCAAACCACAGCTCATAAGGTGTTTTGCTTTCATGCGTCCTTAGCATGCACCTGTTTTGGATGTAAACCGTAGTATGGACTGCCTCTTTCCAAAATCCTGTCAGCTATTTTGTTCTCAACCAACATTGTCCATGCCATTTCCTGCACTGTCCTGTTCTTCCTTTCTACAACACCATTCTGCTGAGGTGTCCTTGCTGCTAAAAACTGTCTTTTGATCCCATATTTTTGATAGTACTCTACAAAATCTTCTGAGATAAACTCTCCTCCTCTGTCTGATCTTAGGCATTTAATTCTTTTTCCAGTTTGATTCTCAACCTATTTTTTAAAAATCTTGAACATCTCAAAGGCATCTGATTTAAGCTTTAAAAATAGTACCCATGTCATCCTGGAGTAGTCATCTATGAACAACATAAAGTATTTGTCACCATTTATGCTTTGTGTTCTCATGGGTCCACACAAATCAGTATGTATTAGTTCTAAAGGCTTACTAGTGAAGTATTCCTTTGATTTAAATGTGGCTCTAGTTTGCTTCCCTTTTTGGCATGAAGCACAGATGCTATTTACTTGTTTGCCAATGGTGGGTATATCTCTTATTGCCCTTTTTGAACTTATTTTTACCAGATTGTCAAAGCTAATATGACCGAGCCTCTTGTGCCACAACCAATTTTCATCTTCCTGTCCAATCAAGCACGCTCCTTCTGAAGTTTTTGAGAGAGTATATAGATTTCCAGAAGTCCTCGATCCAGTAGCTATCAACTTCCCACTGTGTGCTTTTTCGACTTCACAGCCCTGCTTCTTAAAGATGACTTCATGACCTCTCATCACGATTTGACTTACGCTCAGTAAGTTGTGCTTCAAACCAATCACAAACAGAACTTCTTTGGAATTGATCTTTCCATCACTTATCTTGACTGATCCTTTGCCAACTATCTTGGCTCCATCATTATTTCCAAACTTTACAGAGCCCCCTTCATATTTCTGTAATTTTTCAAATTTTTGTTTATCTCCTGTCATGTGACTTGGAGCATCCACTATCCAATATCCATGGTGCAGATTTGTTCTGTGCTTTGAATGTTGTCTGAACAATCAAGGATTCCTTTTCTTCCTTGGGTCGCTCCTTTTCTTTCCACTCTGGTTTGGCTACAGTTTTGGTCACTTGTTTAGACTTTTCTTTGTCAGTAGCCTGTGCATGTTTTTCTGGGAATTTTTTGTTTTGCCTTAAACTGTTTGGTTGAGATCTTCTTCCCTGATATCTGTTTGCTGCATATGTGCTTCTACAGTTTCTTGCAATGTGTCCAAAGTTATGACAATTATAGCATTCTACTGCATAATCCATCAAGGGTGAAAAGACATTTCTACTGGTGAAATTTCTTTGTCCTATATTATGAATGCGGTCTGAAATCTTATGACCGTAAGCATTGCATTTAAAACAATAACCAGAAAAGGAATGATTGAACCTGGGAATTGGTCTTTGCCATTTTGTAGTAGGAGCCACAAATTTTCTTCTCCTTTGATGTGTGACTTTTATGAATCCCTCATTGTCGGCACTCTTCTCGTGCCTGGCACTCGTTGCTTTCTTTTGCTCGATTCATTTTTCCTTGATCAACCTTGATCTTATCTTCTTTCTTTACTTGTTCTACAGTTATGGCCTTTGATGCACTTGACGATTCTCCTTCGACAAAGCCCAAGCCAAATTTGATGCCTGTAGTCCTCTGACTATTTATAATCTTTTCAAGCTTCGCAGAACTTCCTTCAAGTTTGTGATAGCAACTCAATTTTTGATTCTTTTCTTCTAGCCGCATTCTTAAGACAACAATCTCTTCTTCCAGTTTGCTGCACTCATCTATTTTCATGGTTAACTGCACTTCGAGTTCTTCAGACATTTTCTTAAATTCTTTTATCTATACTTTCAAAGTGTTTATTATGTCATTCGCATCCTCAAGCTTTCTTGAGACCTTTTTATTCTTTTTCCTTTTTGTACTCAACTCTTTAAGTGCAACAACCAACTCTCCTTCCAGATATACTTCAGCCTCATCCTTAATGTTTGTGTCACCTTCCTATTTTTCTTTTGTTTTGTCTTCTTCAAATGCCATGAACAGAGCTTCACCTGTTTCTTCTTCAGAATCTTCACCCGAGCTATCTTCAGAAGAGCTGACATTCTTGGATATGAAACTTTTCTTTTTGAAGTTGCTTTTTCTAAAATTTGGTTTCTTCTTCCAGTCACTTCTTTCTTGGTGTGACCCTTCATCACTTTTGGTTTTCTCATTCATTGGACACTTAGCTGCAAAGTGACCGACCCCTCCACAATTGAAGCACTTAAACGGTAACTTTCCTCTATATTTTCCTTTTCCCTTTGTAAGTTTTCGAACAAAGTTAGCTTTCGTTTCATCCGATGTCTCTTCATCCTCAGATTCTTGTTCAGCTTTTATATTTTTGTGTGCTTTAAAAGCAGCTTCTCTGTCTATGGGCTTAGTTTGTCCTATTCTCATTTCGTATGCAGTCAAAGAACCATGCATCTCATCCATGCTAAAATTATTTAGATCTTTAGCCTCTTCTATTGCAGAAACTTTAGAATTAAATCTTTTGTGAAGAGTTCTAAGTACCTTTTTCATGACAACCGCATCTTCGATTTCTTCGTCGAGTCCTCTGATTGCATTAATGATTCCATTGACTCTCAACATATAGGCCTCTATGTTCTCATCGTCATTCATTTGTAATGCTTCGAACTGAGCTCGATGCGTTTGCAACTTGGCTTCCTTGATCTTGTTGTCTCCTTCATGGATGCTCTTCAATTTGTCCCACATGTCTTTTGTCGATTTATAGCTCATGATCCTTATCAGTTCACTGTCTACTAGCCCACACATTATGGCATTCTTTGCTTTGGAGTTATTCTCAAACTTTTTCTTCTCAACAGTATCTATTGGAGGAGTAGCGGGTACTGTGTATCCACTTTCTACTGACTCCCAAATGTCGTATCCTAATGCACTCAGATATGTCTGCATCCTGAGTCTCTAGAATGAGTAATTAGTTCCATTGAACAAAGGAGCTTTGTTTGATGAGAATCCTTCACCACCTGCCATTGTGTTCCTTCCAAGATCACCTTAGCTAATTAAGCTTGTTCAAGAACCTTGCTCCGATACCAATTGATATTCTCACAATGACACTGAGAGGGGGGTGAATCAGGTGTAGCTATTTAAATTCAAATCTACCACTCTTAAAGCTGAAGCAAAGAGAACTTAAAAATAGATAAAGCAATTATCACAAGAGAGCACACCACAACACACAATGTAACGAGGTTCACCAATTTGGCTACTCCTCAAGAATGACTCGCTTGGACTACGGTCCAAATCCAGTCTTTGCAAAACACCAATTTTACAATCTGTTTACCAGCACCCACTGGAAGGAGCACCAACCCCTGATTTATCTGCACCAAAAGAAAGGAGCACCAACCCCTATCCAAGCACCAACTTGGATCACAGTTTTGAAAGCTATATCAATGACATACAAATGCCTTCACTTTTACAAGACCCTGACTGGTCTCCAATTTATCAAAACTTAGTAAACCCTTACTGCTCTGCTTGTCTCTCTCTTACAACACTCTTCTAACCCTCTTTCGGTAGCACTTTCACACATTCGGTGGCAACCTTATTCTTCACGTAGACCTCCTTTTATAACAAACCTTTTGCTTTGTAACTCCAGTTACAACGCCTTCTTTCATTCCTCATACGCCACTTGTCAATTGTAACTGTTTCTTTAATATTCTCTTCTACCACTTGTTAACTGTAACTCCTTCTTTATGTGACTCCTTTTGTATATATAGAATGGGCATTTCATTAAACACGTTACATGCAACATATACCTCTACCATGATTGTTCGTCTTCTTGGTCATGACTGTTCGTATTCTTTTATGTGCATGCATGCATTTTTTGATTCTATTTATGCGACTGTTCGATTTCTCCTTCTTCGACAGTTCTTAAAATAGCTTGCATGATTTCTATCTGTAACTACACCTGTAACTGTCGCACTGACTCTAGTTAACTCTTCTTATTTTGGCTGCATGCTTTTCTTCTACAACTGCCCCTTTAACTGTTGTTCTACTTCAGTTAACTGTCTGTAATCGTGTTGTTGCGACCTGTCACGAAATCGTGACACTTCTGTCTCTTTGTGCTCTTCTCGCCTTTTACCCATGAAAACATGACATGTCACGATATCATGACATTTTTTACCTCCTTGTTCACTTCTTGGCTTGCACCACGAAAACATGACATGTCACGATATCGTGACATTTTCTGCCTCCTTGCACTTCCCTGCTTTCGCCCACAAAAATGGAACATGTCGCAAAATCGTGACACTTTCGCTGCCTTGTGCCTTTTCTGTATTTGGCCCACAAAAATGAAACATGTCATGAAATCATGACACTTTCGCTACCTTGTGCCTTTTCTATCTTTGGCCCGCAAAAGAACATGTCACGAAATCGTGACACTTTCGCTGCCTTGTGCCTTTTCTATCTTTGGCCCATGAAAATAGAACATGTCACGAAATCATGATGCTTTCACCTTTGAGCTCTTCCTCCTTGAATTTGTCATGAAATCGTGATGCTTCTACTTCCATGCTCCTTCATTTTGCTTCTGTCACGAAATCGTGACACTTCATCCTTCTCCTCTTTCTCTTCGCTTTGGACCATGAAAATGAAGCATGTCACGAAATCGTGACACCTTTTTCTATCAGACTCTCTCTCCTGCATTATGTCGTGAAATCGTGACACTTTTCCTCCTTAGCGCTTTTCTTCTCATCGGATCACGAAAACCCGACATGTCACGAAATCGTGACACTTTTTCTCCTTAGCGCTTCCTCTTGCAAATTGTCGTAAAATCGTGACACTTTTCCTTGCAAGCTCTTTCTCTCAAACATGTCACAAAATCGTGACACATTTCTTTGCTTGTGCCTTCTCTCCGAACATGTCACGAAATCATGACAGTTTTCTTTTCCTGTGCCTTCTCTCCAAACATGTCACGAAATCGTGACAGTTTTCTTTTCTGCGCCTTCTCTCCAAACATGTCATGAAATCATGATAGTTTTCTTTGCTTGTGCCTTCTCTCCAAACATGTCATGAAATCATGATAGTTTTCCTTGCATGTGCTTCTTCTTCAAACATGTCATGAAATCGTGACAGTTTTCTTACTTGCCTTCTTTGCTTCCAACATGTCGCGAAATCGTGACAGTTTATCTTGCGCTTTCTCTTTCGTCCAACATGTCACGAAATCATGATAGTTTTACCAGCATTTTCTCTCTCCTCCGATATGTCACGAAATCGTGACAGCTTTTCCAGCTTTTTCTCTCTCCTTCGATATGTCGCGAAATCGTGACAGCTTTTCCAGCTTTTTCTCTCTCCTTCGATATGTCGCGAAATCGCGACAGAAAACATGTCGCGATATCGCGATAGTTTTCTTACTTGTCTTTTTCTTTGATTCTTTGAATCTGGGCCACTTTTGTCTTCTTGGAAATTTACTGTACATGCTCTGACTGACCTCTGAACTCCTGTCCACTGCATCAACTGATCTATCTGTCTGTGTTGACAACAATGACAATATTATTTCTGCACCTTGCTCAACACTTGGGGTTAGCTAATTGGGAGTATTTTTGGAAGACCCAGATGGTCATATTTTCCCAATTTGGCCTCCATTAGTAGGAATTTGATGATGCTACCTGCAATTTAGTAAAGACAAAAAGTGATAGAACATGATAAGATTTGCTCAAAACATTACAAAATCAAAATTGCAAACCACCTAAGCAGTGTAAGATGAAATGCAAGACAAAAATGACAGAAAGAACAATCTGTCATAGACTCCTAATCGTTCCTAAAAGGGACGATTAGACTCGCGGTAGTGTGGGGGCGCCCGGGTAGGCCGCCCATTGTTGGGACCTGATTTCAACACCAATCCACTTGGGATGGGTCCAAAATCCCTTGTAAGGTGTTGTCGGCAAATTGGGGTGGTATTCTATGGCCAAATATTAGGTTTTGGGCTCAAGATTCGACCTTCCAATGATCACCCAATGACCTCTTGTCTAAAAGAGATCATGGATGTGAAAGGCACAAATCGCACAAGGATGTATGGCAAAATAAAATGGTAGCACTTCATTGCTCCAAATTTCTCTTACTCTCTATCGTTTGGGGTGGGAAAACCCACCAATTTATAGACCTGGAGGTCTCTTGGGATGAGCATGCAGAGGTGCCACTTGGCAGCCATGCCCTTCCAGGGGAGGGAAGATTCCTCCCTGAATAGGGACTCCATGACTGCCCCTATAACAGCCTCTAATGCTCGAAAACACTTACCTATACTTCCATGCAATGAAGGAAGCGTTAAGTGGTATATTAGAGCTACCATTTGCCAAGATTTGACTTTTTTCCCGTCAAACCTGCAATTCACCCCACCCTGGAGCGAATTGTGAATTCATCCCACGATGGAGCGAATCCCAATTAGAATTCATCCTTGGGTGGAATTAATATTGAGCAAAGTGCTTGAAGGTGCCAAAATGGTTTTTGACCTTCCAAAACTATTGTGAGAGTGGTTAGGACCACTATTTAACCTCTAGGGGCTGCCCTTGGGGCTGTGTGTGTCAATGCAATTAGTGTTTGTAGTCACATAATCAGATTGGTGCTATTTTTGCGCCTACACCACCATCCCCACCACATGAGCCCCTCTCTCCTCATGAATTCAAAATCCTTACTCGCCATTTCACCACCTTATCACTCGATCCATCAAACCACCCTTGCCCGATGATCCACCTTCCTCACCCCCATTCGCTATTCTATTTTTCCCTATTTGAGATATGGCTCTATCTCGTGGCCTAAATTCTTGTTCCCCTTCCCCACCTATGATGTTAAACTCAGGTTATCATCAACCTTTTTTGGATTCATTGTTGTCCTCATCTGATTCATCACCACCTTCATCATTTACTTCCACCTTATCTAGTGCCTCGGTCAACATGATCTCTATTGAATTTTATGCTCTGCTATGATATCCTAACCATACCAATTATATTCCACATCCTATCACCATTTTTTATAATTTTTATGAAATATCCTCCACCCCCATAGCCACTGAATTCCTTCCCACACCACAAATGTTGCAATCTACAAATGCACCTTTACCTTCTAGTCCACTTCATTACCCATGGATTAATCATGCATATATTTATCTATATGATGAATTCCATATCCTTGAGTCCATCGATGACCTTCACCTCATCCCCACACCTACCCAACTCCATGATGGTTCTCACATGCTTGTTGAGAACATCATTAAAGTTGACATTGGCAATGATCTAGACCACCCCCATATCATCTACCTCACCACTAGCCTATCCAAAGAAGAATGTGTCCTCGTTACTAATTTTCTTAGGCACTATATTAAAGTATTTGCATGGTCCTACATAGATATGTCTAGCCTTGATCCATCTTTAGTTGTGCATAACCTTATCCTGGATGACACTGTCAAACCTGTCATATAAAATTTATGCTGCATGCACCCCACCATTGATCTTATGGTCAAAGAGGAGTTATAAAAACTCCTTGATGTGGATTTCATACAACCTATCGATTACCCTGAGTGGATTTCAAACATGGTTCCCATAAAAAATTCCAATGGGGGTATTCGCATTTGTACTAATTTTAGGGACCTTAACAAAGCTTGTCCCAAGGATAATTTTCCACTCTCTAATATTGCCACATTGGTTTATGCTATAGTAGGATACAAAATACTGTCACTCATGGATAGTTTTTTAGGTTACAATCAAATTCATGTCAATCCAAATGATCAGCACAAGACCTCTTTCACAACCCCCTGGGGGACTTCTTATTACAAGGTAATGCCCTTTGGCCTCAAGAATTTTGGGGTAACTTACCAACGTGCCATGACCTACATTTTTTATGATATGATGCACAAAACTGTCGAGGACTACATCGATGATCTTATCACAAAATCCAAAACCCATGGTCAATATCTTGAAGACTTGTGTTAAATCTTTGATTGCCTCTTGGAACATAATTTCTGATTAAATCTGAAGAAATGTGTCTTTGGTGTCACCACTGGAAAATAATTGGGTTTTATCATTTCACAAAGAGGTATCAAAGTAGATCTTGCAAAGGTCCAAGCTATCATTGATATGCCTCCCCCTATGAATCTCAAGTATTTATGTAGCTTGCAAGTAATAATTCAATCCATATGGTGATTTATCACCCAACTTTCAAATAATTGTTAGTCGTTCAATCATCTTCTCCAAAAGGGGGTCCCATTCAAATGGGACGATAAATGTCAAACTACCTTTGATGTCATAAAAGCATACCTCACATCTCCACCCATCCTCATCCCACCCCATCCAGATCACCCTTTTCACTTATATATTTTTGCTACCGATATCGCGTTGTACATGCTCCTCGATCAAAAGAATGAAATACACCAAGAACAAATCATATACTATATCAATCACACATTGATTGATTATGAGGCATGGTATGCTTACATGGAGAAACTTTGCCTTGTCATTTTTTTTGCCACCTAAACGTTATGACATTACATGATTAACCATACTACCTATGTAGTTATCTGTGATAACCCACTTTGCTACATTATGGGTAAGAGCTACCACAATAATCGAACAACCAAATGGATCATGCTCCTCATGGAATTCGATCTCAAATTCATCAGTAAAAAATTCATCAAAGGCCAAGTCATTGTTGATCAGCTGGTTGACACCCCTTTACCAAGTGATGCTCCATTGCTTATCCAGCTTCCAGATGACTCTGTATTTCACACAAGCAAAGCAGAAGAACCAGTGGAACCTAAATCAATCACTTATTTAACACTCTTCTTTGATGGCTCCCATTGCATGCATGCTGGGGATGCAAGAATAGTATTTTTTACACTAAAATGGGAGCCACTCCCCTTTTCCTTAAAATTAGGCTTTCCTTGTACAAATAACAATGTTGAGTAATAAGCTCTTATATTAGACCTAAAGCAAGCAATCTCAATGCACATCTAGTGCCTAGAAATATACAGTGACTCCCTCTTCATTGTAAATAAAATCAAGAAATAATGGTAATATCGTTGCCTCATCCTTCAATAATACAAACAGGTAGCCAAAAATTTGTTGGTCTAGTTTGAGTGGTATGACATCATTGCTACTCCTTAATCTACAAATCATTTTACTGATACAATGGCTTCTCTAGGCTCACTCATTCCATAAAATCCACTTTCTAAAAAAACTCACGTGTCCATCACACCCTTTTCCATTCTACCATTTCCAACAATCCACCTTCTCGTGACGATGGCATCAATATTGTCGAAGTTGCACCGCATGACCCATGGTTTTCCCAAGTCAATGACTAAATTAAACTCGATATTCTACCACCTGATCTAAATCATACTCATGAATGAGCTTTCAAACTACGTGTCATCCACTATACATTGCTAGGTGATATCCTTTATAAGTAAAGTTATGATGGCATTTTATTGTGCTATCTTGAGCCCTTCGAAGCTTTGCGCATTACTCAAGAATATCATGATGGTACTTATGGTGACCACTTCAATGGTAATGCCATTACCAAATGCATTCTACAAATGGGCTATTACTGGCCCATAATAGAGCATGACTGATGTTATTATGTCAAAAGGTGTGTTAAATACCAACATCATGCCAATATTACACATTTGCCTTCTCAAGATTTGTAACCTATTCAATTAATATGGTCTTTTCACAATGGTATTTGGATCTCATCAGAAAAATCACACTCACCTCATCTACTAACCATAAGTTCATCATCACCACAACCAAATACTTTACAAAATGGGTTGAGGCCATCTCATTAGTGTAAATGACTAGTCCCAAAATTATTGATTTCATCACTCAACACATCATTTGTCATTTGGAATCCCATCCAAGATCATATCTGACAATGATACACCATTCAAAAACAAGAATTTTCATGCATTATGTGAAAAATTCAACATCTAACATAGTTTTTCTACTCCAAACTACCCACAGGTTAATGGCCAAGCAGAAGCTACAAATAAAACCATTTATGCCATTCTTCACCAAACCATTGTAGAATCACACCATGATTGGCACAATCAAATGCCATTAGCATTATGGGCATACCACACAAGTATATGTACTCTAACTGGGGCAACCCCATTTTCCCTTGTATATGGTGCTAAATCCATCATGCCATTGGAGATTGAAATACCATCGTTACGAGTTTCTATGCAAGAATTCATTAATGATGATACATATTGTCAAGCTAGGCTAGATCAATTAACCCTCTTGTATGAATGTCACATTCACACCATTGAGCATACCCATGTCTACCAAGATTGTCTTCTATGTACCTACAATTCCAAGGTGCACCAATGATAATTTCAAGTTGGAGATTTAATCCTCAAAGAAAATCAGCAAATTACTATCCAACCATGTCATCTCCATGATAAATTTACACCCAATTGGCTAGGCCATTATATGGTTACTCAAAATTTTGGCTCTGGGGCATATCGCCTTTCTACGTTGGAAGGTATTGCTGAACTTGATCCCATTAATATTATTCATCTACGAGCATTTTACACCTAAGTGTAGGCATTTTAGCTCACCACTACTTGTACATATTTTTATAATCCAAAGTAAAAAATCAAATCAAAAACAAAAACAACAATATTTTTTTGACATTTTGCAACATTAACTCCAATTGCATTTACAATCAAATCTACTTCATCTATCTCATTCTTTTCTTCCTTCTTCTTTTCTCCCCTTTTCTATAATGAATGTTGTATCGTCACTCTTCGAGTGGTTACATACCTTTCATCCTTATTCTTCTTTTATATTTTCTTCTTTTTATCTTCCTTTCTTCTAAGTTACACATCAATGTTGTATGGTCACTCTTCGAGCGGCTACATACCTTTGACTAATTTATTTTCTTCTCTTCTCCTTCTTTCTTCTTTTCTTTCCCCTTATTTCTTAATTCTTGTTTTTGTTTTTCACCCTTCACTCTCTTACCCATGCCATCACCCCATTCCATTGTCTATAATATTGGGGCAACCTTACACATAAATTCTCACTTTTTGCAGTCATACATACATTTGTACATAATCATTGTAAATACCGCGCTTGGAAAATTAAACATGTACATGCTAGCATACATGTTTGATGCTCAAGCCTATTTTTAGGAGACATGATTATTAAAATGTTTTAAGTAATTTTCCCATAAATAGTTATATAATCAACCACCATCCAAAGTTGGCACATTTCAAAAATATTTCCAAACTTCCCTTGGTTACCTTGCTCTCATTCATGTATTTTCTAGCACATCCTACACACTAATTACATTTTGGAAATAGGACTGGCTACACTGTATGCATGCTTATGCCTAGCTAAAATCACCATCCTCATTATATCATTCACATGATTTATCTCAAACTTGAGGATTGACAAAAGGACAAGTAACAAAAGAAAGAGAAAAATGACAGAAAACAAAATCCAACGCCCACAAAAAAAAAGAGAAGCACACAAGAGAATCCTAATGCAAGGGAAAAAAACAAAAGCAAAATCCTCTAGAGTACTACCAAAAATCTTGAATCTCTGCATTCCTCAGGTCTTTACCGATGAGCTCACTTATAGGCTAAGTTACCGTGCAGTTACAAATCATTCTTTTTTAGAATGGTAAAATGAACATCACTTTCCACACACAAATCTAGGATTGATATTTTGTTTACCAAGATAGCCTAGAACCTGTTCAAGAAGTTTGCTTAGTTTTTCAATGGATTTTATTACTTATAAACTATAGTGTTCGAATATCCTCACCATAACTTTCATATCCAACTTCCTTGGAAAAATGGAATGGATTACATCATTTGATTACCACAACAATGCATATGTTTTCCCCAAGCAACTCATTTACATATTTTTCATTATCATCCTATGCATACTCATTTTACATCAGTCTATAATGTCACCTTATATTTATTTAGGCATTTAATCATTCCATTCATAGGTCCTTATCTACTATCATATCTACATTAGTCATGTATCACTATAAGCAGAAACAAAACAAACACATAAATACAACTAGACACAAATGTTGTAGAATAGCATGTATATATCTGTATATATATCAAAATAATACCATACAACTATAATGAGTTGTGTATCCATATCGATACATAACTACCAAAAATAACTCATCGTGTACATATACCAAAATACAAAAAAAAATAGGCCACTCCTCATCGTTGTCCCATGGGAGTCTCCCCACTCCCCTCATCCACTAGAACTCCCTCTACTACTATTGTTGGTGCTAACTGTATATCACCCACCTCTGCCACCATAGGAACCTCCACCTATGTTGGTGGTATCATATCTACTACCTATGAGGCCACTGATGTTTCCATCAGCTACAACCTCCCACCAATTGATGGGAAATCCCATTGACTCCATTGAGACTACCCATGTGATAATGAAACTAAATTGAAGTAGGTAGGAATAGCTATCCCTTGTATCATTAGCTCCCCATCGCACCTAATTATCTTTGTAGTCTCCTTGATATTGGAGGCTATCAAGTACCCATTTTCCACCTACAAATGCCTAATCTCCATTCATGCAGCCTCCAACTATGGCACCATCACTGCCAACCCTATAATTTCCTCCTCAATCCATGCCTTAGTAGTCAATGCCTCGTGCACACTATCCTTTAGATCCAAAATCCTCGATTAGTGGCTAGCCTTAATGACCTATGTCTTAGCTCAAGCCTCATATAGTAACAACTATAGTTGCTCATTGGCTTTGATCATCTCATCTCATTCCCCTTGGGCAGTATCACACTCACCCCTCAGTGTATCCCACTCAATCTTGAGCACCTCCATCTTCTCGATCACCTACTGTAGTTGCATCCTAGCATCATCCCGCTCCTCTAAGGTGGCTCTCAGGTCTACCTCTACCTCATTTTCCTCCTATATCACTGAGTGATCAACACCCCAATCCATATTAGTGTTAAGAAGCTTATCTCTAAGTCTCTTCACCTCCACCCTCAATACCACCACCTCATCCTCCATGATGATAGCCTCCTCCAAATATCCCCCAAAGTCAAAATTGTCTAGCTCTCCATCCATCTCCTTGCAAATCACTAGTAACTCATCAGGTGCATCATCATAAATGTCCATGGTAGAGACATCCTCTATCCCAACTGCACCTTCACCTCCCTCTAATAATGACCTTGTGCCATTGTAGCTCACCAACCTATCATGATCATCACAATGTGGTCTCACCTACCTGACTAAATGGTCTAGTTCCACCTCCTTCTCATCACCTGGATCAGGTGATCCCACATCTTGATCCTCCTCCACATATCCTAGATATGTTGCTCTCACCCCACCTAGTAGACCCCTATCAAGTAGCACTCCCACTACCTATACACATCCATCCATGATGTCGAGCATTGACTCCCACTGCTACCTCGACCACCATACATCATATTCTAGTTTCATCCCTATGTTTTTCACATAAGGGATAACCAAATGCTTATCTAGCATTAAATCAAGAGGTGGAACCACGAGTTATGATCATGTATCACCCTTTACTCTGTAGATCACTACAGGAGGCTCTAGTTGCCCTTGTTGCAATTCAAACTGAAGATGCACTCAAGAGAAGGGTAAATACTCCACCTACCATAAATACTTCCCCACCACCCATCACCCTCATCGGATGTACACCAACTGCTCCATATACTCAACCTAATTAGGCGCTCCTCACCATGGCTTCCATCTCACCTGCTACATATTCAATCTCCCTAGATCCTCTCGATGATACAATAGATCACCCTCACATACCCTCTTCTGCATGCTCTCCTTGTCTACCCTTCATCTCATATCATAGGGAACATCCTTCCCATCTATCTTATGCACCTTATGTGGAAAATAAGTGGGTCTCAAAATCAAGATGTGCTCCCAAGCCCATATTTGTAGCAATGGACTCACACTAATGGTTGTCCTCTCTGTCTGCACCATCTCATGCAACTCCTGATATACCTCTGCTAGCAATGCAAGCACCCATGCATACACTATCTTCCACTCTACCATATCACATACTATCCCCATCATGTTCTAGGGTAATTTCACCCCTAAAGTATCTGGTAGCATGTGACTCGCAATCAGTAGCATCACCATCGCATGGCAATTTGATAAAAATTTCTTCTTCCAATACTTCACATAATCCACCCCCTTCTTGGCATTCACCTGGTGCCATGGAGTCCTAAATACTCTCTCTAGGATTTCATCCCACAAATCCCTATCTATCATCATCATCGTAATCCCTTCTATCGATAATTGATAAATACAATATATGTCCTCTAGGGTTATTGTCATCTCCCCTATAGGCAAGTGGAAGGTATTCATATCTGGATCCCACCTCTCACATTGAGAAAAAAAATATGTGTGATTCACATGAACCTCATGCATCTCCCACACCCCATACAATCCCACCGCCCATCATCTGCTCTCGACATATCCTACAATGACTTTCAGTATTTTTGCAGTCGATGTCACACAAATATCTTCTTCACTTGCTATAAAACGCACGACACAAGTCAGCAACCATGTATATAAAACCATTCAATTTTTTCTTTTACATGTATATATGATGAAAAAAATAGGGTTTGCATGACCCCGTTCGAACTACTCATTTCCAAAAAAAATTCACATGCGTGAGTTCTCAATCGCCTACCCATCCCATTTATGCCATCTACACATGCATAAAATGACAAAAATGTGCATAAAAATGTAAAAAATCATCACAAAAATGTGGATCTCTGGCATATCGACAAACCATTTCAATTGCATTCGAATTCAACTTCATCATGGTGTTTGTGGGTGGGGAATGCGAACTTCTAGAGGGAGAGGGTGAACGAGCATGAATTCAAATGGCATGAGAACCACCGCCTACACTCACACTAACAAGGAGCATCATCAATGCTAATATCATCCCTATGACCAACCTTCTAGTTCCCATTTTTATTTAGGAATTAAAAAAAAACAATTAGAAGGGCAAATCTAGTATGGGCTACCACAACTCCAATCACATACACTGCATTGCAACTTCTTCGATCCCTTTTTATAGTAGTTCGTATGCATTTCCAATCAGTTGTTGCATAATAGTGAAGATTGTCTACACTCACTTCTTGAGGTTGTCCACCTTGTTTATGGTAATTGTCAATCAACTTTTAAAAGAAACTTTATCTTTTATAATAAATTGTGTTTTAAATTTGAAACTGAATAATCTTTTATTTTTATCTTACATTATATTATTATGTCTATCTAAATTATATTATATTATCTTGAAGCAGATAAGAGTCACCCTCCCTATAATTTGAACTTAAGTTTTTTAATATAAAATCTCAAATACATGCTAAATTTATTTTAAATACATACTAAATTGATGCCCCAAAGAGGCCAAAATATTAAGATCAATTTTAGATATATTAAAGGGTTTATGTCCTTGTGCATATGGGTTTCCCTAACCAAAACCAAAGTCATACCACTACAATGGCAGGACATAAATTATTAGCATTATGTCTATATTTATATTTAATACAATATCTATAAGTAACAATTTATCATGTTGTTTTGGTGCTATTAAGATCAATTATCATTTTTACTTATTTAAGGAGACCATATTTTAAAATTTAAAGTAAAAAATAATTCTTAAATTATAAGTATATTGTTACCATTTCTTATAAATTTAAAAGCAACTAAATTTTAAGAATATTATTTTTATAAATTTAATCTCAACTAAGAGACAATATTACTTACAACATATTATTACCGTTATAATCATAATTAAATAATTAAATAAAAGCTTCTTTTTAATTTTGGAGATGATGCAGGAGCATCCAACGAAAAGCAAAATACCGCAAAGAGGAAAAAGTGTCGCGATATCGTGACATATCAGCAAAGGAGAAAAAGTGTCGCGATATCGTGACATGTCGCATTATCGTGACCAAAAGATGAGAGAGGGCGCAAGAGAGAAAAGTGTCACGATATCGCGACATGTTGCATTATCACGACCGAAGGATGAGAAAAGGCACAAGAGAGAAAAGTGTCACGATATCGTGACATGTCGCATTTTCGCGACCAAAGGACGGGAAAAGGCGTAAGGGGGAAAAAGTGTCACGATATCGCGACATGTCGCATTATCGCGACCAAAGGACGATAAAGGGCGTAAGAGAGAAAAGTGTCGCAATATTGCGACATGTCACATTTTCACGACCAAAGGACAAGAAAAGGCGCAAGGGGGAAAACGTGTCGCGATATTGCGACATGTCGCATTTTCGCGACCAAAGGACGAGAAAAGGTGCAAGGGGGAAAAAGTGTCGCAATATCATGACATGTCGCATTTTCACGACCAAAAGGCAAGAGAAGGCACAAGAGAGAAAAGTGTCACGATATCACGACATGTCGCATTTTCATGACCAAAAGGCGAGAGAAGGCATAAGAGAGAAAAGTGTCGCGATATCGCGACATGTCGCATTTTTGCGACCAAAAGGCGAGAGAGGCGCAGGAAAGAAAAATTGTCGTGATATCATGACATGTCGCATTTTCATGACCAAAAGGCGAGAGGAGGCGCAGGAGAGAAAAAGTGTCGCGATATCACGACATGTCACATTTTTGCGACCAAAAGGGGAGAGAAGGCGTAGGAGAGAAAAAGTGTCACGATATCACAACATGTCGCATTATCGCGACGAAAAGAGAAGAGAAAGAGAGAGAAAGAAAAAGTGTCACGATATCGTGACATGTATTTTCATGGGCCAAAGCAAGGAGAAAGAGAGAGAAAGAAAAAGTGTCGCGATATCGCGACATGTATTTTTGCGGGCCAAAGCAAGGAAGAAAAAGTGTCGCGACATGTCGCATTTTCGTGACCAAAAGAGACAAAAGGGCAGGCGGTTACAAGGGTCATTACAGAGGAAGTTATCGAGCGGTGGGGATACCGAACGTCATCATTGGTTGACAGGCGGACAGAGTCTATAGTGGCAGCACTGGACAAGCATGTGGTACCAAGGTGTAATGAAAGCAGACGAAGACCAAGAGTCGAAAAGACAAACGTTTTGAAATCCAAGACAAACGTTTCGAAATCCAAGAAAAGGGAAACGAAGAGTCACGCCAGAGATTTTAAAAGGAGAAGCAAAGGTATGCACAAGGGGTCGAAAAACTGCTGAGACAGTGTTGCAGACGTGAAGGCAAGAGGGCCATTCTGGACCTGTTTGGGCTGTTTTCTTCCAGAGTTGGAAATGTTGTAATATAAAAAAAAAATAAACTATCTTTCGGAATAAAGGAGTTTATTTGGCAGATTGCTGCCATTTTTGTAATTTTTTTCCAAGTTTAATGAATGGGAATTGGGTTTTGGGATGAGCAAGTTTGACTCCCCATAAGGAGATAATAAATATATTATTTTAGGTATTTCTTAAATCGTATTACAAATACATATTTGAAATGCAATTACAATTATTTTTTATTAATAATTTTTTATAATATAAATATTATTCGAATAATTGTTAATAATATTTTATCACAAATATTGAATAGAAATCCAATTCAAAAATTGTTTTTATTTGAATATTTAAGTGGATAGATAACATTAAATTAAATAATTAATAAAATAATATATTACTAGTTATTCTATTGCATGTATGAATGAAATCGAAACATATTTTGACCAATATTTATGTGTTAAAAATTACAAACATCATCTATAAGGAATATTAGGCTTATATGTGAAGTCAAATTTCAAAAAAAATTAAAAAAATATAAAGAGAGCATATATTTAATTTTGCTCTATTTACTCCTAATTATTTATAAAAAAATTAACATTGGAAAACTTTCCTCCTAATATGATACATTATTGGTTGTTGTGGTTTTTGCTAAGAAACTTGTAAATATCACAATGAATGATAACATTGTTTTTACTATTAGTATTTATGCTAGTATGATAAATTGTATTATTAATCACTAGAATTTATAATTGCCATGTTAATATAACAAACATTGTGATGATTTTTTTATACAACCACTTTTATTCTACTAGTATATTTCCATGATGAAACCGCATTCTATATTAATACATCTTCTTCCTTTTATGTGGTGATATTACAAACACTAAGTTCCTTAACTAATCATGGTCTTCTTAAGAAGGATTCACTTGCATGACAATATCATTTGTATTGTGTGTGATTCCTTCACTAATATTACCTATAATAATCCATTCTATTTAATAACATCATCATAAGACTTAACAAACCTCAAGCTACAAGTTCAATCCTAACTAGTGTCCATTGGTTCTTTGGTAGAAGCAGTCTTTTCTGTCAACATGGGGTGATGATTTTTATCAGACTTCATGGCCTTTCCACTCAATTATGGTATACTAGAATCCTAAAAGGTATTGCTTAAACCATAGGTGAGTTGGTCGTCTTAGATCCGATAACTAAAGCTTGATCTCGTATGACCTCCACATGCCTTTGTGTGATTGTAAATTTAGATTCTGAACTACCCACCTATGTGGATCTCATTTCAAGTTCCTATAGGAAGCACTAAGCGATTGAGTATGAAAATAAACTAGATTTTTGTTTCGAATGCTAGAAATAAGCTCACTTTATGATTCAATACCCTATCCTAAGAAAATATGTGAAGAAGGATGGGATTCATGCTAATAAAGGCCCTATTCCAGGTCACTAGGATCGAGCTTTTTAGAAAAAACTAGGATGATAAAGGCAAGCAAGAAATTTCTTATTTCCAAACAAAGACTCAAGATAAGGATTCTTTCGACCAGGTGTAGTATTTTTTTGCTAAACCTAATCCTTTTCAAACTTTAAATGGTCTTAATATTAGTGACGGTGAAGATATTTTCATGGAAGACCCTGATTCACTTTCCAAATTAGTAGAGCCCTCGAGCCCCATAAATGGTCCTCCTCAGTATCCTACTAGATCAGGTCCTTCATGCCCACCAAATCTAATTGTTCATCCTTCCCCCTCTAATTCAAGGCCCTCTCACTTCCATAAGCTAAATGGATCTTTGAACCCTAATGGTGATCTTCTTCCTCAGGTTGAATTTGTTAACTTATAGAAGATTGGCTCCACCTCCCCTATTTTAGAACTTCCTAGTCCTCTTAAAAAATATTTAAACCCTGGTGATGACTCTCTTTCTCAAGTTGAAATTATCTATTATATTAGCTCCATCTTCCCTATTCTAGAAAATATTTCAAGCCCTCCCAAATAGGTTACTAGAAATAAAAAAAATACTACTGATATAGGTAATGATAAAAAGAGGGGTAGACCTTCCAATCAAGAGAAAATGTGCAAAGAAAGTGAATTTGACATAGTGAATGGCTTCCTAAATACCAACAATTGCAAATCTGATGTAAATTCACTATAGGAGACCGATAATGGACTCCAAGGGTAAAATTGCAAGACAAGACATCATACAAAATACGTCAATAAAAGAAACCTACAAATGCTTCCTTTTATTATCTGAATTCACATCCTCTTCCAATGGATTCTCCCACTTCTTATACTCCCAAAAAAGAAAAATCCTATCCTACGCTAAACCCTTACTATTTTTAATCACTTTCTATTTTGAGCAACTCACTTGCTATTTTTAGTAACCCTAAAAAAAAGCAAAATGACATCCAAAATGGAATCATGTATCTATTATTCAATAATACCCACTACTCCAAGATAACAACCCCACTCTAGTTCTACACTAATAGTTATGATAAATTTTTAGTTGCGAAAACTAAAAATTGCATTAAAAGCTAATTTTGGGCCTCCTAGAGGTATTTTTTGCCCCAAAAACAATTGGGCCAGTGTTTCCCTCTTGTTTAACTCTTGTTATATGAACATCATAATCTCATTTTCTTCATCAATAATCACCCTTAATGCTATCTCAAGAATTTTGCTTTGTCAATGCTCATCATGGAACTTCGTAATTTGTTGCACTCTACAATAAGATGATATTGACGACACACAAAAATGTGATCTCTGGCATATCGACAAGTCATTTCAATTGTATTTGAATTTAGCTTCATCATGGTGTTTTTGGATGGGGAACATGAATGAGCATGAATGACGTGAGAACCATCGAAGGAGCATCATCATTGCTAATGTCATCCCTACGATCAACCTGTTGCTTCCCATTTTATTTAGGAATTTAAAAAACCAAGATTCTTCTCATGAGAAAGGTAAATCTAGCACGGGCTACTACAACTCCAATCAGGTGTTGCATAATAGTGAAGATTGTCTACATCCACTTGAGGTTGTCCACCTTGTTTCTGGTAATTGTAAATCCACTATTAATGAAACTATATTGTAATAAATTATCTTTTAAATTTGAAACTGAATTTTTTTTTATTTCTATCTTACGTTATATTATTATGTCTATCTAAATTATTATTTTTTTATTAGGGTAAATAGATGGTTTTTTCATGGTTATATTTTTTTTACTTTATGCTCTAGATGGTTGTTGGGTGGCGCAGTGGAGGGTTCCTGGTTAGTTTGTTTCCATTATATTTTTTGGTGTCAGCATTGTGGATAGGGTGTTGAACCAAACCCTATGGGGTGCAACATTTGACTGAAATAATCCACCGATGGATAATGGTTTTCCTTTTTGGATTTGTTGGTCCTTTATTTCTCTTGGTTGGGTGGGTTACAGGAATTGTGTGTTTGAGTTGTTGTAGAAAATATTTGGTTCCTGGTTTAGGTGTTGTTTGGGTAGGCCTCTTTCCAAGGGTAAGGGTTTTTTTGGTGCTGGCCTATACCCTGTGGTAGATGGGAGTTTTGGTATTTTATCTCTGTGTGCCTTGGAAGTCATTCATCTTGATTCAGGATTTAGTTTTTCCCTTAGTAGTCATGGTTTGTGGGATTTTGAAGGTGGGTTTTGTATGGGGATGTAGCTCATTTCTAGTTGGTATTTAAACTAGAAGTACTAGTGTAAAGCGATTTATTTCTTGATTCGTGCTTCTAGTTTCGAGGTTGACTCACCAAGGTGTTTTCATGGTTTCTTCTTCAGTACTGGGCAATTATTCTCTATTTTCCCCAATATTTGGTTGGGTGGTTTTGCTAGCAGACATGCTCCTTTGCTGTGTGAAGGCCTCTATTCAATGGTAGAGGGATATTTGTGGTCATTTGCTTATTTCCTGTAACTGGTTTCTTTGCTTGGATGAAGCAGGAGTTTCAAGATTTTTTCCTTATTTTGTGCTTTGGTTTTGCTTGGTTTGGCAAGTGGTTTTGCCTAGATCCCTATGTGGTTTTCTGGTTTGTGGTTCTCCCACCTGGGTTCTGGGCTCGGCTCCATACAGGGATCACATCCCAATATTGTAGTGGGCCGAGCCCAAAACCACTACAATATTGGGACATAAATGTTTAGTATTAAAAAATATATATATATATATATATATATATATTACAAAATATGTATATATCATAAATATTAGTTTTATATGTTTCTTGGTGCTATTAAGCTTAATTATCATTTTTACTTATATAAGGAGAAAAAATTTTAACATTTAAATTAATAAAACATAATTCTTAAATTATAAGTATATTGCTACCATTTCTTATAAATTTAAAAGTAACTAAAATTTAATGCTATAGGGAAGATTGTCTACATTCACTTCTTGAGGCTGTCCACCTTGTTTGTGGCAATTGTCAAACTCTATATTTTGTAATAAATTGTGTTTTAAATTATAAAATGAAGAATATTTTATTTTTATATTACATTATATTATTATGTTTATCTAAATTATTATTTTTATTAGGGTAAATATATGGTTTTTTTTTAGGGGCCCATACTTTTTCACAACTACGGTACATACCACAATCATTTTAAACATTTTACACTACTGAAAGCACTAGGAAAGGGACAAGCGTTCAGTTCGATGAGGCCCAAGATTTGAACCTTGGACCTCTACCCCTTACGGGGTTTGGTTGAACCAATTGGTCTACACCTCGAACCTCAAGCATGGGTTTTTGAAAGAGGCCCAATCCCTTGTATCTATCAAGGTTTGAATTTGGGTCTCAGGTAATTTTTTAAGGGTAAAGCATGGGTTTAAATAGGAGGTCACCCTCCCTGTAATTTGAACTTAAGCCTCTTGAATGAAATGACAAATAAATACTAAATTGGTGCCCCAAAGGGGCAAAAATATTAAGATAAAGCCTATATATCTTAAAGGGTTTATGCCCTTGTGCATGTGGGTTTCCCTAAATAAAACCATACCACTACAAAGTAGGAACATAAATTATTAGTATTGTCTATATTTATATTTAATACAATATCTATAAGTATGGGTATCCTCTGTTTCTCGGTGCTATTAAGCTTGATTATCATTTATACTTATTTAAGGAGATAGATAGATAGATAGGTATGGAAAAGAAATTCCAATCATGGTGAACACATTTTAATATTTACAATAAAAATAATTTTTAAATTATAAGTATATTGTTATCATTTCTTATAAATTTAAAGGCAACAAAAGTTTAAGGATATCATTTCTTATAAATTAAATCCCAACTAAAATTTAAGGTATGCAAAGAGACAATATTACTTATAAGATATTATTATTATTATTATTATAATTAAATGAAAGCTTATTTTTAGTTTTGGAGATAATAAATATATTATTTTAAGTGTTTCATAAATCATATTACTAATACTTTTTTGAAATGCAATCACAACTTCAATCAATAACTTTTTATAATATAAAAATTATTTGGATAGCTGTTAATAATATTTTATCACAAATATTGAATAGAAGTTCATGTCAAAATTTATTTTTTATTTGAATATTTAAGTGGATAGATAATATTAAATTAAATAATTAATAAAATAATATATTACTAGTTATTTTACCCAAGTGTTGTAGGTGAGTTGGAGAGGAGAGGGCAATCCTCCAAGGGAGGTCCCAGGTTCGAATCTCCACCCTACCAAAAAGTTGAATTGGGTACCCAAAATCCAATTGATAATTTTGGTGTGGGCAGGGTTGGGTGCGACTCTCGGGTGACTTTGATGGTATAGAACCCCTTGTTCGTGGTCTCTCAGACCAAGGCGGCCCCGCAAGGGGTTTTTCGCTTAAAAAAAAAATATTACTAGTTATTTTATTGCATGTATGATTAAATGTTACTAAGAATGAACTAGAAATGTATCTTTGACCAATCTTCATGTGTTAACAGTTACAAAAATAACATATAAGGAATATTAGGCTTATATGTGAAATAAAATTTGAAAATTAAAAAAAAATTATAAAGAGAGCATAAATTTACTTTTGTTCTATTTTTTTTTGAAAAGGTAAAAATTTATGTTTATAGAACAAGAATCAAATTGCATTCATAAGTCTGCTAATGTTGGCAAGCTCTAAAATTTTAATAAAACCTGGATTAACATATCCAAAAATAACAACAAATCAAGTAGAATCTACAGAGCAAAAACTTTGAACTTGTTCCTAGTTTTTCTTTACACTGATCCTAAGAAGCCTAAAATGCTTGACAATCATGCGAACACAACTCGTGCTATCCCAAAAAGGGCCAAAGAGTACTTCAAGAGGTAGCAAAAAACCCAACAAATAATTGATCATCCTCCATTGATCCATAAGACTTAGTGGACTTTGGACCTACCCTCATCCTTAACTATGTCTTTACTGGCCAATTTAAGAACCATTTGGTTCTCCTCCTACCATTCATAAGTGTCCCTATCTTGGTTAGAATTCAGTATGTAACTGTTGGCCATCAAATCTACCTAGGAAAGGATTTGGGTAAGTGTATGCACCCTAGACCTGGACCAACATTGAAAGGTTGAAGGGAAGAGATGCCCCTCATGCCAATCTTTAGAGAAAGGTCGGCTCCTATGCTAAACTACTTTGGTGTTTTGAGATAAGGGATGCAGGAAAGAGATAAACAGAGTAAGGGTGCAAGAAAGAGATAAAAATATTTTGGGTTAGAGAAAGAAATAAAAAATGGGTAAGGGAAGAGAGATCAATAATTTAAAGTGGGAGAGAACAGGAAGCATGATCAATAACTAACAACTTGAGTAGCAGCAAAGAACACCAATAATAAATGAAAGAAATACCATATTAACCTTCCTATGTATCCTCTAAGCGAGCTCCAAGATTTTCCTTCTCCCTTTCATCAAAATTTAGGGTTTAGAGTAACGACGATTAGGACAAGCAAATATAATAGAAGCCACAACCCACCAGGCAGTATAAAAGAAAACCAATATAGCATTTTTCCTCTCCTATGTATCCTTCAGGCAAATTTTAGGGAACAATCCCCAATCGCACACCGAATTCAGGATTCAGAGTTACAGTATGCAAATGAAGAAAGACAAAATAAATAAACACATAAGACAACATACAAGAGAGAAATTGAGCCCAAAGCTCTTTAGTATTAATCGCAGGACATCAAGTTACAACAACTTTCTAGAAAAAATTTCCCCCCCTTCTTACATTACAATGTCTGGGTTTTTATAGAGGATCTGACCATCTGATTCATTATTACATAGAATGACAAAGTATACTCTTGAGATCTGAGAAGTCAGCTCCTTGCGGCCCTCATGACTGAGCTCTCAAATCCATTACCAGAACTGGTAACTATGACTGAGTCAACCGTGGAAACATGCATTGATGAGCCATATGAGTGTCCTTGGTTTCTAGGTGCAATGGTCGAGTGGTCGCCATGCTTGTCGGGCTCTCCTTCAGGGACTGATACTTCGCTTCCAATTGCCAAAAATGAGCAGCGAGCTTACCGAGCAAGTAAAATTGCATTTATGAGGCACTTGATCGTCTCGAGAAAATACCCATCTTGGAGCGCGTGCCCCCTTTGAGTCACGAAAAAGCAACATGTCATGATATCGTGACATTTCTATGTCTTTAGCTTGGTTCTTCTTCTTGCATCGTGAAAATATGACATGTCATGAAATCGCGACATTTCTATGTCTATCTTCTTTTGTTGCTTTTGGCCATGAAAACGCAACATGTCACGATATCACGATATTTTTCCTCTTTTGGTCGCGAGAATGCAACATGTCATGATATCGTGACACTTTTCCTTTTTTGGTCGCGAGAATGCAACATGTCACGATATCGTAACACTTTTCCTCTTTTGGTCGCAAGAATGCAACATGTCACAATATTGCGACACTTTTCCTCTTTTGGTCGTGAAAATGCAACATGTCGCGATATCGTGACACTTTTTCCTTCTTGTTCCTTCTCCTTTCTTTGAGCTACGAAAATGCAACATGTCACGATATCACGACACTTTTTCTTTCTTGTTCTTTCTCCTTGCTTTGAGCCATGAAAATGCAAAATATCGCGATATCATGACACTTTTTCTTTCTTGTTCTTTCTCCTTGCTTTGAGCCATGAAAATGCAACATGTCGTGATATCGCGACACTTTTTCCTTCTTGCTCCTCCTCCTTGCTTTGAGTCACGAAAATGCAACATTTCACGATATCATGACACTTTTTCCTTCTTGCTCCTCCTCCTTGCTTTGATCTGCGAAAATGCAACATGTCGCAATATCGCGACACTTTTCTTCTTTTGCTCTCTCTTGTCGCTCTAAGCCGTGAAAATGCAACATGTCACGATATCGCAACACTTTTTCCTTCTTTTTGTGGAGCTATCTTCTTTGGCTTGTTCAGCAGTGAAGCTCTTCTTCTTCATTTTATGTACAAGGGGGTGGCATTGAAAGCCAAAATTGCTGCAACACTTACAAATATTTTCAAAAATAACAAAAGAAACACTTTACAAAAAGAAAATTTTGATTTTTTTCTACCCCTCTATGCAATGTGACAAAATTGTCAACATTCTTGGTGGCTCGCGGGGCATTTAGCTTGTCTGAATGCAACGATCCCAGGCCTTTATCCATTGGGAAACAGATTCATTCCCATTATCCTCTTCTCTGACTATCCACTGATGGCATTTTTTTTTTTGTTTGTGCCTAAGCTCCTAAGAAACACTTAGAACTTTCAACACTTATTTACTAGTCGGGCTATTTACAGTATTTACACAAAATTTTGTGACATGATTGGCATGCCGCCACCATAAACCCAGCTTTGGGTACCTATCCAGTGAACTTGCAATGTTTGGACCAGATCTAATTGTACTTCAGTTGATCTTTGATGTCCGACTGGCCTCTTCTCAAAGTTGTCCATGTTGCAAACAGAGTGCAACATGGCAGGTTGTCACTCCTTCCAGTACCCATACTGGTGATGAATGATGTGGCAAAGAATTTCATCACATGGGGGTCTTTTGTGGGTATCGGTTGTGGTGATGGCTAGAACCAATACCACCATTTTAGAGAGTCCACCGACTGTGAACTCTTGAATACGAGCTCCTCCAACTTCTTACTATGACAACAAGTTTTTTCCCATGATAAGTCTGCTTCTAGGATCTCTTCAGGTTTAGATTGATGAGACATGCTTAATGGACTCTGGCTGAATACTTGCATGCCATCCATTGGGATACAAAAAGGGTGCAAAAATATGTCGTCTTTGTTCTCAGGTTCCACCACTTGAGTCTGTTTCTCTCCTTGGCCCATCTCCTGATGGAGACTGCAAGCAACCATATTGTTCATTGCTGGGGCAAAGCTTGCATATTCCCATCATTGGCCTTGGATGAAATTTACCTCTTGAGCTCCAAACGACTGCATCTCAGGTCTCTACTCAGTATGAGGAATCTTCCATGGTGAATACTGTGCAGGATAGACATGAGTAGCAAATATTGGAGAAAGTGATGGAGTTTCCCCCCACTGCCACTTTCTAGATAGGAGCAGGAGCTTCTCTGCTCATACTGCTTCCTCAAATATTTGAGGAAATATTTGTTCACCTGATTGCAGTAAGATAAGGCTCATTTTTGGGTGAAAGGCCCGAACATAGAAGAGGTGGGCTTGGGTAGGCATTAGTTGGATATCCCCTAGAATTCTCTTCCAACTTCTGCAAAATCGGACATTGAAGTCCATGATGCTCTCTAGAGGTGCTTTCATGATGGTGAAGAGGTACATCAAAAGTTGGAAGGGATCCTAAGAGCCATCAAATGTTTTTATTAGCGCTCCCACTAAGTCATCCCATGAGAAGATGCTTTTACACTCGAGTAGTCTATACCACTGTAGCGCCCTTCCTTCCAAATATAGAACCATAAGTTTGATCATGACATCTTCATGGGTTATGTCATGGAGGGCCGCTAAAGCAACAACATCTTCAAGGTGCTCTTGAGCCATTCCCTTAGTGCCATTGTATTTCGTCAATTCCTTCAAGGCACTTTTGGGAATTTCATGGTAACTTTGGAGATTCAGAGGGCCACGATCATCCCAACTGGGATAGCATACCCTCTCCATTATAGCAGTGGCCTGCAGATATCACGGTTCTCACCACTAAGTCGAAGTCGCTAGGTGAACATTCTTTTCTTCGCTTGTGAGGTCAAGGTTGCTCACCAAACCTTGATTCCTTTGGGGTATCTTATTTTAGCTTTAAAAGGTGCCTACGATCAATAAATCTAGATCTTTAGCTCAGTCAGAGTTTCCAGGTGATTTTTCCATATGGAGGCAAGCCAGAGATTCACCAAACTTAGACTTCCTTAAAACATGGGGACTATTCGTCCCACCGGGCATGCCAGAAACTATTGGCCATCAAATCTTCCCAGGAAAGGATTTGTGTAAGTGCATGCACCCTAGAACTAGACCAACATTGAAATTACGAAGGGAAGAGATGCCCCTCATGCCAATATCTGGAGAAATGCCGGCTCCTATGCTAAACTACTTTGGTGTTTTGAGATAAGGGATGGAGGAAAGAGATCAATAGAGTAAGGGTGCAAGAAAGAGATAAAAAGAGTTTGGGTTAGAGAAAGAAATAAAAAATGGGTAAGGGAAGAGAGATCGATAATTTAAATTTGGAGAGAACAGGAAGCATGATCACTAACTAAAAACTTGAATAGCAACAGAGAACACCAAGAATAAATGAAAGAAACACCACATTAACCTTCCTATGTATCCTCTGGGTGAGCTGCAGGATTATCTTTCTCCCTTTCATGGAAATTTAGGGTTCAAAGTAATGACGATTAGGACAAGTGAATATAACAGAAACCACAAGCCACCACGTAGCATAAAATAAAACAAATATAGCATTTTTCCTCTCCTATGTATCCTTTAGGCAAATTTTAGGGTACAGTCCCCAATCACACATTGAATTTAGGATTCAGAGTTACAGTATGCAAATGAAGAAAGACAAAAGAAATAAACACAGAAGGTAGCATACAAGAGGAAATTGAGCCCAAATCTCTTTAGTATTAATCGCAGGACATCAAGTTATAGCAACTTTCTAGCAAAAATTTCCCCCCCCTTCTTACATTATAATGCCTAGGTTTTTATAGAGGACCCGACCCTCTGAGTCATTATTACATAGAATGGCGAAGTATACTCTTGAGATCTGAGAAGTCGGCTCCTCGCGGCCCTCGTGACTGAGCTCTCAAATCCATTACCAAAATTGGCAACTGTGACCAATTCAACCATGGAAACATGCATTGATGAGCAATCTAAGTGTCCTTGGTTTCTGGGTGCAATGATCGAGTGGCCACCATGCTTATCGGGCTCTCCTTCAGGGACTGATACTTTGCTTCCAATTGCCAAAAATGAGTAGCAAGCTTACTGGGCAAGTAAAAATGCATTTATGAGGCACTTGATCATCTCGATAAAATACCCGACTTGGAGTGCGTGCCCCCTTTGAGTCACAAAAAAGAAACATGTCATGATATCATGACATTTCTATGTCTTCAGCTTGGTTCTTCTTCTTGCATCGTGAAAATATGACATGTCACAAAATCATGACATTTCTATGTCTTTGTCCTCTTTTGTTGCTTTTGGCCACGAAAATGCAACATGTCACGATATCGCGACACTTTTCCTCTTTTGGTCGTGAGAATGCAACATGTCACGATATCGCGACACTTTTCCTCTTTTGGTCGTGAGAATGCAACATGTCGCGATATCATGACACTTTTCCTCTTTTGGTCGCGAGAATGCAACATGTCACGATATCGTGACACTTTTCCTCTTTTGGTCACGAGAATGCAACATGTTGCGATATCACGACACTTTTCCTATTTTGGTTGTGAGAATGCAACATGTCATGATATCGCGACACTTTTTCCTTCTTGCTCCTTCTCCTTGCTTTGAGCCGCAAAAATGCAACAAGTCGCAATATCGTGACACTTTTTCTTTCTTGTTCTTTCTCCTTGCTTTGAGTTGCGAAAATTCAACATGTCGCGATATCGCGACACTTTTTCCTTCTTGCTCCTTCTCCTTGCTTTGAGACATGAAAATACAACATGTCGTGATATTGTGACACTTTTTCCTTCTTACTCCTCCTCCTTGCTTTGAGTCGCGAGAATGCAACATGTCGCTATATCGCAACACTTTTTCCTTCTTACTCCTCCTTGTTTTGAGCCACGAAAATGCAACATGTCGCGATATCGCGACACTTTTCTTCTTTTGCTCTCTCTTGTCGCTCTCAGCCACAAAAACACAACATGTCGTGATATCGCGACACTTTTTCCTTCTTTTGACGGAGCTATCTTCTTTGGCTTGTTCGGCAGCGAAGCTCTTCTTCTTCATTTTATGTACAAGGGGGTGGCATTGAAAGCCAAAATTGCTGCAACACTTACAAATATTTTCAAAAATAACAAAAGAAACACTTTACAAAAAGAAAATTTTGATTTTTTTTCTACCCCTCTATGCAATGTGACAAAATTGTCAACATTCTTGGTGGCTCGCGGGCATTTAGCTTATCTGAATGTAGAGATCCCAGGCATTTATCCATTGGGCAACAGATTCATTCCCATTATCCTCTTCTCTGACTATCCACTGATGGCATTTTTTTTTTGTTTGTGCCTAAGCTCCTAAGCAAAACTTAGCACCTTTGACACAATTTTACTAGCCGAGATATTCACAGTATTTACACAAAATTTTGTGACATGATTGGCATGCCGTAACCATAAACCTAGCTTCGGGTACCTATCCGATAAACCTACAATGTCTGAACTATATCTGATTGAAATTAAGTTGATCTTTGAAGTCCGGCTAGCCTCTTCCCAAAGTTGTCCATGTTGCAAATGGAGTGCAACATGGCAGGTTGTCACTCCTACCAGTACCCATACTGGTGATGAATGATGTGGTGAAGAAGTTCACTGCATGGGGGTATTTTGTGGGTACTGGTTGTGGTGATGGATGGAACCAATACCACCATTTTAGAGAGTCCATCGACTACGGACTCTTGAATGCGAGCTCCTCCAACTTCTTGTTGTGACAACAGGGCTTTTCTCATGATAAGTCTGCTTGTAGGATCTCTTCAGGTTCAACTTGATGAGACATGCTTAATGGAATCTAGCTGAATACTTACGTGCCATCCACTGGGATACAAAAAGGGTGCAAAAATGTGCCCTCTTTGTTCTTAGGTTCTGCCACTTGAGTTTGTTTCTCTCCTTGGCCCATATCCTGATGGAGACTGCAAGCAACCATATTGTTCATTAGTGGGGCAAAGCTTGTATATTCCCATCATTGGCCTTGGACAAAACTTGCCTCTTGAGCTCCAAACGACTGCATCTCAGGTCTCTGCTCAGTATGAGGAATCTTCCACGATGAATACTGTGCAAGATAGACAGGAGCAGTAAATATTGGAGAAAGTGATGGAGTTTCCCCCCACTGCCACTTTCTAGATAGGAGCAGGAGCTGCTCTGCTCATACTGCTTCCTCAAATATTTGAGGAAATCTTCATTCACCTGATTGCAGTAAGAGAAGGCTCATGTCTGGGTGAAAGGCCCGAACATAGAAGAGGTGGGCTTGGGCGGGCGTCGGTTGGATATCCCCTGGAATTCTCTTCCAACTTCTGCAAAATCGAACATTGAAGTCTATGATGCTCTCCAGAGGTGCTTTCGTGATGGTGAAGAGGTACATCAAAATCTAGAAGGGATCCTAAGAGCCATCAAATGTTCTGATTAGCACTCCCACTAAGTCATCCCATCAGCAGATGCTTTTACGCCCAAGCATTCTGTACCACTGTAGCGCCCTTCCTTCCAAATATAGAACTAGAAGTCTGATCATGACATCTTCGTGGGTTATGTCATGGAGGGCTGCTAAAGCAGCAACATCTTCAAGGTGCTCTTGGGCCATTCCCTTAGTGCCATTATATTTTGTCAATGCCTTCAAGGCGCTTTTACGAATTTCATGGTAACTTTGGAGATTTAGAGGGCCACGATCATCCCAGCTGGGATAGCATACCCTCTCCGTTATAGCAATGGCCTACAGATATCATGGTTATCACCACTAAGTTAGAGTCGCGAGGTGATTTTTCTAGATGGAGGCAAGCCAAAGATTCACCAAACTTAGACTTCCTTAAAACATGGGGACTATTCGTCCCATCGGGCATGCCAGAAACTATTGGCCATAAAATCTTCCTAGGAAAGGATTTGGGTAAGTGTATGCGCCCTAGACCTACACCAACATTGAAAGGCCGAAGGGAAGAGATGCCCCTCGTTCCAATCTCTGGAGAAATGCTCCTATGCTAAACTACTTTGGTGTTTTTGAGATAAGGGATGCAGGAAAGAGATAAACAGAGTAAGGGTGCAGGAAAGAGATAAAAATAGTTTGGGTTAAAGAAAGAAATAAAAAAGGGGTAAGTGAAGAGAGATCAATAATTTAAAGTGGGAGAGAATAAGAAGCACGATCACTAACTAAAAACTTGAATAGTAGCAAATAACACTAATAATAAACGAAAGAAATGCCACATTAACCTTCCTATGTATCCTTTGGGCGAGCTCCATGATTCTCCTTCTCCCTTTCGTCAAAATTCAGGGTTCATAGTAAAATGATTAGTACAAGATAATATAATAGAAACCACAACCCGCCAGGCAGCATAAAAGAAAACCAATATAGCATTTTTCCTCTCCTATGTATCCTTAGAGTAAATTTTAGAGTACAGTACCCAATCGCACATCGAATTCAATATTCAGAGTTACAGTATGCAAATGAAGAAAGATAAAATAAATAAACACAGAAGGCAGCATAAAAGAGAGAAATTGAGCCCAAAGATCTTTAGTATTAATCGTAGGACATCAAGTTATAGCAGCTTTCTAGCAGAAAGTTCCCCCCCTTCTTACATTACAATGCTTGGGTTTTTATAGAGGACCCGACCCTATGAGTCATTATTACATAGAATGACAAAGTATACTCTTGAGATATAAGAATTCAGCTCCTCGTGGCCCTCATGACTAAGCTCTCAAATCCATTACCATAACTAGAAACTGTGACCGAGTCAACCATGAAAACATGCATTGATGAGCAACCTAAGTGTCCTTTGTTTCTGGGTGCAATGCTCGAGTCACCACCATGCTTGTTGGGCTCTCCTTCAGGGACGGATACTTCACTTCCAATTTCCAAAAACAAGCAGTGAGCTTACCAGGCAAGTAAAAATGCATTTGTGAGGCACTAGATCATCTCGGGAAAATACCTAGATTGGAGCGTGTGCCCCCTTTGAGTCATGAAAAAGCAACATGTCACGATGTCGCGACATTTCTATTTCTTCAGCTTGGTTCTTCTTGCATCATGAAAATATGACATGTCATGAAATCATGACATTTCTATGTCTTTGTCCTCTTTTGTTGCTTTTGGCCACGAAAACGCAACATGTCGCGATATCGCGACACTTTTCCTCTTTTGGTCATGAGAATGCAACATGTCGTGATATCGCAACACTTTTTCCTTCTTGCTCTTCCTTGCTTTAAGTCGCAAAAATGCAACATGTCGTGATATCGTGACACTTTTTCCTTCTTGCTCCTCCTCCTTGATTTGAGCTATGAAAATACAACATGTCACGATATCACGACACTTTTCTTCTTTTGCTCTCTCTTGTCACTCTCAGCTGCAAAAACGCAACATGTCACAATATCACAACACTTTTTCCTTCTTTTGGCAGAGCTATCTTCTTTGTCTTGTTCGGCAACGAAGCTCTTCTTCTTCATTTTATGTACAAGGGGGTGGCATTGAAAGCCAAAATTGCTGCAACACTTACAAATATTTTCAAAAATAACAAAAGAAATACTTTACAAAAAGAAAATTTTGATTTTTTTTCTACCCCTCTATGCAATGTGACAAAATTGTCAACAGTAACCCACTAAAATTTCACTACCATGTTTAGCCAAAAAATCATCTGATGCATTATTTTATCTATCAATATAGACTAGGATGGCATCCTTGAACTATTGCCAAATAGACTTAATTCGGCTCACAATTTTTCTTATCATCCAAGCCTTCAATTTGAAATTTATAATAGCATCCAAAAACCCCACCATAATTTGTGAATCAAACTCAACTATGATCTTTCTAACTCCATTCTCCCAAGCATTGAGAGAACCTTGTCTGATAGACGGACCTTCAACTTCATTACTAGTAGCCCTTCCAAGACCCTCTAGCTCCCAATGGAGAATATTTCCCTTGAAATATCTTCCGAGAAAACCAATGCTTGTATCCCCTGGGTTATCCTTAGTTGCTTCATCAAAATTAATGTTTTCCCAACCTAGGGGAGGGGGCTTCCATGGTCCCATGATATAATTCATCATGTAACTGAAGGATCACTACTTTTTCTTCTTTATTAACATGTGTGTGACAAAATTATCCTACTTTTATTAGATAATTTGTAGTCTTTTTTTTACATGGTGAAATCGGTAGCCGCCATGAATCTAGGTAGGTTGTCCTATTTTTATGATAGCCATAGTATTCTATGTTGTCTGCCCCAAAAGTGGACACATAGATCTTTGTGCATTCCGACCTATAACCACCATGCCATAATCATTATAAACCTTTTACACCACTGAAAGCACCAGGAAAGGGACAAACATTCAATCTGATGAGGCCCGAGATTTGAAGCTTGGATCTCCACCCCCCTTATGGGGTTTGGTTGAACCAATTGGTCTACACCTTGAACCTATAATTGGTAGTCTTATATGATAAAGAAAATTGTATTTCATAAGAGATAAGAACATTTTGTCATAATAATTCTTTGATAGTAGTAGCATGTTCTATATGACAACATCTAGTAGATTACCTCACTTTTAAAAATAAAATAAATTGAAAAAAGAATATGTGATGTTTTCCAAGCATGATTACATTTTAAAAAATGCATGGACAAGCAAAGTCATTAAAAGAATTATGATAAATATTTGAATTTTGAAATTCGTCAAATATACTCAAAAAATCTAAATAAAGGACCTAAATATAAAGAAACACACTTATATTTAATCAAATCAATGATTATATTTCCAAACAACCAATCATAGTTATGGCCCATAATGTTATATAAATGTTCTTGAATGCAGATTATTTATAAATTAGAAATTAAATATAATAAAATCTAAGCATTTTTATTATTTAATAATGTAGACACCCAAAAGTCGCACATTGTCCCTCTCCCCATTTTTGCAGTCAATCAATTTGCAAAACCCTCAAAAATCACTATTCATCATCCTTAGCCCCTTTGGGCTAGCTAAACTCTTTCCTACGCTTAATCATGGGTTCTCGTGTGACCTTATTCCCAAGTCGACCAATGTTGAATTCTCCACCATGGTCAAAAAGCACTTTATGCTCAAAAAATCAATATTTTTGGTCAAAACATGCTTTATGGCTAAACACATGCTTAATTACATCTAATTATGATTTAATTTAAGCCTTCCACCTCACCTAGTCTACTTTGACTAGTCTAGCCTTCCACATTACCTATTCTAGCCTTGCCATCTCTCACCCAAATATTTCTCCACCTCACACTCCCCTGGGTCATAAATGAAAGATGGAGACTTTTGCACATAAAAAGCAATTTTTAAATTGAAAGATATTTATAAAAAAATGTTCATTAATGCCTAATGGATATTTTTAGCAAGTCATCACTATTTGTGGATGGGTGAGGGATTCTCTCACCCAACCTCATTTATGAACTAGGACACCTTAGGGGACACCTCTTAGGTGGACACCTCATAATTACCACCTTGCAGGGGACACCTCATCCCCTCCCTCTCACTTTGGCCAATTATATAAATAGAATGTCATTTTCACCTTTGCACAACAACCAACTTTTTCTTACCAAAACTCTACCAAAATCACTACAACCACCACATCCATCATATATCCATCACACAATCATTGTATACCCATCATAATTGATTTGTCAATTTCACAATGTTTCCTTTGTGATTGAGACAGGTCAATAATCTCTCAAAAAGTGCACTTTCTAAAGGTGACCCACACAAAAATCAAAGAAACAACTACTCTAAGACAACCAAGAAAGTAATCTTATAGATTCAATCTAGAAAGGATAGGTTCACATGATCTTGTGTGAACCACCCTATTCACAATAGGCTTGCACGACCCGTGTGAACCTCTACTATGGGCATCGAAAACATTGGATAAGGTAAGTATAGCTTAATTTAGGGATTTTATGCTATTATTAGTAGTTATTTTCATGTTTTAAGCTTGTTTAAAAGTCTTGTCTTCATAACTACAGGGTTTGACTGAGGCAGACCCCATAACGCACTAATAATATTTTGCAGGTCTAATAGGTTCAAAAGGGACAAAGAACACATCCAACTAGTAGTGGCACACGAGCAAGAAGCCCACCTACTCTAAATAACACAAAGAAGAAGAATCTTGCTACCTTTGTACACATCCAAAAGGGCTTCATTAGGGAATATCCCATTGTAACCTTCAGGGAAAATTTTATAAAAGGATATCGAATTTGTAACCACTTTTATGATTTCAATAACAAATGCAACAGATTCCATAATATTGAATGAGTTTTATAGCATCATTTTTGTTGATTTGATTCTAGCACGTCTGGTGGGACCTCCACCAAGCATTAACTTAATCATCTTATAACAAAAATATGGCCTATTACTATATGGTAGGTAGTTGTCATCTATGAAGAAACCCTAACCCAAAAATACCCTAAAATCCATCTCAAGCCAAACCACAAAAGGTTCACTGGTGCACCGGTGAGCCTCCAAAGAGAGTAGAGAGTACATACTCAGGTTTTTGAATTCTCCCAATCTACCTCAAACTTGATACTTGATACCCAGATATTAATTCCATACACCCACAATCAATGGCAAGGTAAGTCAGGGGAGGTTAAGAGCCTCATATTCATGGGGATTGTGTACCCCCATACTTAGACCACAAATTGTCTCTCACCATGGCGTATGCAAGGTTAAAGCATCCTTGTATTTTTGTACAAAAGAATATTAGTTAATTTAATTTTCTATCATTTTATTTCTTCAGGTATATGCAAAATATTTTTGAGGTTTTTTTTATCTTGCTAAGCTCAAATTGACTTTTTAGAACTTTATGTGCAGGTACATGTGTTAGAACACTCTAGAAACTTCAAAATCATCATCAGGTCCCCAAAACTAGTTAGTCTAGTCCTTGAATCCTAGTTTGCATGACCCTGTGTGAACCACCTGTCAAAATATAGGTTCACACCCCAAGGTGCAAATCTTCCAAATTAACATTGTTTCGGAACAAAAGGTGAACCAAAAAGTTTTACACTCACTTGAACAGAGGTATTGTGTGAAAACTTTTATTTTTCCTATATTTTGAGGCTAACCTTTCCTATTGGGATACAATTTCACAAAATCACATTTGCTTGTTTGTTTTAGTTAGATTTACACCTGCTTTCCAGCTTAGCTTCAATTATCGTAATTTCCCTTTCTGTCATTTCCCTTTAAAAGCACCTTGTTAGCTTCAATTCCAGTAATTTCCCTTTCTATCATTTCCCTTCAAAAGCAATTAGTTAGCTTCAATTTTAGTAATTTCTCTTCTTGTCATTTCCCTTAAAAAGCATTTAGTTAGATTCAATTTTAGTCATTTCCTTTCAAAAGCAATTAATTAGATTTCCCTTTTAAAAATCAATAGATCAAATTTTTTTTTGTGAGGAATTAAGTAAGTATATTTTCTTTGAAAAGGCATCCTATCATACCTTTGTTTTGAAAAGGCATTTAGAGTATATTTGCTTCTAAAATAGTACTACACAAACAAACACCACACACTTATATCCCATTTTTAATAGTTTAAGGAACTGGCTTTCATCTCCAATATGAATTGGATTGTATCACCAATTCAACATCATAGTTCAGTGAGGTCTGGGTTCTACTCTCCACTAGCTCACCTCTGATTTTAGTCACCATAGTATCCCCTCTAGGTGAATTATTCTGGAATTAATACATGGTCGGTCCTTCCCACTTCGAGTGTTGGTTATCCAGAATTCATCATTGGAAGGTACCTTTAGAGTGGGTAGTTCTAGAAATCCCCTTTACCGTAGGGATTTTAAAATAATTAGTGGGTGTAGTTGATTGTTACTATGCATGCCTTAAACATGAGGGTTAATTGAAAGTCTTGATTAGGGCCGATAGTAGCACATTGACAATGTGACCTCTCTTCGTGAGAGTTTATTGACTCATCAGAGCATTTTGAGTCCTCCCTTTTTGATACCATTTTATTGTATCTGATTCCATTTAGGTATCCATTCACCTATTGGAAATATAGTTCTATTCTATGCACTCTTGGGTGTCACAGGAGGTCTATGCTACAACATACCTATTTCAAGTAGCATTCACCCACTTCCCATGGTTTTTTCTTAGGGCGGATACATACTTTCATCAAAACACATGAAAACCAAAAATAAAGAACATTTACTTATTTTTGAGTCTCATGAAAGTGGTTACAAAAACATATCAAACTTGCTATAACTCACTCAGTTTTTCCATAGTTTCACTCCCACGCTATACACTGTACAATATTTTTTGAGGTAGTTTACACCCCCAGTGTGACCTTCCTACACTCAAATATATTTGCATGATTTTGTGCAAACCTTAGCTTCCAAGCTACAAAACTACACTAAACAAGTCTACACAGCACACAAAGGATCTCCACAATGGAAAATATATCCTCTATTACTATTTCTAGTGGTTCGCACAATGGATAGGGTGTTGAACCAAACCCTATCGGATGAATTGTAATGTTGCAAAAAAAATCTGGCTGATGTTCCCTTTGGTTGGCTCAATTCCTTTGCTTTGGTGGTTGGAAGATATTTCTATTTCCAACTTTGCAATGGTGGTAGCACTTGATTGGTTATCATTTTTTAGGGATCTTTCCTCTTTACCACTCAGGTATTGTACTCAATGTTTAAATCTATTTTTTATTGTGTTATTCCTAAGTGTGGTTGTTCTACAGTGGTTTTCTTAGCTGGTGGTATTTGACTGAAAGAATCCACCAGTGGATAATGGTTTTCCTTTTTGGATTTGTTGGTCCTTTATTTCTCTTTAATTTTCCAATTGATGGTTGGGTGGGTTACAAGAATTGTGTGTTTGAGTTGTTGTAGCAAATCTTTGGTTCCTGGTTTAGGTGTTGTTTGGGTAGGCCTCTTTCCAAGGGTAAGGATTTTTTTGGTGCTGGCCTATACCCTGTGGTAGATGGGAGTTTTGGTATTTTATCTCTGTGTGCCTTGGAAGTCATTCATCTTGATTCAGGATTTAGTTTTTCCCTAAGTAGTCATGGTTTATGGGATCTTGAAGGTGGGTTTTGTATGGGGATGCCACTCATTTCTAGTTGGTCTTTAAACTAGAAGTACTAGTGTAGAGTGATTTATTTCTTGATTCATGCTTCTAGATCTGAGGTTGACTCACCCAGGTGTTTTCATGGCTTCTTCTTCAGTACTGGGCAATTATTCTCTATTTTCCCCAATATTTGGTTGGGTGGTTTTGCCAGCAGACATGCTCCTTTTCTGTGTGCAGGCCTCTTTTCAATGGTAGAGGGATATTTGTGGTCATTTGCTTGTTTTTTGTAACTGGTTTCTTTTCTTGGATGAAGCAGGAGTTTCAAGATTTTTTCCTTATTTTGTGCTTTGGTTTTGCTTGGTTTGGCAAGTGGTTTTGCCTAGATCCCTGTGTGGTTTTCTGGTTTGTGGTTCTCCCATCTGGGTTATGGGCTCGGCTCCATATAGGGATCACATCCCAATATTGTAGTGGGCCGAGCCTAGAACCACTACAATATTGGGACATAAATGTTTAGTATTATATATATATATATTACAAAATATGTATATATCATAAATATTAGTTTTATATTTTTCTTGGTGCTATTAAGCTTAATTATCATTTTTACTTATCTAAGGAGAAAAAATTTTAAAATTTAAATTAATAAAACATAATTCTTAAATTATAAGTATATTGCTACCATTTCTTATAAATTTAAAAGTAACTAAAATTTAATGCTATAGGGAATATTGTCGACATTCACTTCTTGAGGCTGTCCACCTTGTTTGTGGCAATTTTCAAACTCTATATTTTGTAATAAATTGTGTTCTAATTTTAAAATGAAGAATATTTTATTTTTATATTACATTATATTATTATGTTTATCTAAATTATTATTTTTATTAGGGTAAATATATGGTTTTTTTTTAGGGGCCCATACTTTTTCACAACTACGATACATACCACAATCATTTTAAACCTTTTACACTATTGAAAGCACTAGGAAAGGGACAAGCGTTCAGTTCAACGAGGCCCAAGATTTGAACCTTGGACCTCTGCCCCTTACGGGGTTTGGTTGAACCAATTGGTCTACACCTCGAACCTCAAGCATGGGTTTTTGAAAGAGGCCCAATCCCTTGTATCTATCAAGGTTTGAATTTGGGTCTCAGGTAAATTTTTAAGGGTAAAGCATGGGTTTAAATAGGAGGGCACCCTCCCTATAATTTGAACTTAAGCCTCTTGAATGAAATGACAAATACATACTAAATTGGTGCCCCAAAGGGGCAAAAATATTAAGATAAAGCCTATATATCTTAAAGGGTTTATGCCCTTGTGCATGTGGGTTTCCCTAAATAAAACCATACCACTACAAAGTAGGAACATAAATTATTAGTATTGTCTATATTTATATTTAATACAATATCTATAAGTATCGGTATCCTATGTTTCTCGGTGCTATTAAGTATATTGTTACCATTTCTTATAAATTTAAAGGCAACTAAAGTTTAAGGATATCATTTCTTATAAATTAAATCCCAACTAAAATTTAAGGTATGCAAAGAGACAATATTACTTATAAGATATTATTATCATCATAATAATAATTAAATGAATGCTTATTTTTAGTTTGGAGATAATGAATATATTATTTTAAGTGTTTCATAAATCATATTACTAATACTTTTTTGAAATGCAATCAAAACTTCAATCAATAATTTTTTATAATATAAATATTATTTGGATAGTTGTTAATAATATTTTATCACAAATATTGAATAGAATTTCAAGTCAAAATTTATTTTTTATTTGAATATTTAAGTGGATAGATAATATTAAATTAAATAATTAATAAAATAATATATTACTAGTTATTTTACCCAGGTGTTGTAGGTGAGTTGGAGAGGAGAGGGCAATCCTCCAAGGGAGGTCCCAGGTTCGAATCTCCACCCTACCAAAAAGCTGAATTGGGTACTCAAAATCCAATTGATAATGTTGGTGCGGGCAAGGTTGGGTGCGACTCCTGGGTGACTTTGACGGTATAGAACCCCCTGTTCGTGGTCTCTCAGACCAAGGCGGCCCCGCAAGGGGTTTTTTGCTTAAAAAAAATATATTACTAGTTATTTTATTGCATGTATGATTAAATGTTACTAAGAATGAACTGGAAATGTATCTTTGACCAATCTTCATGTGTTAACAGTTACAAAAATAACATATAAGGAATATTCGGCTTATATGTGAAATCAAATTTGAAAATTAAAAAAAATATATAAAGAGAACATAAATTTACTTTTGTTCTATTTTTTTTTGAAAAGGTAAAAATTTATGTTTATAGAACAAGAATAAAATTGCATTCATAAGTCTTCTAATTTTGGCAAGCTCTAAAATTTTAATAAAACCTGGATTAACATATCCAAAAATAACAACAAATCAAGTAGCATCTACAGAGCAAAAACTTTGAACTTGTTCCTAGTTTTTCTTTACACTGATCCTAAGAAGCCTAAAATGCTTGATAGTCATGCGAACACAACTCGTGCTATCCCAAAAAGGGCCAAAGAGTACTTCAAGAGGTAGCAAAAAACCCAACAAATAATTGATCATCCTCCATTGATCCACAAGACTTAGTGGAATTTGGACCTACCCTCATCCTTAACTACGTCTTTACTGGCAAATTTAAGAACCATTTGGTTCTCCTCCTACCATTCATAAGTGTCCCTATCTTGGTTAGAATTCAGTATGTAACTTTTGGCCATCAAATCTACCCAAGAAATTATTTGGGTAAGTGTATGCGCACTAGACCTGGACCAACATTGAAAGGTCGAAGGGAAGAGATGCCCCTCGTGCCAATATTTGGAGAAAGGTCGGCTCCTATGCTAAACTATTTTGGTGTTTTGAGATAAGGGATGCAAGAAAGAGATAAATAGAGTAACGGTGCAGGAAAGAGATAAAAATATTTTGGGTTAGAGAAAGAAATAAAAAATGGGTAAGGGAAGAGAGATCAATAATTTAAAGTAGGAGAGAACAGGAAGCATGATCACTAACTAACAACTTGAATAGCAGCAAAGAACACCAAGAACAAATGAAAGAAATGCCACATTAACCTTCCTATCTACCCTCTGGGCGAGCTCCAGGATTCTCCTTCTCCCTTTTGTCAAAATTTAGGGTTCATAGTAACGACGATTAGGACAAGCAAATATAACAGAAACCACAACCCACCAGACAGCATAAAAGAAAACCAATATAGCATTTTTCCTCTCCTATGTATCCTTCGAGTAAATTTTAGGGTACAGTCCCCAATCGCACACCGAATTCAGGATTCAGAGTTACAGTATGCAAATGAAGAAAGACAAAATAAATAAACATAGAAGACAACATACAAGAGAGAAATTGAGCCCAAAGCTCTTTAGTATTAATCATAAGACATCAAGTTACAACAAATTTCTAGCAAAAATTCCCCCCTTCTTACATTACAATGCCTGGGTTTTTATAGAGGACCCAACCCTCTAAGTCATTATTACACAGAATTGCGAAGTATACTCTTGAGATCTGAGAAGTTGGCTCCTCGTGGCCCTCATGACTGAGCTCTCAAATCCATTACCAGAACTGGAAACTATGATCGAGTCAACCATGGAAACATGCATTGATGAGCCATATGAGTGTCCTTGGTTTTTGGGTGCAATGCTCGAGTGGTCGCCATGCTTGTCGAGCTCTCCTTCAAGGACTGATACTTTGCTTCCAATTGCCAAAAATGAGCAGCGAGCTTACCGGGCAAGTAAAAATGCATTTATGAGGCACTTGATCATCTCGAGAAAATACCCGACTTGGAGCACGTGCCCCCTTTGAGTCATGAAAAAGCAACATGTCATGATATCATGACATTTCTATGTCTTCATCTTGGTTCTTCTTGCATCGCAAAAATATGACATGTCACGAAATCACGACATTTCTATGTCTTTGTCCTCTTTTGTTGCTTTTGGCCACGAAAATGCAACATGTCGCGATATCATGACACTTTTCCTCTTTTGGTCGTGAGAATGCAACATGTCGTGATATCATGACACTTTTCCTCTTTTGGTCACGAGAATGCAACATGTCACGATATCGCGACACTTTTCCTCTTTTGGTCGTGAGAATGCAACATGTCGTAATATTGTGACACTTTTCCTCTTTTGGTCGCGAGAATGCAACATGTCGCGATATCATGAAACTTTTTCCCTCTTGCTCCTTCTCCTTTCTTTGAGCCACGAAAATGCAACATGTCGCGATATATCATGACACTTTTTCTTTCTTGTTCTTTCTCCTTGCTTTGAGCCACGAAAATGCAAAATTTTGCAATATTGCGACACTTTTTCTTTCTTGTTCTTTCTCCTTGCTTTGAGCTACGAAAATGCAACATGTCGCGATATCGTGACACTTTTTCCTTCTTTCTCCTCCTCATTTCTTTGAGTCACAAAAATGCAACATGTCGCAATATCGCGACACTTTTTCCTTCTTGCTCCTCCTCCTTGCTTTGAGCCATGAAAATGCAACATGTCATGATATCGCGACACTTTTCTTCTTTTGCTCTCTCTTGTCACTCTCAGCCACAAAAACGCAACATGTCACGATATCGTGACACTTTTTCCTTCTTTTGGTGGAGCTATCTCCTTTGGCTTGTTCGGCAGTGAAGATCTTCTTCTTCATTTTATGTACAAGGGGGTGGCATTGAAAGCCAAAATTGCTGCAACACTTACAAATATTTTCAAAAATAACAAAAGAAACACTTTACAAAAAGAAAATTTTGATTTTTTTTCTACCCCTCTATGCAATGTGACAAAATTGTCAACATTCTTGGTGGCTCACGGGGCATTTAGCTTGTCTGAATGCAGAGATCCCAGGCCTTTATCCATTGGGCAATAGAGTCATTCCCATTATCCTCTTCTCTGACTATCCACTAACGACATTTTTTTTTGTTTGTGCCTAAGCTCCTAAGCAACACTTAGTGCCTTCGACACTTATTTACTAGCTAGGCTATTTACAGTATTTACACAAAATTTTGTGACATGATTGACATGCCGCAACCATAAACCCAGCTTCAGGTACCTATATGGTGAACCTACAATGTCCGAACCAGATCTGATTGAACTTCAGTTGATCTTTGAAGTCTGGTTGGCCTCTTCCCAAAGTTGTTCATGTTGTAAACAGAGTGCAACATGGCAAGTTGTCACTCCTACCAGTACCCATACTGGTGATGAATTATGTGGTGAAGAAGTTCGTTGTATGGGGGTATTTTGTGGGTACTGGTTGTGGTGATGGTTGGAACCAATACCACCATTTTAGAGAGTCCATCGACTGTATAATATTGAATATGAGCTCCTCCAACTTCTTGCTGCGACAATAGGGCTTTTCCTGTGATAAGTCTGCTTGCAAGATCTCTTTAGGTTCAGCTTGATGAGACATGCTTAATGGACTCTAGCTAAATACTTGTGTGCCATCCACTAGGATACAAAAAGGGTGCAAAAATATGCCCTCTTTGTTCTCAGGTTCTGCCACTTGAGTTTGTTTCTCTCCTTGGCCCATCTCTTGATGGAGACTACAAGCAACCATATTGTTCATTAGTGGGGCAAAGCTTGCATATTCCCATCATTGGCCTTGGATGAAATTTTCCTCGAGCTCCAAACGATTGCATCTCAGGTCTCTGCTCAGTATGAGGAATCTTCCACGATGAATACTGTGCAGGATAGACAGGAACAGTAAATATTGGATAAAGTGATGGAGTTTCCCCCCACTACCACTTTCTAGATAGGAGCAGGAGCTGCTCTGCTCATACTGCTTCCTCAAATATTTGAGGAAATATTCATTCACCTGATTGCAGTAAGAGAAGGCTCATGTCCGGGTGAAAGGCCCGAACATAGAAGAGGTGGGCTTGGGCGGGCATCGATTGGATATCCCCTAGAATTATCTTCCAAATTCTATAAAATTGAACATTAAAGTCTATGATGCTCTCCAAATGTGCTTTTGTGATGGTGAAGAGGTACATCAAAAGCTAGGAGGGATCCTAAGAGCCATCAAATGTTCTGATTAGCGCTCCTGTTAAGTCATCCCATGAGCATATGATTTTATGCTCGAGCAGTCTGTACCATTGTAGTGCCCTTCCTTCCAAATATAGAACTAGAAGTCTGATCATGACATCTTCATGGATTATGTCATGGAGGGCCGCTAAAGCAACAACATATTCAAGGTGCTCTTGGGCCATTCCCTTAGTATCATTGTATTTCGTCAATGCCTTCAAGTCACTTTTACAAATTTCATTGTAACTTTAGAGATTCAGAGGGCCACAATCATCCCAACTAGGATAGCATACCCTCTCCATTATAGCAGTGGCCTACAGAGATCACAGTTCTCACCACTAAGTCAGATTTGCTAGGTGAACATTCTTTTCTCTGCTTGTGAGGTCAAGGCTGCTCACCAAAACTTGATTCCTTCAGGGTGTCTCCTTTCAACTTTAAAAGGTTCCTACGATCAAGAAATCTAGATCTTCAGCTCAGTTAGAGTCGCTAGGTGATTTTTCTAGATGGAGGTAAGCCAGAGATTCACCAAACTCAGACTTCCTTAAAACATGGGGACTATTCGTCCCACCGGGCGTGCCAGAAACTGTTGGCCATCAAATCTGCCTAGGAAAGGATTCGGATAAGTGTATGCACCCTAGACTTGGACCAACATTGAAATGCCAAAGGGAAGAGATGCCCCTCATGCCAATCTCCTAAGAAATACCGAATCCTATGCTAAACTACTTTGGTGTTTTTGAGATAATTGATGCGGAAAAGAGATAAATAAAGGGTGCAGGAAAGAGATAAAAAGAGTTTGGGTTAGAGAAAGAAATAAAAAAGGGGTAAGGGAAGAGAGATCGATAATTTAAAGTGGAAGAGAACAATAAGCACGATCACTAACTAACAACTTGAATAGCAGCGAATAACACCAAGAATTAACGAAAGAAACGCCACATTAACCTTCCTATGTATCCTTTGGGCGAGCTCCAGGATTCTCCTTCTCGCTTTCATAAAAATTTAGGGTTTAGAGTAATGACGATTAGGACAAGAGAATATAATAGAAACCACAAACCACCAGGAAACATAAAAGAAAACCAATATAGAATTTTTCCTCTCCTATGTATCCTTCGAGCAAATTTTAGGGTACAGTCCCCAATCGCACATCAAATTTAGGATTCAGATTTACAGTATGCAAATGAAGAAATTCAAAAGAAATAAACACAGAAGATAGCATACAAGAGAGAAATTGAACCCAAAGCTCTTTAGTATTAATCTTAGGACATCAAGTTATAGTAGCTTTCTAGTAGAAAGTTCCCCCCCTTCTTACATTATAATGCCTAGGTTTTTATAGAGGACCCGACCCTCTGAGTCATTATTACACAAAATGGTGAAGTATACTCTTGAGATTTTAGAAGTTAGCTCCTCGTGGCCCTCGTGACTGAGATCTTACATCCATTACCATAATTGGAAACTATGACCGATTCAACCATGGAAACATGCATTGATGAGCCATCTAAGTGTCCTTTGTTTTTGGGTGCAATGCTCGAGTCATCGCCATGCTTGTCGGGCTCTCCTTTAGGGACTGATACTTCACTTCCAATTTCCAAAAACAAGCAACGAGCTTACCAAGAAAGTAAAAATGCATTTATGAGGCATTGGATCGTCTCGAGAAAATATTCGACTTGGAGTGCGTGCCCCTTTTGAGTCATGAAAAAGCAACATGTCGCGATATCGCGACATTTCTATGTCTTCAGCTTGGTTCTTCTTGCATCACAAAAATATGACATGTCATGAAATCATGACATTTCTATGTCTTTGTCCTCTTTTGTTGCTTTTGGCCACAAAAACGCAACATGTCATGATATTGTGACACTTTTTTTCTTTTGGTCACGAGAATGCAACATGTCATGATATTGCAACACTTTTCTTCTTTTGGTCACGAGAATGCAACATGTCACAATATCACGACACTTTTCCTCTTTTGGTCGCGAGAATGCAACATGTCGTGATATTGCGACACTTTTTCTCTTTTGGTCATGAGAATGCAACATGTCACAATATCGTGACACTTTTTCCTTCTTGCTCCTTCTCCTTGCTTTGATCCACAAAAATGCAACATGTCACAATATCGCGACACTTTTTCTTTCTTGTTCTTTCTCCTTGCTTTAAGCCACAAAAATACATGTGATATCGTGACACTTTTTCTTTCTTGCTCTTTCTCTTTGCTTTGAGTCGTGAAAATGCAACATGTTGCGATATCGCGACACTTTTTCCTTCTTGCTCCTCCTCCTTGCTTTGAGTCACGAAAATGCAACATGTCGCGATATCGCAACACTTTTTCCTTCTTGCTCCTCCTCCTTGATTTGAGCCATGAAAATGCAACATGTCACGATATCGCGACACTTTTCTTCTTTTGCTCTCTCTTGTCGCTCTCAGCCACAAAAATGCAACATGTCACGATATCGCAACACTTTTTCCTTCTTTTGGCACAGCTATCTTCTTTGGCTTGTTCAAAAATGAAGGTCTTCTTCTTCATTTTATGTACAAGGGGGTGGCATTGAAATCCAAAATTGCTGCAACACTTACAAATATTTTCAAAAATAACAAAAGAAATACTTTACAAAAAGAAAATTTTGATTTTTTTCTACCCCTCTATGCAATGTGACAAAATTGTCAATGAGTAACCCACTAAAATTTCACTACCATGTTTAGCCAAAAATTCATCCGATGCATTATTTTATGTATCAATATAGACCAGGATGGCATCCTTGAACTGTTGCCAAATAGACTTAATTCAGCTCACAATGTTTCTTATCATCCAAGCCTTCAGTTTGAAATTTATAATAGCATCCAAAAACCCCACCATAATTTGTGAATCAGACTCAACTATGATCTTTCTAACTCCATTCTCCCAAGCATTGAGAGAACCTTGTATGATAGACGAACCTTCAACTTCATTACTAGTAGCCCTTCCAAGACCCTCTAGCTCCCAATGGAGAATATTTCCCTTGAAATATATTCTAAAAAAACCAATGCTTGCAACCCCTGGGTTATCCTTAGTTAATTCATCAAAATTAATGTTTTCCCAACCTAGGGGAGGGGGCTTCCATGGTCCCAAATTCTGTGACTTGGGATTCCCCTCATTCACCTAAGTCTTCTTATACCTAAAGTGAACTTTGACAGTTTTAGAAATCTTGGTAACAATTTTATGCCAAACCAACTCCATTGGACTAAACTCTCTAAAAAATTTGGAATTTCTTTCTAGTCAAATGTGCCACTAGATGAAGCTTGGTCCTAGGGACCATCCTAGATGAATGGAGATATTCTTGAATTTTTTTCATTTCTAAATCTCCTATATATTAAAGAGTCACTCAAAATTTTAGATGAAACTTAAAAATATCTAACCACCTTTTCCACAAGTCTCTTGTAAATGCACACTGGAAAAATAGATTATCAAGTGTCTCCTTTTAGGAGTTACACATGATGCAGTTAGAAGGTCCGTAAAAACCTCTCTTCATAATATTATCATAGGTGATACAACTTCTATGCATCACTTCCCAGGAAAAAAATTAATTTTAGACCAACCCTTAACCACCCAAACTCTATCCCATGGGACATCCTACAGGATCAACAAAAGAGGGATCAAAGCATTATAACCATCATGAACATTGAAAAAACCTAGGGTACCAAGGTCCTAGGAAATCCTATCCTCTTCCTATTTTCCTATAAGACACCTTTGCTATCCAGGTGTTATAGGTGAGTTGGATAGGAGAGGGAAATCCTCCAAGGGAGGTCCCAGGTTTGAATCTCCACCCTACCAAAAAGTTGAATTGGGTATCCAAAATCCAATTGATAATGTTGGTGCGAGCAGGGTCAGGTGTGACTCCCAGGTGACTTTGACGGTGTAGAACCTATTGTTCATGGTCTCTCAAACCAAGGCGACCCTGAAAGGGTTTTTTTGCTTAAAAAATAAAAAATAAGGCACCTTTTCTTGAGAATTTTACCAATAAGAAGCCTTTGCTCTATTTACTCCTAATTATTTTTAATATATTTAACATTGGAAAAATTTCCTCCTTATATGATACATTATTAGCAGTTGTGGTCTTTGCTAAGAAACTTGTAAATATCACAATGAATGATAGCATTGTCCTTACTACTAGAATTTATGCTAGTATGATTAATTGTATTATTAGTCAATAGAATTTAGAATTGCTATGTCAATATAATAGATATTGTAATGATTTTACTCCCAAAGGCTAGGTGTATTGTCAAAGGCTTGACTGGCCAAGCACTTTCTAAGAAGATACTTAGGTTCAAACCTTGAGGGCATACTACCAAATTTAGCAAAGGTAGTAGTCTGTGTTGAATCCTCTAAGTGCACACCATACCAAGGATGATGGTACGAACCCCGAGTGGCCAGTGGTCTCCATATCACACTAGGTCAAGAACAAAAAGATAACTACGTTATTGGGATTAGTCCCTCTGGTTTGAACCCTACGCTTGCAAATTACAAAAAATAGTGGTTGTAACCAACTTCCCTATGTAACAAAAAAATTATTGTAATGATTTTCTTATACAACCTCTTTTATTCTACTAGCATATTCCCATGATGAAATTATATTTTAATTAATATAATTTATTCCTTTTATGTGGTAAGATTACAGACACTAAGTTCCTTAACTAATCATGGTCTTCTCAGGAATGATTCAATTGCATGACAATATCATTTGTATGGTGTATTATTCCTTCATTAATATTACCTATAAGAATCCATTCTATTTAATAACAAGAATGGGGGAGCTCCAATCACTTCCAAATGTTTTGAAGAATTTGTAGATTTTGTTGATTTGAACAAATTAATGGATGTTCACTTAAAAGGTTCGAAGTATACTTGGAGCAATAGGAGATATGGAAATCAACTCATCCATTTGAGACTTGATAGGTTTTTATTGTCTAAAGAAGCTATTCAATTTCTTGGTGATGCTACTCTAACCTCTCTCCCTAAAATAGGGTCAGATCACAACCCTCTAATCTTTGAAGGTTTGCGATCAGCTCTCCAATTCAAAATATCTTTCAGATTCGAGTCAATGTGGCTTCAACACCCTAAACTTTGAACCTACATCTCTAATTGGTGGAAAGAAAGTTTCTCAAGGCCTCCCTTAACCCAATTAGCCAAGAAACTTTGCTTTATAAAGCTTAAGTTAAAGCAGTGGAATAAAAAGTTTTTAGGAATATTTTCCTAGAAACACAGTGAATCTCTAAAAAACTAATGAATATTAAATTTAGTATTCAGAATGGGAATCCAGACCCAAGTCGTAGGTGGGATGAATAGAATCTTCTTTTTGAATTCCATAATCTTCTATCTAAGAAATAAATATTTTGGAGGTAAAAATCCAAAGCATTGTGGTTAAAAGAAGGGGACCTCAATGCTAATTTTTTTATGCGTCAACGCTCAGACACAATTTCTAACAGAATTAGGGAACTCCTTAGGAGTTATGGTTCAAGAATTAGTGACATTCATGAAATCCAGTCCGAAGTTGTTTCTCATTTTGAGAATATTTTGGGACCCAGTGCACCATCCTTCATGTCTATAATGCTCTTATTCAAAATATTCCTTGTCTTGTTTCCCAAGAATCAAATACTGATATTCTTGAGAAGTTCACAAAAGAAAAAATCAAAGATGCCCTATTCTCTATGCACCCCGATAAGGCTCCTGGACCTAACAAATTTCCTCCTAGGTTTTTCCAGCACTTTTGGGATATTGTTGAGAACAATGTAACCAATGTTGTCCAAGACTTTCAGAAATCAAAATCCATTCCTAGAGATGTTAATTCAATATTCTTGGCTCTTATCCCTAAGTCCCAAGTAAGTAAATCCATCTCTGAATTTAGACTGATAAGCCTTTGTAATATCATTTACAAGCTCATATCCAAGGTTCTAGCCAATAGACTTAAGGTTATCCTTCCATACATAATAGATCACTACCAAGGGAGATCCGTTAGAGGAAGATTCATAACAGATGGTATAATCACTATACATGAACTTATTCATTATGTTGCCAAGATATTAGAAAAATATTTGATAGGGTTTCTTGGGACTTCCTCTTTGTAGTTTTAAAAAAAATTGGTTTTCATGAGGAGTGGGTCACTTTAATCAATGAATGCTTAACATCTACCTGGTTCTCAGTTATTGTTAATGGTTCAGCAGTGGGATGCTTTAAAAATTTTAGAGGACTTAGGTAGGGCAAAAATTTGTTGCCCTTCATCTTAATCATCATGGCTGAATCACTTGGCATATCCCTTAAACATGCTTGCTCTTTGGGTCTTCTTCCTAGTATAAAGCCCTCATCTATTTACAGGTCCATTACTCATCAATAATTTGTGGATGATACTATCCTAGAAACTTTATCCTTAGTCCCTGAAGCTAAAATAATCAAATATATTCTATAATTTTTTGAAGAATTTTTTGGGTAGAAAATTAACTTTGTGAAGAGTGGAATCTATTTTCTAAATACTTCCATTCACAAACAGCTTAAGATTTCTAGGATTCTAGGTTATACTATTTATCATCTTCCTTATACTTACCTTGGGCTTCCTCTTATTCATGGTAATACTTCATAATTATTATGTAGCAATGTCATTAAGCGAATCAACAAGAAGTTGGTAGGGTAGAAAAAAACAATGTTAAGCCAAGTGGCTAAGGCTACTCTTGTTGAATCATACCTCCAAAGTATTCTAGTTTTTTTCATGTCAATCTTCAAATTTCCTATTTATTTTTGCCATAATATTGAAAAAATTCAAAGGAGGTTCCTTTGGGATGGAAATGAAAATCATAATAGATTCTCTTTAGTTTCCTGGGATAGAATCTACAAGAAAAAATATCGAGGGTTAGGCTTTAGAGAAATCCACAAAATGAATCTGACACTCATGGAAAAGCAATCTTGGAGGTTTTTCATTGAGGTTCAATCTACTTAAATTGATATAATAAAAAGGAAATACCTCTACCAAACCTATTTCATGGATAACCAACCTCTTCCTCAAGGTTCGTGATTTTTGAATTCTATCATTCAATGTAGGGAAATCATCAGGAAGGGAATGATATGAAAACTTGGTTGTGATAATTTTATCAAGTTTTGGAAATATGTTTGGCTTAAGGGTCACCCTATCATACCTGATCCAAATATAGAAATTCTTAAGCTCTTCATAGACCAAACCTTCAAAAATAGAGTTATTAACTTCATGTCTCTAAAAATCCATTCCTACCAATGATATAGATTTCAATTCCACCTCTACTTCTAGAATCCTTTAGAATTTACTATGATTCTTTGTTATTTAAAAATCCCAATAAAAATATAGCCTTATATGGAAGCTTAGTGAGGATGGTAAGTTCACGGTTTTATCTACTTACTATATTCAAGATACCCCCTCACCTAGTTGGACCCTTGCTAAGTTTATCTAGGTTAAAAAACTAATTCCAAAAATTGGAATATTTTCTTGGATTGCTTCTCAAAATCAAATTCTAACTATGGATAATTTTATCATCAAAGGCCTCTTTATCCCTAAATATTGCCCTCTTTTCAATTCCAATTGGGAATCAACTATCCATATTTTTCTGCAATGCCCATTTTCTCTTTCCATTCTGAATTCCCTATTTGATTTGGTCAACATTTTCTAGGTTCAACCATCTTCCATTATTATTTTGTTTGAGTAATGGCCTAACCCTTTCTTACATTCCTAATTAAAATTCTTGTGCTCCACATGCCTACACCAGTTTCTTTGGAAGATTTAGCTATAACGTAACAATAGTGTTTTTAAAGGAGTTACCAAATACTCTCAATATGTTTTCCTTTACATCACCACCTTTACCTTTAAAAATTCCTACCTTGTCTCGTCAAATGGGGCCCCTAGATCTGATCTTCAATACCACCTATTTACAAGTTTTAATTTAACAAATTGTGTTGCAATAACTCCTCGACCTATTGTTGATAGATTAGGTATTACTTGGATCCCTCCTCCTATAGGGTGGATAATTCTCAACTTTGATGGAGCAGCTAAAGGAAATCCTGGAAGGGCTAGGAGTGGACGCATAATCAAGGATGACAAAGGGAAAATAATTTCAGCATATTCAAATAATATTAGAGTTCAAACCAACAACTTGGTTAAGGTGAGATCTCTTTATCAAGGTCTACTTGTCCTAGAAGGCTTTGGCTCCAACAACTTAATCGTTGAAGGAGATTCCTTTTTGATCATAAACTATCTCAAAGCTTCTCAATCCCCTTCATGGAGCCTTTCCAATATCATTTAAAAATCCAAGAGGCTTGTTAGCAAGTACTCTAATGTCATTATCTAGCATGTGTTAAGAGAAGGAAATAAAGCTCTTGACTCACTTGCTAATAGAGGTATTGAGGAAGAGACCCTTCGGGTTTGGCATGTTGATTTCCCTCAAAACCTTAGGTCTACCAATTAGGATGATGATATTTGTTTACTCTAAATTTCCTTTCAATATTTTTGCAGTTCTTGGAACTGGTTGTGCTTAGGTTTATTTGGGTTTCTTTCCTCTCTCCATTTGGTTTGAGATGTTGTTTTAGTTGCTCCATTTTTTTTTCTTGGGTTAATCTTGTTGATTTACCTAGTTTCACTTTTATGCTTTGTTAAAGGTTTAGGGTTTCTTTCAAAACCATTTTCCATCAATCAAAAAGTAATAATATCATAAGCATATTGGCGACACCTATATTAGTTAGGACCATATAGAATAGTTTTATATCATGAGTATATATTATTTCCATGTTATGTTATGGATCTTGCTACCCATAATATATTGGTAAAATTGTAAGACTATATATTTGATGCTATACAACATATAAATATCACAATGTAAACACCTCTCTTACTTCCATCATCTAATATTATAACTATTATATATAATGTTCACCATAAACATATGAAAGAATGTATACTTAGTAGTGTATATCTAATTGATAAGTCTCATTAATTATGTTTAGATTACTTTTCTAAAGGTTTAATTAACTTCTTTTTTATCATTCTTGTTCAAATAGAACGATATACTTATGTCATTCTTTTTTTCTTCTTCTTACAACTATAAATATAATATAATATAATTTATCATGTAATTGAAGGATATCTACTTTTTCTTCCCTATTAACATGTGTGTAACAAAATTATCCTACTTTTATTAGATAATTGGTAGCCTTAGATGATATAGAAAATTGTCTTTCATAATAGAGAAGAGTATTTTTTCATGATCCTTCTTTGATAGTAGTAGCATGTTCTATATGAAAACATCTAGTAGAATATACCTCACTTTTAAAAATAAAATAAATTGAAAAAAATAATATGTGATGTTTTTCATGCATGATTACATTTTAAAAAATTGCACGGACAAGCAGAGTCGTTTAAAAATTGTGATAAATATTTGAAATTTGAAATTCATCAAATATACTCAAAAAAACTAAATAAATTTTAATGAAGGACCTAAATATCATGAAACACACTTATGTTTAATCAAATTAATGATTATATTTCCTAATAACCAATCATACTTATGGCCTATAATGTGATATAAATGTACTTGAATGCATATTATTTATATATTAGCAATTAAATATAATAAAATTTAATCATTGTTATGATTTAATAAATCAATCAATAAGTAGTAGCATTACAACTACTACGAATATTATTTCTACATTTTAAATTTTACTTTATATTGATGTTGACAATTTTTATTAGGATGACATATTAAAGAAACCTACCTGCAAACCATTAGGACCTAGTACATTGTCCTTATCAAGGGAGAAAACTACTTCTCTTACTTCTTCCTCGCTGATATCCTTAGTCAATTGTTCATTTATTTTCATTATGATCAACCTTAGTATATGCTAAATTATATTCTCAACTACAGATTGATCTTTTGACAATAGTGTTTGGAAAAAATCAATTGCCTCTTGTCTAATTTCTATTTCTTCCCTTATGGTTTGGATATTTTTATTTGTGTGCCTATTGGCTTATGCTTTAAATTTTAGACATGAAATAACTTTTATGTTCCAATAACCTTCTTCTAGTTGTTGGTTTTTTTATTCCTATAACCAATAGGTCTCTTCTATTGCCAAAATAATTTGTAACTTTGACTTGAGTTCCTTTTCCTTTAAGAATTGAGCTTGATCCATTCCACTCTTGTTGATCTCTTCTTCTAACTTACTCAATTCTCTTCTAATAAGTTCCCTTTTTAAAATGTATTTTCAAAGACCTCTTTGTTCCACCTCCTTTATAGTCTTCAATTTACATACCATAATGTGTATTTTAGATCCATGTACTAGTATAGCCATCATTTTTTATCTCTTTGAATATGTCTTGGTGGTGTAGCCACATATATTAAAATTTAAATGGGGTACTTTTTCTATTAATTTCTTGGTTGCACCATAAAAGAAGTGGGCTATGGTCTAAAACCATTCGAGGTAAAGCTATAAATTTATGATCACACTTTTCTTAAAACTAATCATCTGATAGAATAGCCCTATCTAATCAAGTATTAATTAAGCCATCTCCTATATTTTTATTTGATGAATAAACATGTTGCCACTTAGATCTACATCAAAAAGAAATGTTTTAGTTATAAAGTTACTTAGTTCCTCCATACTATCTGTTTGCTCTTATGTACCTCCTATATTTTTTGTAGGTGTGAGAAAGGTGTTAAAAGCATCTTCCACTATCCATTTGAATACTCTAAGTCGCTATCCCATTTTATCCACAACCCTCCATAATATCTTTCAAACCATATTAGTGTTAGGGCCATAGATATTGGTGATCACAAAAGCTAACTTGGATATTTTTTTGTAATTGTAGATGTTAATTGGTTCATACTCTATGGTAGGATTTCACCTTCATACTATTAAAAATTATACATCATAATGAAACATCCTAATACCCCTTGGCCTTATTCCTAATAGCCTTCTCCACTCCTCCATATTCTTTGTGGTGTCTTACACGAGTTTATTTTCTTAAGTTTTAGTTCTTGCGAGAGCAGAATATCTGGTTGGTGGTTCTTAATTGGATATTTAACTATTGTATGCTTGTTAGGAGCATTCATACTCCTAAAAATTTGACTTAGTAATTTCATCACTCTTGTGTTGCAAGTTTTCTCTAGGTTATCTTGTTTCCCATGAGCTTTATCGCCCTCTATTTCTTTGGTCCATTTTTTTTTTAAAGAAATATTCTTACTCAATTTGATTCATCTCTTTCAAATTTAGGAATATTTTTGGAGCTTCTAGTTGTTGGTTGAAAATATATCTAATGGAAAGGTTTGTGCACCCACAAACCTTGACCAACATTGAAAGACCAAGGAGCTTGTGAGAACCACAATGGTCAATCTTCGGAGGAGGCCGGTTCCTTTATGTCCCAGCTAATTGTTCTTAAAAGAGGAGGAAAAAGGGTCCTAAAAGAACTAAAATAAACTATAGCTAGAACTTAAAGTGGTACAAATTAAGCAACATTAAGACATATGTAATAACAAGGATCATGCAACTAAACAACCAACTACCTAACATACCATCTAGTTGCACAAACAATCATAGAGTATTTAATTTTAATATATTGTATCTTAATTGGTTCGACAAAACCCCATAAGGGGGGTGGAGATCCAAGGTTCAAATCTACTACCTCGTTGGATTGAACACTTGTCCCTTTCTTGGTGCTTTCAACGGCATAAAAGGTTTAAAATGATTATGGCATGGTGTTTATAGGGATTGACTGCATGAAGATCTATATGGTGGCTTTTGGTACGGGCAGCACAGAATACTATGGAAACCATAAAATCTAGATAGCCTACCCGGATTCGTGGTGGCTACCGATTCCACCATGCAAATTAATATATATATATATATATATATATATATATATATATATATATAGTATCTTAATGAGACCATAAATTCTAGATAAGTAAATGAGTACAGTGAAAATCCAAGATTTAGAATTATCACCATAAACACTTAAAATGCTTTAAATTAGAAATATACAGTCATCAACACATACATACATATTCTATGAGTGAATAAAACTAGAGATCAGACAGTAGGTTGTTTGCATTAAGGTGTAATTTTTATCTTTACATATGAATTGCAAACACCTAATGCCAACTAATTTTACTTCTACATTCTTATATTTATAGATATTTTACAATCCTATGGTAGTCAAAAATATCATTACCTAAGAATTAGATTATTGTTATGTCAGATATTCTACTAGCCTATTGAAACACTTTGAAAATATGGTTGCTCCAACTACTTGGATGTGTTGACTGATGTGGTATGGATCTACATCATCTTTAGTCATGCTCGCTTGTTGGATAGATTTTATCCTTTGATTCCTCTTCTACCCAGCCACCCTATTATTCACATGATAGCCTTTACCATTAAGATATTTTGACACAATATCATGCCCTATAGATGTCATGAAAGAGAGAGAAGTATCCTTAACTATTGTTATTTCATTTACACACATATGAGACATCCACTCGTCATTCCAAAAACTTCTACCTACACATTTATTTCATAAGTATTTTATCTCCTGAATAGCCCTTATACTTGTGCAAAGTAAGATCTTAACGAGCCTAAATTGGGTGCAATCCTACCTCTCTCTCCTGCATTTGGCTTGTGTTTTATTTCTATGTGCATCGGGTCACTGAATGTTGATTGAATTCTATCTAGGCCTAAATATTCTAACTTTATTAATGTTTCATTATCTTTTATGTACCATCTACTAGCTTTTGGATCTAGACCAAAATATTGAGAGCCTACCAGGATCTGATTGAGGATGAATGCTTTGGTGCTCTAACTAGGTAATATAGGCACTGATGGGTTCTGATCTAGTCTAATTATTTTGGGCTCCATTGTATTAGGAATTTTCCTATCTTAGAAAAGACCAAGCTTTTGGGATGCAGCCTAGATTTGACCAGGTATAATTATTTTGATCATCCCCAAACTTGACCATTGTTATCTTTCTTTTATTCTCTAACACTGGTTTGGAGGCTTTGACACTTTACCAAGCTATGGTTGGAATGGATATTCTGACACTCTCATCACTTAGTCTACTTTACTTCATCCATGCATACCAAATATTTGGCCTTTTGATGGATTCCAGGATGGGTGATAATATTTCGTTCTACTCTTGGCTTGACCATTTTCTTGATTCTACTTTTGTCAACTTTTGGCCAATGGTCATGGAATTGGTGCCATCTCAAGCTTTTGGTTAGGTGTAGTTCTTTCGACATGATGGAGATATGGCCATTCTAGCTAAATCTTATCTTATAGCAGTAAGACCTGATATACTTTATTCAAATACTTCATTTGATACCACAGTTTTGGTGGTTTCATGCCATGCTCAACCTACCTTGGTTATCTTTCTGTACCCAAGTGGATCATAGTCAACCCCTGATTCGTAGTACTTATTTACTCAGCTCTACTTTTGGAAATACCTTTGAGATTAAGGATAAAATTATGTTAGTGATATTCGATTCTATCTAAGAAATTAAACTTAATATATAGCTATTGGAAGCTAGGGGTGGGTAGGTACAAAATATACCCATATTCTTGGTGACTCATGGATTTTTCATATAATGGAAACAAGGAATCTAGTTAGCCAACAAAATCTTGGACTTAATATTTTTTGAGGAAAGGGGAAGAGAAGAAGGAGCTAGAATAAAAGATGGTGAGAATGCAACCAGTGAAGGTTGTATAAAAAATGTAGGGGGACGATGATAGAGAGAAAATAACACAGTGGAACATCATGATGGTGAAGAAAAGAAGAGGGATAACAAGTGGAAAAAGCAAGAAAAAACAACATAAAACAACATAGGAGGAAATGAGGGACAATGGTAAATAGTAGAATCCATAGAACATAATAGGAAGAAACACTAACTAAAGGGTTTAGTGAGAAAAAATGAGGGAACATAGAGGAAGGAGAAGAATGTAAAAAATTATAGATACAAAAGGGCATGCAATCATAGGGTTATCTCAAAATAAGGCAAGGATACTTCACCTACTTCATGGGACACCCTCACAGATTATACCCCATTGTACACACTCTTTGAAGCCCCACCATGATTTTGAGAACAAGCAAAATACCAACTGATATTTACCCATTCTATAACGAGTTTTCTTCTTGATGCAATCTAGCAAGAACTTCTTTTGTTCATCGTTTCTCACCATAGGATCATTATGATCCATTTACACTTTGATACTTATTCTAATCAACATCCTTCAATGGCTACACATGGGGGCCTATTTATAGAATGTCTAACCTCTTTTGGATAGATTTAGCATGTGCTAGATTACACGAAGGTCTGGTTATCACATGAGACTAAGTTCTATTTTCTAGGGACTTCCTCTACCATTGATCCTATGTCCTGCTTACACAAGTCCTAAATTCTTCTCCTCATGATCTTATATTTCTAAGGATAGGATGTAAATCTTGTTGTACTTATTGGGTATTATCCATTGGGCTATGAAGTCATAACAACAATAATTGAAAAAGAGGAACTGAGAACAAACAAAAGAAAAGAAAAGGAGAAAGTAAAAAAGAAAGTTTTATGATTCCAATAAGTGACCTAGGAAATCTCTTTATGTTTTTTAATATATATTTATTTGTGCTTTGGCTAGCTAGAAATCCAATGTTTTAGCATTTTTCTAGCAAAACATGAGTAGATATGCCTTTGTTGCAGACTTTATTTATTTTCCACATATTAAAAAAAAATATTAGCTTACATGGCATGCCTAGGCAATAAATACTACAAGTTAACCTATGGATATGCAATATCTAGACCAGATGACATTGAATCTTAGTTGTTCTTCATGTTGATCTTGGTACTACTTGTTGTCCTCCTTGATTCTTACAGGATATCATCTAGATCTTGTACTCTCCCTTGGTATTGGTAGACCCAAGTCTTAATCAATCAAGAAAGTGTGGGCATCCAACCAATCACTTTTGATATCTAAATTAATTGGGGAAGGATACCAGTTTTGTCCTCCATCTAAGCTCATTGAGACTCATACCTCATCTTAGTCTATTCCTATCATGTTTTGAGTTATTTTCCAACCATTATAATTGGGATGCATTAATTTTTAGGGGATTATGAAGTTGACAATTGGCTCTTTAAAGAGATTTGTGGTAGGGAACCTATCACATAGCATAGGTTGGGATGTCCATGTTGAGTGCTCTTAGTCTAAGCTAAAAATATCTTGGGATTCAATTGGTCAAAAAGGAAGTCTTTTGAATATGTCACAAAAATGTGTCAACTATCCTTCTTCTTGCTCAGTGTCATCAATCGATAATGATGGCCTACTACTCTCTATTGGCCTTGATTGACTAGTAGGATAGTTTAAGATCATAAAAGGCCATGAAGGTGTCAATCCCTAGGAATTCATGCTCTATACTAGTGATAACAAGATAGTGGTGCTAGTATTCTACTTGAAAGAAAAGACGACCCAAATTTTACCTTCTTCAATTGATGTGTAAGCTTGTACCATTTCCCATTCTACCAATAATTTGCTTTGATAGGGTTTGGTGGGAAAATAATTTTGCATTTTTTGGGCAAAGCCTAAAGTATATGCTTCCAGGGCTGATCGTGCCAATACTTGATATAAGATAGGTACATCTTTGGGAGTCAATTTTCCCACCTGAATTAACATATTTTTTTCCTGGACAATCTCCTTGTAAATATTTAAGAATCTTCTTTCCCTAGACTACAAAAAAATGAGGCTTATGTTTGAGCAAAAGGCACAGGCATAAAAGAGGTATGCTTGAGTAGGAGATGGTTGCAATTGATAGGGTATTCTTTTCCAAGTCCTTTGGAAGTGGATGTTGAAATTAATGATATATTCCTAAGGATCACACTTGATGAAGAAGAAATAATTGAGCATCAAATACGGGTCCTATGAATCATAAAACTTGGTCCTTTTAGCTGACTATTAGAAAACAAAAGTGATTATTGACCTTTTTAGAAATGAATAAGCGAAGATGCACTGTAATGATACAGTGCAAAAAATAGAATGTAAATAGTAGTACTATGGCCTAAATGGAACATGCAAATACAAATTGAATGTTTGAGAATAAAACTTTTACACCAAACCTAATGAAACTAAAATTACACCTCGTAAGGAGTGACCACAATTTTAGATTATCAAAATCATGCCATGTATGAACATGGTATGATTTAATAGTAGAAGTGCAAGAACAACAAATTGAAGTAAAATAGAATATAAAATACATAATAAATAATTATAGGAATACCAAAATGCAAGAATAAACCTCGTGGTAGTGAAATAACTGACAAAAGGATGAAGACCTTCATAAAATGGTAGAATCCTCCTCAAGGATCTAACACTTATCCACAAATAGTAGCAAATCAATAGCAAAGTAGTAGAATAACACCAAAATATACTTGATCTTGATCACTTTAGAACTTCTAAAAACCTTTGGAACTTAGAAAGCTTCTAGCACTTGAAAACTTTAAGGTTTTTATTGGGAAAAAAAGATCCAAACCTTCTATTTGTAATAGGTTTAGAGGTAAAAAGGACAGGAAAATAAAAATGCAACCTAGGGGAGGAACAACATCTTGGGGATTGGCCTAGAATAGGGTTTTCTAAGAGAAAACCCTAACTTACCAAAATTGCACCCCATATCGGGTAACCGTGATTTCAAAAAATCTATAAAAAGAGAGAATAAAAAGGGGAAAGAGGCCTAAATTTGTGATTATACAATTTTGAGGGAATTTACAAGGGTTCTAGGGAAAGTGACTCACTTGAGTGGGTCAATTTTCCATGTCTATAGGCTCAAGATATTTCTATATGAAATAGTTATAGCCTCTAGAAGATATTCCCTAATAAACCTCAAAAATAAATAAATGAGCCTCACAAAACTTATGAATACTATATAAAATCATAATAGCCCCTCTTATAAGTTGCTCCAACCTTCAATAGCCACACAAGGTAAGACTTGGAAGCACAACTTTCCCTTTTATAGCATGCTTCATTTTATTTGGAAATTTTGACCTACCTTAGACCAGCTAATTTCCATCATCAAAAGAGGTATAAAATGAACTTATTTATGAGAAGAACCATACCAAAATTCTAAGATGTCTTGACAAAAAATAGAAGAGAGAATATCATGAAGGGTTAGATCTTCATGCATAGAATGAAACAATAGTCCAAGAATATGATAGAAAGAGAGATTGAAAAGAGTACACTATAAACCCTTTTTTGTATACTTTTAAAATATGTAATAATTACTTCTAATGACTTGAATCCAACTACCTCTTCCATGAACATGGACCAAATATTATTATTACATTACATAGTATAATTTTTTCTCCTTAAAATAGGAAAATAAATCTTGAGAAATTTAACACATAATTTGGCACCCAACATTGTAACAAGTCCTTGAACTAATGCCACTAATATGAAGAGATCAAAAAATTATACATTCTTTAAAAATCAAATCGGCTCAAGATATTTCTATATGAAAAAATTATGGCCTTAAGAAGATATTCCCTAATAAACCTCAAAAACTAAAATATGAGCCTCACAAACCTTAGGACTACCTTATCCAATCATAATATCCCCTCTTAGAAGTTTCTCCAATCTTCTATCATCTCAAAAGTTAAGAATTAGAAGCACACCTTTCCCTTTTATATTACACTTCACCTTATTTTGAAATTTTAACCTACCCTTGGACCACATGATTTCCATCATCAAAATATGTAGGGCATGAATCTATTTATGAGAGGTATCATTGCAAAATTTCAAGAGTACCTAGACAAAAAATAGAAGAGGTAAGATCATGAATGGTTATGTCTCCATGCATAGAATGAACCAATAGCCCAAGCATTGGATAGAAGGAGATATTGATAACAACACATTTTGAATCCATTTTTTGTGTCTACAAAATATCTAATAACTGCTAATGACACAAATCCAACTACCTCTCCCATGAAGATGGACCAAATATTTTAATCACATAATATAGTGTAATTTTTCCTCTTTGAAATACAGAAATAACTATTGAGAACCACAACACATAATTTGACACCCAACATTGTAACATGTTCTCAAATCGATGCCACCAATATAAAGAGATCAAATCAAGGTTATGCATAGTGACGAATTATCATTAATTAACAAATATTTAGATTTTTGAAATTTATAAATGGCAAATATGGGGACCCTTGATAGGGGTCAATTCACCCAAAACAAATTGGACTAAATGGGTTGGATCACCCTGATTTTATAATAATTTGATGGTTTAAACTTTAAATGCCTAACATTCCCACCTAAATAGTGGACCTTTTCACCTTGAGATTATTAAAAAATTTATTACATTAATAAAATCACCTATTATAATACTAGTATATATACCTAATGTGATAGCAACACTCTTTCATATTAAGCATTGATTCTTCTCAAGAAGATCGATAGCAGTGATAAATGATAGATGATTGGTAACAAATAATAGATAATAAATACCAGATGACCGGTAGTAGAGAATAGATGATAGATGATAGATGACCAATAACAAATAATAGACAAATGATAGCATAGAATAGATGATATATGATATACAATCGATAGTAGAGAATAGATAATACATGATACACAACCAGTAACAGAGAATAGATGATAAATGATTGATAGCATAGAATAGCCAATAGATGATCGATAGCAAAGAATAAATGATAGATGATCGATAGCAGAGAAGAGATGATAGATGATCGATTATAGATAATAGATGATAAATAATAGACAATAGATAGCATAGAATAGATGAAGGATAGTAGAGAATAAATGATAGATGATAAATGATTTGTAGTAGAGAATAGATGATAGATTACTAGTAGTAGAGAATAGGTGATAGATGACTAGTAGTAGAGAATAGCCAACAAACAACTGATAGTAGAGAATATATGATAGACTGATTGATAGTAGAGAATAGACATAAGATGATATAAAATCGATAGAAAATAATATATGATAGATGATTGATAGCAAAGAATAGATGACCAATAGTAAAGCATAGAGGATAAATAGATAATTAGTAGTAGATAATAGATGATAGATGATATATGGTGGGTATTATAAAATAGATGATAGACAATATATGACTGGTAGTAAATAATAGATGATATATGATTGATAGTAGAGAATAGATGTCTGATAGGTGGAATAGCATACTAATAAGCAGTACAATAAGTAGACAATGAATGATTGGTAGTAGATCATGATGTCCCTTATTACAGTTTAGAATTGTTGCAATTTTGTTTAATATAATATTTATTTTTTACATGAAATACTTTTTTCTATACAAGTACAATGGCACCTACTCCCAATGGAAATAAGGGAGGCAAATATTTTTTAAAAATGAGTATCCTAAAATATTTTAGCTATATATCAAAATCCTATGAGGCATCAACATTTGCACAAATTTAAGATACATACCCATTCTACCTACTCAATAGTTAATTATCGTAAGTAATTTTAGTATGCATAATACACAATTGACACTAATATGCCTCCACTTGAAGATATTCCCAAGGATGAGATACCTCCTCATGAAATTTTTCTTAAAAATGACATGCAATAACTTGAAGAGATTTTTAAAACTAGCACACCAACCAAAAAATAAAATGATCATTCTAACTAAATGCCAACTTCTAGGAAATATTCTACTCATAAACCTAAACATATAAAGTTAATTAGGTGGACTATTGGAAGGAAATTTTATCTTGAATGGTCATAAAAATATCTATTTATTGAACTAGTGTAGCCGAAGAATAGTAATGATATACCAACAAAATATAAATGCATTATTTATATTTGGAAACAAGAGAAGGATCATAAGATGTAACTTAATTTGAATACAATAGGAAAATATTGTGGGAAATTTTATGTGATAGTAAAACAAATTTATGGAACAACTAAGAAAAAAATTAGGCAAAAGGATGCATCAAAATACATGCATGTTAGCTATGCAGAAGACTATGATAAAGAGATGAAACAACAAAAAATAATTGTTCAAAATGGTGGACTAATTCCAACACAAATTTAAAAAATTCATAAAACCACTTTAGTTTTAAAAAAAATGTAGTTTGTTGTTATATAATATTCTTAAAAATGATAGACCTATCTTTGATTTTATTAATGTTAAGCATCTATTTCAACTAGTTGATGTGTAGAACCTTCCCAGTGCCCATTGGTCAAATTGAAGCAGTTGGGAAATGGTAAAATGTCTCTCATTGGTTGAGAAAGAGGACTTAAGAGAAAGTAAAACATGTAAAATTTATTTAAATTTCAATTGATAAGTTAACTATTGTTGACAACACATCTTGGATATGCATGCATGTTTACACCTTTTAAAATCATTTAAGTCAACCTCATTTTCTAGCACTACATAAGATGATGGAAAATTGTAATACAAAAAACCTTTACAATATTGTTGTAACCAGCTTAAAGGATATTATAGGAATGGATGATGTAGCAATAGCCAATAAGTTAATATGTGTCATATTTTATGGTGTTGCTATAATGCAAGGACACAGGAATGGTCTTTGTGTTTAACTTCAGATATCAATTACCCCATATTTGATCCCCTTCATTGCATGGCTCATAGAATGAATCTTGCATACAAAATTGTGAGCACATTTGAAAATATTGTGAGAGTGAAAGAAATTACCCATGAAATGCATTCTTGTTTTTTATGCAGCCCAAACAGGTTTGCAAAGTTTCAATTGTTTGCACTAGGAGTTACTGAAGGTAAAACTTTGTTAAAATATGTAGCTACTAGGTGGATTTCATTGTTTCAACCTGCATCTAGAATTTTTAAAGTATATGAATCCTTATCAGGTTTTATGTATGATGGTCATAGGGTATTTTATAAGGAAAAATATTTGATATACCATATGACTAACTTGGAAACACTACTCACTTTATGTGGTATTCTTCCAATGTTGCATGAAATGAATACTTTGATAAAACTTGTGCAAGAAAGATCCATTTATATTGTTGATTTCATCAAGATTAGAAAACAAATATGTATGTGTATTTATAGGTTATACTTGTCTAGAGACAATTTAATGGATCCTTTATTTGGTGGTTGAAGAAATTTAATAAATATCAAAGATCCAAAAAATGAATTGAAGTTCAACATCAATGATCATCTTTGTATTAATGTTCATAGAAAGGAGATACCTTTATATTGTTTTGAAAAGTGATCGGATATAGTTACAAATGATGTTGAACAATTATCCATAACATGTAGTAGATTTGATGTAGTTTTACACAATACAATGATTAAATTGATAAAAATAACAAAAACCTTGACAAGAGAAATAAGAGACCATTTTCAAAGAGATGAGTTGCTTGAGGCAATGGGTGTGGTTAATTCCATGTTTTGGGATCCTAGAACTGACTATAATAATACAAGTGAGTTGTTTATAAAATATATAGGTACTCTTGTTAAACATTTTACCAAACGTGTCAAAGTCAATGGTATTAAGATCAATGGTATTCTCATTAAAGAAATTTTGACAAACTAATCAGCCTATTTTGGATTGACAATGGTTGATCAATTTTCCACTTGACTAATCCTAATGAACTAGGTTTTTTTACATATTTATGGGAAAATTTGTACCCCAATAGTGTTTTACAATATATAATGAGTGAATATTTTTTCTTATATGAATTTTATTACACAATAATTTTGGAATCAGTGGAGGATGAATGGGTTTTTAGTGCATTTTTTTTTGTGAAATCTAAAGTTCATAACAGGTTGGATAAAAATTTAGAAATTTATTTGAGAATATATATCTCATATTATGAGGTGGAAAAGTATCCTTATGACAAAGCTTTGGCATATTGGAAATATCTAGCATACATAAGAGGTCTGACTAATACTCATGATAATGATATTTGTAGTGATCATATTCTCAAGATACAGAGATCAGCTATGCATACAAGTGATTTTGAACAACCTAAGAAGTGTTTTTTTTCAAATTCCTCCATTATGATATTTACAAGATTTGTAAATTTTGATATATTTTATAAAATTTATTTTTAATTTTTATAAACATGTATTTTGGGTTATGAAAATTGGTTTTTTTAATTATTAAATTTATCAAAAAAATATGTTTATAAAATGTTATGTTTTATATCATATCCATGTTCATAAAATTTTATATTTTATATCATAGCATTGTTCATAAAATTTTATGTTATATATGATAGCCATGTTTTCCCTAACTAAGCATTGCAAACATTGGTTGGTTTTCATATAAAAATAAATAAAAATTAAAGTTCTTTGTGGCACATTCATTTGGGGTAAATTGAAAGTACCCTTTAGCACATCTATTTTATAAATATTTTATATTGTAGAAATCCCTTTATGGCCTAACTAACAGAGTCCATAGATAGTTACTTGGGGCCAATCTAAAGTCCCTCTAAGCACAACTACATTAAACATATCATTATTCCAACATAATCAATCAATTCCTTATTAACAAAATTGCATCATTGTCATTATTTTTAAACATTTATTTTCTAAATTTTCATAGTTTCAATAGTAAACAAATATAAAATTGTACATAGATATAAAACAAAACAACAATTTAAAAGTATTAGACACAAATTTTGGAAATGTCTTTTTTATTAATCTAAAAAACTTATCATTACATTACATTTTACAGAACTAGTGAATTGTGTGTCCACATTATTATTATTCTATTACAAGGCCTAAAGTAGATGTTGGTTATAATGGAGGTTCATGCTAAATTTCCTCATGCCTTTTCTCACCAATTTATCCTTGTAATGCACTAGTTGTTGTCAGGCTTTCTTGTGTTATCTCCAAACTCGCTAACAATCCCCTTTCATATTTAGTGGGATCTTCTTTTAAAGTTGAAGATATTATTTTTCTTTCTAATTAAGCAAAACATTTGGATCTAAATTATGTTCCTTTATAATCCTCCTAAATGTGTTATTCTCTCTAATGGTGGTATGTATTCAGTCTTCCAATTTAATGACACTTTGTAGATTCTTCTTGGTAGTGTTTAGATAAACATTCAAGGTATTCACTTATTTCTAGAGATTGTCAAAATTTGACTACACAATGGAAAAGTAAAAAATATGTTATTTAATAAATGTATAGAAAATAAAATAAAATTATTAAACAAAATTACAATGACTTACCTCAACTACAAATTTTTTATCGATAAATTAAAATTTCATTAATAGAAGGGTTTTGGAAGGGACCCCAAAACCTTAGTACATCCAAAATGAAACTTAAGTAAAATAGGCTTTACAACAAAAACAATAAGCAGCCCATACAAGAAATTTGACAAAATTAATGGGCAACCTGTGGAACAAAAAATAGAAAGCAAGATGAATATAGGGGATAATCCCATCCTAGAGGCTAGGCCCATCCCGAAGGGAGACACCTTGACTGGAACAAAGCCATCAGTTGCCATATAGGGTGGTACGAGGCTCCTCTGCATCCCTAAAAATAATGTTGAGTTGTGCATGGGTAGCTTCAAGGTCTTTGGCCACCTGCTGGAAGATTATCCACTGGGATTTGACGGTTTCAATAGCCATAGAGAGGGTGGCCACCGAACTGGCTAGGTGAGTGAGCACCATGTTGCATAGTGCAGCCTCCTCACCAACCTCTTTTTCTGGTCCCTGAACCCTTATGTCATCCATATTCACCTCATCATGAATAGAGTCCTTAGCCACTTCACTGGACTTAGCTGGGGATGAGCCAATTTTCTTCGCCAGCTCACTGATTTTGGGAGGGGATGTCGAGTCTATTTTAAGCTTCTTCAGGCATGGGGAGACCTGCGTGTGGGAAGGGCTAGGATTTTGAAGGAACTTGGACATAGATCATTTAACGACTCTCAATTTGGATTCAGAATCATCAGGGGCCTTAGTTTTAATCTTGGGAGTGGTAGGGGAGGAGAAATCAGGGTTCGAGTCATCATTGGGGACCTCTTGGATGTGGGTTTCGCTACTGGAGCTATCGAGAGAACTTGGTAGGGGTAGGATAGGTGGGGGGATAGGTGGGAGAAGGCGAAGGGGTGGGGTGAGGGAGGATAGGAGGGGCGGGATGAGAGGGACCAAGGGAGGCATGGTGGGAGGGACTAGGAGGGGCAAGGGTAGGTTAGGGATGGGTGGGGGCAATGGCAATGAAGGCTCTTCTGGAAAAAGCATCAAGGGTATGCTTGTACAGAATGTAATGTAGGCCCTGATGGATGGTGTAGTGGGCCTTCCTAGTTCTAACGTTAGTGACTGACAGTTCAATAGACCTATACAGATAATCTGGAATATTGATTTTCCTATTGCCTCTTAGATGGTTCAAAAATGCAATATGGAAACTACGTAAGGTTGAGTCTATTTTATCAACTATAAAATATTGGAGGACATGGATCATTACTCGGTCCTAGGGACCAGGGAGTTTGGTCCTCTCAATGCCCCCATTAGTGGTGAGAAGGTCCTTACCTTTCTCCAAAGAAAAACTTGAGCTCCATCGCCATCGAATACTTGTTTTGATGAACACTCCTCCCATCAGTAGGAAGACCAATCATGTCTACCAATAGATGCACATCAATGGTGAAATCAAGGCCCTAGATGGAGACACGACCATCCTCCCAAGTGCTAACGATGGCATTGGTGATATCCTCCTCATTACCAGTAAATTTTTTCAAAAATGGGAGGCAATTGTGACTATTCAGGATATCCTCGACCATAGGGTCGAGCTTCAAGACCAAGGGTTCAAGAATTGCCATTGGGGAATGAGGATAGGGGGTTTGGAATTGGAATAAATGAGATACAGATGAGGATGGTCAAAATGGAGAATGTTCGGGCACAGACCATATTTAACAATCCAACCAGCACACATGCCAAAGAGGGTGGGATATGAGGTGCACTAGAATAATGTGAGGTGCGGGAGGTAATGTCTTATGGGATGCATGCTAGTCAATGAAACCCAAGAGCTACGTAGAGGAGGAGCATCGATGGATCGATGATTTTCATCGGCATAGTGAACAACCATAGCATGGGAAGTTGCAACGTTTGAGGTGATATCTTTGCTATGATTTTTGAAGGTGGCATGGATATGCATGCTATGGAAATCAAGCTCGAGATTGGTAATACACATGTGAAGTGACATGGTTTTGAGGTTCACATGGTGCTGATTGGACAAAGCCCATAGATCAAGATCATGAGGGTTGATTCACATGACCAAGGCATGAAAAAGCATGATGAAGCTGGACACCCAGGACGAAAAAGATTTTGGGACTAAGCACAAGGAGTGGAGGGAACTGGTGATGGATGATCGACAATAATCGAGGGGGTGGGGGTGGATAGGATACACGTGGAGAAAGCAAAACAATAGTGTGGGAGGAGGGGGAAAGAGTGCAAGTGGGACCTACTAAGGGTGAGTGGATGGGAGGTCGATAGGTTCAAAGTGGTGAACCAACAAGGATGACACGTGGAAGGTGAAGAAGGGGCACCAACCAGAGGGCCCAACACCTAGGGTGAGGGTCAAGGATCAGGATGGTCTAGGATGATCCCAAGAGATAATATTGATAAGGTCTACGGGGAAGGCATCATACCAAACACTGAGGGATGTTTGAGAGTGGCCCAAATTGGCAAGGGAGTCCACTGCTCCATTAGCTTCTCTAAACACGTGTTGCACAACTATCTCTGGATGACTGAGAAGGAGCCACCTGACTTCAAAAATAATATTCTTGACCCTCCAACTGGGGTTCTTGTTAGTTTTGGAGTAGTTGATGATGTTTAGTGAATCTCCTTCGACTACCAACTTACATTGAAGATCACTTGTGATTGATAGTCCCCGATGGAGGGCTTTGGCTTCCACAACATGATTGGTGAGGGTACCAAGATTCTCAGCATAGGCTAGAATTATGCTTCCTTCATGATTTTTGATAATTCCTCCTCCACCAATTGGCCCAAGATTTCCTCTAGAAGAGCCATCAAAGTTTAGTTTTAGCCAACCTTCCGAGGGAGGGGTCCATTTAGAATTAGCTCTAGGATTGGGATGCATGGGCGAGCTGATGGGGTCCATGGAAATATGGAGATAGGAGGCTATGGAGGCTTCAATCCCAGGGCTTGGGGGTCTAGAGCATGGGCACAAGGAGGCATTTTCAATGGCAAAGCTGAGGACCCTATTGACAACCAAGGAAGGATCCCTAGAGGTATTGGAGAAAGCATGATTATTATGCTCGAGCCATATCTACCATAAAAAATGGTGGAGGCACATTGACCAGAGAGATTTGACTCTAGGGTTCCTAAAGGGGTTGGGCCATTGGTTAAAGAGGTCAAACAAGTGTGAGGGTGGGTCCAAGCAATGCTAAAAATGGTAAATATTGAGCTCAGAACTAAGTCAAAAAAGGAACAATCAAGAAAAATGTGACTCACAGACTCCCACTTAGACATGCAGAGGTAGCAACGGTTGGGTAATTGAAGCCCTCAAGTTATGAGATTATCCAAGGTCAAAATTTTGTTTCGGGTAGCTAACCAAGAAAAGAACCCAATTTTGGGAATAAGGTTCTTGAGCCAAATAGACTTAACGGGGATGTTGCAATCAATGGGTTGGTCAATCAAGAGGTAAGCATATTTAATAGTAAATTGACCATCGTCACATTCTTTCCAAATGGGAGTGTCAGGGGAATCAATGGGGATGGGAATGATGAAAGAGTGGAGGATGGAGGTTAGGGTGGAAGCGGCATTGGAGAGGTTAGGAGGCAAGGATGAGGTGGGGATGGCTTTCTAGGAAGGTCTACCTAATAAGAAAGATATGAAGTTGGCAACCTTGCAACCAAAAAGGGTGTCGATGATTGGCTTGAGGGGGGCAAGGGTGGGATCGATGATGAGGGGTTGGTCATGAATCCAAGGGTCATGCCAAAGGTCAATGGTCTACCCATTGTTGAACTACCATCTGATGCCCTTGGAGATGATATCTTTAGTTTTTGAAATTGAGTTCTAGAAGGCAGAACCGATAGGGGGCCCATCCTCCATGAGATTATAGTGTTGCAGGTACTTCCTTTTGACAATGGAGACCCATTCTAAGTCTACATTGGTGACTATCTTCCATGCTTGTTTAGCTATGAGGGTAAGGTTCATTTTTCTTATTCTCCTTAGGTTGATCCCTTGAGATTTGGGCCTACAAACTTTGTCCCAAGCAACCAGGTGAAACCTTTTTCTTTTTTTTGGCCCTACCCATAGAAACCTTTTTTGGATTTGTTCAATTTTGGAGTAAATTAGTGATGGGACTTTGAATATGGATAGGAAATAGATAGGGACGCTTTGGAGACATACATTAACCAAGGTGGTTTTAGCAGCTTGGATAAGGAGGGCTCCTTTCCATCCTGTGAGCTTTTTGAGGAGTCTATCCACAACATTATTCCACATGCTATCGATAGGGCTTCCAACGAAGAGAGGAAGACCAAGGTAGTATGTGGGCAGATTACCAATGGAGCATTGGAGGACTTGGGTAATCCATTGTTGGTGGGTGGGGGGCATGTTGATGAAGAAGATTTTTCTCTTGGAGTAGTTTACCTATTGGCCCACTACATCCTCATAGAGATTGAGAATTGACTTGATGGTTCTAGCTTCTACCATCGAGGCTAGGGTAGCTAAGATAGTATCATCCATGAATTGTTGGTGGGTAACCAATTCAAGATGAGAAGTGGGTTTGATTTTAGAGATGGCCCCACTAGTACGAGAAGCTTTGAGAGTTCTTCCTAAGGCCTCGACTAAAATGATGAATAGGCATGGTGATAGGGGGTCTCCCTATCTGATCCCTCTACTACTTTTGAAGTAACCTACTGTAGACCCATTGATGATGACTAAAAACCATGTTGAGGATATGCATGCTCTAATGAGATCAACCCACTATGGATGGAACCCAAACTTGAGAAGGACCGCAAGGAGAAAGTCCCATGAGACTCGATCGAACGCCTTGTTCATGTCGAGTTTGAGGAGAAATCCAGCTTTCCTGCTCTTAGAAATGGAATGTATCACCTCATGTATGGTAATGACACCATCAGTGATGTTCCTTCCTTGGATAGTGCTTCCTTGATAGGGATCAATGATGAGGGGGAGGACTTCCCACATTCTAGTGGACATGGCTTTGGTCAAAATTTTATAAAGTACATTGCATAGGTTGATAGGTCAAAACTCGAATAGGGATCTGCACTAATATTGTTTGGGAATAAGGGCCAGGAAGGTTGAGTTGACATCTCTAGGGATAACTTTAGCTCTTTGGATAAAGTGGATGGTAGAATAGATATCGGGCCCAACAATTTCCCATAAATTTTGAAAAAAGTGGGGGGAAACCCATCGGGACCCGGAGCTTTATCAGGTGACATGGAAAATAGGGTGGATTTGATTTCATCATCGGAGAAGGGTTGTAAGAGGTGTTGATTAAACTCCTATGAGATACGGTTGGGGATGTGATGGATAAGGGTCTAGTGGGTGGAGTCAGAGCTAGGGTGGGGTGCTTCAAGGAAGGATTGGAAATGGTTTACCACCTCAAGCTTGATCTCATGGATATTGGATGTGGAAGAACCATCCCCTCTGGTCAACTCCCTGATCCTGTTAGAGCTATGATGCCTAAGCATGGATGCATGAAAAAACTTTGTGTTGGAGTCACCTTCCTTTAGCCACTAAACCTGGGAATTTTACCTCTAGAAGGTTTCTTCCCTTGCTAGGATGTTGTGATATTCTGACAATAATCTTCTTTCATCATCCCTGGTGTTGGTGTCAATGCTCCCTTGCTAGATTTGGTTCTCAATCAGTTGGAGTCTTTCTTTGATTGCCTATTTATTTTCAAATATGTTACCAAAAATTTCCTTATTCCAGATTTTGAGATTGGATTTAATGGCCCTGAGTTTATTGATAACTTGATAAATTGGGTTTCCATGATAAGGGAGGCTCCACCATTCAGAGATGTGATCCCTCAAATCAGGGTGTTGAATCCACATAGCTTCAAAGTGGAAGGGGGTCTTGAATGAGGATTGACGGGTAGCTTCAAAGACTAGGGGGTTATGGTCTAACCCTATTTTGGGTAGAGCATTGAGGGTGGCATCTCCAAACAAGGGGATGGATTCATGGGAAATGAGGAATCTATCAAGCCTCAATTGGATGTGCATGGTTCCAATCCTTCTGTTGCTCCAAGTGTACCTAGATCCTTTGAGGTGAATATCCATGAGCTCATTGGAGTCAACAAAATCATTGAATACCTCATAATTTCTTGGAGAGATGTATGTACCCCCCTCTTATCAGAAGGATAGAGTAGTGAGTTAAAGTCCCCAATTAGGATCCTTGGCTGGTTAGAAAAAATATTTCTCATTTGGTTGAGAGTGTTCCAAAGGTTGGTTCTCCCAAGGGGTGAATTGGGAGCATAAATATTTGAAAGAACCCAGCTTAACCTTGTGTCTTTACAATAGAAAATAATGTTCACAACTCTTTCAAAAATGGATAAGAGCCTTCCTTCCACCTGTGAGGGATTCCAGAGGTAAAGGAGACCCCCAGATGCTCCTTGGGCTAGGTTGGAAATAAACTCTGCATCCTTCCAGATGTGTTTTGCTACTTTTTTGGAGTTACTTTCTTCCAATTTTGTTTCTTGCATGATTAAGATGGTGGGTCTGATTTCCTTTCTCATGCTGGTGATAAGCCTTTGCTTGGCTAGGCCATTGAGCCCTCTCACATTCCATGAGAGGATCTTCATTTAAGGTTCTTGGAGTTGGTTATTTTCCCACCTCTACCTTGGTGTGAGGTGGGTTTGGTTCTCTTAATTTCTTCCTTGAACTGATCTGGTAGGGGTTGGAAGAGAGTAGTTTGAGTGCCATTGGTGATCTCATCATCAACATCTTTCCTTATTTGGTCATTGAAGGATGGACATCCTCTTTTTTGTCACTACCCACATCAATGGTGGCCTTTTTGGAACTCCAAGTGTGAAGGGGGCTCAGGGCTTCTTGGGAGTGAGAAATAGTAGACTGGGTGAAAGACAACTTGGTGGGGCTAAGGGGGTTGGGGGAATGAACTCCTTTGAGCTTGGAAGGGCTTCAAAGGGTCAGGGGTTTAGGCGGGCTACCAAACCTCGAAGGGGAACAAGGCTTCAGGGTGGTCGGAGAGGAGGAAGGGAATCGAGAGGGTTTAGGGGAACCTAGGGAAGCAAACACTTTGGGTAGGCTAGAGGCATGAAAGGAGGTGGAGAGTGGGAAAGAGGGTTTGGGGGAGCTGTAGGGAGTGGGTTGAAGGGTTTGAATTTTTTATGATGGATTGGGACCAATGGGAAGAGAAGAGGGTTTGGGTTAGGTGGGAGGAGAGGAATGCCCAAACTTAGAAGGGGAAGAGGATGGAAAGGGCAAGGAGGTGATAGGTTAGGAGGGGGGAGGTCAAACTTGGCTTTAGGTTCATGGTCAAAGGGATCTAGGTCAGCTACAAGTGAATCAAAAATAATATCAAAGTGGTTGGGATAGGCAAAGAGAGAACATATGTGTTCTTTGGAAGATATATTGGACTGAGGCATCACATTTTTTCCTTCATCTTGGGTATGGAAGTCTATAGGGTAATTAATAGTAGCAACTACCCTCTAAGGGGTTATAATAGTTTACATATTGTACTTAGGTTGACTATTGTTAGCAATAGGCATATAAAAAGTTCTAGAAACTTATTGATTGCTTCTAGTAGTTCAGGTCCAACCTAGTGAGTAGGCAGCTAAGGATTAGGATATTGATTCTCCTTAGTGGGGATCTCTTTCTAGGCTTCAATAATAGGGCACTAAGCTCTCAGGTGTCCTTGGGTGCGATATTCAATATAGAATGCTAGTTTATTTTTATATTCCACTGCTTGGCGCTTATGGAAGGAGCCATAAATGAGATTGATGTGGGTAGGTAGCTCAGAATCCAAGTTGGCATTTACGTAGATACGAGCGTAGATGAAGCAGATTCTAGCTTTAGTGGTTGGATCAATAGCAACTATTTCTCCAATGGTTCTAGTAATACCATAGAATATTTCTTCATGCTATAACTGACTAGGGAGCCCAAGGAGGCAAACCCATATGGGAGAAAAGTTAATGCTCTAGGTATCTAGGTCGAAGTCCTCGGTCCACTTCATCAAAAATAAACTTCTTCTACCAAAGAACCATGGCCCTCCCGTTAAGATTCTTCTGGTGTCTTCCATATTATTGAGATGGATTTGAAAAAGCCTTTGGGATAGGCAATAAGTTCCAGGCTCCTGTGGGGGCACCACTTGGTGTTGGCCCATCTCCTAATGGATTCCATGTTGGGTCGTCCCTCTATGAACTTTTCAATGAGGGAGAAATATTCAATGGAGATGAATTTAGTCATGAGGATTTCTGGGATAATGATATTATTTCCATTGGAAATGATTTCTTCACTAGAGGAGGTCATGGACTTCAAGCCACATCAAACTTTATCCATGAAGGAAGGGGGGGCAATCGACCCTTCATGGGGCCCAAAAAAAATAGTTCTTTTACTTTTGAAATAGTTGTTGCAGGGCATATGGATCCCCTTGGGGGTAGAAAATTCAAAGGTGATGCCAGGATTTTGAAGGGGTCTGATCCCATAACTAGAAAATTTACTAGGCCCACCATCACTATCAGGATTATTTGACACTGGAATCCCATATTACAGGGATTCAGTCTTCGATCCTCCACTAGGATCATTTGTATTTGGGTTCCCAACTTTCAAAAATTCAAAACTTGCATTTACAACACCTTTATTTCTCATGATTCAAAAGTCTCCTCAGCTACAACTTTCACAACCTAGGTAACTTCAATTTTTTTCTTATCTATAGCCCATTTATTAAAATATGTGTAGGTTTTAACATTTATATTATCTAATCTATTCAAAAGAATATCTAAAATCTCATCACTGTACACTGTGGTGGTCTATACATTTATACATTTTTAAATTTAACTTGATGTATGGTGGTCTATACATTTGTACAGTTTCAAATTTAGATTGATATAATAAATCATCAAGCTCATTTGGATCTTGTGCCATCAAAAGATAAAAATCTCTCTTTTTAAAAGAAATTTTATCATACATTTATTTCTTTAATTAGAATTTTGACCTGATACTCCCACTCTCTCATTTCAATAATATTGTGAATCACAAATTCTTTTATGGTGGCCTCATAATTATCTACCAATAATTTTTTTTTAAAATCAATTTCTTGTCATTAGTAAGATGAAAAGGGTCATCGATTTGATCAATATGGGATGAAATCTCAATAGTAGTTTCTAGCACTTCAGTTTGTTGTGCTTTTATCCACTTTTGTGGATCTTAAAGCACATTATTTGCTTTAAAAAACCTAGGAATTTTGCCTTGATAAATATAATTCTCATCAAGAGGAGGATTATCCAATTTCAAAAGCCCATGCAGACTAGAAATATTTCGAATTGAAATATTTGAAATATATAAAATAGTCTAATTATATAATCCTCCCCAACTCCTTGTAAAAAATAATTATTTCCCATGCATAAATTGACCCCTCATCAACTATGGTCATCTTGGAGACGACATTGGTATCATACATTGTCTTTGACAAGGTGTTTGACCCAACACCCCTATAAAAACAATTATTACAAAATATTATTAAAAAAATAAGGCAATAAAATTTAGTTTACTATATGGGTATTAATTTAGTTTAATTCTACTTATCCGATGCTAATATGGTCTATTATTCTATTTGGGTCTTTAAATATGATTCCATTTGAATTGATGGATTGGTGTAATGTTGCACTAAAAACATAATAAAAAACATTAAATAAAGCTAACTATAATTTTAACTAAATTAATTAAATGACATTGAACCAGTTGATCTAAAATATTAATATTACCAATCATATGCTTGGGCTAGTTAACTTCTTTAATATCGATGTACACTTGACATGCAGTTCTAGAAGCAACTACAAGAACAATAGGATATGTAAAAGACCTGATGTATTTAGAAGATATTCTAAATATTTGTGTTGATTCCAATTGTGTGTCAAAATCTCTAGTGGTATCTAGTATAAGACCTCTTATTGCAACCTCCCTTCTAGTAGAATATGAAGATGCTCTTTTCTACATTCAAGTATAAACTAAAAATGTTAAAAAGTAAAAATTATATTTTAATGTAATAATTATTATTTTATTGAAAATTTAAATTTTACCTACACCTCTTTTATTGTCAAGCCAACGGTCCTCAGGTTTGGGTATAGCGAGTTTGGCACTGAGGTATTGTGTACATTGTAATAAGCTTCATAAAAAAGAAAATAAAAAATTAGTTATGGAAATAATTGCACTATTGTTTGTGTCAGAATTGTGGAGATAATTTTTTATTTAGTAGGAAACATAAGAAGAGCAGTCAATTTTTTTGTGGGAAAGATAGCAAACTAAATACACCAATACCTAGAATAGAATGTTTATTGCTCTTCCTTGCAAAATAACTTGTGCTTTGAAGAGCTCGATAACTCTGCAAAGGAACTTGTTTGTAACAGATGAAAATTGTAAGCGCCTTCTAGATGGATTAGAGTGAACTTTAAAAAATTATAAGATAAAATTAATAATTTCTAAAAATTATTCAATGCAAGGAAATTTAACTATAGACAAGTTTTGGAAGAGGACTTTTTTATCTATCAATAAATTCGATGAGAAATAAAATCTAGTCTCCAACTATATTTTGTCATTTTTAGTTAAAGAGTACTTTGTTGTGATGGGTTCATAATCCTTGTATGGGATCCCTATAAATCTATGGATGTTCATATGTTTGATAGAGAAATAGATTCTTGTTATCGATGCTCATGTTGATGATCGACCCCTCATGGTTGGAGGAGGTAACAATGCTAAGCAACAAATTGTTATCCATGTTGTACTAGGGTATTGAGACTAACCCTAGAAGACCAAAAATTTTCACCCATGTATCATTGTATCCAGATATTGTTTGAAATTTAGAAATGAGAGGACAAACAAGGTTTTTGAATATTATTTTTGATAGAGGAATTTGGGAGGAAGAGATAGTCATAGTTGCAATAGTTAGAAAATTATGTAAGGTTGTAAGGTTGAGGGCTTAGGGTAATTTTTTAATACTTAGGGTTTTCTTTGATTTTCTTTGTTATGCAAAAATATAAAAAAAAAACTATGCATACCCTTTTATAGTTGTTTGTATGCATGCATTAAATGAGGTTTTAATGCATGCCTACATTAAATAATATACTATCAATTATTAGTCACTGGATATATAGCTACCATTAGTATATCATTGATAGTGTTGCTATAGATCATCTATCATCCTATTTGTTACTATTGATAGTATATCATCAATAAATGTATTTGTTGCTATCGATTTTCTATCATTAGTCATCATGTTTTTTGTTGTCAGTATTCTATCATCAATTATCCTATTTGTTGTTATCGATAATTCTTTTTAAGTTATCATGTTTATTTTTGTTGATCATTTGTCATCTTTCTTGTAGCTACTGATTATCTATTATTAATTATCTTATTTGTTGTTGATGATCATCAATCATTAGTTATTCTATTTCTTGTTATCGATCATCTATCATCTTGCTTGCAACTATCAATCATCTTGCTTGTAGTATTGGTTGTTTTATCATCAATCATCCTATTTTTTGTTGACAATCATCAATCAGTAGCTATCCTATTTTTTGCTACCAGTTATTAGTCATCATATTTTCTATTATTGATCAGCTATCATCATGCTTGCTGCTAGAGGTCATCTATCATCTATCATCCTTTGTTGTTGTTGATCATTTATTATCGTGTTTGCTACTACTAGTCTTCTATAATTAATCATCATATTTATTTTTGTTGAACATCTATAATCTATTATTGTGTTTACTATTATCGATATCTATTGCCAACCATCCTATTTGTTGATGTTTGTTGTCTCTTGTAAATCATCTTATTGTTGCTCTTGATAGGTTTTCATTAGTCATCATGTTTACTATTGTTGGTAGTCTACCATCAATAATCAATCATCCTTTTTGTTGTTTCAAAAATTCTTTCATTGTTTATTTAAAATGTTTGCAATTTTTTTGAAATAATATGATAAATTCACCACATTTTTATATTTTTTGGTGGAAAAAAAGGCAATTCACCATGTCTTCTACATGAGTTTGGATACTATTTACCTCGATTTCAAAACTAATTTACCCTATTTTTATAAATACATTTTGGGACCGACCCCTTATGCATAATCCTGAATCAAATAATTATGTAATTTAAAAAATAAATGGGTTCAAGATACTTCCTTTATGAAAAATGGTCTCTTTAGTATATTCCTTAATAAACCTCAAAAATTAAAGAATCAGCCTCACAAACCTTAGGATTTTTATATCCAATCATAATTCACCACTTGGCTTCTACTAATCCACTAATATTACCACTAATTTTGCACCACCTATTCACCATTGGACATCAATGGAGAATAAGGTTTAATCACATGTTAAGGTTTGAGTAGTCAATTTTATGCTTATACAAAAAAAATGTATTTTTTGGTACAACATAAAGCCACACTAACTATCACATCAACCAAATATCTAAACCATATATCCAACAGTACCAAGATACTCAAAGAGATTCAAACTTGGATTGACTAAGAGAAAATCATGTCATGCTAAACAAGCTATGAATTATTGCATCAAGGCTCAAAAGGTGCTTCCCTATAGTAAATTTAAGGTATCACTCACCTTATAGACTAAAATAACACCAAAAGCCTCTTATTAATGGGATTTGAATGCTAAACTTACTAATCACAATGCATTGTTATTGATCAACGTGATCATAACCATAGTGGCATTAAGGTTCATGATGTCTCCTTTAGGACAATTATATGATCCACTTGAAAATAATCTTGCTTGCAAAAATAGAAATTAATAGGTTTCAAAACTACTTCATTTCCCATACACATAACTTAATATCCTCTTGATCAGGATTCCAATTTTATATTTTCATCATAAGATAACAATTTAGCTTATTAATTCATTTTTCATTCCACAAGTAATCAAAAAATATTAATATTTTTGAATTGAACTTGCAATCAAACTATATAAAAACTCTTACATGCACTTGTCTATTTATCTTGGTGCCTTCTAGTAGTGAGAAAAAATATATGCCCCTTTCTAAGAGGGAATTGTACTCTTCCCATAGAAAGCATCAAAAATTCAAATAATATGTTTGTGCAAAATTTAAATCTATGTAATAGCCATGAACCTTTATTTTCCATATTTATCATTGGGGTATTGAACCTTCTAATTGATAGGACACAACACACATTATCCAAAAACTATAGAATAATGGATGGTGAAAGATATAATTTAATCTTCTCTTTAACCCTTCTGTGGAAATTGCTTATGAAAATATAATAAGTTGCTCTAGAATCTAAAAGTATGATTTGAGGATTTGAATTAAAAAAAATTGTGACCAAGCAATGTTACTCCATGCTTGTTTTAATACCATGTTCTATTTCCCACCTATTTCTAGTAATGAATAGAAGCAATCGATTCAATAAAATATTATATAGAAAGTATAAACTGACAAACAGAGACATAAAACAATTGGATTACATTAAGCACCATGAATAAGAAGAAAAACACTCTAATATAATGGATTAAATGGGTGGGGTTATTCATAACAATACCAAAATCCCAATTACATAAGTAAACCTAAGATAATCTAAAAAATAATTTTTGAACTAACAAGTTACAAGTTAGGTTTAACCATCACAAGGTTAATCATAGTGCATAAGTATTACATAATTTTTACTTAAGTAAGTTTTAAAATGTCTACCTTACCCATAAGTTAGACTATTATTGATCCATTGGGTTAACTAATCAGAAAGCATGTCCATGATCCCATGTTCAATACCTTTGAAAATGGTAAATTTAGGTCCCATTGACCTATAAACCTAAGTTAGATCCTAACTAACCTATACTAATATAACTAAATTAAATGTGGAATCTAAAATATAGGAAGGTAAGAGTGCAAGAGATAAAATAAATTACAAGAGAATAAAATATATCTAGAAATCATTGTGAGGCTAGTGTATGATTAGTTATGCAATTCAAAAAAAACAAATATAAATAGTTTATTTTCATCTAATAAGCATTCATCCAATAGAAAAGAGAACTAAGAGGTGGGTGAAAATTTCATTACCACAAGCACCACACATTTATTTATAGAGAAATCCAAAAAAATAGGACACAATCTACCAAAACATTCAAGCATAATTTTACATTCATATGATGAAAAGAATAATAGCTATATACCATAGCTCTAGAATTTCTGAAAACATCCAAAAGATGTTAACAATGAGCCTTAGAATCTTATTTATAGCAAGGTTTTTACCATTTTTAGCATAAGTAGCATATTTCTACCATTATAGTTTATTGAAAATGACAAAAATATTGCTTACAAGTGTTGATATCCTATGCAAGTAGGTATTTTAATGAATTTTTAGATTTTAACAAATTTTTGGTTCAATGGATCACCACTTTTCTAACATAGCCATTTATTTGATCCCTCAACCTTCTTAATTGCTTGTTCATTACATAATTAGTAGTAGCATGTAAAAAAATCTAACTCCATCCTATTTCAATGGATCACTACTTTCCTAACATAGTTATTTCTTTGATCCTTCAACCTTCTTCAAAAAATGGTCATTGTAAAATTAGTTGTGGCATGCAAAATATTTCTAATTGTGGGTCAGTGAAATAACCCACATATAATATTTTCTATTGTTGCTAGAATAATATTTTTCTATAGTAAGTCAATGCACATCAGGCCAAAAGATAGTAAGGTGGTTGGATGCTCATAAAAACCTTGTCAAGCCCAAGCTTTGGCTAAGGTAAGAAAATTTTGGCATTTTCCCACATTGCTAGACTCAAAAATTTGCTAAGTCAAAAGAATGGAATGGAAGAGGGTCAAATTTTAAAAAGGCTAATGACATAACAAGAGGTAATAAAATCTAACACAGTAGAGAGCCCAACATGGAAGAATGCCATACTTTCAAGGTGTTGATGTCATCATAGGGGGAAAAAATATTTGGTATTTTACCACATTATTGAACTCAAAATTCTACTAAGGTAAAATATAGGACATAAAGAGAGCCAAGGTTTTGAATTGCTGACATCACACAAGAAAGAGTAAAGTATCATAAGGAAGATATTTTGGCATGGAAAAATATTGAACTTTTGATAAGCTAACATCATTGCAAGGAGAAGAAAATTCTAGCATGGCATCTAGACCCTGGTGGTGAGTAAATATTCCAAACTTATATCTTTCATTTAGAATCATCATTTTTTAAGTTCTAAACTTCCCAAACACTCCTTAGTCATACATCTATCACTAGACAACTATCCCAATGAGAAAGCATAGTGGCATAAATTAAACCCATCAAAAGATACCTAGGACCTATGTAAGACATGTGGATGCCAAGCTCATGGAATAAATTAGGAGTGAACACATAAATACAATAGAATAAAAATAGTTCAACTGAGCTAAGATAAAAAGTGATGAACATGCCCTCCACTTGCCCCTATCAAACCTAAAAATATTCCTTATGTAATGATGAAAGCTAATAGAAAGAGGAGGTAGTCTTATAAATAGCTCATTATACCTCAAAAGAGAGGTTGAATATTTAATGTCTACTTGTAATATGCTATGTAATATTTACTTCATAAACAATATAAACCATTGTTGTCTAGCCTCTATCAAAAGGTGTTGTAAACTTCAATTCAGGATGTGAGTTATATTTTTTATGCATTTTTATTTATACTTTATGAATGGTGTATTTTGCTAAGCAATCCTATTAATCTAGATTGTTATTTGGATTGTTTTTCATTTGGTTCCTATAATGCTTAAATATGTATGAATGGATTTAAACAATATTCTACAATATTCTATGTTGAATGTTCTACTAGGAATTATTTTCAATGAATGTAGAATGTTTATATAGTACATTATATTATTTTTAGTTGAAATTTGACCACTCTTCAATTCAATATTTAAACCTCATATCTTTTCCTAACCCTTGTATTTCTCACTTTAGTCTAGAATATTTGTATTTATTTAGTTTAAAAAGGAACCAACCTTCTCTAGATGTTGATCTTAGGAGATATCCTAATCATCTAATATTGGTCAAGTTCTAGGGTGCATATCATCCATTTAGAAATATTTTGGATCAAGATTTTTTGGCATGCTTAGTGGGAATGATCATATACATTTTATCTCATATTTTGATTGAGTGGATCCTTGGTGAAGCTTTGCTCTCCAAGATCACATAACCTAAACCTTGTCACCATGTGACTCTACTTAAAAGTGCCTCTCAATAAGAATTAAGTTGCCATACCATTTAAAATCCCATTCTCAAAATACCAGTGGCTAAAAATCTTAAATAACCTTTACAACTCATTGAGCTATCAACCTCTAGATCCAAAAGGAATAGATTCTCATATCTTTCCCCATATATTTTTTTTATGAAATCATAGATTTTATGTTCTCTTGTTCTCAAGAATTATATGACTATACTAGCTTAGAAGAGATGTCCCAATAAATCTATCCTAGCTAGAATAATACCAGACCACTTAAATTAGCAAACCTAATTGAAATTCCTCTAGTACTACTCAAAGCTTGACCAACTTATGGGAATATCAGTAAAATATCATATGAGCATTATCAAGATATGCTTTCTGTGGCCATAATTTATAACATTGGTTATGATGTCATGGTGATACTTAATGCACTTTCTTTCTTAGGGAAGATATCGTACTAGTACTAGACCCTTAAGGATAGAAGCATCCATTCATGGACTGAGCTCGTTGAACCATTTTCCCAAGAAATTAGTGATATAATAAACCCTTTTCAATGCTAACCCAATTAACTACTATTTAGAGATATCCTCAAGAGTATATCATAGACTTCAATATCTAGTTTAGCAAAACCGAGAGAAGAGTTCCCCAAGAAATTAGATCATCAAATCCTCATGCATACATCTATTATCTCCATCCTTTCACTCCAAACCTAGGTCTACAAATACATAAACTAAATCTAATAATATTTTCATAGGTGTTCCTAGACATAATAACCATTGAGAATACCTTAATATTCATGGGAAAACTCCCACCTAGGGTTGTCATGCCATACTTCACATACTTCCTAGAATTTATTCAACCTCTATAGGAAACACAAATTTTAGTTATAGATTTACCTTCATTACCACCAATTCCTACACCTAAGGATTTACCTCTACATTTGATACCCACTTTGCATGCATTACATGCTATAGAACCTAAATAATCTCCAAACATGTAATAAATACTTATAGCACTCAAGAAATTGAGCAATGATATAAGTGCCATAGATAAAAGAGATATTGAGAGAATATTTGAAGGATATCATCTTATGAGATTCCCTTATGTTGCAAATTATAAAGGGGCTTCCATAATAAATATTTTCGAAAAATTCAAATATTATATACTATAGTCAAGAGAAGGAAGGGTCATCTACTTCATCAAAAGAAAGATATTGGTGCTTGGCCTGCAATGACCCACATAATACTAAGAAATGCATGATATATCAACATTGACCTCAACTAGTAGCTATAGAGAAGGATTAAAAAATATATAAAGGTCAAGTAAACATGTTATGAGAATCAAACCAAATTATGCTTATGCAATATCCCTTAGAATTGGAAGGTATATCAATTCTAACAAGATATGATAAGAAGCCTCTAAATATAGATCCTTAAAATTTGGATTCCTTTCAAGGTACCATCACAACCATAGAAGAAGTGAGAGAGAGCAAACTCAATTGAAACATATAAATATTCAACCTCATACAAGAAAGAGCAACTAAGACCAGAGCAAACAAAGGAGACAAATAGACTCAAGAATATCCCAAAGAGTACGCCCATAACAAGCTTAAATTTCCTTCTTCAACAAAGTGATAAAATTTGGAAGCAACACAATATTACTAGAGGACATTTGATGATCCAAATAAGAAGGAAAATAAGTAGTAATAACCATTAGGATTCAATATCATATAATAATTAAAGAAAACCCTTTTAAAAGTGAACATGTTTGATGATTTAATGATTCCCAAACAAATTGGTCTTCTTCAAGATTCATTCAAAATCATTTATTCTAAATATGTATCATACCTAGAGCTTAATTTAGCTCAAATTTAACCTATGCTTGGAATAGTGAAAAATAGTCCACCTCCTTTATATATGTCTATATACATGGAAGGATAGATTGCACATAATTCTATGGTTGACTCCATATCGACAACTATTGTCATGCTTAAGGCAATATGTGAGGCTATGGGAATGGAACACATCTATTCAAGTCTTGGAGTCGTATAGCTATATGGTACACTAGTCAATATGGTTGGTGTTATAAAATATATACCAATGGAACTACACAAAGTGCCAGATATAAAAATAATATAATAAGTAATGGTAATTGATCTCAAATTATACTTTAGCCTCAACATTTCTAGGGAATTTATAGCCAAGTTGTATGGGTACCTAACCTTGGATCACTGATATATGGTAATTCCTCATAAAGGAAAGAAAGTGAATATGTATGTAGAGAAGCCAACTGCCTATCACATCAAAAAATGATGACGACCATGTCAACTTGATAAATAATGATATGGATCCCTTGGAGATAATCATAGAAGAGTTCTAGGTAGAAGATGAATTCTCTCTCAAATATTTCAATATTGTGATTGAAACCAAAATAGGCACTTACTCCATAATTAATCTTGAAGGACAAAAACCTTAAGCCTTTTCAAATCAAGAACTCTACAAAATAAGAGATTTGAAAGCTCTACTTTGATGGATCTAAATGGCATAATGGACCTATAGTTGGGATAGTATTGATTTTCCCTTCTAAAGGCATGAAAATATTTTATTATAGGATGACATGGATTTTAACCAATAATGTTATAGAATATGAAGCTCTATGCTTAGGCCTCAATAAATCTAAGAAAATGGAAATCAAGCTATAATAAATATATGGTGACTTAGAACTGGTGGGAAACCAAGTCATGGAAAAATGCAATAATAAGAAACACTACCTTAAGGCTTCTTGAAATAGAATCTAAGATATCCTAGAAAGCTTTGAAGCCATAAATATGAAGATAATTCCTTATAAATAAAATGTATAGGCTGATGCACTAGCCTCTGAAGGGAAAAACTTTAGCTTGGCCTCAAATATTTAAAAAATTCAAAGGAAATTAAGTTGGTTTTTAAGCCTTATATCCTAGACAAAGATACTTTGTCACATGTATTCAATTATGATGAGTAGATAGTAAGTTAATTAGTTCAAGAAATAGTCTATGCAAACATATTTTGAAGATACACTAAGGTGTATAGATTAAGAATATATAATTTAGATAAAAATTAATCATATTCCAAAAGTATTGACTACCCTTTAAAACCTCTTTGATAACAATGACTAGTTAACCAATTGAAAGATGAAAATCGATCAACAAGAGTTCAAGGAGGTTCAAATTGAGCCTAGAAGAATTTTTAAGGTTATATTACATTGTTTATAATAAGAAATAAATTATCTCATTGCATTGTATAAATAATTTGGAGATATTATAGCATGGAGCTATGATAACCTTAAGGTCTATGGTAAGGATTTTATTCAACACATTATAGAATTATAGCCTAATGTCAACCCATTTTGATAAAAATAGAGGCTAGTAAATCTAAAGATAGATTCCCTTATAAAATAAGAACTATTTAAGTTTCTTAATGCCAAAATTATCTATCCTAACATGCACTCAACATGGGTGGCAAATATGGTCCTGATAAGAAAAAATAATGGAGATATTCACCTTTGTGTGGATTTTAGAAATTTGAACAACGATTTCATAAAATACCATTACCCCTTGTCCCAGATAGGTCATATTTTGTAGACGATCACTAAAGTAGAAATGTTTTCTCTATTATATGGATTCATTGTATTTAACTAAATTTGAGTAAGTGATAAGTATCAGTAGAAGACTACTTTCACCACAAAATGGGAAACCTTTTCTTATCAAAGAATTCCCTTTGGTCTATCCAATGTCTGAGCAAATTTCTAGAGGGCTATGAATTTTACTTTTTTTAAATTATTTAACAAGGTAATATTGATTTATTTTGATGATATGACTATCTTTTCACATCAAAAGGAGTAGCATTTTGATCACCTTAGACTTGTATTTCAAAAATTCCAAGGATTTAGGGTATCACTCAACTCAAAGAAGTTAGTACTTTTTGTCCATGATGGTAAGTTATTGGACTATATGCTTTCAAATAAAGGCTAAGTCATTTATCCATATAGGTTCAAGGTAATTTTAGCACTCCTAGTTTCATAAAATAATAAATCCTTGCAATCCTTCTTTGGCAAAATTAATTTTATCCAAAAATCACATCTAATTTTGTTTAGATAGTAAATCCCATGATAAATTTGGTAAAAAATGATGCAATATTTACCTAGATAGAAGCAATAAAAGAAGCCTTCAAAAGAATCAAATAGGATATAACTAGATCTCCAGTCCTAGCTAATCTAAACTACCATAAGGACTTAATTTTATATGTATATGGTGTTGAGGAAAGCATTATTGTTGTATTGACTCAAAAGGACAAGGATCACAATGAATGACCAATTGCTTTTTTGAGACAAATATTGCATAACTATGAGGAGTGCTACAACTTTATTGAAAATAAATTTTTTCCCTCATGAATTCCTTGAGAAAACTAAGGAATTATATTTCCTAAAGTAAAAATTTAGTATATGTTGTGCATCTAGATGTCTAGAATTTTATTTTGCAAGGGGAGCTTTGTGAAAAGAGAATTTTCTAGATTACTAAATTTTAATAATATGATATAGACATATATCCTACTAAGCTAATCAAAGGAAGAGTTGTGTGTGAGAATCTTAAAAATTCCATGGTGTTGGAGACAAATATGCTAATAGAGGAGCCTAAGAAATTACAATCAACGGATAACTAGAAGAAAAAGTGTGATTGGGTCACTCATTTGGTTTAATTCTTTTAGATTTGCAAGAGCCTAGATGGTCTTTCTACCTCTCAAATATGAAGATATAGGTTGTAAGCTTTAAATTATGTCATGTTGAGAATTTGTACCAAAAGAATTTTGAGAGAGTTCTTCTTGGTTACATACATCCATATAAGGTAAATGAGGTTTGGAAGGAATTTCGTTTAGGATTTTTTGACAAGCATTATTTTAGAAAGAAAATTTTTGCCAATATTTTTAGAGCTAGATACTATTGGGCAACCATGTTTGTTGATGCCTTCAGAGTGGCCATAGGATGTGAAAAATACTAGAGGTTTGTGGAAAAAAGAATAAATTTGGTACTTTTCCTAAATTCAATCATCATAGAGGAGTCATTTCAACAATGAGTACTTGACTTAATTGGAGTGATCAATCTCAATTTATCTATCAAGTATAAAGTATATGTTGAAATCAATAGATTAATTCACTAGGTGGTTCACAGTAGAAGCAAGTGAGGGGGGAGATCAAGAATAGTGATCATGTTTCTGGAAAAGTTAATAACTAGATTTGGCATCTCAAAAATCATTGTAACAAATAATGTCTCTACCTTTATAAGGACCAAAATCATAGATTTTATAAGTAGGTATGGTATTTACCTAAAGGTCTCTTCCAACTATTATCCAATATGTAATGGACTAGCAGAATCTACAAATAAGAATCTAGTAAGGATTATAAAAAGAGCAGTTAAAGACAATCAGAGGAGTTGTATTATTGTTAAATTAAAATTTAAAGGTAGATCAAATTATACAAAAACCTCACCATATTCATTGGTTTATGGTAAGGAAGTTTTCTTGCCTCTGCATTTGTAATTGCCAATGATTAAGCTAATTGATAGAAGCAAAATTCCAGATATGGAACTAGTGGAGGCTAGGATGATAGAGTTGATTTTATTGGAAGAACTAAGAGAAAAAGTAAACAATAATTTTATCACCATCAAGTAGTGATGAAGCAATGGTTTTATAGAAAAGTGTCTCCTCAAAAGTTTGAAATAGATAACTTAGTTCTAAATATGATGAAAAAAGAGAAAATTCAAGAAAAAATCATAAGCTTGACTCATTATGGTCTAGCCCCTATCAAATTTTGGAGAAATATAAGTCTAATTAATTTGAACTAGTATATATAGATGGCAAAATTTTGTGAATTTTGGTAAACAACTAATATTTAAAGCATTTTGCATAGGAGAAATACCTCAAACTATAACATTTGTACATAAGTATGCATGTAAATATACATAAATAAAAAATTTACAATAATTCTGAGTCTCAAAATGATTTATTGGACAAAATAAAAACTAGTAGCCACAAAAATTTTTAAATTAAGCAATTCTATTGGCCAAAAATTGTACCAGCATTAAATCTGGAAATCATACCAGGGTGCTACCATGTAGCAAAGGTTTTCAAGCATGATTTTGACAACAAGGTGAGGTATGCATGATATTTGGAATTAAATGCACCAATGGTAAAGCTCTCCATTATAAAATCAAGGTACTTGAATCCATTTTGAATGCATGAGTAGTCAAGTACCCAAAAAATAATGTATTCTATAGAGCAAGTGCAAAGGAATTTTATGCAATGGTGATAAGTTGTAGCTTTAAGTAAAATAACTATAGCTATTGCTAAATTCCCAAGTTTCAATGACTATGGTAGGAGGAAATAATGAACAAAAGTTTTTGAAGGCTATCAAAGAGATCCTAGATCATATGAGATAAATCCATGACCTAGGGCTTACAATTAAGGTAAAACTCAAAAAATTTAGAGTGGTGACGCAAGCAAAAATAAATAAATTCTTAGTTGATAGGGTAAAAATAGCTACTTAGAATGCATTCTTATGATCATATATTCCAATTTTTGTGCATCATTTCCTATATCTTGTTTGAGTAGTAGCATACAATTACAATATAAGAAACAAGATGATGTATGACACAATGGGCTAGATACTATTTGCCATCATAAAACAAGCCCTCATAGATGCTTTTGTAGTATGTATGTACCCTAGTATACTTCCTAAATCCTTTAGTATCAAAATACAAAAGGGTTACTATGAGAGTGATCTACTTGAAAACTAGCATAGCAACCAATTAGGGATGTCCCTTGATAGCCTTCCAAAAGTCGCATTTAAGCTCCCTAAATTTAAATACAAGCATGAAATATTTTCCCTGTTAGCTATAATTTTTAGATTAGATATGGATGAGTATGTGTATGACTATAAAATGGCCATGGCATATGCAATTACCAATACCTGCAACTATGATGTCACAATACCTAACCCTCATATCACTCCCCTCTTCTTAAATTGGGCCCAATTTCCAAGTGCAAGCATTCATGTCCAATTAGTTGAGCTTTAGTGAAATGAGAGTAGTGTATTTCATTACCCATCACATCTAGCCTAGTTATTTTAATATTTTATGGTAGATAGAATATTAATATTCTAGTAAATAAGCATTCTAAAGAGGAAGTAATTCTTCCTATAGTCGAATAAACTCTAGTGCTCAGAGCTACTAATTATTATATGGAGCTCAACAAATAGTTTTTAAACCTAGGATAGCTTGTATATATGGGAGAACTCTTTGGTTATCTCAAGATATAATAGATAAGGTTCATGGTCCTAAACAAGAAGTTGGATACTGATATTTTCTAAAAAGTGACACCATGATCAAGGTTTATGGTTTTAATGGATAATAATTTTTACTTTCCTACTATGTAATAGATTGGATATTTGTATTTGAATTATGTTACCAAATTGATGGCATGGATGAATTATTTGGGCATGGAATGAGACAAATTAGCACATATAATATTCCTTTCAATTTTAGACTAGTCACCATAATTGGTCAAAATGAAGGTAGAGCCCTCGAAGAAAGACTCAATAGCCTTTAGCTATCAATAGTGTGGCACAAATGTAATTATGACCTAAAAGGGAAATTTAAGGCTAAGTTAAAATCCATAAACAATAAATCCCAACATTCAACCATATTCCTAATGTAGGCAAATTTTCTCATCTACATCCACTATGTGGTATAGTTATATTATGTAGCTCTTTTTCTAAGCATGCAACAATATAGGAGGTAACTAGAAGAGAACCAAAAGAGGTCATTGTAGTAGATAAAGTAGGTTGGAAGATTATAGGAAGATGAAGGATACAAATAAGTGTGGCCAAATGCAAAATACAGTAAGGAGGCAAAACATTGTTGGATAACCTTTTTGTGCTAAGGTATAAAATTTGGCATCCAAAAAAAATCAAAGTAGAGTGAAATGAAATTTGGTTAAGTATGGAAAGCTTATCGGATATACAAGAAGCTGGCATCAACAATAGAATAGCAAAATTTTGGCACTTGGTATTCCTCAGAATATCAAAGGCATAAGACCTAGCATCCATCACCCAATTTTTGATAGTCAAGCAATAAATATAAATCTAGTCAGATAAACTATAAGTTGATGCTATAAAGGTGGCATAAAAATTCTAGCACAATGTAAAATAATGCTAGGAAAAAAATATCTTAAGGTATTGTGCCCAGTACCTGATATCCGACACTATAACTTGCAAAGCTTCCAAATATGTCAGACTTCAAAATATGATGACATCATCAAGAGAGACTCAAATATATGGAAATAAAAATGCAGTCTTAGATGCAAAATAGTTAAGTGTGGTAATTCATTAACAAAGTAAGGATCAAGTCACTCCCAACATCTAGTATTGTACATGTACAAAGTTAGTTTTTAGATTCTTCATATTGATATTTGGTATCCAATAAATGAAAGTTATATGATTTGGCATAAGAAGAAAAATTATGCATTGTATGATCAAGATCACCATCTAAAAATAAGTGATACCTTCCATGTTGTCAATATCTACATAAGTAATATGAAACCATCCACATTGGCAGTTTTTCATATCATACACCTATCACTGTTCAGTTGGTTATACATAATAGAAAGAAGTGGACCATCATCTTATGGTTACAATCCAACAATGCAGCATGGAAGTCAATCTTAAGATAAAATTTGCATCATCCACATCAAAAAAGCATACCTAAAGTGGTTAAGCATAGTTGAGTTGAATGTGATGGCCACTCTTTGTACCTACCCTAAAAATTATGATATGCTCTAATAGCAATAATTCTAGGGTAACCGAATACATTATAAAATATTTATATATACTAGAATGTAAGAAATTCTAATTTTTAACTCTTTAGCATTTACAATTGGTATAATTATATTGATTGAGGACTATACATCTTTTGAATGAATATTGGATTATTGTTTGGAATTTTTCTCATATCTCTATGCTGAACATGTATGTATGCCTTATTGAGTGCTAATGATTTTCTATTAAATCTAGGAATGGATAATTTTGTTACATTTATTTTGCATTGTGGATTTTCCCCTAGATTTACTATTATAGTTCTAGAATGATTTAGCAATGGTTGAAGTTCTTAATGTTAAATATTCTAATAGCATAAGTGAAGAAAAGTGTTATATTAGGTGGTTCAATCTAAGTTTAGTTTGTGAGACTCTCTATAGTATGTCTCTTTATGTTGTCAATTCTATACCGCTTTTAGATCATCTTTCTATCTCTTTATATTTCTTATTATAGTTTGTAACCTCCCATTTTTAGATTAGCTAGGTATAGGAACTGGTCTTCTCCAAAGGTTAACTCATAAACCCCTATTTTGAGCCATCCAATCTCTTGGTAAAAGTCTTTAAGATGCATTCCATTCATTCACTTGCCTATGAAAATATCAAATTCAAGAGTATTTGTAGCACATTCAATGGGACCCAAGGGTCCCACTCCATAAGATCATCTACCCACCATGCTACCAAGAGTAGTTATGGTAAGCTCAGTGGGGTAAATTCTATTTATCTTATTTCAATCACCCAGAGGACTCAATATTTTGGTGAATAGTCTTGACCTTACTTGAAGAGGCTATAAGTTTACTTGAAAACTCTATTGAAAAAACATTTAGAACATATAGTGACTCTACTAAAAATAATAATCAAAATAAAATGGTAGAAGCATCAAAAAGCCTAAATACTACACCAAGTACTAATTATATGGCTCTACAAATATAAATTTCTCAAAGCCATGGTGGGGCAAAATTGTCCATCCTAGAAAAATAACGGACCACTCAACCTCTGAGTCCTCCATGAAATCCCACAAGTTGCACTAAATTTATTGCTCATTTATTATGGTAGTGAACAACTTCCTATGAGTATTGTTAAAAGTCTTAGCCCTAGACATTTTTTGCAATATTATCTCTAAATATATCATGATAAGACTACTCACTATGTCCTTATAGGGTAAAGCACTACAATGTTATAGATATTTAGAAGATAAAATCATTGTAACTTGGGTTGACCTAGTTGAACCATTAATCTTAGTTTTTGATAATTTAGGAGATATCTTTGCATTACTATTATATTTTTCTTATATTAAAAGAGGTCTTGAGGAATCTTTATTATATTTTAACATTATATTCAATATAGTATAGAATAGAATCCCTTGGGAGATAAATCCATCATAAGCATAAGCTTAAATTTATTATGTTCAAGCTCTAAATTTAGAATTGGTCCTCCAAATACAATGCTACCAAGAGAAAAGATTTCCATAGGTGTTTCATATGATGTTAAAGGCTAAAAATATGTTGATTTTAGTAGGAAAACTTCCTCCCAAGTCATATGAATTCAATGGTCCATTACCTTATCACACATCGTTACATCCCCCTAGCTCACCATCATCCTAGTTTGTTTATTTAATGGATGCAGTTCCCTTATTTCAATACTCAAATGATAAAATGCATATTGTGTTGAACCCTCAAGAAACTCAGGAGATAAAATATATCATCCAAAATCTTACCAATGAGCTTGTCAAAATTAAAAAACAAAGGTATAACTATGATCTAAATTTGCACAAGGGTTCAACACTTGATAGATGTGATAGCCGCCAACTACATACTCCATCAGTGATGATTTATCAATTGTAGGATGTTGTGGCCTTCAATATGGGCCAAGACCATCTCCTGAAAGTGGAAAAATATTATGTGATTGATTCAGTTAGCCCAAATACAATTTTAGAAAAGAAAAAACAATATGATGATGGATTAGATAAGGATGGTGTAAGAAGTAGCTCAAATATGCAAGAGGGTGGTAAGAGGAAGTTAGATCTAAATATATATCATATAAGAGTTGTATGTCAACATTTTCAAACAATACAAGCTCATAAGACATTGTATTACCCATCCATATTAAGATAAAAATGGGTAGACATGATCTGAGGTGGTAGAATTCCAAAAATGATGTTATAAAAGAAGAAATTTTGAAAAATCTTTTGGTTTTTTGCACAAGTGTATTTGTTCAATGAAGCCTTATAAATTTCAATGGCATGCATCACATATTTATCAAAATATAAACTACAATATAGGAAATCATCCTTGAACATGAGAAAGGTTAGTCCTCCTCTGTGTTATCTTTCAGTATGCTTGGAGGGATGGATATTACACAACTGCCTAATAGATCAAAAGGTTGAATTTGCTATCATGCCTAAGGAAATTTGTGATGATATGAGCTTGAAATACACTAAAATGGAGCATCAAGTTATCCAATTCAAAAAGTCAGATTAAAGTAATAGGGATAGCTAAAAAGTGCTAGTAATACTGCAAAGGATACCAGACTTGGTGATAATTAGAATATCATGGTGGTACAAGTGCATCCAACATTTAGGATGGTCTTACCAAAAGGTTTCTTGATGAAAATAGGTGGTCACATGGGGCTTGATGAAGCACATGTAGTTATTCCAGGTGTCAATAACTTAGTTCAAAATCATATTGAATGTGGCAATCCCTTTCACATGTAGAAATATAAATAATACAAGGCAAATTTGTCTCACGAGATTCATAAGTTGGCCAAAATGGAGATCATCGATTGGGTAGAGGATGCACAAAGGTCAATTTGTAATGCTTCAACTTTAGTAGAGTATTATCATATGCCATGGCTAAGCTTATAGAATAAATATGGCTTAGTAGTAAGTCATAGGACTGAGAGCAAAGTTCAACAGAAATGTCAAAAGCTTCAAAGAAATAAAGTAGAATATTGGATGATAACAAATGAAGACTTTGTACTATATGTTAAACTATGGAGCCTTGAATATATAATTTTTATTTAGTTTCAAATAAATAATATGGTGCATATAAAATATTTCATGACAATAGCTTCTGATAATTCATGTGATTAACAATAGACTCTACCATAGGTTATGTACATCACTTTTATAGAAAGTTTGAAAATAGATCCAAGCGCAAAGTCAAGATTATTGTAGATTCCTAATTATATTAGCCACACTTCCCAAGATGAATACCATAAAGAGAAATATAAGTTTGGCATCATATGGTTTTATCATTGTATTTAGGTACAAAGGATGAAGAAGCAAGCACAACTTGCATATAGGGTGCACCACAATTTTATGTATATAGGTTGGCTATTAAATAAAAATTTTGTAGTAGCAAAAAATGGTAATAAAGGGATTTTGAGAGATCCTTAGAATAAAAAAATAGTATATCACATGATCATGGGATATCATGAGAAATTATTCTTCTTTAAACTTAGAATATGACCAAGCTAAATATTAAGAGGATGATAATCTAAAAAAATGATGACTTTTTTGCAAGCAAAAGGTCTACATAAAGGTATAGATCCTTCACTTCCATATCACATTGCTATACAATCCTATCAAAAGTAGGAAGAATATGGGATAAATATATGCTAAAGATCAATATAGATCAAGCATGTATTTCATTTTCCCCTTGTTTTATTTTGCATCCTAATATTTGAGAAAATTCAAACCCAAAGATGGGATTAGAAAAATAGGAAGGTAAGAAGGCAAATTCTTGAAGAATTTTAAAAATAAAAATCATCTCTTATTTTTAGCTTAGTGGCCTAAGAAATATAGTATTGGTATCTCCTTGATTTTTTTTTGAGCCCTTATCCTAAGGAAAAATCCAAAACCTATGACATCGATAAAAAATGATAGGAAGCCAAGAAAGCAAAATTATAGGATCTGAGACCAAGACAAAAAATAAAACTCATCCTCCCTTAAATATAAATATCTCTTTCTCTTCTTCACTCCCCAACATATTTATCTTCCACTCATCTACTATCCACTTCCCTCATTACATCCCTTCCTCCAAACATTCAATTTTCTTATTCTTCTACTTTTTTTGACTTCATAGCCCAATGGAAAATTTGGCAACTCGTCCTTCACAAATAACTATAGTAATTTTTCATGACTATGATGATGTGTGAAGTTTATGATCTGGTATCCTTGTAATGAATTCAAGTACCATTAGGGTGATTTCTTGACATGTATGAGTTGAATGTGTATGACACTTGACATTAAAACCTAAAAATATGAGCATCATGATTGACCTAATGTCCATGTGCCAAGGTGCTAAATAAATAAGATCAAGAATATCTCATATTAATGAGAGTAGCATAGTGCAAATCTCTAATTATCCAAATAAAATATATGTAAAGGAGTTGGATGATCATTTGGAAAACTAGATTTATGAATATTATGCCAACATTGATAAAATTCTAGTCCAAATAGGAATACAATTATCATCAACTTCAACAAGCATCTATAAAATAATACATAAGGATCCAAATGCATGTAGTTCCATAATTACCCTAGGAATCCATGCACTCAACTAAACCAATGAAGAGTCAAATGGAGGAGGAATCCTACCTATGCAATTTTGCAAAGAAGAAAGTAGTACGAGAAAGGAATCTTCTAAGTAATCCATAGAATTGCATAATTTTACCTACATGAGTGAAAATTCACTAAAGATACAAATATATACTTGAAATAATGTTCAACTATAGTGGAATATTCTAGTAAAATATTTATTTTTGTAGGATATGCCTACCTTCAGGTATCTTTTCTGTCTTTCTTCTTTTTTCTCTATCTAATGTTGCCTTACTCTTCTTGTATATTTCTTTGGAACCTTTGTATCATTCACCTCTATAGTTATTTATTACTCTTTTTGCTTGAGTATCTTTCCACAAAACCCTAGCACATGCATTATTCACCTTGCTTACCTTTCTTACCTCTTGCAACATTCACCCCCCTTTCTATATATTAACTCTCATAGTGGCGTCAAAAATATTTTATTTTTTACCACTATAACCATCAATTTTTTGTATAATTCTCTCCCTCAATAATCTTATCTTCAATCCCCATCCCCTCACAAAGCTCTATTTCCATAGATAAGGCATTCTAGTTTCTCAATTTTACAAGCAAAAATCCCCAAAAGTTGCCAATAATGTAGGTGAATTTTCTCATCTACATCCACTATGTGGTATAGTTAGATTATGTAGTTCTTTTCCTAACCATGTAGTAGTCTATGAGGCAACTAAAAGAGCACTAGAAGAGGCCATTGTAGCATATGAAGTAGGTAAAAATATTGTAAGAAGATGTTATATGTAGATAAGTGTGATCAGATGAAAAATACACTAAGCAGGCAGACAGAGCAATAGGTAGACAATTGTTGGATAATATTTCTATGCTAAGGTATTAAATTTGGCATCCAAAAAAACAGAGTAGAGTAAAATGAATGTGGCTAAGTATGGAAGGCTTTCTAGATATACAAGAAGTCAATTGTTGTGGTTTGGTTTGTCAAAAAGGTGAACTTGAACCATAACTATTAATTGCAATGATTTGAAATACGAGCACCTACTAATCATAGCATAAACCACATATTGGGTTAACTAAATTGCTTCAATCAACCTCCAAAGTAGGTTGGTATTCCTTGTCAACTTATTGAATGTTGACTCTTTTAAGCTCAGTTCAATGAACAAAGGATATGGATAGATATGAAAGGGTTAAAAAATAATGAATTAATAATGGATGGATAAATCTAACAATATAGGCATCTACAGAGAACCTCTTGATATCTCAACTATAAAAGAAATACTTGGAACTAACAACATTCAAAACCTTACCATATTCAACATTAAAATCAATTGCATACTTCAAGAATTATTCCAAACATCAAAGGTATCAATAATCCAAATTAGTAGAATTATATTGATATTATTGACTAATAGAAATAGAATCCTTTCCAAGCATACATTTAAACATGAATCATTCTAATTTTCTCTAAGTTAGCAATCTAAATTAGCAGAATACACTAACCATAGTAGCAGTAGAAAAATAACTTCACAAGGCTTGTAACCAGATGATAAAATATGCAAGTCTAATTTAAACATTCAAAGTAATGCTCCTTTCATTAATTGCAAGAAATAGACAATATTAGCACAATAAAACACTTCAAAATCAACCTTTTGGAAGGAGGTCATGACCTTTAATTATAGTTTTACAATAATGTTTTAGAAAATAGAGCATTACAAGGAAATTTGAATGTCCAGCCAGTGGGCTGCTAACATAGTAGCCTCATATTTGATTTAATAAAGAGGATTGATCCTACTTTTTTGATCCTCTAAACTAGCTCATTATTCATGGATTAAAAGTATGCGACCTTGCCAAAAATACATCGACCTCATCCCCTATTCTTGTGATATTTTCTCTATCATCGATATGGAACTAAACTACCCTTGAATCATGGACACTTCATCTTCTCAACTCAAAAACTTTGCTTAGATATTTGTGCCACAAAAAATCAATGCTAACCATTGATCTATTATTGAACGGTCTAGATCGATGCTTTAAAAATAGTTCTATGTATTTTAGTGATCACAACCTAGAGACACTCAAGAGTTTGTAAACCAAAAATTCTTTGCTACTTATGCAAGTGTTGACTAGATAGACTGTGATCTAGAACCATCATGTGGCCTATAACCAACTCTAGGATAGGACCATTTTTCTTTAAGTGGTCTTTAATATTTGTAGTCTAAAATTAGCTCTACGTCATACTTTAGATTAAGTATCTAGCTAGTTTGACCAGTTTGACTATGGGTTAGAGGTCACTCTTGGTGCACGGCCACATTTTCTTCTTTGACATTATCCCAAGGTGAAAAACTAGTTCGTAGTATAGAACCTTGTTTTAGGTTGTATTTTAAGTTACAAAAATGAATATTTTTAACTTGCTTTACTATGATTAGGAGCATGCTAGGATGTTGCATGATTGCAAGTTTCAATTTCTCATTTGCCTTAGACTTAGATTTTATTATGATAAAGAACTTGTTGTTAGGTCGTACTTCAAATTTTAACTTTTATGAGTTTGACCGCGCTAATTGTGATATAGCACCCAAAATATTCTATGCAACTTGGAGACATATTGTGGCTTAGAGCCTTCCTAAGCTAAGTGTGATGTATAAAATGTTACCGTAAGATTGTATTTCAAATTTTAACTTTAGCAAGTTTGATCGAGTAAAATGTGATCCAAGTCACAAAAATTGGTACATGGTGCAGGGCCCTGCTAACTATGAGTCACATTTTGAATCATGAATCACCCACTTATGAATACGTTGACTATGATTCTGAATATATTGTTTTCTAGGTGCAGCTGCGGTCCAAAGACATCTGCCAGGACTTGGGAGAAATTTTCAAAAGTAAATTTTTTCTAAGGATGTAACCTTTTGGGCCTATATTATGGTGCCTCTCAAGGGACTTTGCTCACAAAGTTGTAAAAATTAGATAGTATTATCCATTAGGTACACACTTTCTAAAGCATAGAATAAGTCAAGGTCATACACTAGGAGAGTAAGACAATACCCTACAAGAGGATACACATATACTAATGGATACAAAATGAAGTAAAATGTTAGGTGAAGTGAAACAAAAGTGAACGATTAGTTAGAGGGAGGTACAAAGGATAGAGATAAAACATACCCTATATTACACATGAAATGGTGGTGATCGGTGATAGATGTGTTGATAAACTAAGGATATTATGGAGTATTTTACATACGGGCATGATGAAGGATTAGTAGAGTGCTAGAGAAATAGAAAAGAGAAGATAAAAAAATGGAATTGGAGGTACACAAACTAGAGAAATATTCAACAAAATCATACCTCCATATGTATACTCCATCACAACTTAGAGTTGCTTCAAGGATAGATAAATTTCCATAGACTATGCGATCTTCCATATTTTCTGCTCCACTTGCACTTCCTCAGGAAAGCTAGCAAAAAAATTCTTTACCTGCTCATATTCCCTTCTATATTTTTCTGTATGCATAATTTGACCCATTTTTTATGCTTAAAATTTCATCTTTTGATAATCATTCCTTGTATAGGGTTGAATTGAGGGATGAGGTTTCATCAATAAACAATTATAGAATCACGATTCTAGATTTTGGTAGTGTTAGGCTCACTTAAGTTGTTCACCCATGTGTCAATTGGGTCCTTCACTCATGTTGCTTCTACCTTTGGGTGATGTCTTATGATGTTTTCTCTTGCCTTACACAAGTTTTAGTGATCCTACCTATTTTCATATCATATTCTCAAGCATACCTTACATCATTTTGGAAATAGCTTGTTTCTATCCATTAGGCTACAGAGTTGTGTGATATGTTTTTTTGACTTTAGTAAATATTACATTTGAATTATCAATGATTCTACATCCTCCAAAGCATATCATGATTTGTTTAATCAACTTTGTATTTCACCTTTTATTTTCCTTAAGTATATGTACAAAATGATGTAAAGTATATGAGCTTGCCCTACTTTATTCATCATGATTGTAGTCAACCATTTTATTTACTTGTCGATTATGTACACAAAAATGTGGCATGAATGACCATGCCTAGCTTCAAAATATTTTGTGATATTATCCTTTGAATCTACAATTCCTAGACTAAATAGCATCATACTTAATCTTCTCTCTAATTTTTTATAGTTGATAACTATCCTCAAGTCGATTTTGAATCCATTCTATATTTTTACTTCCTAAATATCTTTCACTCTGACACACTGTCCATTCTATGGCATGTAGGTAACAAGTGTTTTCCAGCTCAACATCATAGGTTCTAAAATATTTTACAAATATTCATTCATGCACAAATTCTCCTGATATAATTTTTCAAATTTATTCTTAGCTTCTAAAAATTCTTTTTGATTACTTACACAAGATTTGATAAATTGAAACTTCCATATCTCCTTGTAAGGAAAAAATAGATTGCCAGGGTACTCTACAACTTTTGATCTAGACCTTGACAATGTTTTGGCCAAATTTCTTGTAAAAAAAATTATCTCTCCCTCTATACCATGGTCAGATCCCTTCAACCACCTAACCTAGCATTGTTCATATTTTTCTAAAAATAAAGGATGAATTCTTTGGTTGGATACTTTGGTTACATTCTTTGCTTTATAGATCTTCATTTTGGCTCTTAATTGAGATAAATTATAGACTATATGAGGAGACATTCAGATAGGCATATGCCAAATAATGGAGGTACATTAATGACCATTGCATCTTATACAATGACTAAATCAATGTGTACACATAACATAATTACAAATTGCTTCAATATGGTGATATTTTTTAACAAGCCTCCCTTTGAATCGTAGCCATTTTGATTCCACGATATTCATGGTCAATCCTAAACTTTGATAGATCCTAAATGGCATTATTGATAATATAGCTCTTGGATCGATTATGCAATTTTGTAATACATATTTCTCCAGAAATAGAGGTAGATAAAATGGGCTAGAATGCTTCCTTTGAATACTCAAAAACTTGGTCCTTGAATTTGCATCACCCTTTTCAATTAATTTTCCAAGGAGAGATGAACCAAATTCACTTCCAAAGATACTAGCAGATCTTCCCTCGATCTCACTATAGTGAAAAGAAATATTTGAATAATCTTTTGAATTGCATCATCTTTTCCTTCCTCTCCTATAGGGTAAAATCTAGAAAATACAAACTTTTACAAGCTTTCAATCTTTCTTGATTTAAAGACATCACATCTAGAATTTGTTCTTGAATATCTTCTTGATTCTTCTTCTCATCTTCTTGGGGATCAGAGGCTAAAGAATATTGATCACTATTACCATCTAGTTGGAGATATACTGTATTGAATGTTATCACACCATCAAAGCTTATTAGCCTTAGATCTTTTATCTAGAGACCAGTTGATGAGAATGGGGGAGATTCAAGCTTGTTATAACTTTCTTTTCTACTGCATTTACATTATATTTTTCTTCTCCCCTTTTTTCAAAGCTACCTTTGATGAGTTGTGGCCAATAACTTTGATGAGGCAGCTACCACCAAAGCATTAATTTATTGGATTTTATTTCTTTTTCTTTCTCAAACTATGTTTCTCCTTCTTTTACATCATGCTCCATGTACTTCATCACCAATGTCAACTCTTGTTCTCTCTAGACTTGATCAGTTTGATAATTAGCAACAACATCATTTACAATTCCTCAAATTGGACATGACTTTACCTCATATAGGGTTTTACAATGGATTTGGCTAGAAGGATCATCAAAAGATGGATTTATTACTAGTAGGGGTAGTTTACCAAGTATGATCAACATATTTTCATCTCGGATGACCTCTTGGAAAATGTGAGGGAATATTTTTCTTTAGTTTATTGAATAAGGATACTTAAATTAGGATGAAACACATGGATATAATAGAGGTATGCCTATGGGTGGGAGGGTTGGTACTCTTGAGGGACTCTCCACATTCTTTTGAATCAAACATTGAAATCTAGAAGGCTTTCATGAGAAGATTTCTTTATTGATGAAAATTGAGTAAGTATTTGAAGAACACAAGCTTATACTGAGAGGGAGGGGTGAACAGTATAAGACCTCTTTTTACTTTTTCCTTTATACTTCAAAATAGTAAAGCAATATACCCAAAGCAATATCAAAGCAATGCACAATATCATCCACAAAGTGACACCAATTTTAACGTGGTTCACCTAGAATGGATGAGCTACGTCCACAAAAATTTTCTCTAAAAGTTATCTCAAAGTTCTTTGGGAATCCTTCCCAATTACAATGTTTATGAGCCTCGGCCCAAAGGAGATACCTTCCCCCAATCAAAATTTATGAGCCTCTGCTCAAAGGAGATACCTTCCCCCAATCCAGAATTTATGAGCCTCTCGCTCAAAGGAGATACCTTCCCGTCTACTCTGGAAATGATCCCTCGGAAGATCAACTGCCTCTACCTCTTGCCAGCACATGGAACTCCTTTCCACCGAAGACCTCCTATCCTCAATGCTTAGCCTAAGAGACCTCTGCCTTCTATGATCACGTCCACAGTAGCTCAACAACCTATACCAAACATAGTCAGTCGGTCTAGTACAAGTCTTCCTCTGTCTGTTAGATCTGTCCAACTCTTGAACAAATCAATCCTCTGCATACAAGCCTTCTCAAAGACTTGCCAACTGTCCTCGGGTTCTTCTCATAGAACCAATGCACCTCTGTCCTCAAGTTCTCTGATAGAACTATCAAACTCAGCTCACAAGTCCTCTGCTAGGACCTATCCAAATCTGCTCACAAGTCCCCACCGAAACCTATCCAAAAACTGCTCACAAGTCCCCACCGAAACTTGTCCAAAACTGCTCACAAGTCCCCACTGGAACCTGTCCAAAAACTGCTCACAAGTCCCCACTAGAACCTGTCCAAAAACTCAGCAAGCTCACCAAGAAAAACTTTCTTAGTAGGAAATCACAAAGTGAATTGTTAGAGACCCAATGTGATTTTTCAAACTCATAGAAGCATAAAGAGAATTGTTAGAGACTCAATATGTTCTATACTCAAATCCCAATCTCAAAACTCAACTCAAATCAACTCAACTCAATCTCAATCTCAAATCTAAAAACTCAACTCAATATCTGAAATGGATAGGATAGAATGTTTTCTTTCAAGAACATGAAACCCCAACAATTGCCAACTATGCAAAGAATCACATAACAATGATACTCATGTTCTTTTCATCATCAATTAGGGTTTCAACAACAATGCTCATCAAACAAGGTTTAGTCAACCAACACCACTCAACTCAACATCAACCTTGAAGCATTCAACCAATCATCACAAGAAAAGGAAACAAGTAGAAATCCTTTTCCCTCCAAAGATATTTGAACAAAACAACCACCAACACAATATCACCAAATGTAAAGAATAACTTGCTCAAATCAACTCAATGGAGTAAGCCCAATATCATGAATCAAGTAAAGCAATAACTTGATCAAACAACCTCTATGGAAGCAACTCAACCATCAAACTCAAAACAGCCAACCAAGGGTTCCACCAACTCAATGCAAGTAGCAAGACTCACAAACATAAACCCTAGTGCACAATGCTTCCACTACCTCAAACCAGAATTATGCATTCACCAAAACTCTCATCAAGGATAACAATGCATAAGAAGTCTTCAACAAACCAGAAAATAGGATTTACACCCAACCAAAGGAAACCTAGTTGAAAACCTTTTCACTCCAACCTTATTTCAGAAAACATACACCAATCATACTCATAAGGAAAATGTGCCCATACCTTTTTGGAGTAGAAGAAAATTGATCCTTAAAGTTGTCACCACACACAACCCTCAAACTTCCAACCAAGTTAGGGTTAGAACCAAGATAAATGAGCATATATAAAAACTTTCCTTAATACACCTTTTAGCTTCTCTTCTTTAAAAACAACCACCAAAGAAGCCAAAAACACAACAACCAAAACTTACACCTTATATCTCCATTTTTAAATTTAGCATAGCAAAAGACTAATCTCAAAAATACAACCAAAGAAATATCCCCTTATTTCTCCTATGTCTTTTAAACAATGCTAAACAATGCCAAAAATCATATCAAGAAAATAATCACACCTTATATTGGCTGCCCTTGAAGAATCCAAAATTCGTGACACAAAACACGTTTTAATAAAAACATGACTAATCCATGCATAGCTCCCTCCATGGGGATCGAAACGTAGACCTCCGCCTACGCAAGGCCCAAACGTAGCCTTCGCTGCCACTAGCCCACAAGGGGCTTACGAAGTCCAAGATGGACTTCCTTCCACATAAACGGTCAAGCTTTTCAAAAGCTTTTCAAACCACGAGCTCTCCTCTTTCGCAGCGTAAACAAAAAATTCGATCGCAGCCAAACCAATTAATTGCCTTCAATTTTCCAAGAGGGTTTAACCTTAGGAACCTTCTCATATTTATAGTCCATACGTGGACTTTAGAACACGTCGATTGCAAAGAAAAGTAATTTTGAATTTAATCGAAATTTGCTTTCTAAAGGGTTTAAAAACCCTTAAAGTATTTTTAATAAATTAAAAATAATTTCTCCCTTAATTAATTAAATAATTAATTAATTAAAACCTTGAAGGGTTTTAAATAATAATTAAATAAATAATAAAGAGAACCTCCATTGGTTTTAATTAAAACCATTGCCAATGGAATCTCTCCGGATTCTCTTAAAAAGATTCTCTTGGAATCTTCCACCTTTGAAGCCAACACATCCTCTTAACATTAATGTCATTTCCTTTTGACATCAATGACAACTCATAGACAAGAAGCTAGGATCTCAAACCCAAAATTGCCAACAATCTCCCCCTTTGTCATTGATGGCAAACCATGCTTCTCAACAACACGAAACTCAACATAAATAGCTCCCCCTGTCTTGAGGCTCTCCCCCTTACTCATATCTCTCCCCCTTTGTCATCAATGGCAAAGGGTCACCTTTGGGGCTTGGGACTAAGAATGAGCCTCTTAGCTTAGTCCCTCCCCCACCTCCTGTTGAGGTGTTTAATTCCGGGGTGGGAGTAAAACTCCCAATAGGCACTGATCATCATCAGTGTCTATAGTTGCCTTACCATGTCTTCTCTTGTTCTCCTTGTCCATATTCCTGTTCATGTTCCTATCACTGTTCTTGTTCCTGTTATCATTCTTGTTCTTATCCATGCCTTGATCCTTGGACCTGTTCATACCACTGTTCCTATTCTTGTACCTTGGAAGTTTAGCTCTACACTGTCTAGTTGTGTGACCTTCATTGTTGCACTTATAACAAGTAACAATGTTATTTCTTTTAGGCATACCTGTTCTTTGAATCCACCTGTTCTGACTAACCCTATTCCTGTTATTAGCCTTGCAAAAAATTGCCTTATGCCCAAACTGTTTACAAGAGTAGCAATACCCTTGAAAGAAATTACCACCTCTAAAACTGTCATTTACCTTCCTTACTTGAGTCATGCAATGTGAAGCCATGTGACCAAACCTGTGACAAGCAAAACATCTGCCATTAAACTTTCCTATAAATGACCTTCTAGGTCCTGTAAACTTTCTCCCCTTTTTTTGTTTCCTATTTTCTGTTTTTGTGCATCTATCACTCAAGGACTCTTTCTCTGAAATACTCTCCTCATCAGAACTCTCTTCTTTTTGGAATCTCTTACTAGATTCCCCAACCTGTTCCTTGTGTTTCTTACCAAAACCAAGACCTGTTTTATCTATTGCCCTTCTTTGATCTTTGATGATGGACTTTACCTTTTTGGAGCTATCTTGAAACCTGTAAAGCTTATCCTTGTACTCTTTAGTTTCCTCTTTCAAAGAAGCCATTTTTTGTTCTAACTCATTATACTCAAGAACCTTAGACTCTAACTCATCCTTGAGTTCTTGTGTCTTAGCTATAGAGAAGTCAAGACTTTCTATAAGATCATCTCTCTCCATACAACATTCATCTAACTTATCCTTGAGTCTAGCATTCTTCTTTCTTTCCTTTTCCAAAACACTAAGAGCACTAATAAGTTCACTTTCAAGATCCTTTATTTGTTTGCTTTTTGAATCATCAAAGCCTTTTTCAGATTTCTTATCACTAGAGGTGCTACCCTTTTCAAAGACCATACATGCATCTTCCTTATAGTTTTTTGAAGCATCCTCATACATACTAGAAACCAAATCATTATTTGTGCAATCATCCTCAAGGTGACCAAAATTTCCACATCTAAGACATTTCATGATAATGAATCTATGTTTCGGTTCTTCCTCTTTTTTTGATATGAACAACATCTCATTTTCATTATCACTTGAAGAACTTTCACTATCACTACTAGAACACTTACTTGCTTTGTCTAGGTAGAAACTCTTCTTGTGCTTGTGAGAATACCTCTTTCCTTGATTGTTGTGCTCATATTTGTTTTTCCTATGATGCTTGTGCTTTTCAGAATCCTTGCTCTTAGAATCTTGTTTATCTTCATCACTTTCATTCTTGGGAACAATACAGTTAGTAGCATAATGACCAAACTTTCCACAATTGAAACATCTTATATTTTTCATACTTTTGTGCTTTCTAGAGAACTTGCCTTTCTTGTTGTAATATGCCTCTTCATCACTAGAAGACTCATCATGAATAGGTGTTGCATTGCCACTTGAATAATCCATTGTGTTCTTTACTAGCTTTTCCTTCAAGCTGTTAAACTTTTCGAAGGCACCTGCTCTGATACCAATTGAAGAACACAAGCTTATACTGAGAGGGGGGTGAATAGTATAAGACCTCTTTTTACTTTTTACTTTTTACTTTTTCCTTTATACTTCAAAATAGTAAAGCAATATCAAAGAAATGCACAATATCATCCACAAAGTGACACCAATTTTAACGTGGTTCACCCAGAATGGCTGGGCTACGTCCACAAAAATTTTCTCTAAAAGTTATCTCAAAGTTCTTTGGGAATCCTTCCCAATTACAATGTTTATGAGCCTTGGCCCAAAGGAGATACCTTCCCCCAATCAGAATTTATGAGCCTCTCTCAAAGGAGATACCTTCCCCCAATCAAAATTTATGAGCCTCTGCTCAAAGGAGATACCTTCCCCTCTGCTCTGGAAATGATCCCTCAGAAGATCAACTACCTCTACCTCTTGCTAGCATGTGGAACTCCTTTCCACCGAAGACCTCCTGTCCTCAATGCTTAGCCTAAGAGACCTCTGCCTTCTATGATCATGTCCATAGTAGCTCAGCAACCTGTACCAAACACAATCAGTCGATCTAGTACAAGTCTTCCTCTATCTGTCAGATCTGTCCAACTCTTGAACAAATCAATCCTCTACATACAAGCCTTCTCAAAGACTTGCCAACTATCCTCAGGTTCTTCTCATAGAACCAATGCACCTCTATCCTCAAGTTCTCTGATAGAACTATCAAACTCAGCTCACAAGTCCTCTTCTAGGACCTGTCCAAATCTGCTCACAAGTCCCCATCGAACCTATCCAAAACTGCTCACAAGTCCCCACCGAAACTTGTCCAAAATTGCTCACAAGTCCCCACCGGAACCTGTCCAAAAACCGCTCACAAGTCCCCACTGGAACCTGTCCAAAAACTCAGCAAGCTCACCAAGAAAAACTTTCTTAGTAGGAAATCACAAAGTGAATTGTTAGAGACCCAATGTGATTTGTCAAACTCATAGAAGCATAAAGAGAATTGTTAGAGACTCAATATGTTCTATACTCAAATCCCAATCTCAAAACTCAACTCAAATCAACTCAGCTCAATCTCAATCTCAAATCTGAAAACTCAACTCAATATCCGAAATGGATAGGATAGAATGTTTTCTTTCAAGAACATGAAACCCCAACAATTGCCAACTATGCAAAGAATCACATAACAATGATACTCATGTTCTTTTCATCATCAATTAGGGTTTCAACAACAATGCTCATCAAACAAGGTTTAGTCAACCAACACCACTCAACTCAACATCAACCTTGAAGCATTCAACCAATCATCACAAGAAAAGGAAACAAGTAGAAATCCTTTTCCCTCCAAAGATATTTGAACAAAATAGCCACCAACACAATATCACCAAATGTAAAGAATAACTTGCTCAAATCAACTCAATGGAGTAAGCCCAATATCATGAATCAAGTAAAGCAATAACTTGATCAAACAACCTCTATGGAAGCAACTCAACCATCAAACTCAAAATAGCCAACCAAGGGTTCCACCAACTCAATGCAAGTAGCAAGACTCACAAACATAAACCCTAGTGCACAATGCTTCCACTACCTCAAACCAGAATTATGCATTCACCAAAACTCTCATCAAGGATAACAATGCATAAGAAGTCTTCAACAAACCAGAAAATAGGATTTACACCCAACCAAAGGAAACCTAGTTGAAAACCTTTTCACTCCAACCTTATTTCAGAAAACATACACCAATCATACTCATAAGGAAAATGTGCCCATACCTTTTTGGAGTAGAAGAAAATTGATCCTTAAAGTTGTCACCACACACAACCCTCAAACTTCCAACCAAGTTAGGGTTAGAACCAAGATAAATGAGCATATATAAAAACTTTCCTTAATACACCTTTTAGCTTCTCTTCTTTAAAAACAACCACCAAAGAAGACAAAAACACAACAACCAAAACTTACACCTTATATCTCCATTTTTAAATTTAGCATAGCAAAAGACTAATCTCAAAAATACAACCAAAGAAATATCCCCTTATTTCTCCTATGTCTTTTAAACAATGCTAAACAATGCCAAAAATCATATCAAGAAAATAATCACACCTTATATTGGCTGCCCTTGAAGAATCCAAAATTTGTGGCACAAAACACGTTTTAATAAAAACGTGACTAATCCATGCACAGCCCCCTCCGCGGGGATCAAAATGCATACCTCCGCCTACGCAAGGCCCAAATGCAGCCTTCATTGCCACTAGCCCACAAGGGGCTTACGAAGTCCAAGACGGACTTCCTTCCACATAAACGGTCAAGCTTTTTGAAAGCTTTTCAAACCACGAGCTCTCCTCTTTCGCAGCGTAAATAGAACATTCGATCACAGCCAAACCAATTAATTGCCTTCAATTTTCCAAGAGGTTTTAACCTTAGGAACCTTCTCATATTTATAGTCCATACGTGGACTTTAGAACACGTCGGCTGCAAAGAAAAGTAATTTCGAATTTAATCAAAATTTGCTTTCTAAAGGGTTTAAAAACCCTTAAAGTATTTTTAATAAATTAAAAATAATTTCTCCCTTAATTAATTAAATAATTAATTAATTAAAACCTTGAAGGGTTTTAAATAATAATTAAATAAATAATAAAGAGAACCTCCATTGGTTTTAATAAAAACCATTGCCAATGGAATCTCTTCGGATTCTCTTAAAAATATTCTCTTGGAATCTTCCACCTTTGAAGCCAACACATCCTCTTAACATTAATGTCATTTCCTTTTGACATCAATGACAACTCATAGACAAGAAGCTAGGATCTCAAACCCAAAATTGCCAACAGTATTAAGAAAGGATCTTTGGGATCTTCAAATTCATTAATAAGAGCTTTGGAAAGGTCAACCCAAGTATATATACTCTTACTTTCTAAGGATTTATACCACAAAAACACCTTACCTTTAAATGATAGAAAAATAAGTCTAAGCATGACATCTTCAAATATGATGTTAAAAACAAAATATAGGGACATGATATCTTGACAATGCTTAGCCATAGTTTTTTCTTTTCCTTTAAAACTAGGTATATTTTTTAGAGCAATATTAGGTATTTCATGAATATTTGGAATATTAAGAGGACAAGTTTCAAACCATGGAGGGTAGGGTTGGTGAGTCATAATACTAGACCTGAATGGGTTTTAAGTGTCACATGGTTTTGAGGATCTTGGGGATCTTGCCTGGATACACAAAAATGAGGTAACTGCACATGGTCCCTTGAATTTAGGTAGCCAAAAAAATATTCAAGATAATCTAGGGAATATTACCACAATAAGTCATATGGAAATAAATATGGAACATAAACAAGACTTCCAAGCTCTCACTCCAGTAGAGTCATGAAGTGAAATTGATTTCACCGCTTAATGAGGTCAAGACAATTCACTAAATCTTGATTCCTTTAGGAAAATTATAGAAAATATTTAGTGGGTAAATGAATATTTCATGAATTGGTCCCATCATGCATGCCAAAAATTGTTGTGGTTTAGTTTGTCACAAAGGGAAACTTAAATTGTGACTATCATCTACAATTATTTGAAAGGTGAGCACCCACTAATCATAGCCTAAACCACACATTGGATGAATTGAATTGCTTCAATTCAACCTCTAGAGTAGGCTGGTATTCCTTTTCAACTTATGAATGTTGACTCTTTTAAGCTTAGTTTAATGAACAAAGGATATGGATAGAAATATAAGGATTAAGAATGAATTAATTAATAATGGACAGATAAATCTAACAACATAGGCATCTATAGAGAACCTCTTGGCATATCAAATATAAGATAAATACTTGGAACTAACAACATTTAAAACCTTACCATCTTTAGCATTAAAATCAATTTCATAATTCAATAATTATTCTGAACATCAAAGGTATCAATAATTCAAATTAGCAAATTTAGATTGATAGTCTGACTAAAAAAAATATAATCCTTTCTAGGAATATATTTAAACATGAATCATTCTAATTTTCTCTAAGTTAGAAATCCAAATTAGTAGAATACACTAACCATAGCAGCAATAGCTAAAATGACTTCTCAAGTCTTATAATCTGATAATAAAAGATGAAATTTTAAGGCAAACATTCCAAGTAATACTTATTTTATTAATTACAAGGAATTAACAATAGTAGAACAAGAAAACACTTTAGATCTAACCTTTTGGAAGGAGGTCATGACCTTCAATTATAGTTTTACATTATTTTTTTGGAAACTAGAGAATTATAAGGAAATTTGAATGTCCACCTAGCAGGGTGCTAACATGGTGGTCTCATATTTGATTCAAGAAATATGAGTAATCCTACTTAATTTATCCTCTACAACTAGCTTGGCCTTCATGGATTCTAGCTATGGAATCTTTCCAAAAATACATCGATGTTGTCTCTTGTTCTTATGAATTTTCTCTATCATCAATCTGGAATTGAACTACCTTTGAATCATGGATGCTTCATCTTCTCAGCTCAACAAATTTTCTTAGATATTTTTGCCATAAAAATTCAATGTCAACCATTGATTCACCTTTGAATGTTCTAGATCAATGCTTTAAAAATATTTCCACCTATTTTAGTGGTGGTAACCTAGAGATACTCAAGATTCTATAAACCATAACTTCTTTTCTAATTTTACCAGTATTGACTAGCTAGATTGTGATTTAGAACCATCATGCAGCCTATAACTAGCTCCAATATAGGACCATTTTGCTTTAAGTGGTCTATGATATTTATAGTCTGAAGCTAGCTCTACATCACACTTTAGATTGAGGATCTGGATGGTTTGACCAGTTTGACTGCAAACTAGAGCTCATTCTTTGTGCATGATCACATTTTCTTCTTTGGTAGTATCCCAAGGTGAAAATTTGATCTACAATATAGAACATTATTCTGGGCCACATTTTAAATTATAAAAATAAACATTTTAACTTGTTTTATTGTGGCCAAGAGCATGATAGGATATTGCACGGTCACAAGTTTTAATTTCTCATTTGCCTTAGACTTATATTGATCATGGAAAAGAAATTGTTGTTGGGTTGCACTTCAAATTTTAACTTTGATGAGTTTGATTGCATTGATTATGATCTAGCACCCAAAAACTATTGTGTATCTTAGATACATCTTATGGCTTGGATCCAACCTGAGCTAAGTGCGATGTAGAAAAGGTTTTCGCTAGATCAAATTTCAAATTTCAACTTTGAAAAGTTTGATCGAGTAAAATATGATCCAAGGTACAAAAATTGTTATACAATATGGGACCCTATTAATGCTAGGTCACATTTTAGATCATGAATCACCCGCTTTTGACTGTGTTGATTGTAATTCTAAAGATATTCTTTTCTAGGTGTGGCTACGGTCTATAGACATATTCCAACACTTGGGAGAAATTTTTACAAGTAAAATATTTCTAAGGATGTAGCCTTTTGGGCCTACATTGATGTAATTGATATAATAAAAAAAATTAGCATTTGGTATTCCTCAAAATATCAAAGGTACAAGATCCAACATCCATCACCTAGTGTGTGAGAGTTACGTAATACAGATAAAGGTATCCAAATAGACTACAAGCTAATATCAACAAGGTGGCATAAAAAATTTGACACAATGTAAAATAATTCTAGGTGAAAAATATGTTAAGGCATCGGGCCTGGTATTTGGCATTTAGCACTATAACTTGCAAAGCTTCCAAAGGTGCTAGACTTCAGAAGATGATGATGTCATTAAGAGAGACTCAAATATCTGGTAATCCAAATGTAGTCATGGACACAAAATAGTTAAGTGTTGCAACAATAAAGCAAGGATCAAGTGACTCCTAGCATATAACATTGTACATGTATGAAGTCACTTGCTGGATTATTTAGATTAGCATATAGTATTTGGTAAAAGAATATTTTATGGCTTGGCATAAAAAGAAACGGATGCATTGTATAGTAAAGGTCACCCCATGGTAGTAAGTGATGTCTTCCATGTTGCCAATATCTACATGAGTAATCTAGAATCATCCATAGAAAAAGGTGTGCATGTGATAATCAACCACTAGAAATCATCACTATCAAAATATCTCAATGGTCAAATATTTCTATATTGCACACCTACCCATGTTTAGCTAGCTATGCATAATAGAAAGGAGTGGATCATCGTTTTATTCTTACAATTCAATTATGTAGCACATAATACAGTCTCAAGATAAAATTTGCATCGTCCACATCAATAGAATATGCCTAAAGTAGTTAAACATAGTTGAGTTTAATGTGATGGCTACTCTTTATGCCTATCCTAAAACCTATAATATGCTCTAATAGCAATCATTCTAGGATAACTGAATACATTGTAAAATATCTATATATACTAGAATATAAGACATTCTAATGGTTTGCCCTTTGACATTTACAATTGGCATAATTATATTGATTGAGGAATATAAATTTTTTGAATAAATATTGGATTATTGTATGGACTTTTGCTCATCTCTTTGTGTTGAAAATGTATTTATACCTTACTAGGTGCTAATAATTTTTTGTTAAATCTATAAATGGATAATTTTGTTATAGTTATTCTACATTCTATATTTTTCCCTATATTTAACATTATAGTTCTAGAATAATTTAACAATGCTCAGATTTTCTCATGTTAAATGTTCTAATAGCATAAGGGAAGTAAAGTATTCTATTAGATGGTTCAATCAAAATTTGAATTGTGAGATTCTCTAAAGTATGTATTTTGATGTTGCCAATTCCATACAACTTATAGCTCATCTTTCTAACCCTTTATATTTCTTACTTTAGTTTGCAACCCCCTATTTAATTAGATTAGCTATGCATAGAAATTGGCCTTCTCTGGAGGTTGACTTAGAAACCCTTATTTTTTAGCCATCCAATATATTGGTTAAAGTATTAAGGATGCATTCCATTCATTCACTTACCTAGGTGAATTTTGAAAGGAATACCTAGGAAAGATATAGAAGCATTCAAAAAAAATCCAGAAGATCAAGCATCATATATAGATGTAAATAAATTTCAAGAGAGGTCTCCATGGAGAGAGTGTTATAATTTAAGTGATTATATGACCCATTCAAGAATAAAGGCCTTTGAATAAATTAGCAATTAATATATGACATTAAAGAGGAGTGGTTAAATGAGAATATTTAGGAGTGATGCATTTCTAGATATGAGTGGGACACATAAATAAGGCCTTTCCCAATAATGCTAATAATCTATATAAAAAAAATTATCAGTGAGTATATCAAGTGGATATTTGAACATAAGGGAGAGGAAAATATAGGCCTAATATTAGAAAAAGAAGAAGAATATGATGAAGAACACACCTCCAAAGAGGAAAAGGAGATCAAAAAGTAGATTTCATCCCAAAGCCAACAAATCATCATGAACATAGAGTTAGAATAAGATTTGGCTTTTGAGGAAATGCTTGGATACAGACTATAGAGAAGAAGTCTACAAAAATTAAGCCTACATGAATGCCTTCCAACAGGAGAAATCTCAACATGGTAACAGGAGGGTCCTCTAGTTGTAACATAAAAACTATAATTTGGACACTTAGTGGAGCCATATATGACACAAAGGATAGACTACATTGGAGGAGGAATGGATCTGACTAAGTATAGCATAAGCAAGTTTCTCTATTTCAAAAAAACTCAAGAGATGGCCAAGAGAAAAATTCTCCATAAAATTATCAAGAGACAACCACAAAAAAAATCAATACTAAATAGGTAACTTTGGAGGTTTAAAGAATAGCAGCAACAATTCAGTATGTTAGTATGACAAATATAGATAAAATCCTATAAGTACAAGGTATAGCTATGACATCCATCCCTACTATTTTCTCCATCAACCCTTCACAATAATTTTCACCTTTATAGAACCCTTTACCAGTTAAAAGTATAACTTCTATAACTCCCATGCCTGATAAATGGTATACTTCCAAAGGCTCACAACATTTAAACCTTGTATATATTGACATATTACCTCTAAAGTATCCTATATCCTCATTCCTTATCATCCAATCAGTCTTGGCTACATTCCTTAATTCTAGTCACCCATATGTGGATATTGCAATGCAATTCCAACTGGCTAAACCCAATGTCTAGAAATGGATGGAAGAAAAGCCCCCTAAAAATAAGGCATCATCCAAGGTGTTCACCACTATGGATCCAATTGAGAATAAATAAATAAGAGTTTCCCTTATCCTAAAAGTCACTAATCCCATCTCAAAGATGAAAGCAACCGATTATGGCTTGATAGTGTAGGAAATGGATATTTCAAAGCTCCCAATAGAAGACATATCTTGAAATCTCCAAGCTAGAGTGGATATTTTATATTATCAAGGAAGCAAATTTGAGGTAAAGTATAATACAACAAAATATATCATATATCACTTGACTAAAGAACTTGATCAAGAGAGAGTTGAAAATAAGGCCATACAAAAGGAGGTAAAATAGTTATAGCAAAAATTGAAAATTGAGTGAAGCACCAACTCTAGAGTACCTACAAAAAAAAAATGAAAGAATCAAAGATCTATAGGAACAACTACATTAGAAGGATAGAAGGATCCAAGAATAGGAGAAACAACTATGGCAAAGGGATACATAACTCTAGCTACAAGAAGAATAATTGAAGAAGTTGTAGTCTACGCTAGAAGAAGAAAATAAAAAATGCAAGCTTTCAACTTCTCTCAAGAGGCATTAATGCAAATAAAAAGAGAAAATTGGGGTAAAATCATAAACATGATCATGAAAATCTTCTCAGCCATGGATTACTTAATATATAGCATTTAGATCATCAAAGAGTTTCAAACCAACTTCAATAAAATACATGAAGTTGACAAGGTAGGGGAAGCATAAGCAACTAATAAAATTTTGAAGAATAAATAAAATCCTCAACTATTAGCATTCAAAAACAAGCACCTAGATGAAGCATATCACCATGCAAAGCAAATATTAGAAGGCTATCAGGTGGTGTAGCAAGGAAGTGAAATGATTTCTGCAAATTTATTTCTGCATTGAGTATAAAATATAAGAAAATAATATGTCCAACTCAAGAAATCATGGGTCAATATTTCCCAAGATTTTGGAATGATACGTGCAAGTTCCATACTCAATATTAGTTGAGCCCAACTAGAGCTCATTGCTAACAATGGTAATAAATTTTACTTATGGCTAGAAACCATCAAAGAAGATCAACTCTTTGCATATATGAATGAGTTGGCTATAATGCATACAAGAATCCAAGATATGGCCTGGAGCTATAAAAACCCATCATATAAAAGGACCTATTAGTTGAAATATGTTTTTGGGACATAATAAAAGGTACAAATTGTATTCACAAGTATGTTATAATATATAGGAATCAAGCATATGAGGGAGATATGACAAGTGTCATAATCTCCACTCTAAGTGTCATGTAGAAGACACAACTCCAACTCAAATTGAAGACATAAGACAAGTGGTAAAAGACAAGTGTCAAACTGAGGTGTAGTGCACATTATAATATTCTAGCATTCCCTCCTAATGTGCACTATCATAACTATAGAAAAAAATAAGTCAACATTAGATAACATTCCCCCTTAATGTTAACTTCTATTACATACATAGAGCAATTTGCTAAACTAAGAAAACTTGTCTTGCCCAAGTGACTTGGTGAATATGTCAACCACTTGATATTGAGTTGGTACATACTCCATGTGTATAATATCTTCTTGGACCATTTCTTTGATGAAGTGATGATGGATATCAATGTGCTTTATTTTGGCATGGAAAATTGGATTCTTGGTCATCTTGATGGTACTTTTATTGTCACAATATATGTAAGTTGGACCATCTATGAATAGCCTAATTTCCTAAAGTAATTGCCTCAACCAAATAACCTCTTTAGTTACCTCAACCGCTACTCTATATTAAGCCTCTATTGAAGATAATGAAACTGTGTTCTTGCTTATTGGTGCTCCATGAAATAGAGCCTTGGCCCAACTGAAAACAATAACCTGATGTGGATCTTCTAGTTTCAGGACAACTAGCCCAATCTAAATTTGTGTAGCCAATAAAAGAAAAATCATCACATGATGTATACATAAGACCATGATGAGGGGTGGATTTGAGGAATCTCAAAATCCTCTTAGCTGCTATCCAATGGCTCTTCTTAGGATCCTGCATGAATATTGAAATAAGGCCAACTAAATAGGAAATATTTGGTCTAGTTGAATTTAAGTAGATCAAACTTCCAACTAGCTACATGTAAAGGATGCCATCAAATCTTTCTTCATCATCACTATTAACCAATTTCAACCTAGTTTCCATGGGAGTGAGAGAGGATTTACACTCCTCCATGTAAAATCTCTGCAATATAGACTAAATGTATTTAGCCTGTGAGATAAAAATCTTACGAGTCTATTACCATACCTCTATGCCTAAGCAATAGTGGAGGAGGCCTAAGTCTGTCATCTTAAAAATCTTATTCCTTCTGTGTCATCACCTGTAATGAGAAGATCATCCACATACACTATAATCAAAATGATGTGGTTTTTCCAATGTTTCACATAGAGAGTAGATTTTGTTGTAGATCTAGTGAAACCAAGGTTGATAAAATAGGAGTCAATATTTGCATACCAAGCTTGGGGTGCTTGCTTCAATCCATATAGATCTTTCTTCAATCTAAGGATTTTTTTCTTGGCCTTCAACTATGTGCCCTGGTGGTTGGTTCACATACACTTCCTCCTTCAAGTTACCATTGAGAAATGCACTTTTGACATCCATCTAATATATAGGCCAATGATTTTGAGCTACTAAAGCAATAATTTTCTTGATTGTAGTCATCTTTGCCACAAGAGAAAATGTCTCCTCATAATAAATTCCCTCTTGATTCTTATAGCCTTGAGCTACTAGGTGAGCCTTGTAGTGATATAGTGATCCATTTGCTTTATACTTTTCCTTGTATACCTATTTTGTACCAATGGTATATTTGCCTTGGGGTAAATCAACTAACTCCCAAGTGTGATTCCTTTCAATGGAATCCAATTCTTGATCCATGGCAAGAACCCATTTAGGATCACCAAGTGCTTATTTGACATTAGAAGTTTTAGGTTGGCTAAGGACTTTGGCCATGAGGACATAATTCACTTGGTGTCTTAGGGCTGAAGATCTTTTACCTGTATAAGTGAGCAAATGATTTTGGACTTCATATATGGTGGCTTGAACCCACTTAGGTAAAGGATTGGATGATGTGGCTTGATCATTATATGGAAGAGGAGATAGAGGGCATGAATCATTTGTGGTAAGTTCTTCATGTGGAGTAATTTCTTGATTAATAAGTGAATGGACAAGCAAAAGGTACAAATTGTATTCACAAGTATGTTACAATATATAGGTATCAAGCCTATGAGGGAGATATGACAAGTATCATAATATCCACTCCAAGTGTCATGTAGAAGATACAAATCCAACTCAAATTGAAGACATAATACAAGTGGTAGAAGAAAAGTGTCAAATTGAGGCATAGTGCACATTAAAATATTCTAACATATACCCTACATAAGGTTACAACAATTTTTCTTCTAGTAGAAAAGGCTTAGGATTGAGCCTATCAAGTATTGTGACTCATAAAGGGTTCCTTAGAATATAATAATGCCAACAAAGAGCAGCAAGGAAGAACATAAAAAATAATTACACAAACATAGGAATAATAGGGTGAAATTATCAAAATATCAAAGGTTGGTACCATTGAAGTTGAAAGTTAACAAATGATATGTGGCATAGAAGTACAAGAAAAGAAAAGTATATGTGTACAAATTTGTTAGCCTTATTTCTATGTTACTTAAGTTATAAAATTAAGCACATGATATCCAAATATTAAGGTGACATTAGTAAAAGGTAATTGGTTAAGGAAAAATATAAGCATGTGCATAAAGTGTTATAAATATTGAGTTGTCATTGATTTCAAAGGTGCATGATAGTCAAGGAAAAAATATTCCCCATGGTTTTGATGAATAGCAAGCAATGGAAAAAATTCAAAAGCAAGATTTAAAGACCACAAGAGGAGGCAAATATTTAAAGACAAAGATTTATTTCCAAGGGCCAAAGGTTTAAAGTTTATAATATTTAAATATTTTAGATTTAAAATATTATAATAAAAATAAGAATTAAAAAGAAAGAGCGTCAAAATTTATTAGAAAATCAAAAATAAAAAATAAAATATGAGCATCGATGTCATTGTAAAAGGAGGAAATATGCATATAAATAATGCACTAAACATTGGTTTGAAGAAAGTGGATGAGCATGCATTCAAATATTGTTCATTGCGATGAGTGTGAATGGAATAAAATAAGGATGAGAAGCATACTCCCTTGACGTCATCCGCAGGGGTAGCCGAGCGGTGGTTTGACTTGTGCCAAGTCATTGCGAGGAAGAAGGTGTGAGGTTCAAAACTCACCGATGCCAATTTTGACATTTTTTATTATCATGGAGAGCATAAAAAAGGAGAAAAATTTGTAGTGCTACATATTTTGTTTCAATCGGGTGGCTAGCCCAGTTGGTCGTTAAGCTAGTGCTAAGGCACTAGGGGTAGGAAGGTTGCAGGGTCAAATTCGGGCAGGTTTTATTTTTCTTGGCAAAGTGAAAAACATTTTGGACAAAGAAGTGCTTCAAATATTTCATGTTGCATTGATGTTACTACCCATTGGAGTAGCCCAGATGGTTACCAAGCCTTGGCTTGGGTGATGCGTTGGTAGAGGTCACAGTTTCAATTCTCCTTGAGCTCATTGGGCTTGTTGGTTGAGGTATGGGCACCAAAATTATGATTTTTATTTTTTTTGAAAGGATATAATTCACTGGGCTTGTGTTGATTATAATAAAGACAAAAAATTGTGAGAGAAGGAGATAGTCACTGGTTAGTTGTTGATTAAACAAAGGAAGTTTTTTGTTTTTATTTTATTTAATAAAAGGAGTTATAAGGTGTATTAAGGACTAGTTGAAATTGTAATTTTTGGCATGTGAAAAATTACGTACAAGGTGGTTTTAGTATTGTTTGAAAAGTGTGATTATTGCATGTTAGAAAAGGGGATATAAGGTGTATTGTGGATTATTTGAAATTTGTAACATTGCATTTTTAAAAGGAGATATAAGGTATTATTTTAAAGAATTATTGTGCACATTTTTGGGAAGGTTAATGTAGATGATTTGAAAATGAGATTTGCTAACTAGTTCTTGAAGTGGCACTAGAAAAGAAAATTATTTTGTTAAGATAGGTTTTGAAGGCACATCATCATCGAGGTAATTGTAGAGGTATGGTGATTAACTCCTTCTCTAGGTGATTTTTGGTTGAATAAATTATATTGAGTTGCCATATGTTTGGAGGCATAAGGATTGATTGTTTGATATTTCTTGGATTGAAATTGGAAAAGATCATAGATCAGATTTATGAGTAGACCTATGCATTGTTTATGTTTGAAATTAGAAACAAATTGATGAAAGTTATAAATCAATTTTGAGAGCAAACTTGTGCATTGGTTTTGAGTGATATTGGAAATAAAAGTGCAAGAGTTATAGATCAGTTTTGTGAAAGTAAATTTGTGCATATTCATGATTGACTTTGTGAGTAGATGAAAAGAACAGACTTGTGCATTATTCATGATTTATTTTTTGAGTAGATGAGAATGAATTTTATATTGTGATTAGTTTTGAATTAAAGTGCAACTCAATAATAACCAGATCAGTTATCAAGTTTTAGACTAGAACTACCTTTAGAATGCAATAAATGTGAGACATGTGAAGGTGACAGACTTAATAAATGTGAAGAACATATTGAGCATTTGTTAGTGCATATCATTCTCTAAATGTTCAAGAGATTAAACAAATTTTGGGTAGAATATGTCTAAAATTATTTAGTTGAATAAATCACATTGAAGATTAGATAAATCACTTGATGACATCATTATGTAAGTTTTAGGAATAGATGAACATTGTTTGTATGCAATATATGAGCAGTTTTGAGCAAGATCTATGAGTAAATTTGAGCAAGTTTTGGTGAGAAAATTTGAGTAAGCCTTGTGTGTAGGCTTGAAGCAGACTTGAGTAGAGTTGAGAGTAGGTCTTGGAGCAGGTTTGAGAAATCCTTGTGTAGACTTGGAGTAGGTTTGAGCAAGCCTTATGTGTAGGCTTAAAGCTTCTTTGACCAAAGTTGAGAGCAGGTTTTGGAGTAGATTTGATCAAGACTTGTGTAGGCTTGGAGCAGGTTTGAGAAATCCTGGTGTGGGTTTGGAGTAGGTTTGAGAAAGCCTTGTGTAAAGGTTTAGATCATATTAGAGCAGAGGGTATTGAGGTATCCTATGGATAGAGGTCCATGAACCAGATTAGAGGGGATTGAGGTCTCTCGTGGATAGAGGTCCACAAACCAGAACAGATGGGATTGAGGTATCTTGTGGATAGAGGTCCATGAACTTGATAATAGGGGATTGGTGTCTCCTTTGGATTGGTACCCATAAACATTGTAATAGGTAATTTATTTCCAAGATATTTTTTGAGAAAATTTATAAGAAATATTTTCTCTATGGATGTAGCCTACATTGGGTGAACCACATTAAATCTGTGTCTCTTATGTGTGTCATGATCTATGCATTGTTTCATTATTGCAATTGATGATATTGGATAATACTACTTTAGAAAGAAAAGAAAAAAGTTATATCTTATACTGTTTACCCCCCTCTTAGTATAAGCTTGTGTTCTTCAATTGGTATCAAAGAGGTTTCCTTCGTGAAAGCCTAATAGCTTGAAGTTAGATCTTACAGGAACACAAATGGCACATTAGGAAGGATTTTTATCAAACAAGGCACCATTGTTTGATGGGACTAACTATGCTTTTTGGAGCATAAGGATGAAGCCATTTTTGATGACATGGAGATATGATACATGGAAATCATTTGAGGATGTTTTCACACCACCTACAACTCCTCCCACATATGCAAGTGGTAAGAAACTATATGAAATTAATTCTAAGGAAATGAATGCAATTTTAAGTGGGCTATGTGAATCAAAATTTATGAAATTCATGCACTACACTTCAGAAAAAAAAATGTGGGATAAGTTACATAATACATATGAATGAGATGACAAAGTTAAAATGGTAAATATTCAAATACACGGGAGGAATTTTGAAGAATTGAAGATGAAAGATGAGGAAAATGTTGCTAGGTATCTACTTCATGTTGATGAGGTGGTCAACACTATTCATGGACTTGGAGAAAATATTGAGGAATCTACTATTGTTCATAAAATATTAAGGTCACTCCCTATGAGATATGATGCAAAGGTTTCAACAATAGAAGAGATGAATGATCTCAAAACTTTAAGAATGGATGAGTTACATGGAATTATCATAGCCTATGAGATGAGGATAGAAAAATATCAAACATCCAAATGAGAGGTAACATTCAAATATTAAAATAAGGCAAAGGATAAAGAACTAGAATCAAGTGATGAATCAAGCAGTGAAGAGGAGGTTAACTTTGTGAGAAGAAATAAGAAGGGTCCATGAAAACACAAAAATATGTAGACTATGAAATGCTTTAGTTGTGGTAAAATTGGTCACTATGTAACTAATTATCCACAAAATTGATATAGTAGTAGTGAAGAAGAAAATGAATACAATAAACATAAAGAGAGAAATTTTTATCATGAAAATAAAAATAGGTATGATCAAGGCAAGAATGAGAAGAAGATATTTCAAAGGCACAAGAAAAGTTTTTATGTTGAAGAAGCAAGTAGTGCTTCCAGTAATAGTTATGAAATTCTCTCTGATAGTGAGGAAGAAGAAATTATATTTTTGGCCATAGAAGAGAAAGAAGATGATGTTATTGAATACCAAGAAGAAGAGAAAGAAGATTCTGTTATTGAATACCAAGAAGAAGAGAAAGTTTTAGAATATGAAAAGGAAGTCACTATTGATATGGAAGAGGAACCTATTATTGATCTTGAAGAATTGAAAAGGGAGAACTTAAGATTGAAAGCTCAAGTACAAGAGGATGAGAAGACAAAGGTAAAATTTCTACAAGATCTCACTGACTTAAAAGTTAAGGTTGAAGAGGTAAGTAAATTTGAAGAAGGTATGGCTGAATAATTAAAAGCAAAAGAGCTAGAATGTGAAAGACTAGAACATGAAGCTGACACTATAGGGAAGGAACTTGAAAATTTTAATAGTAATATATATTAGTTTAGGAAAATCTCAAAATATTTGAATGATATTATCAAAACAAAGAGATCTCCATTTATGAAGACTGGACTTGGCTTTGAGGAAGGACAAGAAGTACAAAAAGAGGAGTCAAGCTCAAAATAAATAGAAGCATAAAAGAAGGTATTTAAAGAAGAATATAAGACCTGTATTGATGAGTTGAGAAGTGGAAATATTAATGAGGAAGAAAATAATGCACCATCAAGGAACAGGGACCAGCATAGAAGAAGTAAATGAAGAAGCATGCGACCATATTCTCCAAGGCAAGATGAATAATTATTATAGGGTTATTGCTTCTCATGTAATAATTTTGGTCACAAAGCTATACATTGCAGGTTTCATGTAAGAATGATTATGATTTCACCAAGAGAAACTTCAATTCATTTGCATATTTTAAGGACTACAACATTATGTGTTACAATTACAACAATTTTAGGCATACAACTAGATGGTGTAGAATAGTGTTTCCATAACTTCCAAAGACAAGCAAGAAAAATAATGCTCAAAATGTTCAAAAGGGTATGACTACAAAGGTATGGAAAAATAATATTGAAAAAGAAGAAGAGCATTGTAAGTTGGGAGTAGCTTTACTCCCATTCCATAATTAATCACCTCAAGGAAAGGAGATGGTGAAGGAGCTATGCTAAAGTGTATTTTTTAGTAGCCCCAAGGAGCCCTTTACCATTGATGTCAAAGGGGGAGAGAATTCAGTGAGGAGGATCAGTATTGGAATCTAGTTGTAGTAAAAGAAGATTTTTTTTTAAGGGTTGCCATCAATGACAAAGGGGGAGATTGTTGGAAATATTGAGTTGTCATTGATATCAAAGGTGCATGATAGTCAAGGAAAAAATATTCCCCATGGTTTTGATGAATAGCAAGCAATGGAAAAAATTCAAAAGCAAAGACCACAAGGGGAGGCAAAGGTTTAAAGACAAATATTTATTTCCAAGGGTCAAAGGTTTATGCTAGAATTAAAGTGCACTATGCCTCTTTATTTTGACACTTATCAGTTTCATTGACATTTGTCATGTTCTTCATATAGGCTTATGCCTATATATTGTACTTTTCTCATGTATAATATATCTCATCAGTTTTATTCCTAATATTTGGTATCATAGTAGGTTTTCCCTGCCCTATGTAAACCTTTGAGGTGGGATTTCCCTCATGGAAATCCCCCCCTCCCCCATTTTTTCCCTCTCATATTTTTTCTTCCCTATTTTTTTTTTCAAATCAGAGAGTATGCTCTCCATTGTATACAATGGATCAGAAACCAAAAATTTGAAAGATTAATGGCCACCATTTTTTGAGAGGTCCATTCCTATGTATCTGACCACAGAAGTACTTTCTTGAAGAGATATGAAAAACGGGATACACCTTTTATTTTAATGGCAGAATTTTTTTCTTTGGTGTTTATTTTGTAGGAAATTTGATGCAGTGGATGGGCTACCATTAACTACTTTATGGCTATTGTTTAGAGTGTCGGTGAAACAAAAGTTCCTGTGTGTGAAGAAAAGGAAGTGGAGATAAGTACGATGACGTGCAACCCTCTACAACAATCTTGTTGATGACTTTAGAGTGTAAATGAAATCTCTAGAAGTAGTCAAAGATATCGTGTTGGTGTGTTGCTATACTGAAACCTGATGGAGGAGGTGGTTCCAGAGGTAAATTAAAAAACATGATGGCTCCTCATGGCATAGATTTTCTACATGTTATAATATATCCTAGTAGTGGAGAAATAGTTTGCTGTCAGTTCACTGTAATTTGTGGAGATGCAACGTTGAAAAACTCAGTCATATAATTTGAAAAAACTATTTGAAAGGTGCACAATTCAATGGTGAATATGTTAGTTGATGAGCACTTTCACCTGATTTTTTTCCTACCAAAGTATGGTGGCACGCATGTGTTTTCTGCATGCAAGAACAGTCTTGGTAGTGGCCAGATATATCCTTTGGACAAAGTTCTATAGATCGAGAACGGTGCATGAAAGTTTCTATGGAGATGCCAGTTGCCCTCTGTTGGTGGTTACGTGGAGTATAGGATAATTTTGGCAGACTCGCGTGGACGTTTGTGAGCCCACATAGCTATTAAGCATGCGATCTTGGAGATAATAATCTGAATTGATTTGATGATACCATGCAAAGTGACCATCAATATATAGTTTCAAGAATTTTTTATGGATAAATAATTCTAGTTTGGACCATGGCATCTGATGCAAATCTCCCAAATTTCTTATCCACTCGATTTTTGTTAGGCGGTAGCAAGGGTCGTCAAGAGTGCTCATGAATTATTGCCTCTATTTTCTATCAAATAATGAGATTATTGTTGTTGTTTATTATTGTGAAGACTTGTCATGGGTCGTGATATTGTGACAGTGATGTTGGATGTTTACAATGATGTTGGAGGTTTTTTAGTGCAAGAAAGAAGAATCTGTGCAAGTTTAATTTTTTTGATATGCGCCCCATGATTCCATTCTATCTTTTAGCAAGTCCCTGATTAGAGGCAATGGAGTCTCTTCAGCCATTTGCATTTCCAATTCATGATATGTTTTTTATCAGTATTTGAATATTTGTTTACAACAGGGCACTACGGAGGTTTTTCAATATGTTGGACATAAATATTCATCGGATGTTTGTTTTCTCTACGCAATATGACAAAACGGTTGCATTTTCGCTTTGTCAATGTTTAAGCATCTCCACCAAAGCTTTGTGTATTTGACTTTGGAGTTGACTTGTTTTTTTCTTTAGTTAGGATAGTGCACTTTAAGGGGGAATGTTAGAATTAAAGTGCACTATACCTCTTTAGTTTGACACTTGTCAGTTTCATTGACATTTGTCATGTTCTTCATATAGGCTTATGCCTATATATTGTACTTTTCTCATGTATAATATATCTCATCAATTTTATTCCTAACAATTTAAAGTTTATAATATTTAAATCTTTAAGATTTAAAATATTATAATAAAAAGAAGACTTAAAAAAAGAGGGCCAAAATTTATTAGAAAGTCAAAAATCAAAAAATAAAATATGAGCACCGACGTCATTGTGAAAGGAGGCAATATGCATATAAATAATGCACTAAAAATTGGTTTGAAAAAAGTGGATGAGTGTGCATTTGAATATTGTTTATTGCAATGAGTGTGAATGGTAGCAAACAAGGAGGAGAAGCATAGCCCCTTGACATCATCTGCAAGGGTATCCCAAGAGGTGGTTTGACTTGTACCAAGTCAATGTGAGTAAGAAGGTGTGAGGTTCGAAACTCACTAGTGCCAATTTTGATGTGTTTTATTATCTTGGAGAGCACAACAAAGGAGACAAATTAGTAGTGTTGAATATTTTGTTTCAACCAGGTGGCTAGCCCAGTTAGTCACTGAGCTAGCATGAAGACACTAGGGGTAGGAAGTTCGTACGGTTGAATTTGGATAGGTTCTATTTTTCTTGGCAGAGTGAAAAATGTTTTGGGCAAAGGAGTGCTTCAAATATTTTTTGTTGCATTGGGCTTACTACCTCTTGGAGTAGCCCAACTGGTTACCAAGCCTTTTCTTGGGTGCTACATTGGTAGAGGTTATGGTTTTGATTCTCGTTGTGCTCGCGGGGCTTGTTGGTTGAGGTATGGGTGCCAAATTTTTTATTTAATTTTTTATGAAAGGTTATAGTTTGCTAGCCTTGTGTTGATTAAAATAAAGACAAAAAATTGTGAGAGAAGGAGATATTTTTGGTTAGTTGTTGATTAAACAAAGATAAAGTTTTATTTTTATTTTATTTAAGAAAATGAGTTATAAGGTGTATTAAGGACTAGTTGAAAGTGTAATATTTGGCATGTGAAAAATTAGATACAAGGTGGTTTTGGTATTGTTTGAAAAGTGTGATTATTACATTTTAGAAAAGGGGATATAAGATGTATTGTGGATTATTTGAAAGTTGTAACATTGCATAATTTAAAAGGAGATATAAGGTATTATTTTAAATATTTATTATGCACATTTTTGGGAAGGTTAATATGGATGATTTGAAAATGAGATTTGCTAACCAGTTCTTGAAGTGGCACTAGAAAAGAAAATTATTTTGTTAAGACAAGTTTTGAAGGCACATCATCATCAAGGCATTTTTAGAGGTATGGTGATTTAACTCCTTCTCTAGATGGTTTTTGGTTGAAGAAAATATATTGAGTTGTCATATGTTTGGAGGCATAAGGATTGATTGTTTGAGCATTGCTTGGATTGAAATTGGGAAAGATCATAGATCATATTTATGAGCAAACCTATGCATTGTTTATGTTTGAAATTGGAAACAAATTGATGAAAGTTATAAATCAGTTTTGAGAGTAAACTTGTGCATTGGTTTTGAGTGATATTGGATATGAAAGTGCAAGAGTTATAGATCAATTTTGTGAAAGAAAATTTGTGCATCTTCATGATTGAATTTATGAGTAGATGAAAATAACAGACTTGTGCATTATTCATGATTGATTTTATCAGTAGATGAGAAGTACTTGTGCATTATGATTGGTTTTGAAGTAAGGTGCAACTCAGTAATAACTAGGTCAGTTATCAAGTGTTAGACTAGAGCTACCTTTAGAATGCAATAAATATGATACATGTGAAGGAAAAAGACTTAATAAATGTGAGGAACATATTGAGCATTTGTTAGTGCATATCATTCTCTATATGTTCAAGAGATTAAATGAATTTTGGGTAGAATATGTCTAAACTACTTTAGTTGAAGAAAGCACATTGATGATTAGATAAAGCGCTTGATACATCATTATGCAAGGTTTGGGAATATATGTAAACATTATTTATATACAAGATATGAGTAGGTTGGAGCAAAATATGTGAGTAGATTTGAGCAAGTTTTGGTGAGCAAATTTGAGCAAGCCTTGTGTGTAGGCTTGAAGTAGATTTGAGTAGAGTTGAGAGTAGGTCTTGGTGTAGGTTTGAGCAAGCCTTGTATAGGCTTGGAGTAAATTTGATCAATACTTGTGTGTAGGCTTGAAGTATATTTGAGAAGATTTGAGAGCAAGTTTTTGAGCAGAATTGAGCAAGCCTTGTGTAGGCTTGGAGTAGGTTTGAGCAAGCCTTGTGTAGGCTTGAAGCAGGTTTGAGCAAGCCTTGTGTAAAGGTTTGAATCAGATTAGAGTAGATGGTATTGAGGTATCTTGTGGATAGAGGTCCATGAACCATAGTAGATGGGATTAAGGTCTCCTATGGATAGAGGTCCATGAACTTGAGCATAGAATATTGGTGTCTCCTTTTGGTTGATTCCCATAAACATTGTAATAGGGAATTGATTCCCAAGAGATTTGTTGAGAAAATTTATAAGAAATATTTTCTCTGTGGACATATCCCATATTGGGTGAACCATGTTAAAATTGTGTCTCTTATGTGTATGATGATTTGTGCATTGTTTCATTATTACAATTGATAATATTGGATAATACTAATTTGGAAAGAAAAGAAAAAAAAATTATCTTATACTGCTCACCCCCCTCTTAGTATAATCTTGTGTTATTCATAAAGCACTCATACAAAGTGCAAATTTTGTTTGGTAGTGATATCTCATTATAAATCAGTTTTGAGAGTAAACTTGTGCATTAGTTTTGAGTGATATTGGAAATGAAAGTGCAAGAGTTATAGATCAGTTTTGTGAAAGCAAATTTGTGTATCTTCACGATTGAATTATGAGTAGATGAAAATAATAGACTTGTGCAATATTCATGATTGATTTTGTGAGTATATGATAAGGACTTGTGCATTGTGATTGGTTTTGAAGTAAGGTGTAACTCAGCAATAACCATGTCAGTTATCAAGTGTTAGAATAGAGCTACCTTTAGAATGCAATAAATGTGAGACATGTGAAGGCAAAATACTTAATAAATATGAAGAACATATTGAGCATTTGTTAGTGCATATCATTCTCTATATATTCAAGAGATTAAATAAATTCTGGGTAGAATATGTCTAAACTGCTTTAGTTGAAGAAAGCACATTGATGATTATATAAAGTATTTGATGACATCATTATGTAAGGTTTGGGAATAGATGAGCATTGTTTGTATACAATATATGAATAGGTTTGAGCAGAATTTGTGAGTAAATTTGAGCAAGTTTTGGTAAGAAGATTTGAGCAAGCCTTGTGTGTAGGCTTGAAGGAGATTTGAGTAGAGTTGAGAGTAGGTCTTGGTGCAGGTTTGAGAAAGCCTTGTGTAGGCTTGGATTAGGTTTGATAAATCCTTGTGTGTAGGCTTGAAGCATATTTGAGAAGAGTTGAGAACAGGTTTTTGAGTAGATTTGAGCAAGCCTTGTGTTGGCTTGGAGCAGGTTTGAGCAAGCCTTGTGTAGGCTTGAAAAAGGTTTGAGCAAGCCTCGTATAAAGGTTTGGAGCATATTAGAGCAAAGGGGATTGAGGTATCCTATGGATAGAGGTCCAAAAACCATAACAGAGGGGATTTTGGATTCCTATGGATAGAAATCCATGAACCAGAGTAGAGGGGATTGAGATCTGCTATGGATAGAGGTCCACGAACTTGAGTATAGGGGATTGGTTTCTCCTTTGGGTTAGTTCCCATAAACATTGTAATAGGGAATTGATTCCCAGGATATTTGTTGATAAATTTTATAAGAAATATTTTCTCCATGGACATAGCCCACATTGGGTGAACCATGTTAAAACTATGTCTCTTATTTGTGTGATGATATGTGAATTGTTTCATTATTGTAATTGATGATATTGGATAATACTGCTTTAGAAAGAAAATAAAAAAGTTTTATCTTATACTGTTCACCCCTCCTCTTAGTATAAGATTGTGTTCTTCATAAAGCACTCATACAAAGTGCAAATTTTATTTGGTAGTGACATCTCTAAAATAATCAAGATTCTAGTTGTCATCATTATCCTCTAAGGTTATAAAAGGAGTTATGAGTCCATTCCTAGTGCTATAGCTTTGTCTATATTAGTTTTTTCTAAGAAGCCATGCATAATTTATAATTGATAAATTTTTAAGCCTTAATACTACCACAAATATCATAGGTTAAAGATCATAGGATTTAATATAATATAGCCATAATATAATGAGGTTAATAAAATGATAAGAATTAAAAATATAGAAATAAACTTTCAATAAAAATATGATAGAGAGTAATTCAAAGTATTTTATTATATGAACTTGTACATTAGATGATGGAGCTTTGTCTTCATAATATAGTTTTAAAAAATGACCTTTGAATTCTTATCTTGCCACTTGTATTATTATTTGATGTGTGTTTCTCTTGATCTACATAGATGATTTCTAAATATGTATTCTTATCAAATAATGTAATATACTCTACTACAATCATGTATTATTATTTGATGTGTGTTTCTCTTGATCTACATAGATGATTTCTAAATATTTGAAACTTGCTTTGACCTAGTGCCTTTGTAAAAATATCGACAATATGATCTTTAGTAGAAATATATTTCATCTAAATATGATAACTTTAAAAATATTCTTTGATAAAATGATTTTGAGCTTCAATATATTTTTTTCTTTCATGAATGAATGGATTTTTTATCAAATTTAATACTCCTTAATTATCATAATTTATTATCGTTGGTGTTCTTTTGATTCTCATATTTGAAAATATATATTGTAACCATAGTGCTTCATAGACTGCATCCTTTATTGCATGATACTCTACTTATATAGATGAAAATGCTACTGCATGTTGTTTTTTACTATACCAAGTAATTGGTCCTCGACCAAGATAAAAAGTGTAACCTGATGTAAAAGAAAATCTTCAACAATATTTTTGAGAGCAAACAAACCATTTAAGATAATTTGAAGATGGTTTAAGATCAAATCCAAGATGAAAACCTAACTCAATAGATCAGGGACAAAGATAGGAGGATCTTAATCGATTATCATAATATTTTTGTGAAAGAAGAAATCTTCTAGAGGTAGAAATCCAAGGTTATATGGTTAAAATAAGGATATTCTAATATAAAAAAAATTATACCTCAACCCTCAAGCATCGAAGTTTCAACAAGATATAGGAGCTAGTCAAAAATGATGGGTCTATCACATCAATCTTAGATGGGGTCCACTCTGAAGTTGTTTCTCACTTTGAGAATATTTTAGGGCCCCACCACCCATATTATGATTAGTCTCATAATTCCCTACTCAAAAATATTTCTTACCTCACCACCCCTGAGTTCAATCTATACCTCCTCCAAACCTTCTCCAATGATGAAATCAATAAGACCCTTTTTTCCATGCAACCGAACAAAGCCCCTAGTCCAGAAAGATTTCCACATCACTTCTTTCAGTGCTTTTGGGAAATTTTTTACAGTGATATTAAATCCATCTAAGATATCCAAAATTCAAAGAGCATCCCTAGATATGTCAACTCCAAGTTCCTGGCCCTCATCCCCAAGTCATCCACTAGTAGGAGATTATCAAATTATTGGCCTATAAGACTCTATAATATTATCTACAATAATATAACCAAAGTCATGATCATTAGGATGAAATAGATCCTCCCACTCATCATTGACCCCTATCATGGAAGCTCCATCCAAGGTATAACCATTATTGATAGAGTCATTACTATTCATGAACTCCTTCACTCTATCTCCAAAAGTAAGAAAGTTGGGTTCTTTCTCAAAGCATCCCTGTGTACTCCATTTCAGTATTCAAAGCTCCAAAAATAATATACCATAGAATTGAGAAAATTAAAAACATATTTTTATGGACAAGACCTAAGAACAAGAAAATATTTCCCCTGATCGCCTACAACAAGGTTTGCACCAAGAAGGCCCAAGGTGGGTTGGGACTCAGGAAAGTTAGTAATATGAATATGGCTTTTATTTCCAAGCAAGTATGGAAGATCTTCACCAATGCCAGCTTAGAGTAGGTGTCTATCATCAGAAGAAAATACTTGTAAATTCATAATTTCTTGGATGAAAATGTGCCCCATGGAGAATCTATATTTTGGAAATCTATCATCAAGTCTATATTTATAATTTAGAAAGGTACAATTTGGGAACTTGATAGTGGTCATCTCATTGGTTTTTGGAAGGACTCATGGATCTATGACCACCCATTAATTAAGGATCCCAACTTCATCATTCTAAAGCCCATTACTAACCATCTCTTTGGGACCAAGGTTTCCAACTAACTTAATGGCCTCATTTGGAAACCCATCCCCATTAAACTTATCAACCATAATCTTAGGGATGTCACTAAATTACTCCACTCTCTCCTTAATTACTACATCATTCCCAAAAACTCTCCTCTAAACTTTCCTATTTGGAGAGACTGAGATAGTGGGTAATTCTTGATCAAAATGGCTTACTTCCTTCAATATGATCCTATTGCTTGTCATCTCCTGGTCAAAGCCATTTGGTCCAAATGCCTTATCTCTAAGATTTTTTTTCTCTTGGTTGGTTACCCAAAGAAAAAAATAACCATTGATAATCTCCTGACTAGAGTTTTAATCCTTCCTAATCACTACTACTTGTGTCAATCCAATTAGAAATATACCCATAATATTTTTCTTGATTGCTCTTTCTCTAGAGCTATCCTTAGATTTCTTTTGACTTCTTTTAGCATCGACTAGGCTCAACCAAATTCAATCCTTGATATTTTCACCTAGTGACCCAACCCATTCTAAAATAGCCACCTCAAATCCTTGTAGTCCTTCTACCTACACTATTATTTATGGCAAGTGTGGCTTGAATGTAATAGTAAATATTTATCCAACTCCTCAAAGGACCCTCTTTCTATCGATGCCATAGCTTTATGTACCACTATCAAGAATACCCAGTTGGTCACTTGTTTGAAAGCTCTCAATATTGGCCTTGAATAAACCATTGCTTCATCCCTCAATATTTCATTAGATCTAGTCTAGTCATCCATATCATCAAGAGCTTCTATCAGATGGATCCCCCCCCCCCCAAATGGATGGTTAAAGGTTAACTTCAATGGTGCTAATAAAGAAAATATTGAGAAAGCTAGATGTGGTGGTCTCATTCGTGATCATAATGGGAACATTATCCTTGTCTATGCTAAGAACATAGGTAATCAAACTAATCATATATTTGAAACCAAAGTAGTGTTTAGGGGTCTCTCTATTATTAGTGACCTTCCTTGCAAGCTCATCATCAAATTTAACTCTCTAAACATCATTGGCTATCTTAGAAATGACAAGGTCCTAGCTTGGAGAGTTGCCGTTCACATCCAGGAATCTAAAAAGTTCATCAACATCCATGATAGCATCATAATTAAACTTATTTTTAGAGAAGGCAATTATGCAACTGATCTGATGGCCAATCTTAATATTTGTTTAGATTCTCTCCAATTTTGGTGAGTGAACTTCCTTGAGTCTCTCATAGGTGTAACCTCTAATGATTGATCCTTGACTATGTAATATGCCTTTGTGGCCCCCTTTAACCATTGGCCACTATGTCTTTAGTGGCATAACTCCCATCATCCCTGAACCCTTTCATCTTGTTATCACCTATCTTCTCCATATTGAATCCCTTAACCACTCTAACCCTACCACCTACCTTTTCTACACCTACTCTTCTACCCACCCTACCCCTATCACCTATTACCCCCATCCTTGTTCTCTTTTCAATCCTACCAAATATTTCATCCCTCAAGCCCACCCTTGTCCTCCACCACCTATCCATCCTCATTTATGGTTTTATTTTTTACTAACCACTACATCAGACCCCTCCATGCCTTGATGGGTTTTACTTCCACCTTTGGCTCCTTACAATTGAATCATTTCCATAATGCTCAGTTCACTAACCTATGGTTTATTCTTTTTTAAGATGATCATTTCATCGATAGTATAACCTGACTTGATTTAGCCCTAGGTGTACCTTTCCCACACCTTGATCTCCCTACATGACAAAGCTAATCATTCCCAAGACACCCATTGTAGGCCTAAAATGGACACATCCTTAGAAAGCATTGAAAATTCTATTCTAAGGCATGAAATCAACATTTCGCACATTTCCTAGTGTATTTTGGAGCAGATCCATAGCAAGAGTTTCTCAACCTGCTCAATACTTAGTGTATTTTTACCTTAAACAAGTTAATTTTCTTTTCGCTCAATTCATAGTGTATTTGGATGCAGATTTCAGGTGAGCCCCAATTTTGCAAAATTTTTGGGCAATGATGATGTTAGCATGAAAATAAATACATAATGATGATTGTGGTTGTTTTTTGCATGCTCCGAGTGGCTAAGCGTTGATGATTTCTCATTATTCTAAGTTTCATGAGTAATAGAGTGCAGAATGGTGACTTAAAGATAGAAAGCACTAAAATGGGTGTTTAATGGCAACAAAGAGTATTTTACACTTACTTCTATGTGAAATGAAGATATAAAGACCAAAAATACTACTTCCAAAGTGGAATGGCAACAAAGTGTTATTTGCACTAGCTTCGGTATGGATTGGTGATTTCGCATTTCAGCTAAGGAAAAAATTATGTCAGCATACTTTGTTTTGTAGATTGTAATTTGCATGAACCCAATAAAGAAGGCTAAGTGAGCTTATTAATAGTAGAATGCATCCCGCTCACTTCGTAGTGCATTTTATGCCAAAATTCAATTCCATAGAATCAAGGCTACAAATGATGATGTTAGTAATTAAAAAGTTTGGAATGGTATTTTAGTCTTTCTCCACCAATTTCCAAAGTATTTTTAGATTTTTAATCATAGTCATCCACGATGGGGATCAATGACTTAGAACTTGCTAACATTGTTGAACTATTTAAAAGTGATTTCTTTTCAAACCAGAGAGCAATCAATTGGAGGATAGGAAGATGAAGCGTTAGAGGATTTCCAAGAATAAGAACCAGAAGTAGTTGCAGATTGGTGGTGGAGTGAGCTTCCAAGAATGATCGATGGATTAGATATGGTCTTCGATGGCCTAAATGCCAACTACCATGAAAAAACCAGCAATTTGCAAAGATCAAAGCTACCATGGTGGATTACTAATAGTGGATTTCCTAGATATTGTCAACCAGTAAGATAATGCCAACAAAACTCTCTACTGAGCTATAAATATGTGATCTTTGTAATGTCTCCTTAATATTTTTTTATTTATAAACTATAAATAGAAGTTGAACCCTCATTTTTAAGGATCATCTCTAGTGTGTTTGTGTGCCCTACTATAAATATTTTTGTGAGCTAATGGAAGGAGCATTACTCTAATTTTTGACTCAAAATTTGTCATCTTCATCATCTTGTGCAAGAGGTTCAAAGCTTTGAGCTGCATTTATGTTAATACTTTAATGGTTAGTTCATTTTAGCTTATTGTATTACTAGTTGTGAGAGCAGTTGAAATATGTTCATGGTTAGATCTTTTTTGTTAGAAATTTTATTTATATTAAATTTTACTATTGGTCTATTCTGCTAATTTGGATTATCAATATTAGATGTTGGAATTGCTTTCTGCAGTATATCTTTGTTTATGCTTTAATGGATGAAGATTTCATGGGTTTGAGTGCTGCTAATCTTGAGTTATGGGACACTAGAAATATCTTGTGGGAGATTTTTACTATAGTTGCCTATGCTTTTAACCTATCCGACCACTATTTTTTATAATATCTCTAACCCTAAACCTTTTCTAACCCTTATCTCAAAACCCTATTTGATCTTTCATTATGTCAACACAATTTTAATTTGACAAGGAACCAACCTACTCTGGAGGTTGTATTGAAGTCATATTTGGTCCATCCAATGCTTGAGTGTCAAGCTATGACTATCGAGTATATGCTTGGATAGAAAAATGGAAGATAGACAATCACAGTATCAAGTAAAACTTGATGTCAATTCAGTGCCCAACAATTTTTGGTATGCTCGATGGGACCAGTTCACAAGGAACATAAAAACCCATCATATGATTTATTATTTTATCTCTACCTAGAGGAATAAATATTTGGTGAATTGTCTTGACCTTGCTAAGTAGATAATAGCAAATTCACCTAGCGACTCCCTAGTATTTAAACCCAAAAAAGAATTACCCTTATAGAGCAATGTCCTTTCTTGTATACCAGGTCTTTCAAAAGGATAACCCTGACTCCTTTTTATATTGTGAGTTACCTTATAGTGGGTCCATTATTATAAGGAATTTAAACCAATATTTTCATTTAGAAGAAGAGCTTCCTAAGGAAAACCTTGCAGTTAATTTAACAACTCCTTCAGCGAGATCTACACCTGGAAATATGGCTAGAAATGTAGCCCCAAATTAGGGTAATGTACCCCCAAATCAACCTTTATATAAGTGCCCCATCTGGAACACAGTTGGACCCCTCATATTAGCCCATATGCATGACATTCCTCAAGTTGTTTCTAAGGCTATTCCCACTTATGATGGATCTAGAAAGACTGCATATTATCATTGTTAGGATATTTTGAATCTGATAGCAATCCATAATATAAATAATGAGGATGTTATTGTGAGAATCCTAACCCTATCCTTTAGAGTAAATATTTTACATTGGTTTAGGACTCTTAAGTATAACACCATCACTTCATGGGTAGCATTTGCTAAGCCTTTTGTGGAAGAATTTAATGAATCTTTTGACCCTTTCTCCTTGCTTAACTAGTTCACATCTATGCAGAAGCATCAGCAAGAAACTATCTCATATTTTAATTTAAGGTTTAGAAGAACCTAGAAAATAATTCTCCCTACATCTAGACTGGCTACATGCCTTGCTTATATGTAGTATGTCAAAGCTCTTGGGTAATATCTAGGCCTGCAAACCCAAAAATCTAGGATGGAAACCTTTCCACATGTTTATAATACAGCAGTTCATGCAAAAAATATTATAATTAATGTATGAATATTACCTCCCAAAGTTGTGCTACCTTACAATCTAGAAACCACTAATGTCCAAATCCAAGCTACTATTTCATCCTATATGGACCTTCCTACATTGTCATCCCCATGTCCATAGATGACTCCCATTCCTTAGCCAAAAGCACCAATTGTCACAGTTCCTTTCCCTCCACTTCCTTATTAGACTCCTCAAGAGTTTTATGTCATCCTTGATATACATAATACATTAAAAACTCTTAGGAACAAAATAAATTCAATGGAAAAGAAAGAAACGAAGAGGTATCAACAAAGAAGATTCTCATATGTGAATAAATATCAAAGACCTGGTCCTAGTAACAGTACTAGGGTCAAAGTAAATGTAGCTTATGAAGATCCTGAGTGTTCTTCAGAGATTGGATTGGTAAATATCTAGTGTTTGGTATGTAATGATCCTCATGATTCAAAATATTGTGTTATGTACCAACACCATATCTAGCAAGCTATGGATCAAGCAAAAAGAAATAAAAAAAGAAGGGTAAACATTCTATGGAAACCTGACCAAATCATGGTTGGGAAAGAGCTGGATGAGGATGGGTCTATCACTATTTTGACAAGGTCTGGTAATAAAAAACTACAAGTGGATCCATAGAAGATTGATCAGTTCCAAGTCCCCTCTCAGAAGAAGAATGATCCACCTCCCCAAAGTAGTAACACTTTCCATATTCCACAGACTAAGGAAAAATAAAATAGTCTTCCGAAGAGATTTGATAAAGAAACTGAGGGAGACAGAATGAGGTCTAAGGATGAGGCTCAAGAGAGGCTTATATTCCCTTCTATCTCCAAAATATAAATAATAAAAGCCACTCAAAAATATAATATAAAATATGGTGAGCCAGAAAGAAGACCTGAGAGACCCACCTTGGCTAAGTTTGAATACAATATTATGGAATAAATGAAGAGAATACCATCAAAAGCTAGTCTATATGACACCCTCTTCATTCTTGGCCAGATTGACTTGCTAAAATATTTCTTGAAAAAATATCCACAAGAAAAGTAGACCACCACAATTCTTAGTATACCCTGTAAAAATAAAGAAATGTCCCCTATTGTTTTAAAGAATAAACCTCCTCATTTCTACATTTCTTTGAGGATGGAAGGTTGGGTGGTTCAGAACTGTATGATTGACTCAGGGGTCTCTATTACAGTAATTCCTAAAGTAGTTTGCGATGATATGGGTATGGAGTATACCCGACCCTACCTTGGAGTACTAAAATTGGATGGAACACCTTTAAAAATAGTGGGAATAATCAAATATGTCTTAATGAGGTTGCATAGAGCACCACAGGTGACTATAGTACAATAAATAGTAGTGGTGGATCTCGAGCCTTATTTTAGCTTATGTCTATCAAGAGATTTTACTGCAAAGTTAGGTGGATGTATGTATATGGATTATTCCAGGATGGTTATTCATTTCAAAGGAAAGAGAATAAGGATAACACCTAAAAATATTATGTCTTACCACATTGAAAATATTGAAGGATACGTGTGCAATCTCACTCCTCTTGAGGAATTTGAATTAGTGGATAACTTTGAGGAGCTAGAAATCAAATATGAGCTACCTTTCAGAGAGGATTACAACCAGTTTGGGATAGGTATGGTAACTTACAGTATTTTTGCTGAATCAAAGAAGAAATTTCATGTTATATCTAATTAGTCTTTGAGAGAAATAGAAACATGGACCGTACAATTTGATGGTGCTAGATGTAGAAATGGTATTGGTGTTGGGATGGTATTATAGTCCCAATAAGAAGGGACAAAGAGTTTTACCTACATATTAACATGGGCATGCACAAATAATGTTTTAGAGTATGTTACTTTATGCCTTAGATCTATGCAAGCAAAACATATGGGCATTAAGATCTTGAACATATATGATAACTCTAAGTTGATAGTAAATCAAGTAAGAGAAAGGTGTAGCAGTAAGAATCATTACCTGAAAGCATATAGAAACAGGGTATGGTATTTTATGGATTCCTTTCATACCCTAAACATAAATTTTATTCCCAGAGGAAAGAATACTTTGGCAGATTTATTAGTAAGGGGGGCTAACTTCAACCCTTCTGTAGACATAGGTGTTAAGAAATACAAGGGGATCAAAATAATTTTCAGACCTGTGGTGCCAGATAAGCAAATTTTCTAGCAAGTCTTTGACAATGATGAGAAAATAATTAATTTTTTGGTGAGAGAAACCTATCTATCTACTATGCAAGAGAAAAATTTAGAAGATATTGATCAACAGGATGTCATTCAACTTAAGAATAATAATTACATACCTAGAGGTTTGGTCACTCTAGAGAGCCTATTTGACAAAGAATATAGGAAAAGGATCAGATCCATGGAAGTCAATGATAAAATCTATAAAGTGAAGAACACAAGCTTATACCGAGAGGGGGGGTGAACAGTATAAGACCTCTTTTTACTTTTTCCTTTATACTTCAAACATTAAAGCAATATACCCAAAGCAATATCAAAGCAATGCACAATATCATCCACAAAGTGACACCAATTTTAACGTGGTTCACCCAAAATGGTCGGGCTACGTCCACAAAACTTTTCTCTAAAAGTTATCTCAAAGTTCTTTGGGAATCCTTCCCAATTACAATGTTTATGAGCCTCGGCCCAAAGGAGATACCTTCCCCTAATCAGAATTTATGAGCCTCTCCTCAAAGGAGATACCTTCCCCTCTCGCTCCGGAAATGATCCCTCGGAAGATCAACCGCCTCTACCTCTTGCCAAAGCACGTGGAACTCCTTTCCACCGAAGACCTCCTGTCCTCAATGCTTAGCCTAAGAGACCTCTGCCTTCTATGATCACGTCCACAGCAGCTCAGGAACCTGTACCAAACATAGTCAATCATTCTAGTACAAGTCTTCCTCTGTCTGTCAAATTTGTCCAACGCTTAAGCTTGAACAAATCAATCCTCTACACACAAGCCTTCTCAAAGACTTGCCAAATCTGTCCTCGGGTTCTTCTCAAAGAACCAAGTGCACCTCTGTCCTCAAGTTCTCTGATAGAACTATCAAACTCAGCTCACAAGTCCTCTGCTAGGACCTGTCCAAATCTGCTCACAAGTCCCCACCAGAACCTGTCCAAGACTACTCACAAGTCCCCATCGAAACCTGTCCAAAACTCAACAAGCTCACCAAGAAAAAAACTTTCTTAGTAGGAAATCACAAGGTGAATTGTTAGAGACCCAATGTGATTTGTCAAACTCATAGAAGCATAAAGAGAATTGTTAGAGACTCAATATGTTCTATACTCAACTCCCAATCTCAAAACTCAACTCAAATCAACTCTCAAACTCAATCTCAAATCTGAAAACTCAACTCAATATCTGAAATGGATAGGATAGAATGCTTTCTTTCAAGAACATGAAACCCCAACAATTGCCAACTATGCAAAGAATCACATAACAATGATACTCATGTTCTTTTCACCATCAATTAGGGCTTCAACAACAATGCTCATCAAACAAGGTTCAATCAACACCATTCAACTCAAAACACAACCTTGAAGCATTTCACAATCAACATTAGAAAAGGAAACAAGTAGAACTCCTTTTCTCTCCAATATTGTTTGAACAAAAAGCATCCACCAACTCAAATCACAATAGCACAAAACAACTTTTCAAATCATCAACAAAGGAGTAAGCCCAACACTTTAACCAAGTAAAGAATAGCTTGATTATTACCAATTTAATGAAAGCAAATGTCAATCTCAAAGCTGCCCACTTAAGGTTTCACAACTTCACACAAGAAGCAATTTTAACCTTAAAACATCATGCTTTCATTTCCATAATCAACCAAAAGCACTCTCAACATTACAAGAAAAATTTATCCCTTATACACCTTATTTCTCCCTTATAGTCTTATCAAAAATAAAATTTATCTCTCATAAGAATGCAATAAGATATTTCAAACAACACCTTCAAAAGAATCTTTTATCAAAATAAAACAAGCTTTAAACTCCTTATAACTCCTAAGCTGTTTTTCCCTCTAATAAACTTCCTCCATCCGCAAAATACACTTAGCAAAAATTAATTTCGAAAATACCTTGGCCAACATCAAAAATCATGCTATGGAGAAATTGCGCACGAATTCTAACACCACCCGCTATGTCCACTTCACGATGAAAAACCCTTTCACGTTATTCAAATGCGGAACCTCCCGTTCGGGTAGCACGCCAACAACCTAGCCGCTACCAATGTGCCAAAGGCGCCCGGTGAGGTTTAAACCTCACGCTGTTAGCCTTGTTCCTTCTGTGCCAGGGATTAAATAAAACAACAGTGCCTCCCTTTCTTCTGACGTGAACACGAAGATGAAAACCTTACGATGGATTTATGACAAACGACGAGTACAAAAAAATGAACAACAGATTCACGAAAACGGCGAAGACACAGTCGAACAGCAGGTTTACGAAAATGGTGAAGACACAATCGGAGAAGAAATCCGAACAGCGGATCACGAAATCACAGCGAGCAACTCTTTTCAAAATACGGATGGGATAATTCTTGATTTTCATCGAGGGAGATTTATATGCATTTTTACCATAAGCTCTTGACGTCGGCGAGGAGTTTAACACGTCGACGGAGGTCTTGGCTAGCGCCCACAATCTTAAAACATAGCGCCCACATAGTTAAGACATTGGCGCCATGGGTTAGGAGAACCCATTGCAAACAATAATTTAATATTTATTTAAAAATAATTAAAGGGAACCTTAACAAGGTTTTTAATTATTTAAATAAATACTTCCTCCTGGACCCAAATGCATTAAACTAATGCATCCACCTGTAATCTTTAAACCTCCCAACTTGGGGTTTACAAAAGACCTTTGAAACTGTCATGTCGTAACCTTCATCAAAACAAATTATTTGACATCAAATCAAATTCCTTCAAGAGCTTCTTGACATCAATGACAACTTATACACTTGAGCAAAGGCAATGTACCCAAAGTACCCAAAATTGCCAACAATCTCCCCCTTTGTCATTGATGGCAAACCTTTACTGAAAACACTTCTCAAGAGCCAAAACTCGAAACCAACCTGTGCCCACAACCGAGAATCTTCCTTTGAAGTTTTGCTCCCCCGAACTTGAAGCTCTCCTCTTCACTTTGAAGCTCTCCCCCTTACTCATATCTCTCCCCCTTTGTCATCAATGGCAAAGGGTCACCTTTGGGGCTCCGGGACTAAGAATGAGCCTCTTAGCTTAGTCCCTCCCCCACCTCCCGATGAGGTGATTAATTCTGGGGTGGGAGTAAAACTCCCATTAGGCACTGATCATCATCAGTGTCTATAACTTCCTTGTCGGGCCTTCTCTTGAACTCTTTGTCCATATTCCTGTTCTTGTCACTGTTCTTGTTCTTGTTCTCATCCCTGTTCTTGTCCATGCCTTGATCCTTGGACCTGATCATGCCACTGTTCCTGTTCTTGTATTCTAGAATTTCAGCTCTACACTGTCTGATTATGTGACCTTCATTGTTGCACTTGAAACACTTGACGATGTTGTTTCTCTGAGGTAAACCTGATCTTTGAATCCACCAGTTTTGACCAAACCTGTCTTGACCAAACCTATTTTGACCAAACCTATTCTGACCAAACCTATTCTGATCAAACCTGTTCTTGTTATTTGCCTTGCAATAAACTGCCTTGTGCCCAAACTGTTGACAAGAGTAGCAATACCCTTGAAAGAAACTAGCACTTCTAAAATTGTCATTTACCTTCTTCACTTGAGCCATGCAATGTGAAGCCATGTGACCAAACCTGTGACAAGCAAAACATCTGCCTTGAAACTTTCCTTTATTTGACCTCTTAGGTTCTGAAAACTTCTTCTTCTCATTCTGAATTCTGTTTTCTATTTCTGTGCATCTATCATTCAAGGACTCCTTTTCTGAAATACTTTCCTCATCAGAACTCTCTTCCTTTTGGAGTCTCTTACTAGACTCTCCAACTTGTTCCTTGTGTGGCTTAACAAAACCAAGGCCTATTTTATCTGTTGTCTTTCTTTGACCTTTGATGAGTGACTTAACCTTTTTGGAGCTATCTTGAAACCTCTAAAGCTTATCCTTGTACTCTTTAGTTTCCTCTTTCAAAGAAGCCATTTTCTGTTCTAACTCACTATACTCAAGAACCTTAGACTCTAACTCATCCTTGAGTTCTTGTGTCTTAGCTATAGAGAAGTCAAGACTTTCTATAAGATCATCTCTCTCCATACAACATTCATCTAACTTATCCTTGAGTCTAGCATTCTTCTTTCTTTCCTTTTTCAAAGCACTAAGAGCACTAATAAGTTCACCTTCAAGATCTACTTCACCTTCCTCTATATCTTCCTCTATTTGTTTGCTTTTTGAATCATCAAAGCCTTTTTCGGATTTCTTATCACTAGAGGTGCTACCCTTTTCAAAAACCATACATGCATCTTCCTTATAGTTTTCTGAAGCATCCTCATACATACTAGAAACCAAATCATTATTTGTGCAATCATCCTCAAGGTGACCAAAGTTTCCACATCTAAGACATTTCATGATAATGAATCTATGTTTCCGGTTCTTCCTCTTTTTCTTGATATGAACAACATCTCATTTTCATCATCACTTGAAGAACTTTCACTATCACTACTAGAACACTTACTTGCTTTGTCTAGGTAGAAACTCTTCTTGTGCTTGTGAGAATACCTCTTTCCTTGATTGTTGTGCTCATATTTGTTCTTCCTGTGATGCTTGTGCTTTTCATAATCCTTGCTCTTAGAATCCTGTTTATCTTCATCACTTTCATTCTTGGGAACAAGTACAGTCAGTAGAATAATGACCAAACTTTCCACAATTGAAACATCTTATATTTTTCATACTTTTGTGCTTTCTAGAGAACTTGCCTTTCTTGTCGTAATATGCCTCTTCATCACTAGAAGACTCATCACTATCTTGAAGTTGTTTACCCTTGGATTTCTTGGTAGCCTTGAAAGTCGCCTCTTTCTTGACATCAACCTTCACTTGAGTTCTCAACTCAAATGCTGCAAGTATACTATGGAGCTCATCCTTTTTCAACTTATCCAAATCTTTAGCTTCCTCAATAGCAAAAATATTTTCACTAAATCTATTAGGAAGAGATCTTAAAATCTTATCACAAACATCATTTTCAGCAAGCTCAAGACCTAAGTCTTTCATGGAGTTAACAACCTCATCCATACGAAGCATGTAGTCACTAATATTTTCATCATCATTCATCTTGAGTTGTTCAAACATACCTTTGAAGTGTCTCAACTTGGCCTTTCTGACATTTGTATCACCCGTATGAACCACCTTCAAACTGTTTCCACATTTCACTAGTTGTCTTGCAGTGAATCACTTTGGTGAGATCTGCTTTCTGTAAGCCTTTCAAGATTGCATTCATTGCTTTTGAATTGTTGTGATGTAGGAGCCTTTCTTCTTTAGTATTAGGACCATGTTCAAGAATAGTGTACTCATCTTCAATCACTTCCCAAACCTCATTCCCAAGTGCCATTAGATGAACCTTCATCCTTGCACTCCAAAGACCAAAATTTGACCCATCAAGAATAGGTGTTGCATTGCCACTTGAATGATCCATTGTGTTCTTTACTAGCTTTTCCTTCAAGCTGTTAAACTTTTCGAAGGCACCCGCTCTGATACCAATTGAAGAACACAAGCTTATACTGAGAGGGGGGTGAACAAGATAAGACCTCTTTTTACTTTTTCCTTTATACTTCAAAATAGTAAAGCAATATACCCAAAGCAATATCAAAGCAATGCACAATATCATCCACAAAGTGACACCAATTTTAACGTGGTTCACCCAAAATGGTCGGGCTACGTCCACAAAACTTTTCTCTAAAAGTTATCTCAAAGTTCTTTGGGAATCCTTCCCAATTACAATGTTTATGAGCCTCGGCCCAAAGGAGATACCTTCCCCCAATCAAAATTTATGAGCCTCTCGCTCAAAGGAGATACCTTCCCCTCTACTCTAGAAATGATCCCTCGAAGATCAACCGCCTCTACCTCTTGCCAGCACGTGGAACTCCTTTCCACCGAAGACCTCCTGTCCTCAATGCTTAGCCTAAGAGACCTCTACCTTCTATGATCACGTCCATAGTAGCTCAACAACCTGTACCAAACATAGTCAGTCGGTCTAGTACAAGTCTTCCTCTGTCTGTCAGATCTGTCCAATGCTTAAGCTTGAACAAATCAATCCTCTGCACACAAGCCTTCTCAAAGACTTGCCAAATCTGTCCTCAGGTTCTTCTCAAAGAACCAGTGCACCTCTATCCTCAAGTTCTCTGATAGAACTATCAAACTCAGCTCACAAGTCCTCTGCTAGGACCTGTCCAAATCTGCTCACAAGTCCCCACCGAAACCTGGTCCAAGACAGCTCACAAGTCCCCACCGAAACTCGTCCAAAACTCAAGCAAGCTCACCAAGAAAAAAACTTTCTTAGTAGGAAATCACAAGGTGAATTGTTAGAGACCCAATGTGATTTGTCAAACTCATAGAAGCATAAAGAGAATTGTTAGAGACTCAATATGTTCTATACTCAACTCCCAATCTCAAAACTCAACTCAAATCAACTCAGCTCAAACTCAATCTCAAATCTGAAAACTCAACTCAATATCTGAAATGGATAGGATAGAATGCTTTCTTTCAAGAACATGAAACCCCAACAATTGCCAACTATGCAAAGAATCACATAACAATGATACTCATGTTCTTTTCACCATCAATTAGGGCTTCAACAACAATGCTCATCAAACAAGGTTCAATCAACACCATTCAACTCAAAACACAACCTTGAAGCATTTCACAATCAACATTAGAAAAGGAAACAAGTAGAACTCCTTTTCTCTCCAATATTGTTTGAACAAAAAGCATCCACCAACTCAAATCACAATAGCACAAAACAACTTTTCAAATCATCAACAAAGGAGTAAGCCCAACACTTTAACCAAGTAAAGAATAGCTTGATTATTACCAATTTAATGAAAGCAAATGTCAATCTCAAAGCTGCCCACTTAAGGTTTCACAACTTCACACAAGAAGCAATTTTAACCTTAAAACATCATGCTTTCATTTCCATAATCAACCAAAAGCACTCTCAACATTACAAGAAAAATTTATCCCTTATACACCTTATTTCTCCCTTATAGTCTTATCAAAAATAAAATTTATCTCTCATAAGAATGCAATAAGATATTTCAAACAACACCTTCAAAAGAATATTTTATCAAAATAAAACAAGCTTTAAACTCCTTATAACTCCTAAGCTGTTTTTCCCTCTAATAAACTTCCTCCATCCGCAAAATACACTTAGCAAAAATTAATTTCGAAAATACCTTGGCCAACATCAAAAATCGTGCTATGGAGAAATTGCGCATGAATTCTAACACCACCCGCTGCGTCCACTTCACGATGAAAAACCCTTTCACGTTATTCGAATGCGGAACCTCCCGTTCGGGTAGCGCGCCAACAGCCTAGCCGCTACCGGTGCGCCAAAGGCGCCCGATGAGGTTTAAACCTCACGCTGTTAGCCTTGTTCCTTCTGCGCCAGGGATTAAATAAAACAATAGTGCCTCCCTTTCTTCTGACGCGAACACGAAGACGAAAACCTTACGACGGATTTATGACAAACGGTGAGTACAAAAAAATGAACAACGGATTCACGAAAATGGCGAAGACACAGTCGAACAACAGGTTTACGAAAATGGTGAAGACACAATCGGAGAAGAAATCCGAACAACGGATCACGAAATCACAGCGAGCAACTCTTTTCAAAATACGGATGGGATAATTCTTGATTTTCATCGAGGGAGATTTATATGCATTTTTACCATAAGCTCTTGACGTCGGCGAGGAGTTTAACACGTCGACGGAGGTCTTGGCTAGCGCCCACAATCTTAAAACATAGCGCCCACATAGTTAAGACATTTGCCATGGGTTAGGAGAACCCATTGCAAACAATAATTTAATATTTATTTAAAAATAATTAAAGGGAACCTTAACAAGGTTTTTAATTATTTAAATAAATACTTCCTCCTGGACCCAAATGCATTAAACTAATGCATCCACCTCGTAATCTTTAAACCTCGCCAACTTGGGGTTTACAAAAGACCTTTGAAACTGTCATGTCGTAACCTTCATCAAAACAAATTATTTGACATCAAATCAAATTCCTTCAAGAGCTTCTTGACATCAATGACAACTTATACACTTGAGCAAAGGCAATGTACCCAAAATTGCCAACATAAATAATTTGAAATATAAAAAGAAAATAATCTCAAGGTTGGAATTCGATGTTCTGCAGAGAAAAAGGAGGATATTAAAGATTTATATGAAGTACCAAGACATTATGGCTTGATCATATGAAGACCTCAAAGTATATGACAAAAGGGTTATCCAACACACCATTGACCTAGAGCCTAATTCCAAGACATTCAAGCAGAAGCAAAGGCCTGTAAATCCAAGGATCAAAGCCATAATGAGAGAAGAGCTCTTGAAGTTATTGAACACTAAGATCATATATCCAATTAAACATTTAACCTTGGTAGCTAACTTGGTACCTGTGAGGAAGAAGAATGATGATATTCACTTGTGTGTGGATTTTAGAAATCTTAATCAGACATCATTAAAGGATCACTACCCCCTTCCATAGATTGATCAAATCTTATAGATAGTGGTAGAGGCAGAAAGGTCCTCACTACTGGATGATTTCTTTGGATATAATCAGATTTGGGTGAAGAATGAATATTAGTATAAGACAACATTCACCACAAAATGGGGCACATTTGCATACCAGAGAATACATTTTGGGCTATCCAATGTGGAGCCACATTTTAGAGATCCATGGACTATGCCTTTGGGGAACTAATTAACAAAGTTATCCTAATTTATTTAGATGACATGACTATATTTTCCCACAACAAACATGACCACTTTGCACACCTTGAGCAAATTTTTCAAAAGTGCAAAGAATTTGGCATTTCCCTCAATCCTAAGAAGTCATTTTTTGTAGTACATGAGTGGAATTTGCTAGGTCATGTAGTCTCAAAATAAGTTATGGCCATAGATCCAGATAGAATCAAATCCGGTCTTGCTATTCCGCTGTTTATGAACAAGAAAGCCTTACAATCCTCCTTTGGTCAAATAATTTTTTTCAAGAAATTCATCTCTAACTTTGCACATAAGGTGAGACCTATATCTGAACTACTGAAGAAAGATGCAGAGTTCAAATGGACTAAAGTAAGAAATCAAGCCTTTGAGATTATCAAGTAGTCCATTGCAACAGCTCCAGTGCTAATCAATCTAGATTTTAGTAAGGATTTCATACTTTATGCATATGGATCTAAGAAAAGTTATGCATCAGTGCTCACCCAAAAAAATGATCAAGGTGAGGAGCACCCTATATTATTTTGGAGCTAGAATCTCCATGAGTATCAGGTTAACTACAATTTTATTGAGAAATAAGTATTTGTTGTAATGAAATCATTGATGAAATTTAGGTAATACTTGGTTCAAAGCAAGACCATGGTTTATTTTTTCCATCCATATGTAAGAAGTTTTATTCTACAAGGTGAACTAGAAGATAAGATAACTGGTTGGGTCACTAAAATCCAAGAATATGATGTGTAAATCCACCCTACCAAGTTGGTAAGAGGAAGAGCTCTATACTAAGGTCTGCTAGAAGTTGCAATCTGAGTAGAGGTAACATCCTATCAAGCAACAGTAAATTATCAGATTGAAGGATTGCATTCAGATGAATCAGACTGGGTAGATCAGATTGTCAAGTATTTTCAAACTAGAGTATGCCCTTCTGATATTAATGCATCACAAAGAAGAAGATACAAGTTGCAAGCTTTGAAGTATGTCTTACTACCAGAGGGCCTTTACAAAAGAAATTTTGATGGAGTTCTCCTTAGGTTTTTAAAAAATGATCAACAAAAAAAGGTCATAGAAGAGTTCCATGGAGAGCTATCTGGAGGATACTTCTTAGGTAGAGTTATAGCTTTGAAAATAATTAGATCGAGCTATTACTGGCCTACCATATTTATTAATACCTCCAAAGTCACCATAGCCTATGACAAATACCAATGGCATGTAGGGAGGACAAGTAATGCTTCATTCCCCCTTAAGATAATTTAAGTGGAAGAACCCTTTCAGCAATGGGGTTTGTACTTCATAGGGGTTATTAACCCCCATTATTCATTTGAGAACAAGTACATTCTAACTACTACAAACTACCTCATCGGATGGGTAGAAGCTATTCCTATGAAGAAATCAGACCAAGAAGTGGTAATCAATTTTATAGAAAGCCTTATTTCAAGGTTTGATGTTCTAGAAGCCTTGATGAGTGACAATGGACCAACATTCATAGGATCCAAGTACATTGATTTTTCCAGCAAGTATGGCATCACCATTAAGAATACTTCAAATTACTACCCTCAAGGAAATGGACTTGCAGAATCAACTAACAAAAACCTGTTAAGGATTTTGAGAAGATTACTAGAGGGTAGCAAGAGAAGTTGGCACCTAATGTTGGAGCAAGCTTTGTGGGTAGATATAATTACAATCAAGAAGTCCAAGACTTCTTTGTATGCCTTAGTATATGGAAAGGAAGCAAGTATTACCTATCCATTTGGATATTTTGTAACACAAGCTGATAAACACATAAGAGTAATATGAGGAAAATACAGTTGATAAAATGCTGACACACCTGCTACAGTTAGAGGAGAAAAGAACTCAGGCCTATGATAACTTATAAAAGCATTCAGGGGACATCAAGGCATGGTTTGACAAGAAGGCAAGGTTCAGAAAATTCCAGGTTGGAGACTCAGTACTCAGGTGGAATGTTGAAAGAGCTAAACTAGGACATCATCAGAAGTTTGATTCCTTCTGGAATGGACTTTTCAAGATAATAGAAGTTAAAGAGACTTTCCAAATTGAAGATATGGAGGGAAATACACAACCAATTCAATTTAATGGTTTTCATATTAAGCTCTATTTTTATTGAAATATAAGTTCATTGTAATATATGTACATACTTTGTATAATATTTCCTTTTTTTTACATTTTGTATCAAGTTTTGTTTTGACAACATGTTGTATATAAACAAAATTGCAAAATTGGCTAACTGTTCCCAAGGGTACATCCAATTTTTTATTCTGCACTCAAATACACTAAAGAGACAGTGGAATTACAAACGAATACCAATATGTACCTAAATGAACTACATTTTCAATAGAATGTAGCATGTGTTATTTTTCACACCTAATAAGACTAAGTAGCAGCAAAATAACGTGGAATGCTAATCTACTGAATTTCGAGTCTACTGTTGTGTAGAACAAGTAAGGTCTAGTTCATCATAATTCAGAGTTATTTTGAGCATAATAAAAGAAGGTTGCAATCCACCAAAGCGCAAGTGTTTTGAGCAAAAAATAGATTCCACATTGCGCTACATTCAAATGGCAAAAGGTTCGCAATAAATGCTAAAATTTCCCATGCTCAAAATGGATAAAAGGACAAAGCAACACTACAAAGGTATAGAGCAAGTTTAAATTTTTGCCAATCAGAAAGTAGAATTGTACCTCTAAGCCATTGAAATAAATGCAATTAAGTCAAAGAGCATGCCAATGGGTACTTCACATAGTGGTTGCATTAATGGTAGAGGGTGCGCATGCATGGAAGTCTAAAAGTGTTGAAAACATAGAATTTTGCATATTCGAGTAGGAACAATGTTCACCAAATGGAAAAGAGTGAAAACAATAGCTGAATATTATTTGTAATTTTTAGAGGAAGAATTTGAGAATTGCTGGCGAAAATGGATCCGAAGAAATTCATAACAAAAGTGAAAAAAATGGGAGAATAACTAGATGACCATGTGGACCAAACTAGGCGATTGGCTGACATAGTGATGACCCAAGTAAGGAGGACCTTATTGAGAAGAAATTTTAAATTTAGATACTTTGAAGGGAGACCAAATCAGCCTCAAGGTACCATTGCCATAAAATCCTTCTTATTTTATTATATTTGTGATTATGTTCACCATTGCCCTGAATTAGTTTTGTGATGATTAAATATTATGATCCTAAGAAGAGGATAGTAGAAACTCCTAATGGCATACCTCTATTCACTATTTCCAAAGAGCTTTGCCTCAATTTGTTTTCCATGGGGGTGAGCCCACCCTTAGAACCTAAATAGTTTGACATAGCAAAAAAATCTAGGGTTTATGCTTCATTAATGGTTTCGAAAGAAAATAAAGCCTTAGAAAGATGGATTTATTTCTAGTTTAGAATAATAAGAGAGGAAGACAAAATACCCAAATTTTTGATTCCCATAAAAAATTTTCTAACACGGAGCTATATTCAATGTTAGCCTATGTGGAGGGTTTAGACTCTAATAAAATGGTGAATGATTGGCAAATAACCACTACCTACTGCATTTCCAATGAAAGGATGAAGAACACAAGCTTATACTGAGAGGGGGGGTGAACCTTATAAGACCACTTTTTACTTTTCTTTCCCAAATAGTATTAATCAACATAATAAATGACAATATCAATAGCAATAACCAAAGCAATGCACCAATCATCACACACAATAGAGACACAAATTTTAACGTGGTTCACCCAATGTGGGCTACCTCCACAGAGAAAATATTTCTTCTGAATATTTCTCAAATAATATCTTGGGAATCCTTCCCAAATTACAATGTTTATGGACCTCTGTCCAAAGGATATGTTGATCCCCTAATCTCAATTTTGTGGATCTCTTCCACAAGAGAACTATTTCCTCTTATGCTATGGCTAGTGATCTTCTAGAAGACTATGTCTCTATGTTGCTCTGACTAGTGTATCTCTCTCCACTTGAAGACTTATCACTCATATATGTCTTCAGTTGTCTTGGATACTGGATCTCTATCCACTGAGACTCTGTCCTCTATACTTTGTCACCTCCAAAGCTCTATCTCAATACTATACCAAACACATTTCAGTCGGTATAGCATAATTTTGCTCAATATCTTGCACTAAACATAGTATAATTGGTCTAGTACAATTTTGCTCAATAGGTTCACTTAGAACTTGCTCAAATATTCTCAATAGGTTCACTCATAACTTGCTCAAATATTCTCAATAGGTTCACCTAAAATCCTGTCTAAATTTTCTCAACAGGTTCACACAAAACCTGTCTAAATTTGCTCAACAAATCCTCTCTAGGACTTGCTCAAATATGCTCAATAAGTCCTCTCTTGGACTTGCTCAAACCTGCTCAATAAGTCCTCTCTTGGACTTGCTCAAATCTGCTCAATAAGTCCTCTCTTGGACTTGCTCAAATCTGCTCAATAATTCCTCTCTTGGACTTGCTCAAATCTGTTTAGCAAGCTTTCACAAAAGCTTAACTCAAAATAGTCCACAAGCCTTCTCAAAGACTTGTCTCAAATCTTCTTAACAAGCTCACACCGAACTTGTTCAATCTCATAGAATCATAAAGATAATTGTTAAAGAGTCAATATGTTCTGTACTCAAAGTACAATCAATATCTCAATTCAATATCATAGAAGCATAAAGAGAATTTTTAGATACTCTATATATTCTATACTCAAATCCCAATCTCAACTCACTAGAAGCATAAAGAGAATTGTTAGAGACTCACTATGTCCTATTATTCAATATCAATATCAACTCAAATCATAATATAGAATATTTTTTTTTATGGAACTTGAACAACCATTTCACACATCCACTTGACTAGGCTTAACCAACTCAAATCGACCAATCACATCAAGGAACAACCCTTTCTCACAAACCCTAGTTCAAGCATGTATCAACCAACTTAAAATGTTTCCAACAATGCTTTATCTAAAATATCACATAACAATGATACTCATGTTATTTTCTATATCATGTTCAAGTTCATTTCATCATCAATGGGCTTCAACAACAATGCTAATGAAACAAGGTTTAAATACAACTCACAAATCAGAAAAACCTTAAAGCATTGAACCAACCATATTCACAAAGGAAACTTCAATTAATACTTTTGACTCCAATGATATTTTAGAAATCAACCACCACAAAAAATCAATAGGAGAATGTGCCCATACCTTTTTGATGTCAAAGAGTTATCCACAAAATCTGCCACACTTAATCACAACTTTCCTTTTCAATATTAATAAGGGTTAGTGGTCTTTAAATAATCACAATAAAAGCATAACTTAATTTACACCCTTTTCACTCCAACTTCATAAACACATCCACCAAAGTCTATTAAAAAAAAAAACCTTATTAAGAATAACCCACAATAAATCTCTCAAAATCACTTTAACAACAACTCCTTATTTCTCCTAAAATAAATTCTCCATTTCCATCAAAATAAAACATAAATCAAATATACTTTTGCAATACTAATCACAGCCCTAATGATAAAATTTAATTCCCATTAAATACCTTATAACTCCAAACTTTAGGGCTAAAAAAAATTATTAAAGGCAAAAATGTAAATATCTCTCAAGGGGATTCAAACTCCCATCCACCACACACCGCAAGCATCTTAGCCGTGGCTAATATTCCGATCGAGCCAAAGTGCTCATTGGAAAATCAAAGGCCAAAAGGGCCTTTAATCTTCCTCTGCCTGTCACAAAGGACAAAGCGCCAAAGCGCTTCCCACATGCTGCTATCAAGGGGATTCGATCCCTGATATTTGCGCTGCCCACAGTCTTAGAAAAATTGATACACCAATGCGTCACATCTCATACCACGTTTGAGATTTCCAAATTGCCATACTTTCTTCTTTGCTTCCTTTTCAACAATTCGCACGAGCTCTTTCGAATTCCAAGGCAATTAACACATGAGAGCAAGGATGATTATTTGGTTTAATTGCCACCCATTTATATAGTGTTTAATAACACTTTGAAGATGTCGATGGAAATATTAAAATTTTATTTGCATGATGATGTTGGCAGGAAACTTTTCATTTAAATTTGAATTTAAATTTTCAATAATTAAAATTTAAACCAAACATTAAAACTCAAATAACTCCATCACCGGGGCACCTTTTTCAATGAAACAAAAGACCAATGTGGGTTTTAAGAAAACCCAGATCAAATCTATTGTCCATATTTTTAAATAAAACCTTTTATTCTCCCTACCTTGATTTTCACAAAAATCCTTCATAGATCCTTTTGACATTTATTGCTCTATTGACATCAATGACAACACTTCAGCTTAGGGACTCAAAATGTCCAACAAAGGATGTATGAGGAAGGTATAGAAAAGAAAGGCATTAGGGTTATCTATTTTTACTGGCTAGCTTTCCTTACTTAGATAATACATGAGCAATTAGTGAGAATGAAAAGGGCTTCTAATATACCTTTCTTTAGGCATTTCTCAAGTCTGGTCTGGATGTTCTTTGTTGTGGTGAGACATGATGCTCTGGATTCCTATCAAGGATAAGGATTATCAAGGAGCCCCCATTCTTTTTTACTACTAAACTTCTCATCTGAGAAGCATTGAGTCTTTCTATAGATTCAACTTGGAATTCCTAGGGCCAAAATTTAAAATAATGTATGGAGAATGCCCTAGGCTACCACCCCTAGCCAATAAATTGTTAAGAATAGAAGGTGTAGAGGAAGGAGATTGGTACCTCCTAATAGAGGGCACAGTTAGACTGTATGGATTTATAGGTAAGCCTTTTTTGCTGGCTCATTTTGTAACAGATAGGTTATTCACCTTAGAATACTTAAGGCAAGAAAAATTTATAGATTTGAACTATGGTTCTGGGAGAAAAAGGAGATGCATGTTGACCTACCACAATTTTGATGATATAACCATTACCAAGAAGCGATAGAGTGAAAAAATTAACCAATACTTGGATAGGTTGGGTCTATTTTACATTCCTCAAAGATGGAGTTATGATCCAGATGATGTATTCTATAAAATAAACATAGCCCTAAATGGAAAAAGGCCTACAAATTTGAGAAAAAACCTAGGCCTCATTTTGAACAGGGCAAAAATTTAATGAAATTGCTTTTTTGGAGTGGAATATTTCCAATATGGATATACTTCCTCCATGGTTGGAATTTTATGAACAAATTATTGATTTTAATCCAGATAATAATGTAAAACATCGGTTTAAGGAGTCTACCATCAAAGAATTTGAGAATAAAATAGAAAAAAAAAAGACCCTTAGTCCTAATAATCTACTGGTGATGAAGTAGAGGAAATGGAGAAATGGAATGAAGTCAAAATATCAGACTAGTGGAGGATGAGAGTTGAGATTGGTAAAGAAAAATCCAAGTCTGGATTAAAAATGGATGGTAAATTTTCTAAAAGGTATGAAAATAACATCACAACTTGGAAGCCAAAAGACCCAACGAATATAGTGCTAATTTATAAGAAGTCATAAAATGGGTCTGATTCCCCATACCCACCTTCAGAAGAATAATTTCAATAAGAGGAACCTGATACTCCATTGACTGTTGCCAAAATTCTAAAAACTTTTCAGCCCACAACAGAGCAAATAGATAATTTTCCAAAGGGAGTGCAGTTGATGAGTAAGATGCATTGTTTTGAAGAAAGATCTATCAGTACACTAGTCATAGAGACAATATGTAGGCCCAAGCACCTAGCCCTGGGAGTATAGCCTTCAGATACAAATATATACTAGAATAAGAAGGATGAGAGCTTTAGGTTTACACCTCTGAGTTTCACCACTACAACAACAGTGGAATTAAATCATATTTTTGAATAAAATTTATAGGAGGAACCAGTACAAGAAGGGTTGTTAGAAGAGGATATAAAAAGTGATATAGTCACCATACAGTATTTTAAGATAAATGCCAAAAGGTCACCAGAAATAACTGAGAAAGAAATTTCCAAGAAACAAAGGTTGGATAAAGAGGAAATTGTTAAAGAAACAACTATTTCATCTGTGGAAGAATTGATACAAGTGTAGCAGTAGATCATAGAGACATTTCCATAGCACCCTACATCAGTAGGTGAAGGTATGTTCTCTAGTCCTTATTTTCCTCCTCCTCCTTCAAATTCCCCAAGGAAATATTCCTCCCTTTCTGATCAAGAAATTGAAGCTAAGGTGCCTTATCCACCTCATAGTTCACCCCTTGTTTCATTAGTTAATACTGAGGTGCAAACCAGCCCATCTCCTCCAAGGTCACCTCAAATTCCATTTTCATCATCTGAATTTCCCTCTTCATCATCTCCCTTAGTTTCATCCTCGCCATTACATTCACCTCCCTCATATGAGAAGCAAATTTTTTTTGAGTACACCCACTCACACATCTATCAGTCTTGTTGTAGTTCCCATGAGTCTGCCAATTGCAACAATAGCAGTATTCATAGATTCCACTATGGTCACAGATTCCACTATAGCTACTTCTTCTTAGCCATTATCAACTATTGATTCTACTCTTGCATACCTTGTGGTCTCTTCTCCTCTTCCTACAAGTTATCCTACTCAAGTAATTTTGTAGAAGGAATAGGAAGCTACACAAAAAAATCAAGATTTTTGGGTAGAAAAGTTATCCAAGCCTTCCAATAGGATGGCCATGAAGAAGAGAAGCATGTTTGTTGATCCAGTTTCAAGGCAAAGGACATCAAGATCTATGATTCCCCTTGTGAGCAAGCCAGAAACTAAGATGACTGCCCAGGATAATCGTATAGAAGAGTATATAGAAGATATTGAAAATTTGCTTGAAGAAGATGAATTGGTCATAGACAAAGACCACTTGGAAAATTTTTATGTAAAAAATGATATATTTAAATAAAAGGTGGATAAGTTGGAGAAGAAAATAGAAAAGCTTCAAAAAATGATTAAAAATCATAAACAAGTGGAGAAGGTTCTGAAAAAGGAAGCTATGAACTGGCAAGAGAAGCTTCAGAAATATAATAAGCTTAAAGAGCAAATAGAAGAGCACAAAAAAAAAAAATTAAGAATAGACCAAGGAGATACAGAGTCTAAAGCACCAGATTCAAATTGAAAAGGCTAAATCTTTAGGTTTTTCCAAGGCTAGATTAAATAAAGTGGGAAAAAAATGCTCTCTGAATTTCTAGAGAATGCTTAAGGCTGCAACTTATTATTGATTATTTGGATGATGCCAATTGCGTAATCCAAAGCATTCAAAAGAATCTAGATATTTTCACTGGAGAGCTACAAGCTATGGTGATTCTAGCTAAACAAATTCACAAACTAGTGGACAGTAGACTCAGTGACTCTGCTAAGACAATTCCTAATAAGGAGTGGAACATTGCTAGAATTGCTGCTAGAATTATGGTGAAGAAGCATAGAGCGCTCCAAAAGGCTTGGTTATTATTTGATAAAATTGGAGTAATCAAGGATGTAGTGGATATTAATAAGGAAATGGTTTAGATTGGTTTCATAGGATTATGGATGGAAGACCATAGCTTGCTATCAGTAGAATAAATTAAGAAGAGTATTTGTGAGAGCTTACAAGATGAGTCTAAAATTGATGCTCTAGAAGAACCAATTGATCAAGATCAAGCTTCACAAATAATTATTGATTTTACCAGGCTCAGAGACCTCGTGTAAGACTTGTTAAACAAAGGAAGTGTTGCTAACTATAAATATATTGGTGAACTACAGTACATTTATAAGTAGCTGAAGGAAACTTCCAATCCCTTTGAAGCAACTTGGAAACAAGCCCTACAGATTTTAAAACTGATGGTGCAGTTGTTTGGTAATAGTACTGGAGAGGAAAATAAAGAAAAAACTTCACCTAAGGAAGAAGTTGAGCAGGATCTGGAAAATAATGCTAATTAAGAGACCCAGCAAGAAGAAGATTCGGATAGAACTATGAACCCTGAAGGGGAACAAGATAGCATTTTTTGTTTTGCACATATATAGTCATGTAGAAGTTTTGTATTTTATTGATTAATTTGTGCTTTGATATTATCAGAAGGAAAGAATAAAAACATGAGGTCAGAAAGAGGTAAAAAATGATTTTTGTGTGTAGACACCTAAAATGCGTCATGTGTAGGGGACTACTCATATGGGCATGCTAATAGACCATATGAAGGATCTTGGACAACTCCAAGGTGAAGCAGTGGTTTTAACCACTCAATTTAGGTAGAGTTGGCCTACTCAGTCTTAGCCACGGCTGACACCCATGGCTAACAGAGCTAGTTGTGCCTCAGAGCCATGGCTAGCATCAAAACTATTTTGAATCCTGGGCTGAGCCAAATTTGGTTGCAATGGTCTGGGCAATGAGAATTCAAATGGTTTTGGGTGGGGAAGCTTCGAGAGTTTTCCTCCCAACTGATCCAACCTCCTGGATCTTGATCTTGGCTTCCCAAGCAAGCCAAGATTAGAGATTAGGAAGGCTATAAGACCCCCCTTCAAATTGGGGAGAAGTCTAGAATAATCTTGAGTTGAAATGTAGTGAAGCTCTACCAAAATGGATAGTGAATTGACAACCCCTTGAGGAGAGTCGAAATGCTGCCCAATTGTGGAGTGACAAGCATGAATCCATCAATGGAGCTTCCAAAGGACTAAGAAGCATCAATCACAAAATCAAGCCAATCGAACGTGAATCTTATCAAATTCAACCACCAATCCATCTTGGGACACAGAGGTGACCCTTGATCATCAATTCCATGGAGGGAATTAGAGATCCAAGCCCTGATTACAAGAGCAAGAACACTTTTAGCTTAGTAGCGGCTAATAGTGCCAACTGCACCTCAGACCCATGATGAGGGTTTGATCTTTAATTTCCTTTGTTTTAGTAGTAGATTTCCATTTCTAGTTATGCAATTAGCTTAATCTAGCATAGATTAACATTTTAGTAGACATTTGATCGGTTAATTTAGGATTTAGAGGTAGATTTGCTTCCATTTCCTTGCAATTATCAATTTAGACTAGTTTCATGCTTTTCAAGTTCTAATGGCTAATTAGGCTTCCTAATTGCTAGATTTCATGCTTTCTTTACATGCTTTATAGTAATTTGATGATTTCTTGCATATCTTCATAGATTTACATGCTTTCTTGCTTTCTTTATCATCAATTTATGCAATTGTCTCAAAAGCCTCATCAAGAGAGGCCTCCTTTGTCATTAACCCCTTTCATGTTGTTTCTTGAATGTAGGGTTTACAGGACCTAATCATTTTCAAGGTATTCAAGGTAGCATATACCTCCAACCAAAGGAGAAGAAGGCTATCTTTGGCCTTAAGCAGTTCATGTACCTTATAAAAATTCTATGGATTACACCACCCCCTCATTTAGAGGGTCTTCAATATTGTATCAATTGTATCAAAATTGAGTATCCCTAAGAGGGACGTATATGTAATCTGGATTTGAAAAATTTTTAATAAAAGGAAACCTTAATTTCTTGTTAAATTCATTATTGTCTATTCTTTATTGCTTTAATACTTGATTTCAATTGATGCACTAGTTAGGTGTATGCTTTTTAGATCATTACAGATGGTGATCATGATGGAAACCCCACAAATTTTTATAATGACTGGATTTATAATGTTTTTTGTTGTAGTTCTCAAGCCATGCTTGATAGCCATGTTACATAGCCATGCTAGCAGAGATAAAAAAATAGTAGATAACTGAATCTATCCATCAATGGATTTAGAGAAATTCTATGTATTTTCTTTCTATCTATTTTATTTTTTCTAGATAATTAAATAACATAGATAAATATTAAAGTGAAAATTTCTATAATTCTCTTAGGTTTTCTTCCAGTTATTTCTAGGAACAATAGACTTCTGAGTGCAATCCACCCTAGTCTCATGGTATGGTTATATTTGTAGAGTTTTTGTTGTGGCCCAATTAGTGGCCAATTATATCATTAAATGCATTCTCTAAATTTCATTTAAATAATTAGATGCATATTTCTAAATATTAAAACACTTTTATCATTAGGCATATAGGAAAGAGCATTGTATGCTTGGTGTTGCATTTTTCCTTTCATGCAAAGTTAAAATGAACACACACACACCATGCAACACTTAAATGCTAGTGAGTTGGAAGTCATATCCAACCACTAGTAGGGTTCAATGATGGTGGTAGTGATTTCCATCCATTGGCCCAACTCCCTCGAACCTTGTACTATTGGCCAATACCAACTCCAAGATCTATCCTAACCATGCAAAATAGCATGCATTCCTCTTTGAAGGGGTGTATCACTATGCACGAGATGTTGGGTGAGGATCGATAGGACCTATGCTCCCTATCGGTGTGGATTTCATCTCCACATTTTAGGGGTTTACGTGATCATGACTTTCATTACCGATTGTCGAGCTATGAGCATACAAGTGAAAACCCTTAAACTATTTGAGCATTACATCAACAATTTCAAACATGATGAGAGTAGTTTAAGTTTTCAACAAATTTCAAAACACATCAAACTAGTGTAGGGCTCACAAATAAAATTTAAAAGAGATAATCATTCTTGTTTACTTTGTTTGCTTTAAAATATACATACGAGATAATACACATCATGGTTAGAACATGGAGAGGCCGATATCAATGTAGAACCAAGGTCAAAGCCGAAGCTCCACCCAATGCACAACACAATGCATCAAACCCTCAATCACAAGATCCTCCCAAATGATATTCGATGAGCATTAGAGGGGATAACTCTATGCATAGGGGTTCTCATCAGAATACCCCACCTAGAGGAGGCAATGTACATGCCTCATGAGATAGATCCGAGTATGGAAGATCCCAACATGGGGCCTTCGAGCATGGGAGCATATATCATGATCATACACCTCATGGATCCACTAGATCCACTAAAGAGTACATCATTGAGGAAGGAACTATAACCAAGTTAGTTCCCATCCATACTCGAGCTAAGGGAGGCTCAAGGCCCCATCAGTTCAAAATAGACAAGTAGAAAATCTACCCATTCAAGGGTAGGAAGAGAGGGCTACTTCAAAGCATAGGCCCACATAGACTCCAAACAACAATGAACTTGGTAAGTTCACATTTGATATGTCTAAGGTTGGAGTCAATGGTATGCCACCACATGAGTCATGGTGCACTAGACAATTGGATGGTCTGGATAGAGTCCTAGGGTAGCTAGGGTATAAACCCTTGGTTGTACACTCTCATTCTATGAGTTCTCATAGTGAGAGCACATGTAGGACCATCAGAGAACTAGGAGAATGCTCTAAGCATTCTCATAGTATACTTGCCCCATCGACCCATATGGGCATAGAGCACAGACAACACTAGAATGTGAATGTCATCTACACAGACAAAGGCAAGAGCATGGCAAACAAGTCTATTGGAGGTCATACCAACAAAGCTGCTCAGATAGAATAAATACACTAGAGACCACATACGACCGATCTTATAGATCGATCATAGAAACTAGTGTCAGAACAATGATAGCAGATCTTCCAAGATCAATTGGAAGATATCCATGTAGAGTGTGAGCACCTCAAAAATGAGGATACTCAGAGATAGAGGTTGCTAAGGTAACATATTTTTGAGCAACGCATGAGCAATGCATCCTTGATCAAAAGGAGCATGCTGAGTGAGAGGATCGATTGGCTCACGCTAATTTACCCCCTCATAGTGAATACAAGGAGCACACTCATAGATGAGCTACTTCATAACCTGATTTGTACCCTGAGCACATTGAAACTCATACTCACCACATGACCCAAAACATGATGTAGTACCAAGTACTAGAACATCATGGGCGTACATAGTATGAAGAAGTAGTAGGAGATGAACAAGAACAAGAATATCCTAAGATCTCCTTAGTAGACGTGGAGGATGAGCCTAGTCCTCCACCTCGACCGAAGAAGAATTTACCTCCAAAGGCTCCTCAAAGACCTCTCAGAGAAGAGGAAATTCTATCTTCGAAGGCCTATCAAGCCTTGGTAGACAAGGTTCAAGCAATAGAGAAACAAGGGATGACTTATCAAAAGCCAACCTTGAACAAGATTCATAATGAGCCTTTATGCCCATCAGTGCCCATTCCAACATATCTCGATCACTTCGAGATGCCAAAGCTAGAGAAATTTCAAGGAGAGGAGGATGCTCAAGAACATGTTACGAGCTTTATGGATATGTGCTTTCAGATAGAAAGCAATGATGCTCTATTGCTGAGAACCTTCATCACAACCCTTTTAGGCCCTACCCGAGAGTGGTTCAATCAACTTAAGAGGCACAACATAACCAACTTTGAATAATTAGCTAATGTATTTCTTGAATGCTTCTCCTTCAACATCAAGAAGAAGGTAAACCTATCTGATCTAGCTACTTTAATGCAACATGATGATGAGCCGATCATGGATTATGGGAAAATATGGAGAAAGATAATGGTAAAGTTACCATTTTCCATTTCGACCATAGAACTAACTTAGATGTTTACAAAGAGTTGTGTGAAGCACATCTCATTACTACTATAATTGCAATAATATCAAACATTTGAGGAGGCCTTGGTGCAAGCCAAGGTAATAGAGGACATCAAGTTACAGGAGGGTAACTTGAAGCTCCAGAAAAAGAAGGAATGGAACAAGAAGAACACCCAAAATCAAAATCAACAGGCCAAGCTGACCCATGTCAACCAAGTGGTGTTAAACCTCTAGAAAGGGGATAAGGGGCAACAATAGAATTATCAAGCCCAACCTCCTCCTACGTGATACGATCAATGCAATAATAACAAGAAGGGTAAGAATAAAGAACAGTGCTCACCTCACTAGTTCACACCTTTTTCGAAGTTGATGCCATCGATATTCCATCAACTATGTGAGGCCAAGGCCCTCAACTTACCAGAGATCAAATTAATAGACCCTAATCAACCCAAACCAAAGGGGTATAGGGATGATCTATATTGCACTTTCCATAAGATGAAGGGACATGACATCGAAGGATGTTATAGTTTCAAACATGTAGTACAAAACATGATAAAAAAAGGTGAGCTAATTGTGGACAACCCTCAAGCTCCGAACAACCAAAATATGGGGATCTTCAAGAACCCCTTACCAAATCATGAGCCACCGAGGAACAATGTTGGTCATGTGAATCAAGTGTGGGTGGAACCACCAACTCAAGGATTCATCAGCATGGTCAATGTTGTCACAAGACAAGGGAGGTATGAGTGACCAAATCCACCTCTAGATCCAATTAGAGTTCAAGTTACACCTCCTCAAAGGCCAGCATAAAATGTTCCAGGCCCACCAACTAGACCGATGGTGACAATCAGGAGTAGGCTAGTTCAAAGCCTGTAGACAACTCCAGCAAAGTTGTCAATCTATGAACTGATTCAGTAGTCTCCTAAGCATAGGGAGATGCTCATGGACATCCTAAGGTCTATCGAAGTTTAGTCCTAGGACCCTGAAGCATTTACAAACTTTATGGGACATGTGCAGTAGTGTAGTGAACCAGTGATTCAATTTAATGATCACGAGATTAAGATGGTCTCCACTGCTATAGCGGACCCACCGCTACATATAATTGCATGTGTAAATCACACACCATTCAAATGGGTTTTGATTGATATAGGGTCATCAATCAACATTATTACTACCAAGGCATTGACACATCTAAAGTTGCCAAAATCACATATTGTACCTTCTACTTTCACCTTGAGAGCATTTAATGATGCGCTATGCTCAATGGTAGGTACTATAGTTCTTCCAATTCAGGTTGGACTGAAGACCATCCCTATGATGTGTCATGTGATAGAAGGTGCCATGCAATATAACATCCTCCTAGGGAGGCCTTGGATTAGAGAAATGTATTGTATTCCCTCGATTTTACATCAATGTATTAAATATATACATGAGGGACAAGTTCACATGGTTCCTTCTGATGAGGAGCCATTCAAATATGTGAACTTAGTAGATTTACCTAGAGATTTCATTCTCCCCTCAATGCATCTAGATATATGATTGACATCACCAATCAAACATCCAGAAGGTAAATTAAAAGGAGTGTGTGCAGGACCTTCCACGATAGCACCACAACTATCAGAGCACACAACAATAGCTTCAACAAAGCCTACGACATCCAAAATGCTTAGGAATGATAAGAAGCTTAAGGTAGTTATGGGTGAAAAAGAGTCAAAGCAAGCACCCAAGGTAGCAACTATCAAGGTTCCTAGTCCCATGGATGAAGGGGATGCTCAAAATCAAGTCGAGGAGGCACCTCAGCCTACCTCACCTACTTCTTCAGTAGGGTCATCTGCACCGTAGGTGACCATACATTTGGTTAATCCTAGATTAGTAGAATATATCATGTAGAATGTGACATTCATACCATTTATCAAAACTACATAGGACATGGGCTAACCTCAAGCCCATCACTTTCCCATGGGAATGGTGGTACCACTAGGGGTGCCACCCAACCAAACAAACTTCATTTATGGAGGGCTTGATCAACTTACAAATCGCATGCCCATAGATGAGGATGATGATGAACCATTCATGGTGAATGTTCATTATTTGTCTAACCCTAAATTCACCTTACACTATTTTAAATGTTACCATTGGCATGGTTATAATTTAGGCTTATTCGAGCAAGGGCACCGAGTTCCCATCGAACCATAATATCAGCTACCAACTGATAGGTTCAAGTTAGGCTACCATATAAGAGGATAGGATGAGCTCCTAGCAGCATCTTTAGATCATCTAAACCTCAGTTTAGGGGATGATGTGGATTGGAATCCTTATCACCCTAACCCTTCTCACATACAAAGGGGTAATAGGCTGGTAACCTACATCTCTATTGAGCCACCTGAGATCTATCATGATAACATCATGGTAGAGGTCAATCCAAGAGACAATCCAAGAGCCAACTTGGACATTGAAAGTCATGAAGCTACCAATGACACTGGTATGTAGATCCAAAATCTGGGTATAGCAATCGACATTGAATCAGAAGTTGCTTCTGAGGAAGTGCAAGTAGAGTCCATTATCAAAAGTGATGGACCAGATTATGATTCTAGAATAGATGATAATGAGAAATCCTCAAGCAATGAATAATATGAGGATAAAACTGAGTTGGCTTACTTAGGTCCTCTACATTTACATCATATATTACCCATGGAGATAATGGGTGAGAATGAGGGAGCCCTCATTGATGATAGTGGCTATGAAGAGTGGGCCTACCTTGGGCCTCATATTGCTAATCACCTAATTCCTATCAGCCACGGTGAAGGACTCATATACGATAGTGATGATGAGGATGAGACCGAGAGAGCCTATCTTGAGCCTCACTATTTATGACATCATCATGAGCTAGTTGACATCGATGAGATGTATCGAAGAGTCTATCCTAGCCCACACCTCAGAGGGAGACCACCCAATTTGGATATGATTTATCATATAGTCTTCCCTGATCCACCGACATACATGCAGCTCCTTGAGCCAAGTGATCCCACTTTCTAGTCTATTCATAGACTAGATCTGGAGATCCCCATACCCCTAGAGCCACATCTTGGGTATGGGAATAGCATAGATAAGGTAGAATTGCACACACATGGTCCTAGAGATCTAATCCATTCCATCAATATGATCTCCATTGATTTGACCACTCCACTTCACAATCCAGTTGATCCTTCCAAACCATTGTATCTTAATGTAGATGCTATTGATTGGGATCATATTGATTCACCACTAGAGCCTGAATATTTCTTCCCTAATGAAGAAATGTTGCAACCTTTCCATTTTGCGCTAGGATGTGCACATGATGTTTATCACACTGAGGGAAATTCTAATGTAGGACCTTTAAACCCAGCTGATGACATCCACTTGATTCCTACGCCTCACCAGCTTGAGGAGGGATCACATATGTCAATAGAGGAAACCTTCGATGTGGATATCAGTGATGATCCCACTAATCCTAAGAAGGTTAAGTTTGGAGAGAGTCTATCTCCTGATGAGCATGCCAACCTCATCCCTCTACTGAAAGAGAGACCTGATCTCTTTGCTTGGACATACAAGGATATGTCGGGACTAGATCCAAAAATGGTTACTCATAACCTTTCGCTAGATCCCTCTAAAAGACCTATCAAGTAGAAGCTCAGGAAGATGCATCCAACAGTCACTTTAATGGTTAAATATGAGCTACAGAAGTTGTTGGATGTAGAGTTCATTATCTCCATCGACTATCCAGAATGGGTATCAAACATGGTACCTATAGGAAAACCTGATGGAAGGATCCATATCTATATGGATTTTAGAGACCTCAACAAGGCAACACCAAAGGATTCATTCTTATTGCCCAACATAGATGCTCTTGTAGATGCAACTATAGGTCATGAGATGCTCTCCCTTATGGATAGTTTTTTGGTTACAATCAAATTTAGATTAAAGCTGAAGACCAACACAAAACCATATTCACAATGCCATGGGGAACATTCTATTATAAAGTTATGCCATTCAGCCTTAAAAATGTTGGTGCCACATATCAATGAGCCATGACATACATTTTCCATGACTACATGCACAAAATATTAGAATATTATATCGATGACTTATTGGCAAAGTCATTGCTACATTCTGAGCATGCAGAGGTCCTGAGGAAGGTCTTCGATCACTTGATAGAGCATAATGTTAGGTTGAATCCCAAGAAGTGTGTATTTGGTATAACTTCAGGAAAGCTCTTGGGATTCATCATTTCAAAATGAGGGATCGAAGTTGACCCAATGAAGGTCAAGGCCATATTAGAAATGCATCCTCCCATAAATATCAAAGAGTTAAGAAGCCTACAGGGCAAAGTAGCATCCATAAAGTGATTTATCACATAATTATCGGATAAATGCTGACCCATGAATCGATTGCTACACAAGGGGGTCCCATTCAATTGGGATGAGGACTGTCAAGTGGCCTTCACTAAAATTAAGCAATACCTAGCAATGCCACCAGTGCTAGCTCCACCAAGACCAGATGTGCCTTTCTTGCTATATATATCAGCTACTGACTTTGCATTGGGAACTATGTTAGCCCAAAAGAATGTGCAAGACAAAGAGCAAGTGATATATTACATCAGTCGCACCTTGGTGAGTTATGAGCTTGGGTATGCATACATGGAGAAGTTATGTTTAGTAATGGTGTTTGCAATGAAGAAGTTGCATCATTACATGCTAAGTCATACGATGTATGTGATATCCAAACAAAATCCTTTGTAGTATATGATGAGCAAGACATATCATAATACACGTACTACAAAGTGGATCATGCTATTGATAGAATTTGATTTGGAATTCATCAGCCAAAATTCCATCAAGGGATAGGTCATAGCTGATCAACTAGTAGAGGCACCTCTCAAGAATAGTAGGCCTCTCACCATAGAGCTTCCTGATGATGTAGTCTTTGCATTATCAAAATCTCTTAAACCTGAAGAACCAGATAACAAAGCTGACATGACTTTGTTCTTCGATGGTTCGAAGTGTGAGCAAGGGGGTGGTGCAGGAATTATCTTCTTCATGCCACAAGGTGCTCCAATGCCCTTGTCATTTAAGCTAGACTTTCCTTGTACCAATAACAATGCTGAATATGAAGCCCTAATCTTGGGCCTCCAAACAACTATCACCATGAAGATTAAAAGATTAAACATCTTTGGTGATTCCCTTCTCATAGTCAATCAAGTGAAGGGACTTTTTCAATGTAGGTGTCCTATCCTAAAAGCTTATAAGGATCTTGCTGACACTTATCTAGCCCAGCTAGAGTGGTACGACATCGAGGCAATCCCTCATACATCAAATAGATTTATAGACACTATGGCATATTTGGGATATTTAATCCCTTAGAATCTATCTACCAATTTTACTACCATTCATGTAAAGATGCTATCGCATGTCATGATGCAACGTGAGGCTTTTGATAACAAGGAATCAGTCAACATGATTCATATAGAACCAAACCATGAGTGGTTCTATAAAGCTAGAGACTTTCTCAAGAAGGTACCCTAGGGGTCTTTGATCTCATAGGGTCCTACGAGGAATGGCACCACCATTCACCACAAGGTTGTATCCTAGTCTACATTCATGCACAATAAAATGCCAGGGGAACAAGTCATCTTATCAGTCGAGGTAGAAGCTTATCAAGATTGGATGTCACAATTACATGACTTCCTTAAGCTTGGTTTAATCCCTCAGGGATTATCATATGCCACGAAGTGCACATTCAGATAGAAAGTGATAAAGTATGTCTTGCTAGGAGACATCTTGTACCATCGAAGCTATGATGGAATTCTCCTTCATTGTCTTGAGCCCCAAGAGTCAGCTTGGGAAATTTTGTAAGCTCATGATGGTACATGTGGTGGCCATTTTAGTGGCATGGCCATTGTCAAGTGCATCCTTCGAATGGGTTATTATTGGCCCACTATGGAGAAGGATTGCATCACGTATGTCAAGAAATGCATCAAATGTCAGCATCATGCTAATCTTATGCACTTGCCATCATAGGCCTTACAGCCCATTCAAGTGGCTTGGCCATTTTCTCAGTGGGGTTTAGATCTAATCGGTAAGATCTCTCCCTCATCATCAGGTTAACATACATTTATTATAATGGCTACTGAGTATTTTACAAAGTGGGTGGAAGCAATCCCTTTAACAATGACAACTAGAGCACGTATTACGGAGTTTATACTTCACAATATCATTAGTCATTTTGGGATACCATCCAAGATAATCTTGGATAATGGAATATCATTCAAGAACAAAACTATAAGGGCTTTGACATCCAAGTACAATATACAACATAATTTTGTGACTCCATACTATCCATAAGCAAACGGCAAGCTGAGGCTTCAAACAAGATAGTGGTAGCCATATTGAAAAATATGGTACAAGAAAACCATAAATATTGGCACATCCAACTAACCCTTGCATTATGGGCTTATAGGACTAGCATACGGATGCCCACTAGGGCAACCCCATTTTCACTAGTATATGGCATTGAGGCCATTATGCCCTTAGAGTTGGAAATTCCAATATTATGCATCGCATTGAAAGAGTTCATCGATGATGACACTACATGACAAGCTCACCTTGATCAATTGATGCTTCTTGATGAACATCACATGAATGCCCTTGAGCATCTCCATGTTTATCAAGAGCACTTAAAATGAGCTTACAATAATAAATTCCATCTGAGAGACTTTAAAGTTGGTGATCTTGTGCTAAAAGAGAACCAACAGAACTCAAACCTATCATCGCACTTGTGAGATAAATTTATGGCTAACTGGTTAGGTCCATATATCATCTTAGAGCAGATTGGACCTAGAACGTATCACCTAACATCGCTTGAAGGTGTTGAAGAGCCTGAACCTCTCAACATCCTTCATATTAAGGCATTCCATACATAATAATTCAAAAATTTAAAAATATGGAAAATTTCAAAATCCATAAAAATCAAAAAGCAATAAAATCTAAAAATATTGCAAAATATTCAAAACTTCAAAAACATTTGCATCATGCATTTTCATTTTGCACATGCATTTCATTTAATTGCATTGCATTTAGGCATTTCCATCCATCGCACCATGCATTAGGATAGGTTGTGTTTGCAATCTTACAAATGACACCATGTTTGTATTTCAATCATGCATCTATGCATCATCATCATCCATCACCCTTGTGAGTAATTGTGTTTCTCAACACAACCCCTCCTATTGCTATGAAGAATATACTAGGGTTTTTCAGTCATTCAACCATACCTAGTGGTCTTCTCAAATTTAGTAGAAAGCTTACTTTGCTTTTGTAGATGAGGTCTAGTTTTGATAGCACTTAGCATATCAGAATCCCATCACTAATCAAACACATTAACAATCCTAATTAGGGTAAGGAAGGATGAACACTACAAAGTGGTCCGGGTCACCTTAAGTGAAAGGTTTTGTTACTTGCTCATTTGTGAGGTGCAATGGTCTAGAGTAGTGGTCATTGGAAAAAGGACAAGTTCCCCCTACCCGAAGAAATCCCTTGCTTACAAAAAGGAGCAAAATCCCAAAATCAAATCAAATCCCTTGCTCAAAAAAAAAAAAATACAAAATAAATAGTGATTTTTATCACTATATATGAGCAAGTATCCCAATAAATTGAAGAAAATAAGGGGGTGAACTTGAATCCCTGGAATGGTCAATACTCAAAAATCATGGAGTGATCCCCAATACAACAATGGGCTGAATGAATCCCACCTGACATTGGGGTAGGTCTAGAAATTCACAAATGAGCTAGCTTTAGGTGGCTTGTATTGCCTAGTGGTCTAGTCCAACTAAGTCCAAACCTAGGATCGGGTGGACATTTGAGGATCCCCAATACAACAATGGGCTGAATGAATCCCACCTAGAAATGGGGTATGCTTATGTCTCATATAATATATTCATTTGCACACATAGGGATAATGAATAGCTTGGTCTTTCATAGCAAAAACTTTATCTTTCAGAAGTCTAGTATAGTCATTATACAACTTTTGATAAGTCAACTAGGGTGTTTGAGTCTCATGGAAAACCTCAAAAATTCCCAAATAGCAACAACTCATTTCAATCAATCAATTATCAACTTATTTTTATAAGAGTTTATTTATTAAGGGGTGTTCATAACATAGGTTAGATACCGGATGGATATCAACAATGATATTTAGATGACCACTGACTATGTTGTGCATATTCTTTTAACTTACAAAAGCTTATGAATAGAAACAATACATCATTTCATCTCACATATGGATGTCTAATTGATTAATTCTTATGATAAGATATATCAATTACATTTCATGATTGTTATACATTATGTGGTGTCATCCATTAGATTGTTAACTCATATTGCATTCATTCCTTATGTTTTAAGTGATTAAAGCATACAGGTTCATTTACATTAGATCATCATCATGTAAATAATGCATTACATACATTGCATTCATCATATCATAACATCATAAATTAAATGCATACAAGTAAATCAAATTAAACATGCATTTAACATCTAACATTGCATCCATATGCATACATCATAGTAGTCCATCTACACATCTAGATCACAATATCTAGTCATACATCCATCATCTAGCTAGTGCATGTCATCCATACATCACATCATATAGCATCAAATAAACATAACATATAAGCATTGCATCCATATGCATCTCATAAACATAAAACAAATAAATGTACACATATAATGAGTCATAAATCAATGTCATATCATATATATATATGTGTCTCAAAAAGTACATAGGTATGTCCAAAATGCCCATAGGCTACAAATGTGTAGGTCCTCAGACCTTACACTCAAAAATGATACAAATATCTGACAAGATCTGTACTAAGTAGGGCCTGCACCCCCTACCTATGAGGCTCCTCCATCACCTCCACCCTCTCGATGAGTCCACCTGGAGCTAGTACCGATGGACCTCTCAGACCTATGAGTCCTATGACTGGGCCAAGTTGATGACTACCCTATCTCCCATGTCCTAGTCCACTAGGTCCCTACAGTAGTAGTCCTCTCTAGAATCTCACCCCTAAGTAATCTGATCTCTCCCTCCAAGAGAGTGATGTGAGCCACATCTGAATAATGTTGCATATTAGCCTCCTAAACGAGGATACACAATCTCCAAATCTCTACACCCACATCCAAACCTACTAGTCCCAGTATAACTAGAGCCATAGGAGCAGCCTATGGAGTTGAGGGCTCACCTCACACACCAAGCAAGTCTCACTCTATGGTCACAACATCTAACTGAACCTAGAAGATCATCATACAAGTCATCATCTCTATCTAGATCTATAGTGGTTCAATATATGCTCGGAGAGTATCCTCTCCTCCTGAAATCCTCACCACTACTCCTATCCCTATGCAAACTGATCCTAAGCTACTCTCAACTATACCTATAGAGTCGCCATGGATGTGTCCCTCTCTAAGATCTACATCTCTGAATCCTAGTATGACTCCAAGCTAGCGCACCTAGCCAAGCTATGATACCTCATCATTCTAGCTCCTCCTCAACCTCCTCCTCAGCCTAAGGCTCCTCCTCTACTACTAGAGCCTCACCCCATCCACCCTCTATCCACTGGTGAACTCATCACCCATGATACCTCAACTACCTCTATGGCTACCTCATCTCTAGCTCTACCTAGTGGGCCACCACCTCACCATAACCTAGTAGTCCACCAAGAATCATAAAGTATTGTGGTCCCAATATCTACAAGCCCTGAATCCTACAAGTAATCATCCTCATCACCTAGTGGAGTCACAGTAGGATGGGCTAAGTCTCTCTCCACCTTAAGGCAGTGATAAAGAACTGGATCATCTAGGGAATATCCTGGTAGATCCCAAACTACCTAGTAACACATGAGAAATGGAAGAACTCATGTATGTCAAGCTTACACTCGAGGAGCCACCTATCTCATCTTGTCCACCTAAGATATAATCTACCTCCTCCCATGTAGGATAGTCCATGTAAGGTCACCATATATATGCTCTAGTCATAGTCTCATCAATTGATCTAGGTAGTGCTGGAGATCCCCTACTTAGGACCTACTCCTAAAACCCTTAACCTCTCTAGGCCAGAAGGAGCATAGCACTAGACTCCTATCAATATCTTCGATATATAATGGAAGTCCCCTAGGGTGGTCAATAGTGATATGCTCCCATACCCATATCTAGAGCAATATGCTAGAAACTCCACGTGACTCCACTGTGTGATCCGATACAACTCATCATAGAGCTATGCAAGTAGAGCACTACCCATGATAGAATCAATGGCTACTCATAGTACTCACCCAGAAGGTCCTACATCCTAGCTAAGAGGTTCCAAGGGAACCTCACTCTAGAAATATCTAGAGTAAGACATATATGAATAATCAACTACATCAGGATATACTATCACTCTGAGAAGACATCCACTATACCTAATACTCAATGTGCACACCCCCATGGTCAATGTCCTCTAGTGTCTCATCACTCTAAGCATAAAATATCCACTAGAAATACTACATCCTTCACCATGGTAGGTGAAGAGGTGATGGCCTCACCATCAATAGGGATACAAAAGATGTGGTAGACATCCTCCAAGGTGACAATGATCTCACCTATCGATAAATGAAAGGTGTTGGTCCATGCATCCCAACGATGGGCCAAAGTAATCATATAGGCCTGATCAACCCTTATAGATGATAGGTGAATGACATAGCAAACCTATAGGTAAACCAATCTGATTAGATTCAACCCATATGGAGGTCGTAAAAGATATCAGACTCCCTCGCTCTAGTAATCAATATCTGAAGGAATTAATAATAATAAAATCAATCAAAAACATCAAAAATATACTTCAAAAGTCAAAAAAAATCAAAAAATCTTCAAAAGTAAAAACAATCATAAATGCACAAAATAAAAAAATCAATTAAATCAAAATAAAAAAAAAATCAAAAAATTAAAAAATTTCTAAGGTTGCTCAACTGGGACCCACGACCGATGGCAACAGTCAAATTTATGACCATTGGGATTTGAATCCCATTTAATAGGCAGCCCCCAATTTACCAATTGGGAGCCACATGCCACCCACGGCTAAGAGAAACACCCCTTTCAAAGTCACTTCCCATCCTGAGCAACCCAAAAAAATAAAACCCTCCCATCTAAGCTAACCTAGACTAATCCTAACTAGGGTGAGGTTCATTACCAATAGTTTAATTTGGTTCATTTAACCCATTAATTAATGAGGTTCATTTTAAGTTGGTAATCAAATGAGTGAAGTTGAGATGCTACCTTCTATCATCGAGCTCCACCACTAGAAGATCCTCTGGTCGTCAGCCATAGGTGTTGATGTTCGGTTCAACAAAATTTTGTGTCAAATTTTAATCTCACCTCTCAGAGCTCTCTTGAAAGCTATAACAAATTGGAAAATAATGAATTGAAAATGATAAATTTTTATTTTATATTTCTAATTTTACCCTCAATTAACATGGGACAAAATTAGGGTTTTTCGACCATGTAGACTAAGGAATTTACAAAATTAGCTATGTCTAACAAGTGCAGCTAGCATCCAGACAATAAATACCCTCAAAATTCAACCATGAGGAGCTTCAAAATGCAAAATCAAAAATATCTAATGGTGCAAAACCTTCAAAATTTTCAAAAATAACAAAAAATTCACATAATTCAAAATTCAAATGTGCCTCGTATCCAATTATTTACCCTATACACTTGGTGGTTGCAATGACTTGTGATCCATGCAATCTGACAAGATGAATAAATTACCATAAGGACATTTGGGGTAAACTTAGTCAGTCATTGTGGAATTGATATGCTCCACTTCAAATCCATTACCACATGATAAAATTGCTAGGAGGACCATGAGATTCATCTCAACTCCTAGCATTAAAACTTCGATAGAAGATCATCAAACATTATGATTCAACATAAGCTTAAATGGAATTGCTATCATCTTGATTCCCTAAGAAGGCCATTATAGCTGGACTGCTCCATGGGATAGAGATATACAATTACTATTAATAGTTGAAATCATGGTTGAATTAGGCCTTGCCAAATAATATCAAAGTGCAAAAGTCTTCAATTGTTCAAATCAATCATGTTGGTCAAGTGACTCGTCGCTTCATTAATTGTCCTACCCTCATCGACTCGTCGCTTGAGGGGGTAGTCATAATATCAATAATCATAATCAAATTCAATAGGAGATCACTCGATCTTGTCAAATTGCGTTCGTCTTACGAATCATTGCCAACAACTATCATAAGCTTACCCTTTGCTGGGGCAAAAAGCAAATATGATAGTTAAGCTAGTAGCTCTCCACCTATCGGTACTATTGTAGCACTAAAGCTACCCGATCATCGTGGAGCTTGCAAAAGCTTTGCAAATTTAAGCCTTCCCTCAGTTGGAAGCAATGATTCTAAGATGCGCATCCTTTTGTAGGATTGGGCATCTAATGTTGATCAGATCAATGATCATCATTCAACCTACGACATGGTTTTAGGAGGTCTATTTTTGCTCAGCGTTGTTCATTCTCACAACGCATCCCAAAAGGGGCATCTGTAGACACCTAAAATACGTCATGTCGAGGGGACTACTCATATGGGCATGCTAATAGACCATATGAATGATCTTGGACAACTCCAAGGTGAAGCAGTGGTTTTAACCACTCAATTTAGGTAGAGTTGGCATACTCAGCCTTAGCCATGGCTGACACCCATGGCTAACAGAGCTAGCTATGCCTCAGAGCCACGACTAGCATCAAAACTATTTTGAATCCTGGGCCAAGCCAAATTTGGTTGCAATGGTCTGGGCAACGAGAATTCAAATGGTTTTGGGTGGGGAAGCTTCGAGAGTTTTCCTCCCAACTGATCCAACCTCCTGGATCTTGATCTTGGCTTCCCAAGCAAGCCAAGATTAGAGATTAGGAAGGCTATAAGACCCCCTTCAAATTGGGGAGAAGTCTGGAATAATCTTGAGTTGAAATGCAGTGAAGCTCTACCAAAATGGATAGTGAATTGACAACCCCTTGAGGAGAGTCGAAATGCTGCCCAATTGTGGAGTGACAAGCATGAATCCATCAATGGAGCTTCCAAAGGACTAAGAAGCATCAATCACAAAATCAAGCCAATCGAACATGAATCTCATCAAATTCAACCACCAATCCATCTTGGGACATAGAGGTGACCCTTGATCATCAATTCCATGGAGGGAATCAGAGATCTAAGCCCTGATTACAAGAGCAAGAATATTTTTGGCTCAACCGTAGCTATCAACCATGGCTAATAGTGCCAGCTACGCCTCAGACCCACGGTGAGGGTTTGATCTTTAATTTCCTTTGTTTTAGTAGTAGATTTCCATTTCCAGTTATGCAATTAGCTTAATCTAGCATAGATTAACATTTTAGCAGACATTTGATCGGTTAATTTAGGATTTAGAGGTAGATTTGCTTCCATTTTCCTTGCAATTATCAATTTAGACTAGTTTCATGCTTTTCAAGTTCTAATGGCTAATTAGGCTTCCTAATTGCTAGATTTCATGCTTTCTTTACATGTGTAGATTAAAGATACAACGCCAAACAGAAATAAAGAAATCACAATAAAGGAATGCAGAACAGTTGTACAAAATGAATGATTTTTATTAATCAATGGAGTTTAGAAACTCCTTTTAAGTACAACAAGGCCTGTAACCCTTTTCGTGATACAAAGTTACAATTTGTGCTAGGGTTCTCCGAAACCCTAGCTGGCACAATGTGGTGGCGTCTCCGAAGAATGTATCCTTAACCTCAACAGAATGAGTGGGCTTCGTTGTATCCTTTGGCTCGGACCACTCCAGCTTAAGCAGTTGCTATCAACAAATCAGATCTACCACTAGAATCCTGCACACATTAAAATTATCAAAGAGTTAGAAACTAATAAGAGGGCTCCACTGTGTGAGCCCTAAAACCCTAGATTTATGAAATAAAAATAAACAGAATGCAGAATTCAACAGCAGATTAATACATAAAAAAAGATTACTTGCTTTAGACGAATCTATACCTTTTCCTGTTAGCACGGTGAGACCAGGCGGTGGTGATGGATGCGGCGAAAGGGTTTAGTTCAGACTTAGGGCCGTAGAAGACTCAGAAGACTCAGGATTAACAACAATAGCCAACTCCAGACTTAGATAGGGAAGATAAGTAGGTTTAGCCAAAGAGATAGATAGGGTTTGAGCCATCAAGGTGACTCAATTTATAATCTACTCTTAGGGCACACTTTAGGGTTTTAACGACACTTTGAACGTGTGGCTAAGATTAAAGTGGATCCAAGGGTAGAGAATAAATCTAGGTTGTGAAACGGATTAAGATGGATGGACGGATGAGATTAAATGAAGGATGGACGGCTCAGATTAAATCACTTAAACTTTATTTATATATATATTAAAATATTAAAATATTAAAATATATATATAAATATTAATTTAAATAAATTTGGGGATGAAAAATGGCGGGAAAAGTGAAATTGGGCCAAATAATGGTGGGAAAGTGTGGATTTGGGCCAAATAATGGCGGGAAGGATGGATGACTGGACACGTGGTCAGCGGGAAGGTATAGATGACTTACAAGTGGCTGGATTTTGGTGTCTACAGATGCCCCTTTTTGAGCTGCTTTGTGTGAAGACACAATGTAGCACAAAAACTTAAGACACCTGAAAAGTTGGATCAGATGCAACTCTCTCTCAAGACTAAAGCACAACTTTGAAGACCAAAGAATAAAAGAATATTTAAAAATTTTCAGCTTACCCCCTCAATTGGCGAGCGAGAATGGTTCTCACAAGCCAATTGGAAGAAATTCGGAAGAAAATGAACCGTTTTTGCCCCAACGGTGAAAAAAAGGGGTTGGTGTATGAACCATCTGTTTATGTCCCAACAGAAAAGGGGTTGGTGTACAAACCAAAAAAGAATATGATTGAAGACGATATGAGTGATGTGAAAGATGGACCGTTTTCTACCCCAACGGTTATAAAGGGATTTTTGCCAAACTCTAAATTCCATGATCATGTAAGATGAATTCCACTATAGGAAAATTAGAAATTGATAACGGATGCCCCAACTCCCGTGTGTGAATCCATATTGTTGATGAAATTGCCTTGTTGGCGCCATTGATATGCAGAGATGAAAGATGCATGAAAGAGTCCAGAACTCAGAGATGCTCCTAGTGACTGTATGGATAATTCCTCGGGTCGGAACCAATCAACCTAGGTAGCCACAATCTCTAGCAAGACTTAAAATAATGACGATATGAAAGATTGTCCATGTTTATGGCCCCATGAACTAGGCCATCAATGACAATTGTTGAGAAAATTAATCTTGGTATGAGGTCACTTGAAAAGTAGAATACCCAAAATTGATTTCCAATTTTCAAACAAGTGAAATAATTGATGATGATAAATGGTAAGTGTCCTTATGGTGGTTTAATCCTCTTACCGAATTGCATGGATTCAAATCGCTGCAATCGCCAAGGTGATAGAATATACCACTAGATACGAGGTTTACTTTAATTTGATTTGGCAAAAATATGCATGATGAAAGAAGAATGAAATTGACGATAGATCAGAAGAATTGATGAATGTGGTTAATTTTGTGAAGGTTTTGAATATTTTTAACCCAATTTGTAAAACAATGATGAATGATGCGCTTTTTGAGCGAAATGACAAAATTTGTGTCCAAAACTGTTGTAACCTTCACAAAATGTTTTATTATGATAAGAAGAATGGATGAATGCAATTTGATGAAATTTGGAGGAGGTAAGCTTCAATTTTGTAAGTTTTGTTCCTTTATTCAATACTGACACCAAACGTCGGTCTACGTTTGTGGTTGGCAGAGATGCCCACCGGTGTTTAGGCGCTCTGCAGATGTAGGACTGTGTCTGAATCCACCATGAAATGCCCAACTATGTTTTAGGGCACCAAAATCAGCTATTTAAACAGTTTCAGCGAGAATTTCGCTCATTTGTGCGTTCGAGCTTGAGAGAAGTGCGTCTGAGGGAGTGGAGTGAAGTGAAGTGAAAGGTTGTGTGGGAGAGTGAAGCACGCGGGAGCTATGGCAGAGATGGGAGCGAACGCGCCAGTGCAGCCAGCTGAGGTATTTGTTCATTTAAGCAAGTACTTATTATGTGTTTTTTTTTTTTTTTTTCGGAAAAATTTGTAACAAATTTTTGTTTTGTTGTTTTGCAGCTTAGGGTGTTAGAGGCACGACACCGATTCTCCCCTATCATTCCGGGGATGAGGAGGTCATTGTCCCAAGCAGACTGGGAGATATTGGAGGCAGTGGGACTAGCGGAGGCAGCCCGGTTGGAGGTAGTGAGTCTAGGCACACCACTAGGTCTAGGGCTCCTACTAGGTCTCAGGGGTCCTCTTTTGATGGTTAGCTTAGTGCTTAGATGCACTCTTTATGAGCCTTGGTGCTCTATTGTATATTGTAGCCTTTTGGCATTCATTGTACAATTTGACCTTTATACATATATATATACATGGCTTTTATTTATTTGGTGTTTTACTCTCTTTTGTGTGAATGCCTATGTTTTTGTGATGCATGTTTTTATATGTTTTAATGTTTTTGATGCATATGTGATGGAATGGAATGCAAACTTATAGATGATTAATGCGAGACTAAGTAAATGAAATATGCACTAAGAAGCACTCATACTTTTAGATAGTTAGATTTAGCGAACTGTTATCATAATTGTTTAATCAGGGGCACCAAACTTGGTGGCTTGTGAATGGATGACGTATGGAATGACATGAATATGGAAGAAGATATGGAGGGAGATATGGAGGTTGATATGGAAGACTGTTTTACAAAGACTCAAACATGCTAGTGGTATCAAACAAACTTACTAACATTGCCTAATTCAACTAGGACCAAATGTGTGTGCATGCGAGTTCATTAACCAAATCGGAAGCATGGTAGTGACTCTAGGCAATCAAAAACCTGTGTGTGTGCAAGTGTGTTCATTAACCTCATCTTGCATAAATTAGGTAACCCTGTTATGGAGAAGACCCCGAAGCTAGTTTGTCCGTATGAGCATTCGGAGGTCTCTTTTTGAGGAGAGACATGTCGCCACGCAATGAGTATACTCCACTTGCCAGTCAAGCGTCTATAGCCCCGGTGAAGGTTAACTCCATAGTCCATGTTGTTTTTGACCTTTGTAAGCCTTGGGGATGACTACCTATCCATCCTGATCGGACAAGTAGTATGATCCTTACAACTTATTTGGGATCGGTGGTGTGTGAAAAATGCTCATTTCCTTAGAGCTTTGGGGAATCGGATTCTCAACCGAAGTATGATGAGAATTTTACCCTATCCTTACTACTCTGTTTATATTTATATTTTGTGATTGCTTGTGATAGTGGTAAGAACCACTGTTTTATGGACTATGTTTGCATGATAGGACAAACGAGGATTACCCTTTTCACTTCAAGGCACAACCCAAGGATGGTGTTATCTCTCTTTTACACAAGATGTTTTTAAGATGTGAAAATGTGATAGGTTCAAGACCGCTTTTGAAATCATTTCCCAATACTCAAGATTTTATTTAGTGTAATTTGTGATATGGCCCTAGAGAACTTTGACATGCATTTTGAAGTTTGCTTAAAACACTAGGAATGGCTGAGTGACTGAAAACATTTTGGCAATGTAAATATGTGCAAATGGAAAATGGGTGTACGAATGACAATTCGGTTTGATGGATTTTATGAAGGTGCCCCTGATTAAGGCAACATGACTTTTGCTTGACCAAATTTTATATCCAAAAGATAGAATGGTCTCTAACATGATATGCAACTATGGCTGAAAATGAAATGTTATGGTTTTGAATGAGATGTATGCACATGAAATGCAATGTTTTTGAATGAGATGTATGCAACTAGCAATGAAATGCAAATTCTTTTTATTTTATTTGTTTTTTTTTTTTTTGTACAAGCCATGTATATATGTACATATAAAATTCAAACTATGCGTAGAATGCCCTCAAGTGTATAACATTAAGTGGTTCGGGTTCTTCCTCTCCCTCTAAACTGGCAAGTCTATAAGTTCCATTACCCACTCTTTCAGTGACCATATATGGACCTAACCAATTAGCCACGAATTTATCTCGAAGATGCGGCAATGCATTGGTGTTTTGTTGATTCTCTTTAAGGACAAGATCCCCTACTTGAAATTCTCTTAGATGAACTTTGGCATTGTAAGCACGTTTCAATCGGTCTTGATCAACTCACACTCATAGATGAAAAACGAATCAATGCTTATTTTGTTCATTCTTTTGTGCAAGCATTGTCCCTAAGGCAAAGTCCGTTGCTGAGATATAAAGATTGAAAGGGACCCCTGGACGAGGCGGAGCTAAGACTGGCGGAGACGCTAAGTACTGCTTGATGTCATCAAAGGTTTTCGACACTCATCTGTCCATGAAAATTGTACCCCTTTTGTAGTAGGTGGCAAAATGGCCTACATTTATCAGAAAGTTGTGCAATAAAGCGACGGATTGAATTAATCTTTCCTTGTAAACTACGCAACTCCTTCAAATTAGTTGGGGGACACATTTCCATAATGGCTTTGACCTTGTTTGGGTCCACCTCAATACCTCGTTTAGAGATAATAAAACCTAGGAGTTTGCCTGAGGTAACACCAAAGACACATTTCTTAGGGTTCAACCTTACTTTATGCTCTAGAAGTCTATCAAAAACTTTTTCCAATACATCAAAATGCTCTTGTCGAGTTTTAGATTTTGCCAATAAATCATCCACATAATCTTCGATAATCTTATGCATATAATCATGGAAAATATAAGTCATGGCTCGTTGATAGGTTGCACCTGCGTTCTTAAGGCCAAAGGGCATCACCCTGTAACAAAAAGTTCCCCAAGGTGTGGTAAATGTTGTTTTGTGTTGATCTTCAGGGTTTATTCGAATCTGGTTGTATCCTAAAAATCCATCCATGAACGAAAGCATTTCATGACCAGCGCAAGTGTCGACAAGAGTATCAATGTTTGGAAGAGGAAAGTCATCCTTAGGACACGCTTTATTTAGATCTCAAAAATCGGTGCAAACACGTATCCCCCGTTAGGCTTGCGAATGGGTACCATGTTAGAAAGCCACTCAGGATAATCAATCGGGACGACAAATTTAACATCCAGAAGTTTCTGAATCTCCGATTTAACTATGAGGGCCACGGTAGGATGCATTTTCCTAAGTTTTTGTTTGACAGGTTTAGCATCTTTTTGTAAGGTGAGGTTATGGACAACCAAATTAGGGTCTAGGCCTGGGATGTCTTTGTAAGACCATGCAAATATCTCCTTCTTCCGCTTGAGTAGAGCAATCATTTGCTCTTGTTCCTCTCGATGATAGACTTTTAGCCAGTTTCACAATTTGGGTGCCATCTTGGTCTGGACTAAGGTCTACATCGATAGTTTCTTCAATAGACATGTGGGAACCTTCCTCAAGCTGATGGGGAGTAGGGATCAGATTTATGTCATCTAAAATGTCATCAAGCTCTTGTGCCTTGCTCTCATCTATGTCTGCCTGGAAGACCTCTGGCTTAGAAGATGAAGGTGAATGTGGAGGTGAAGGAAGAATGTAGTTGGCGGAAGCCCTTAACAATTCCTCGGAAAGGATGAACTCTGAAATAGATGGAGAGGATGAAATCCGATCCATGTCAATCAGGCTTGGGTTGATCGGGATTGGCTTATCCGGATCATATGGATTATGGAGCGGGGGTGAATAAGTCTTCAAAATTCATTGTCGACTTATGGAAGAAAGGATGGGCGGAATGGAAGGGAAAACCGGTGAAGACCTCGGAAGACCTGAAATGCAAAACAACATAATTTTTCAGTTTTTTTTTTTTTTTTTAGTTTGAGTTTTTTTTTTTTTTTCGAATTTTTTGATTTTTTTTTTTTTTGGTAGTGGTGAAAACCACTATTTTAGTATATACATATAATACAGGTTTGGATTATGGCTTATGGATTTGGTGGAGGGGGTGGTTCACCTCGTTCTTGTGGAATAATCAAGTGAAAGATGGCCTCTTAGAGAGGGAACAATTGGAGATAAAACTCGTCTTGTTCAGTGAGGGGAACAATGGGTGCCGACTCTTCTTCAGATTCATCACCATTTGACATGACGTCAAATTCTTCATATGCTTCATCTTCGGATTCGTCGGGGTGGAGGATTTCTTCTTCTGAATTAAGATTAATGCTTTGAAAATCTTGTTCAAAAGAAGAAAGGGATGGAAGTGGTTGGTAGCCCAGACCAAAATGCTCAGTGGGTCTCTGGTATGGCATATCGATGCGTTCAGTTACCCCTTGCTCGTATCGACCTAGGCCAAATTGCTACCAATTATGTCTATGGAAATAGCGAGAGGGAAAACCCTCCATCCTTTCGATATTGGCAAGGACTGGATGCTTGGGTTCTAGTATGGTCGTAGGACTAGAAGATGACTCTATTCCCCCATATACAAAATTAATGGAATTTGGCATAGAACCCATGTTATAAACCGATCCAATGGATAAATGTTGGTCATGTGGACGACCAAAATCTTTAACTATTTGCACATTGAACGGTGTGATGTGGACATCTTGGATGGCATACTCACCAATACCTGCATCAGTGAGATGGACCTTGACTTGGGAGAGAGATGGACTAGATGATGGAATAGAAGAATGTGGGATAGAAGAGTTTGAAGGATTTGGTTGGGTTGATGCTTCACTGACTTGTGAAACATCAGCTAGTGATGGTTGGGAAGATGGAGGAATAATAGGTGATGTTGAAGAAGGTGTAGAAGAAGGGGGTAATGACGTGGAAAGAGATGATTGGTCATGGCCACATGTGCATGTGGTCACTGATGAAGAAGAAGGAAGATTAGGAGATGAAGAAAGTGGTGAATGAGATGGAATAGCGGAAGAGGAAGATGGTTGCAATATGATGGGTAGCTCCTCAGGAATGGGAGCTTTAGAAGAATATGGTATAGAAGAAGTAGATGGGGTCTAGAAAAGATGAGTGGATGGCAACACAATCTCATAAGGATTTGAGACATAGTTGCAATGTTTGAAGGGTTCAGATGTCGGCAGGTACACAATGAACTCTGTCCCTCATATACATACTTCAGACATTGATGCAAGTATAGAAGGGACACATCTCATCTCCCTAAGCCAAGGCCGTCCAAGCAATACATTGTATGCCATGGACCCTTCCAAGATGTGAAACAAGGTATGCAAAGTTCGGGCCCCTACCTCAATGGGCAAGATAACCGTGCCAACCGTGGAAGATAAATCATCATTGAATGCTTTAAGAGTAAAATTCGACTTGGTGATAAGGGATGGCGATAGCTCTAGATGACTCAACGCCGATGTTGTAATGATATTGATTGAGGAACCGGTGTCAATTAAGACTCTCTTGAATGGCTTGTGATCGATCTTGGCCATGATATGCAGTGGAGGATCTATACTTTCTGTTGATAAAGGTTTGATTTCAAAATCATAGAAAGTGATGGAGGGCTCCATGCATGTTTGAATACTCCCCATAAAGTTGTTGAAGGCATTAGTAGCTTGAGTTTGAAGCTCGATTGACTTTAATATTTCCATTAATGCCTCTCTATGTGGGGGAGATTGTTGAATGAGGTCAAAGATCGATAACTTGGCAGAAGCCATTTTTAAACTGGTATTTAATCAGCTACTCAATGACATGATGGGTCGTTGGCATTGAGTAGAATGATTTAGCGGTTGTTGAGAAGTACTAGCACGTCATTGGGTCACTGTTACCTGAGGTGGACTGGGGGTTTGTACAGGTGGCTATGGTTCAGCCTAATTTGGTTGGTTCACCCTTTGACCTCGGGTTACTACGTTAATAGTATGCACAAAACCTTGGTATTGTTGTACAAAATGAATGATTTTTATTAATCAATGGAGTTTAGAAACTCCTTTTAAGTACAACAAGGCCTGTAACCCTTTTCATGATACAAAGTTACAATTTGTGCTAGGGTTCTCCAAAACCCTAACTGGCACAATGTGGTGGCATGTCTGAATAATGTATCCTTAACCTCAACAGAATGAGTGGGCTTCGTTGTATCCTTTGGCTTAGACCACTCCAGCTTAAGCAGCTGCTATCAACAAATCAGATCTACCATTAGAATCTTGCACACATTAAAATTACCAAAGATTTAGAAACTAATAAGAGGGCTCCACTATGTGAGCCCTCAGAAACAGTCTAAAACCCTAGATTTATGAAATGAAATAAAACAGAATGCAGAATTCAACAGCAGATTAATACATAAAGAAAGATTACTTGCTTTAGACGAATCTATACCTTTTCCTGTTAATGCGACGAGACCAGGCGACGGCGATGGATGCGGCGAAAGGGTTTAGTTCAGACTTAGGGCCGTAGAAGACTCAGAAGACTTAGGATTAACAGCAATAGCCAACTCCAAACTTAGATAGGAAATATAGGTAGGTTTAGCCGAAGAGATAGATAGGGTTTGAGCCATCAAGGTGACTCAATTTATAATCTACTCTTAGGGCACACTTTAGGGTTTTAACGACACTTTGAACATGTGGCTAAGATTAAAGTGGATCCAAGGGTAGAGATTAAATCTAGGTTGTGAAACGGATTAAGATGGATGGACGGATGAGATTAAATGAAGGATGGACGACTCAGATTAAATCACTTAAACTTTATTTATATATATATTAAAATATATTAAAATATATATATAAATATTAATTTAAATAAATTTGGGGATGAAAAATGGCGAGAAAAGTGAAATTGGGCCAAATAATGGTGGGAAAGTGTGGATTTGGGCCAAATAATGGCGGGAAGGATGGATGACTGACACGTGGCTGGCAGGAAGGTATAGATGACTTACAAGTGGCTGGATTTTGGTGTCTACAACATGATTTACAATAATTTGATGATTTCTTTCATATATTCATAGATTCACATGCTTTCTTGTTTATTATCATCAATTTATGCAATTATCTCAAGAGCCTCATCAATAGAGGCCTCATTTTTCATTAAATTCTTTCATCTTGTTCCTTTAACGTAGGGTTTATAGGACCTAATCATTTTCAAGGCATTCAAGGTAGCATATGCCTCCAACCAAAGGAGAAGGCTATCTTTGGCCTTAAGCAGTTCATGTACCTTCTAAAAAGTCTATGGATTACATCACCCCGTCGTTTAGAGGGTCTTCAAATATTGTATCAATTATATCAAAATTCAGTATCCCTAAGAGGGACATATATGTAATTAGGATTTGACAAAGTTTTAATAAAAGGAAACCCTATTTTCTTGTTAAATTCATTGTTGTCATTTTTTGATACATTAATACTCGATTTCAATTGATGCACTAGTTAGGTATATTTTTGATGTGGAAGTCCCCCTGGATGGTCAATGGTGATGTGCTGCCATGCCCATATCTAGAGTAGCAGGCTGCAGGAAACTCCAATGCAACCTCTTTGATTTATCCTATACAACTCATCGTAGATATGTGCTAGCAAGGTGCTACCCTATGATAGAATCAGTGGCTACTCTATGGTACTCCTTAGAAGATCTTGCATCCTGGATAGGAGGTTCTAAGGTAACCTCACTCTAGATGTATCCAAGAGTAGGATATGTATATACAGGTTTATCAATATGGCATGTCACTCTATGAATACGTGTTCCCTATACCAACGCTCAATGGGCACACCCCCATTGTTAATTTCCTCTAGTGCCTTGCCACTTCGAGCACCAAAGATCCATTGGAATACTATAAGCTTAATCATGGTAGGTGAAGAGGTGATGGCCTCACAATTGATAGGGATGCAAAATATGCGGTAGACATCCTCCAGGGTGACAGTGATCTCACCTATCGATAGGTGAAATATGTTGGTCCATGCATCCCAACATCGGGCCAAAGTAGTCATGTATGCCTGATCCACCTAGATGTACAACAGGTTTAGTACCTATCCAAAATCAATGACACTAAATCAATCTCAATCAGCATTGGTTAGCTCATCATGAATATGGCAAAGGAGATCAGACTCCCTCGCTCTAGCAATCAGGGTCTAAAGGGAACAATAATAATACATAAAAATCAATCAAAAATATCAAAAATGTACTTCAAAAGTTAAAAAAATTCAAAATATCTTCAAAAAGATAAAAACATTCATAAAAGCACAAGAAAATTTCAAAAAAATCAATTAAACCAGTCAAATTTCAAAAAAATCAAAAAATTGAATTTTTTTTCTAAAGTTGCTCAATCGCGGCTAGGACCTGCGACCAGTGGCAACAATCAAATTTCTGACCATTGGGATTTGAATCTTGTTGTAGTTGATAGTTGTGGCCCCAAATTTTCCAATTGGGAGTCATTTCTACCACCCATGGCTAAGAGAAGCACCCCTTTCAAGGTCACTTCCCATCCCGAGCAACCCAAAAAAATTAAAAACCCTCCCATCTAAGCTAACCTAGACTAATCCTAACTAGGTGAGGTTCTTTACCAACAGTTTAATTTGGTTCATTTAACCCATTAATTAATGAGGTTCATTTTAATTTGGTAATCAAATAAGAGAGATGTGATGCTACCTTCATGGCACTGGCTCTGCCACTAGAAGACACCTCTGCTTGGTTAGCCATGGGTGTGAGTTTTTGGTTCGACAGCATTTTGGGTCAATTTCTTAATCTCACCTGTTAGATATCTCTTGACAGAGATAGCAAGTTGGAAAATAATGAATTGAAAATGATGTATTTTTATTTTATACTTATTATCTTGCCTTCGACCGTGCCTGGAAAACACAAGCGTAGAATTAGGGTTTGTCGATCACGGGTCAAAATCGTGACTAAGGAATTTGCAAAAATTAGCTATGTCTGACAAGCGCGGCTAGCATCCAGGCATAGATACCCTTAAAATTTCACCATGAGGAGCTTCAAAATGCAAAATCAAAAATATCTAATGGTGCAAAACCCTCAAAATTTTCAAAAATAATAAGAAATTTACATAATTCAAAATTTGAATGCACCTTGTATCCAGTTATTTACCCTATACACTTGGCGGTTGCAATGACTTGCAATCCATGTAATATGGCAAGATGAGTAAATTACCATAAGACCATTTGGAAAAAATTAGTCATCGTTGAATTAATATGCTTCACTTCAATCCCTAATAAGGCCATAGGGGCCGAACTACCCCACGAAAATGAGTATTTATCTCAATTCTTCTATGAAATTTTTTAGCAGATCATTGAACATTATGATTCAACATAAACCCTAATTGGAATTACTATCATCTTGATTCCCTAATAAGGCCATTATGACCAAAATGCACAAGATAGAGATGCACAATTACTATTAACAGTTGTAATCATGGCTAAATTAGGCCTTGTCAAGTAATGCAATAGTACTAAAATCTTCAATTGTCCAAATCCATCATGTTGGTCAAGTGACTTGTCGCTTAATTCAATGTCCTACCCTCATCGACTCGTCGCTTGAGGGAGTAGTCATAATATCAATAATTCATAATAAAATTCAATAGGATATCACTCAATATTTTAAAATTGCATTCATATTATGAATCATTACCAACAACTATCATAAGCTTACCCTCTGCTAGGGCAAAAAACAACTATGACAGTTAAGCTAGTAGCCTTCCACCTATTGGTACTATTGTAGCGTTGAAGCTACCCGATAACTGTTGGAGCTTGCAAACACTTTGTAAATTAAGCCTTCCCTCAGTTGGAAGCAATTATTCTAGGATGTGCATCCTTTTGCAGGATTGGGTATCTAATGTTGATCAGATCAATAATCATCATTCAACCTACAACATGGTTTTAGGAGGTCTATTTTTTCTCAGTGTTGTTTTTTCTCACAACGCATCCCAAAATAGGTATCTATAGACACCTAAAACACATCATGTTGAGGTGACTACTCATATGGGCATGCTAATAGACCATATGAATGATATTTGATAGCTCCAAGGTGAAGCAGTGGTTTTGACCACTCAATTTAGGTATTTTTGGCCTAATCAGTCTAAGTCAGGGCTGGCACCTATGTCTAACAGAGCTAGCTACACCTCAAAGTCGTGGCTAGCATAAAAACTATTTTTAATCTTGGGTCGAGCCAAATTTAGTTGCAATGGTTTGGGAAACAGAGATTCAAATGGTTTTAGGTAGGAAAGATTTGATAGTTTTCCTACCAATTGATCCAACCTCCTGGATCTTGATCTTAGATTCCCAAGCAAGCCAATATTAGAGATTAGGAAGGCTATAATACCCCCCTTAAAATTAGGAAGATGTTTGGAACAATCTTGAGTTGAAACGTAGTGAAGCTCTGCTAAAATGGATAGTGAATTGACAATACCTTGAGGAGAGTCAAAATATTACCCAATTGTGGAGTGACAAGCATGAATCCATAAATGGAGCTTCCAAAGAACTAGAAATCATCAATTGCAAAATAAATCCAATCAAACATGAATCTCATCAAATTCAACCACCAATCCATATTGGAACATAGAGGCGAACCTTGATCATCAATTCCATGGAAAGAACCAGAGATTCAAGCCCTGATTACAAGAGCAAGAACACTTTTGGCTCAACTGTGGCTAACAGTTTCAGCTGCACCTCAAACCTATGGAGAGGTTGGTCTTCAATTTCCTTTGTTTTAGTAGTAGATCTCCATTTCTAGTTATGTAATTAGTTTAATCGAGCATAGATTAACATTTTAGCAGACATTTGACCGATTAATTTAGGATTTAGAGGTAGGTTTTCTTCCATTTTCCTTACATTTTTCAATCTAAACTAATTTCATGCTTTTCAAGTTCTAATAGCTAATTAGGCTTCCTAATTGCTAGATCTCATGCTTTCTTTACATGCTTTACATTAATTTGATGATTTCTTGCATATATTCATAGATTCACATGCTTTATTACTTTATTTATCATCATTTTATGTAATTGTCCATAAATAGACTCATCAAGAGAGGTCTCCTTCATTAACTCCTTTCATGTTGTTTCTTGAACATAGGGTTTACAGGACCTAATCATTTTCAAGGCATTCAAGGCAGCATATACCTCCAACCAAAGGAGAAGAAGGCTATCTTTGGCCTTAATCAATTCGTGTATCTTCTAAAAAGTTTATGTATTACACCTTCCTCTCGTTTAGAGGGTCTTCAAAATTGTATCAAAAATTGAGTATACCTAAGAGGGATGTATATGTGATATGGATTGGGAAAATTTTTAATAAAAAGAAACCCTATTTTCTTGTTAAATTTATTGTTGTCTACTCTTTATTGCTTTAATACTCAATTTCAATTGATGCCCTAGTCAAGTGTATGCTTTTTAGATCGTTACAGTGTGAAGGCATTTATATCATGTATTGTGAGAAGGCTTTATAAGGAGAACATAGATGTGTTTTGTTGAAGCATTGGAGCTGTTTTGCAAGAGTGGCACATATATTAATGGTTATAGCATAGTCTCCATGTGAATAGTTATCTTCTAGAATGTATGAAGGATGGTCTTGATATGAACGTTTATCCTCTAAGGTGTTCATGAAGTTTTTAGAGGGTAGTGTTCATATGGAAATTATTCTTTAAAGCATTTTTTGAAGATAAGCATTTTTTACTCTTGATGCCCAATGGATAAGACTAAATTCTATGGCTTTGCGATAAAATACACCCAGGAGGTGCTAGAATGTAGGCCCAAAATGGCCACATCCTTAGAAAGCATTGAAAATTTTATTCTAATGTATGAAATCTCCATTCCACACATTTCCTAGTGTATTTTTGGGTAGATCCGCAACAAGAGTTTCCAATCCACTCAACACTTAGTGTATTTTTTCCTTAAACAAGTTAATATTCATTTCACTCAATTCATAGTGTATTTAGATGTGGATTTTAGGTTAGTCTTGATTTTGTAAAAATTTTGGGTGATGATGATGTTAGCACGAAAACAAGTGTGGAATGATGATCATGGTTGTTTTCTGCATGCTTTAAGCAGCTAAGTGTTGATGAGTTCTCATTCTGCTGAGTTTCAAGAGTAATAGAGTGCATAATGGTGACTTAAATATAGAAAGCACTACAAGGAGTGTGGAATGGTGATAAAGAGTATTTTACACTAACTCATGTGTGGAATGAAGACATAAAGGCTGAAAACACTACTTCTAGAGTGGAATGACAACAAAGTGTTATTTGCACTAGCTTTAGTGTGGATTGGTTATTTCGCATTTCGGCTAAGGAAAAAATGATGTCAGCATACTTTTTTTTATAGATTACAATTTGCATGAACCTGAGAAAGAAGGCTAAGTGAGTTGATTGATAGCAGAATTCATCCCGCTTGCTTCTTAATGCATTTTATGCCAAAATTTGATTTCGTAGAATCAAGGATACAAATGATGACATCAGTAATTAAAAAGTGCAGAATGGCATTTTAGTCTTTCCTCACCAATTTGCAGAGTATTTTTAGAGTTTTAATCATAGTCATCCATGATGGGTATCAACGGCTTAGAACTTGCTAACATTGTTGAAGTATTTAAAAGTGATTTATTGTCAAACCAGAGAGCAAATAGTTGGAGGGTAGGAAGATGAAGTGTCAGAGGGATTCCAAGAACAAGAACCAGAAGTAGTTGTAGATCGATAGTGGAGTGAGCTTCCAAGAATGATTGATAGATTATATGTGGTCTCCAACAACCTAAATTCCAATTGCCATGAACAAACCAACAAGTTGCAGAGAGCCAAGCTGCCATGGCGGATTACTAAAAATGGATTTCTTGGATATTGTCAACCAGTAAAATAATGCCAGTAAAACTCTCTATCGAGCTGTAAATAAGTGATCTTTGTAATGTCTCCTATATTTTTCATTTACAAACTATAAATAGAGTCCAAACCCTCATTTCTAAGGGTCGACTCTAGTGTGTTTGCTTGCCCTACTATAAATATTCCTGTGAGCTAATGGAAGGAGCATTACTCTAATTTTTTACTCAAAATTTGTCATCTTCATCATCTTATACAAGAGGTTCGAAGATTTTATACTTTAATGGTTAGTTCATTCCAGCTTATTAGATTACTAGTTGTGAGAGTAGTTGAAATTTTTTCATGGTTAGATCTATGTTTTTAGAAAGTGTATTTCTGTTAAATCTAACTATTGTTATATTTTACTAATTTGGATTGTCAATATTAGATGTTGGAATTGCTTTCTGCAATATATATCTATTTATGCTTTAATGTATGAATATTTCATCGGTTTGGGTGCTACTAATATTGAGTTATGGGACACTGGAAATAGCTTGTGGAATATTTTTGTTGTATTTGCCTATGTTGTTAGCTATCCGACCATTATTTTTCATAATATCTCTAACCCTAAACATTTTCTAACCCTTATCTCAAAACCCTATTTGATCTTTGATTGTGTCAATACCATTTTAAGTTGACAAGAAATCAGCCTACTCTGGAGGTTGGATTGAAGTCACCTTTGGTCCATCCAATGGTTGAGTGTGGATTTGTGACTATCAGGTGCATGTCTAGATAGAAAATTAGAAGATAGACAATCGCAGTTTCAAGTAAAACTTGATGTCAATTCGGTGCCCAACACTCATGTCTTTGATGATAAATTTGGGTTGCCATGGGAGTTCCTTCTCCATACCATGATTTTCTTGCATTGCAGATATCACACCTCTAATATTGATGGCATCAATAATATTAAATAGATTTTGAAGTGTCTCATCTCTAGAATCTTCAGCATGCATCTCGTGCAAGCCTTTTTAGGCTTCTTCATCTTGTAGCATTATAAAAAGGCTTTCAAGAAATCCTATCACCATATCTACCCAAGTTCCCTAGCCTCCCATAAGTTCAAAAGTAATCCTATCCTCAAAATTTTCCTTTGCTCATTGAGAATGGCCACCTTGGAGCCTAAAATATTACAACTCAACCCAATTGTTGAGGATATCCTTAGTATTCATGGGTTCCTCCTATTCCTAAATAAATTCAATGGTAGTGATGTTGAGTTTTCTAAGGAGTTCAAAAAAACTTGGAACTATGATGTATCACTATCTAGTATCTGCAATTCAAGGTGAGCATCAAGCTTATGATAGAGATTATAAAGTTAATGAATGATGGTAGTATCATCCATCGAGATATAAATTCGATGGATGAGGATACCAACCCTTTCAATGATAAGGGTAACAATTTAGTCTAGGAGAATGGTATAAATATTAGTAAGTCCCTCTCGAGCTCCTGGGATAGATTCATGATCTTAATGATACAATATTTTATCATGGATAATATTAACTTACCCCTCTGCAGCTTCCACCTTGCCTTCTTGAACCATCTAAGGGATGTGAAGTTCATCAATATTCCTGACTACCTATACCATTCTATAGAGATATCCATAGAGAGTGTTAGGAAAAACAATTCTTCCCAACCCATCCATCAAGGCCTTCACTTGATTCTCTATCGTGACACCCTCAATAAATATTCCTAAAAATATTTCATCATTGTAATTCCATATGCACAATCCCCTATCCTTAGATTAAGCCAAGAAATCCTAAACATTTATGTTTCCAGTGATGGCAATGATCCAGATATTAAATCCTCTATTTATTTCAAATAGGGTAAGCCTACCTCTAGATCTTTAGCTGGTTTCACTTTCTAGTCTACCATTTTGTGTCGATCCACTCAAATCAAGGTGGTTGGGACTAAATGTAAGGATAGCTTGGATGTCATTTAGGAGTCTCCCAAGCTCAAGAAAATCAAGGTGGAAAATTCATCCATCAAAGCAATGATTAAATATGACCTTCCTGGCATGAATTTTTTGAGCCCCTAGGTTATCTTACCACAAATTTGTTCTAGAAAACTATTCTTGATCTACTTGCAGGAACTTTGGTGACCCTATCCACGACTGCGAATGCAACCAAGATTGTATGGATTTTATACAATCAAGTTTCTAAGGTCCTAGACAATTTTTATCTCTAGCTCAAGGACCTCCAAAATAATGGGGATGCGAATCCTATAGATAGAGCTAATGCTGAATAACTTGGTATCATTCCTCTGTATTCCTGGGATTGTCTCTATGGTATTTGTGTTCTTCTTGTTGTTAAATTTTTTGACATGTTCATTTTTTCTAAGGTGGCCTTCATGGACCCTCATGTTTTTTCCATCTTGTTTTGCTATATTGGTGGTATCTCCAAATAGCAGTTGATGTAATTGGTCTTCATGACCTGGTTGGTTTTATCTTCTTTTTATAATTAAGGTTTTGGGGCCCTTTCAAAACCCACTCCAATAAATAAAAAATATATAAACTAATGTAGATTTTTTTTCATCTATATATCAAGCATACTTTGAATATGAACATCCTTGACAAAAATATTTATCATCCTTTTTATATGTATATTCATATTATGTAGTCCTATTTATATATTGCAATATTCTTTTTATAGCTTTCCAGTTATTATATTAGTGTTCTTGCATAAATCTTGAGAGATAATTTATAGCAAAAACTATATCTAGTCGAGTGTTTGTTAAATATAAGATAATTCCAATTAATTTATGATAGATTGTAGCTGAAATTAAAAATGTCTCATCATAGCTAGATAATTATAATCCTTGTTCCATAGGATTATCCTTGGTCTTACAATTATTCATCCTATATTTCTCTAGTAAATATTTTGCATACTTTGTCTATGTTATTGTAATATTATCTTCATTTTGATAGATTTCTAAACCAAGGCAATAATGCAAAAGTCCCAAATATGTCATCTCAAAATCCTTTTCTAGATCCTTTTTAACTTCATTTATTAGGCTTTTTGAACTTCCTATAATTACTATATCATCAACATACACCACAAGTATTATTATGTCACTTCCAACCTTTTTTGTATAGAGATTTGGATCTAACACACTTCTTTTAAAGGTGTGCTATAATAATATATATATTTTTTAATTTACCATGCTCTAGGGGCTTGCTTTAGACCATACAAGGATTTTTTTAATTTACAAACTTTGTGTTCTTGTCCCTTAACTCAAAATCATTTTGGTTATGACATAAAAACCTCTTCTTCAAGATCGGCATTAAGAAATGCACTTTTTACATCCATCTGATAAATTTTCCATCCATGATGTGCTTCCAAAGCAAACATTGTTCTGATAGTAGTCATTCTTATTGTTTGTACAAAAGTTTTTTTATAATAAATTCCTTTTGTTTGAATGTATCCTTTTACAACTACTCAAGCCTTGTACTTTTCAATTGAACCATCTACTTTATATTTTATCTTAAAGATCCATTTACAACCAACTATCTTATTTCTTGGAGGCAACTCAACTAGATTCTATGTTTTATTTTCAATAATGTTGTATATTCTTATTCCATAGCTACCTTCCATTTTGGATGATTTGAATCCTAAAGTGTCATTGTAGGTTCTACTATAGAGCTGATCAATCCCTAATTTACTCTAGTTAGGTTATGAGTTTGAGATCTTGTAGTAGTAAGATCTGGCATTTGTTCTAGTTTTGAATTTTTTAAGTGTATTTCTAAGCCAAATAGGTTATTTTATCTATAAGTTCATAGTAGTTTCTATATTTTCATTTTGTTCATATTTTAACTTTGATTCTATGTCTTCATTTGACGAGTCTTCTAAAAAACTTAGAATTTTTTTTTAATAAACTTTTTGTTCTTTAATAATATTTTTTATTTCCTCATCAAATACTAATCTATTTATATGAACTTTATTTATTGTTGGATCAATTATTATATATCCTATATACTTCTCATCATAACCAAGAAATATACCACACATAGTATTTTATTTAATTTTATTCTTTTTTGCTTTGGAATATGCATATAAGCCTTACATTCAAAAATTCTCAGTCGCTCTATAGTTGGTTTTTGTCCTGGACATACTTCTTCTAGTGTAACATTCTTAATTATCCTTTATGGTGATCTATTTTGTAAATATACAATTGTTTTTACTACCTCTACCCAATACTAATGTTCAATATGAGCCTCTTTTAACATACACCTAACCGTTCCCATGATTGATCTATTTCTCCATTCTACAATACCATTTTATTGTGGTGAATATGTTGTAGTGAGTTGTCTTTTTAGTACATTTTCTTGTAAAAATCAATTGAATTCTTTTGATATAAATTCACCTCATCTATTTGAATGAATATTCTTGTGGTTTTTCCCGATTCTTTTTTAATGAGAAGTTTGAACTGTTTGAAACAACTAAATACTTAATATTTGAATTTCATGAAGTACACCCACATTTTTCTAGAATTTTCATCAAAAAATAGTTGAAAATACTTTTGGCTTTCAATACTTGTAACATTCATTTGTCCACACAAGTATGTATATATTAATTTCAATGGTTTTCATCTCTATGTTGATGAAGCTCAAAAGGTATCCTATTTTTTTTCCTGCTAGACATTCTAGAAATATTATAGATTCCCAAGAAATATTAGGTAAACCTTTAACCATTTGATATTTAGCCATTTATTTAAATGATGATACACTTATATGTCCTAGTATTTTATCCCAAAGGTCTTTTATTGTAATATTATTTCTAATAGAGATTTATTTTTTATTATTTCTAGAGTGAACAAACTATTTCTATAAGATACAAAGGCTATCACTTTTATTTTCTTAATAATAAGACATTATTTTTTTCTTTTGACAAATTTAAAATTCAACTATTAAATTTTGATTCATAAGTTGATATACTGAAAGGATAATAGTAGTCAATCTTGGGATATTCAAAATTATTAATTACTTCTTTTTGTTTGTTAGATCACCTAGAACATCTCCTACTCCTTTGACTTCATAAATCATACTATCTACTATGATAATTGGTTTCTTGTATTTTTCATGAAAGGTTTTAAACCATCATTTATCTCCTATCATATGCCTACTTGCTCCATAATCTATGTACCAATAATCCATTATGATTATAGAGTTTCGAAAAATTTAAATTTCTCTAGTTGAAGGTACCTAAGCATCTTGTAGTTGTTTGTTGTTTTGATAAAAGGTACCTATGTAATTTTTTTAAAAATAAGATAACATGAAGTGATGATGGGCCCCAGAGTGCCTAGCATATTTACCTAAGGAATTTTTGCTACATCTAAATCTGCCCTTAGCCATTGTAGAGTATACTTAATAGATATCTAGTTTCGCAAGAGATACTTCTATTTAAGTATCTCCTTTCTCTTTCCCTTTCCCTTTCTTTCCTCTTCTTATATATTCCTCCACCTTTCTCTTTTTCTTCCTATTTCCCTACACTTTTCTTCCCCAATTTTATCTTTCTTTCATTCATCATGCACTAATCCATCATATTATTCATCTATCATTCTCCAAACACTATAGATAATCCCATGTTTTGTAGGCAAATGGGATGTAAATTTGGTAAGGGTATCTTCTAATGTATGCTTTGTTGAAAAATCCATATCCTTTAAATCCTTCAAGAACTCTTTCTCTTGATCTCTCAATATATTCCTTTTTTATTATACCTCTAAAACCTATAACTTCCTCCACACATATCATCTTATTTTCTATCTCCTTTTTCCCTTTGTGATTCCATACCCAATGGATAAGATTATATGGGTTCTCTATTTTTCAAGAAGAAAACCTCAAGAGGCACAAACAATGTGGGTCAATGTAATAATCCATATGTGAAGCATTGCCTACCAAAGTAATATTTTTCTAAAGTAATTCAATTAACATCAAGCTAGAAGGTAGTAAGGTAGTTGAATGCGTAAAAAATCCTTGTCAATTCTAATATTTGGCTCATGGAATACAATTATAGCATTTTTATACATTGTTGGACTCAAAATTTTGCTAAGTCAAAATACTAGGATGGAAGATGGCAAAATTTTCATAAGTCTAATGACAACACAAGGGGTTGTAAATTTTTGCATAATAGAGAGTCTAGCATGAAATAATGTCAAACTTTCAAGGTATTAATGTTTTCATATGGAGCAAAAAATTTTAGCATTTTGCCACATTACTAGACTCAAATTTTTTCTAAGTCAAAAGATAGGGTTAGAAGAGGGTTAGACTTTTAAAGTGCTAAGATCATCACAAGTGATGCATGAGCATCCGGTGGCAGCAGAGCAATCTTGCATCAACAAAAAAAAATTCCAAGTGTTAGCTTTGAGGTCGCGATATTGTGACATGTCGCATTATCGTGACTCAGGAAGGAGAGAGAAGGCATGGGGCCAAATTTGTAATGATTTCGTGACATGTCGTGAAATCATGGCCGAAGGGACGAAGCAAGGTGCAGGAGTGAAAAATGTTGTGATTTTGTGACATGTCGTGAAATCATGACCGAAGCAGGAGAAAGAAGGCGTCCACAGAAAAATGTCACGATTTCACGACAAATCACAAAATCACGATCGAAAGAACGCAAAAAATGCCAGAGGATAAAATGTCATGAAATCACGACCGAAAGGGAATAGGAAGGGTCAGAGAATAAAATGTCGTAATTTCACGACATGTCACGAAATCGCGACCAAAGGAGAAGAAAAGGAAGCAAGGAATAAAACCGTCGCGATATCGCGACATGTCATGATTTCATGACCCGAAGCAGAGAGCGAAAACAAAAAGCAAAGCTATTGCGATATCATGACATGTCACAATTTCACGACCCGTAAATGCGAGAAGAAAGTAGAGAGCAAGATGTCACGATATCGTGACATGTCATGATTTCGCGATCGAGAAGGAAGAAAGAAGAACTGGAAGGGAAGATGTCACGATATCACGACATGTCATGATATCGCGACCCACCGAAGAGTAAGATAGCGAGAAGGAAAATGTCGCGATATCACGACCTGAAGGAGGGGAAGGCTGAGAGAAAGAAAAATGTCACGATATAATGACCCGAAGGAAAGAAATGCTGCAAGGAAGGAAAATGTCGTGATATCATGACCCGAAGGAGAGAAGGGCAGCAAGCAAGAAAAATGTCACGATATCATGAACATACTGCTGGTTCTCTATTTGAAAAAGCCCACATTCCTAGACAGTGTTTTTTGAGGCAGTATGGACCTCATTAATGCATGATTTCTTTCCTGGTAAGCTCACTAAGCATGGCAGCCATTCGAAGACTGTGCCTAGAAGTCAAACAACTCATCAATGCATGTATCCATGGCCAACCCGGTGGTAGTTTCCAGTTAGGGAAAGATGTAAAGGTTTAATCAAGGAGGATGTATTTTGGGGTAGATGGGTCATTAATGGCCTAGAGGGTCAGACTTGGAAAAGAGAGGGGAGACATGGATATAGGGGCAGGGGAGTGCATCAAGAAGGGGGTTCTCAGAATAAGAAAACTATGCCTATTGGCTAGTATTGTAATTTTTTTTGAAAGTTCAAGGAATTGAGAGCTTGAGTGATTCTCTGTATCACTGTTTTTCTATGTTAGACATTCCCTATGTGTCTGTGTCTCCATCAAGTGGTATCAAAGTGAGAGTTCTTGAGTGTGTGAGCAGATCATCGAAAATGAGGCAGCTTGCACGAAGATCTATGGAAGGGTTGTAAGAAGAGAGTGAAGTAGAATGCCTCCACGAAGAAATCATGGTGGTGGAAGAAACATGGTGCCAGCAAAAGATTTCAAAGCTTTGCAAAGGCAAGTTCAGGCCCTGCAAGAGGAGTTGCATAGAGGACTTGAACCCAGAGGGGAAGAAGGAAGTGAAGATGAGGTTGAAGAAGAAGAGGACCAGTTTGAGGAAGAAGAAGAGGTTGTAGATCCTACACAAGCCAGGTTATACAAAGCCATCTCTTAGATTGGGAAGAAACCAAATATGGAGGTTTCTACGTATTTTGGAAATCTTGATCCAGAGGAATTGATTGACTGGATCAATGATTTGGAAGAGTACTTTGAGTATTAAGAGGTTGAAGATCCTAATAGGGTCAATTTTGCTAAGACCAAGCTAAAGGGTCATGCCAGCATATGGTGGAAGTAAGTGCAGCTAGAAAGAAACAGAAGAGGAAAGGAGAGAATAACCATGTGGGATAGAGTGCTAGAAAATTTAAATAGGTAGTTCATCCTAGCTGACTATGAGATGGACCTGCTAAAGAAGATGCAAGGTTTGAAGCAGGACAGCAAGTCTATTAAAGAATACATAGAGGAGTTTTACAAGATTTTAATCAAAATAGGTCATTCAGAGGCCAGCAAGGAGAAGGTATCCCGTTATATTAATGGGTTACGAGCAAGTATTCAAGAAGAGTTAAGCCTGGTCAGGATGACCACCATAGAGGATGCTTACCAGTTTGCTCTAAAGGTTGAAGAGAAACTGAACATACGATTTGAGAGAAAGCAAATAAGAAAAGGTCATGGTGGAAGAACTGGTGGAAGTACTAGGGAAGAAAATTATAAAGATCAGAAGAAGGCTGGTGAGACCAGTAATACCCAAGAATAGAAGGAAGGAAGCACCTACCATCCCTATAATCAAAAAAATGGTTATCCGAGAGGGAGATGCAAATATGGACATGGGTTTGTAAGAGGAGGATTTTGTGGAACCTATTTCCATTGTGGTGAAGAAGGACACCGAGCATTTGAGTGTCCACAACACCAAGAAAGGACGAATAAGAGACCTGAGGGTCCTGCCAGAGCTGCTGTAGCAGATGAAGGTGCTAAATTAGAACATTCTAAGGAGGTAGAGAAAGGAGAAGTTATGGTCACTAGGAGGACCCTGTTAAATGAGGAGAAAGGATCAGACTAGAGGAGGAGCTTGTTCCGCACAAGGTCCAGAAGTTCGGGTAAGGTCTGCAATATTATCATAGATAATGGTAGTACTAATAACTTGGTTTCAGAAGAAATGGTTGCCAAGTTACAACTACAAAGGAGAAGACACCCGCATCCATACCGAATTGCATGGTTACAGAAGGACCATAGATTTTTGGTCAGTGAGCAATGTTCAGTGAAGTTCAATATTGGGAATTACTGTGATGAGGTCCTGTGTGATATCCTACCCATGGATGCTTGCCATTTGTTATTGGGAAGGCCATGGCAGTTTGATCGGTGTGCAGTACATGATGGTCATGCCAACACCTACTCAGTAACAAAGAATGGAGTGTGCCATAAGCTGAAGCCCTTGAAGGATGCAGAAGAAAAGGTATGCAGCAGTGCTAGAATTTGTTTAGTTGAAGGAGGAAATTTTTTGAATAGTTTAAAGCATGAGCATATGTGCTATGCATTAGTTCCTAGAGTTAGGAAGGAAGAATGCAAGGATACCCCTATAGAAGTCTTAGGACTGTTAAAATAATTTCCAAACATTATATCTGATAATGTGCCTGAGGGTTTACCACCAATGAGGAAGATCAGTCACCACATAGATTTGGTACTAGGATCTAGTTTACCCAATAAGGCAGCACATAGAATGACTCCTATAGAAACTAAAGAGCTGAACAGACAAGTCCAAGAACTATTGGAGAAGGGACTAATTCGGGAGAGTTTGATTCCATGTGCAATACCTGTAGTACTAGCACCAAAGAAATATGGAGAGTGGAGAATGTGTACAGACTCTCGAGCCATTAACAACATCACCATAAAGTATATATTTCCATTGCCAAGGATGGATGACATTATGGACTGTTTGAGTGGAGCCAAGTACTTCACTAAGATTGATCTGAAGAGTGGTTATCACCAGATTTGTGTCAGAGAAGGAGATGAGTGGAAGATAGCCTTCAAGACCAGAGAAGGTTTGTATGAGTGGTTGGTCATGCCATTTGGGCTGACCAATGCACCAAGCACATTCATGCGGTTGATGAATGAGGTATTGAAAGAGTTCTTAGGAAAATTTGTTATTGTCTATTTAGATGATATTCTAATATTTAGCAAAACCCTGGAAGAGCATCTGATGCATATCAGAAGGGTTTTTGAGAAGCTGCAGGAGGAGTAGTTGTTGATTAATTTGAAGAAATGCAATTTCGTGAATGAGTTAGTGTACATGGGATTTGTCATCTCATTCAAAGGTCTAAAAATGGACCCAGAAAAAGTAAGAGCTATCATTGAATGGCCTACTCCGGGAAGCATGACTGAGGTAAGATCATTTCATGGTCTAGCAAGTTTTTACAGGAAATTCATTAGGAATTTTAGCAGTATTTGTGCACCCCTTAAAAAAAATGAGAGGGAATAAGAAAGAATTTAAGTGGACTTTAGGAGCAGATAAGATCTTTGATATGTTGAAAAGGAAGGTTACAGAACAACCTATTTTGGCACTTCCAGATTTTAATAAGGTATTTCAGGTAGACTGTGATGCTAGTGGTAGTGCCATAGGAGTTGTTTTGAGCCAAGAAAGTAAACTTGTTGCTTACTTTAGTGAGAAACTCAATGATGCCAGAAAGAAGTATTCAGTTTATGATCAAGAGTTTTATGCTAGAGTGCAGGCTCTAAAGAAGTGGTGACATTACTTGTTGTCAAAAGAGTTTGTTCTATTTACTGATCATCAGGCCTTATAGTATATTGATAGCCAAGGGAATCTAAACCAGAGGCACCTAAATTGGGTTGAGTTTCTACAAAGTTATACCTTTTTTTTGAAGCACAAGAGCAGAAATTCCAACAGAGTTGTAGATGCCTTAAGCAGAAGGCAATGTTTGTTGACAAAAATAAAGGTGGAAGTGGTAGGATTTGATGAACTGAAAGGTTTGTACCCTGAAGGTCCTAATTTTGCAGAAGCCTGGAAGGCTTGCTTGACACCTGTTACTTTAGATAGGACCAAGTGGCTGGATTTCCTGATCCAAGATGGGATGTTGTTCAAAGGAGGTCAATTATGCATTCCACGGAGTTCAATGAGGGAGAATCTGATAAAGGAGAAGCATAGTGGAGGACTAGCTAGACATTTTTGTCGAGATAATACCATTGCCCTTGTTAGTGAAAACTACCATTGGCCACAGTTGTAGTAATATGTGACTAAATTTGTGTAGGGTTGTAGAATTTGTCAGATGGCTAAGGGAGTAAGATAGAATACAGGATTGTATCAGCCATTACCCGTGCTAGAGAGGCCATGGGAGAACATCAATATGGATTTTGTTCTTGTCCTACCAAGGACACAATAAGGGAGTGACTCCATTTTTGTTGTGGTGGACAGGTTTTCGAATATGGCTCATTTAATCCCATGTCAGAAAATGAGTGATGCAGTTCATATTGCAGGCTTGTTTTTCAAGGAGGTAGTATGCCTGCATGGCCTACCCAAGAGTATAGTATATGACAGAGATACCAAATTTGTGGGTTATTTTTGGAATACTTTGTGGAAGCAACTGAAAACTGACTTGAAGTTTAGTTTTGCATACCATCTGCAGACTGATGGGTAAACATAGGTGGTGAATAGAAGTTTGGGTAATCTCCAAAGATGCCTAGTGGGAGATAAGCCCAAAGGATGGGATTTGATTTTGCCACAGGAAGAATTTTCTTACAACAATTCCATCAACAGAAGTACTGGTAAATCCCCATTATAGATTGTGTATGGGAACAGCCCAAGAAATGTTTCTGAACTAAGAACTATGGGTAAAGGAGAAAAGAGTAGTGCTAAGGCTGGAGATTTTGTAGAGCACATAAAGAGTTTGCATGAAGAGGTAAAATAGCATATCAATAAGATGAATACTCAGTACAAATCCAAAGTCAATCAGAAGTGGCGTTTCAAGGAGTTCCAAGTGGGATATGAGGTCATGGTTCACTTGAGAAAGGAGAGGTTTCCTAGCAAAACCTACAACAAGCTAAAGATGAAGAGGTTTGGACCATGCAGGATCATAGGTAAAAGATATTCAGGAAATACCTATGAAGTGGAACTGCCAAACGAGCTAAGTATATCACCTATTTTTAACATTGCAGATTTGGTAGAATACCATGAAGGAGGCAGTAGTGATACATCAAGTGCAGAATTATGGAGTATTCCAACATCTACCCCAACAACAGACAAGATCGAGGAAATACTAGACACTCAAGCAGGTAGAAGTACCAGGAACAGGCAGTATTCTGAATACCTGGTCAAATGGAATGACAGGCCTATCAAAGATGTAACTTGGTTGTCAAAAGAAGAGGTCGACCGCTTGAGTATTCCTCCAATAGCACAGAAGTGAAGGACACTTCTCAATCCACCTTGGGTGTCTGATGTAGGAGCATCCGGTAGTAGCAGAGCAATATTGCATCAACAAAAAAAAATTCCAAGTGTTAGCTTTGAAGTTGCAATATCACGACATGTCACGTTATCGCGACTCAGGAAGGAGAGAGAAGGTGTGGGGCCAAATTTTTTGTGATTTCATGACATGTCATGAAATTACGGTCGAAGGGACGAACCAAGGCGCAGGAGTGAAAAATGTCATGATTTTGTGACATGTCACGAAATCGCAACCGAAGCAGGAGAAAGAAGGCATCTGCAGAAAAACATTGTGATTTCGCAACATGTCATGAAATCATGACTGAAATAACGTAGAAAATGCCAGAGGAGAAAATGTCCCGATTTCATGACATGTCGCTAAATCACTTCTGAAAGGAAACAAGAAGGGTCAGAGAATAAAATGTCATGATTTCACGACATGTCACAAAATCACGACCGAAGGAGCAGAAAAGGAAGCAAGGAAGAAAACTGTCATGATATCGCGACATGTCATGATATCACGACATTTCATGATTTCGTGACCTGAAGCAGAGAGTGAAAATAGAAAGCAAAGTTGTCACGATATCATGACATGTCACGATTTTGCAACCTGTAAAGGCGAGAAGAAAGTAGAGAGCAAGATGTGATATCGTGACATGTCGTGATTTCATGATTGAGAAGGAAGAAAGAAGAACCAAAAGGGAAGATGTCATGATATCATGACATGTCATGATATCGTGACCCGTCGAAGAGTAAGACAGCGAGAATGAAAATGTCGCGATATCGCGACATGTCATGATATCATGACCTGAAGGAGGGGAAGGCCAAGAAAAAGAAAAAATGTCGCAATATTGTGACATGTCACGATATCGCGACCCAAAGGAAAGAAATGCTACAAGGAAGGAAAATGTCACGATATCACGACCCAAAGGAGAGAATGGCAGCAAGCAAGAAAAATGTCGCGATATCGTGACATGTCGCGATATCACGACATACTGCTGGTTATCTGTTCAAAAAAGCCCAAATTCCAAGACAATGTTTTTGAGGTGGTCTGGACCTCATTAATGCATGATTTCTTGCCCTATAAGCTCATTGAGCATGGCGGCCATTCGAAGACTATGCCTAAAAGTCAGATAGCTCATCAATGCATGTATCCATGGCCAACCCGATGGCAATTACCAGTTAGAAAAATATGTAAAGGTTCAGTCAGGTAGGATGTATTTTGGGGCAGATGGATCATTAATGGCCTAGAGGTTCGGACCTAGAAAAGAGAGGGGATACATGGATATAGGGGCAGGGGAATGCATCCAGAGGGGGGGTTCTTGAAACAAGAAAACTATGCCTGTTGGCTAGTATTGTAATTTTTTTTTAAAGTTCAAGGAATTGAGAGCTTGAGTGATTCTCTGTATCACTATTTTTCTATGTTATACATTCCCTGTGTGTCTGTGTCTCCATCAACAAGCAAGAACAAAGTCTAATGAGATAGATAGGTTGGTATGAAAAAATACCAAAATTTCAAGAAGTTGATATCATTACAAGGAGAATATAATTTTGTTGGCATCTAGACCCTAGCAATGAGTAAATAAGATTTTGAATTTATCTCTTTTAGCTAGAATCATCCTTGTCATAGGTCTAAACTACCTAGAAACTCCTCAACCACACATTTATCCCTAGCCAATTAGTTCAATAAGCAAGCATAGTGGTATAAAGCAAACCTATAAAAATATGCCCAAGACTTGTGAAATACATGTAGATATCAAACCCATGGAATAAATTAGGATTGACCACATTAGCATGAAAAAATTTAAATAGTTAAGTCAAGCTTAACTAGAAAGTGATGCCCATGCCCTACACCTACCCTTGTCAAACATAAAAATAGTCCTTATGTAATGACGAAAGCTAATAGAAAGAGGAGGTAGTCTTATAAATAGCTCAGTATACCTCAAAAGAGGGCCTGGATATTTAGTGTATGCTATGTAATATTTGCTTTACAATCAATAGAAACCAATGATGTCTAGCCTTTATCAAAATGTATTACAATATTTAATTGAGGATATGAGTTATGTTTTTTATGTGCTTTTGTTTATGATTGGTGAATGGTGTATTCAATAAGGCAATTCTATTAATCTAGATTGTTATTTGCATTGTTGTTCATTTTATTATTGGAATTCTTGAAGATGTATGACTAAATATAAACAATATTTTACAAGATTCTATTTTGATTATTTTGTTAGGCGTTATTTTTAATGAGTGTGAAATGTTTATATAGTATATTATATTGTTGTTAGTTGAACTCTAGCCACTCTTTGATTAAATATATAACCCTCATCTCTTTTCCTAAGTCTTGTATTTATCACTTTAGTCTAGAACCCTTTTTATTTCTTTAGTTTAACAAGGAACTAGCCTTCTCTAGAGGTTGAGCTTAGAAGAAATCCTAGTCATCCAATCTTGGCCAGATTTCAAGGTGCATCTCATCCATTTAGGTAGGTTTTAAACCAAGACTAACTCCACCCTATTTTCCTTGAGGATTTTTTTTATTTAGTCCTAGATTCATTCATTGAGTCATTTATCATTTGTCAACATAGTACTTTATAATATATATTTTGCAACTTGCATGGATGCCAAGCCTGATGAAGAACCCTAGACTACCTTATCTATTGGTCTATAGAGAAAAAAATTATACATGCTACAAAAATAATTGATATTATAAAATTTGTATAGATACCCTAGAATTCATTTCAATTGTAGGGTCTACAATACACTTCATTCTTCATCAAAATAGATTTTTACATTCTCCAACTATGGCATTGTTTCTATAAAATCATAAAATTCCTCTTATAGTAGTTCCTCAATTTTTTAGATAGCCTTCATCCTCCTAAATCTTAAACTAGTTTGGTAGAGATGATTGTTATGGTAATTATAGGTAGTGTTATGGAGGGTGATGTGAGGGTGGTGGAAGTGGAAGTTATTGTTATAGTTGGAGCTACACCTAAATCATATGAAGGTGGATGTGTAGTAAAGGAAACAAAGTTATAAAAGAAGTGAATTTGAGAAGAAATATCATGTGACATGGGAGAGATAAAAACATTAAATGGAAGAGGATATGGTGGTGAATATAGTTTTAGTAGCTTTCATGGCCTCCAAGGTGGCAACATCCATGTGTGCCACATCATCACTAGAAAAATAGGTGGTGATATTAAGGGAACTTCCTTAGTAGCCATTCGTATAGATTTATTTGCTTCTCTGCTACCTCCATTCCTAATAGTTAGTCCTATAATTAAACTAGTGGGTGCCCTTGCACTTTCCACCTTGTATTTTCTATTTTGGCACAAGATGTATGGTTCTCATTTCTTCTATTTTATCCCATTTAATATATCTCCCTAGCTATGGTTTGTGCCACTCTACTCATGGTGGTGATTTTTTAGGGATATTTAACACTTGTTGCAAGGAGACCTATCCACCAATTTTTTCTTGCTTTCCACATGTCTCCACCTCCTCGGATGTTGTGCATCCTAGATATTTAATAATATCTCACTAGAATACACATTTATTGGTTTTGGCTTGTTCTTTAGCTTGGAGTTTTTAGTTTCAAAACATATGTGAGCATGTGATAATACCTTTTTTAGGCTTTAATTGTATTTATTATTGGTTAATGTCTTTCTTATCTAGTGGTTTATGTCATTTTGAATTCAAATTTGGTCCACATGTTCCTCTAATATTTCTCTAAAATTTCCTTTTAGAATCAAAACCAAGGGAAGGAATTTTCTCTCAAGGCTTTGATCTTATCCTTCCAAATGTTCTCTACTTCAGATATTTTTTGGAATCCTTCTTGCTGATATTCCATCCATTTTGAATCTGAAGATACTTCTCATGAACATATAGTTTGCAATGTCTTTCCTAGAAGCATCTCCATGAACAAAAACTATTGATAAGCCATTCCTCTTCAACCTCTTTTATAGTTATTCTATGCACCCCTTGATCAATGTTGTCATTGATAAGTAATTTATCTTGAGATTAAATTGGTTAGTTTTCTTTTGACCCTTTCCAAAATTCTTATCAATTAAATCTAGTTGCTTGATTATTTCAATGCAAAAATTTATCAAGTGTAAAATCTTGTAACTAGAAAATCTTCTTTGAAAAATTATAGTCACATACACATGGAGTAAGATCCCAAGTAAAAATATTCTTTATTCCTCATTGGTCTATGTAAGTGCTTTGAAATCTAGAGATAGCTTTGAAATAGATTCCTTTAACATTTACATGATAGACATGTAGACATATTTATTAAAGTCATAGAAAATTTATTTTACCTGATGCAAGAGATTTCCATTTGGATTCCCTACTTCATACTTTTTATCCATTTGTACATGTTGTAATCAGTTCCAATTTTAACATAGGATCAACTAAACTAGATATGAGGAGTAGATAAAAATTCTCATATCTTCAAAATACTCAAGATGCATATTTGTTTCTTTATAAATACATGTTGCATAGTCTAGTAACTGGGGATACTTTGCTAAATCCTAGATTGTATGCAATATCCCAAGGTTTTCCTTTCTTATAATTTGAAATGATCTACTACCTATAATAAAAGTGATGGTTAAAATTTTCCTTTGTGCTTCCTCAAACATTTCAATTTGTAGGGACATTTTTAATCCCCTATATTCATTATGTTTGTTCATCTAGGTCATTGAAGACCACTCCCAATCACTTTTGTATTTCCCATAAAAGAAGGATTTATATTATTTTGGAAAGTAGGATACCTAATCAATCGAGTCATCCACTATGTGCATTATATCCCAAATGGTTTTGTGATGATCAAATTTGGATGTGCATCTTGTTGAATAGGAATGATGGATTTGTTAGAGTTGGAGTATATTATATTATTTAGGTACATGTCTACATACCACCTCAAGTAGATTATTAGATTAGGAGTTACTTGGGAAAGAAGGAATAAATGCACAAGTGTTAGAATGTACAAGATGTAAAAGAACAAGTGTCTATCATGCAAAAGCACATGTGTCCTCAAGGTAGTTAGGTAGAGTAAGGGCCAAGTAACTTATCTTCTTATATATAGGGCTCATTGTAAGGAAGCATGCATTCCATATAGTATGCTCTAGTTTCCATATTATGTATCAAGCTTCCATTTTCGTATGCTTTCATTAATGGTTGTTGCATGTGTTATTTTAGAATTTTCTTATGTTAGTTTCATGTTTGTTAAGCTTCCATTATCATAGTTAGATCTTAGCTTGCTTATTCCATTACTTATGGTGGCATTTCCAATTAGTTTATAGCTTCAAAATCTAACACAATATCAGAGCACATGGTAGATCCATGGAAAATAGGAAAGCCATAAGAAAGGTGCAAAAATTAAGACTTCCCGAGAGGTCACCCATCTAAGCACTACTCTAGCTAAAAATGCTTAACTATGAAGTTTTTTGATGGGTTGAAAATACTAGGTCATTAGGGAATTTTGAGTTTTTTATTCTGATTGTAATAAGGGATTAAAAAAAATGCCCTAGCCTTACATTGAAAAGGCTTTTTATTTTTATTTTTGGGGTTCTGGTTTTTATTTCTTCTTTCTAGGTTTCTAGACCCACGAGTGGCACATGTTCTACTTTCTTTCTTACCACCATTAAATCATACCACTAAACATATGTTTGAGTTTAAAAAAATAAGAGGTGATCATCTCTGAAATAGCCATTAACCACAAGGCCAAGTTCCTACCAAAGGACATGAGCGTTGACCATGTTTTTGTTATTAAATATCACGCAGTAAGGAGTTTCAAGCCATTTCCACCATAGGGCTTACCATTCCAAGCCTACTCATCAAATTTGTTCTCCAAAGTCTACACAATGAGGACAGACCATGCAACCCACGAAAGGAGGATGTAGATAGATATATATGATTGAGCATTGATGATTTTAGCATGCATATTTTAGGAGGACAATATGGGTTTGAAGACTATGAAGAAACCACTTTCGTCCTTGTTGTTCATGTATATTTTCAGTTGTCTCACCGCCTTCCTTGCTATCCTACGTGTAGAACACTCATGTTTGGCCTTATCGAACAAAGACCTATGTTGTTGATAAACACACAAAATATACAATTTACAATAACCTCTTTCCCATGAAACCAAGCCACATTCTAATTGTGAAAAACCAAAAAACAATTATCGTCCTTTATTTTTCGTGTTAGGGTTTTTAGAATTTTGTATGCTGCAATTAGCATCCAAGATCATGTAGAAAATATTATGTCCATTACACATGCTATTATATCCTAGCATTATGTGGTTTTGTAGCAAATGTGTCCATTCATCCATTACATTCCAAGAAAAGGCATCTTATGCACCGATTGCAGGTATGGGAGGTTAACGATCACATCACCAATTGCTCTTGGAGGAACCATGAGTGTTTAAAAGCATCATTAGGAGGTTTCTTGCCATAGTCTTCATTGCAAAAATAAATTGAGCATTGAACAATATAGAAGTGATACTTGTCACTTGGTCCAAGAACATAGCCACTGAATATAGACTACATAGATATTCTAGCATTCATTAAGGTATTATTTTATATGGTTTGAATAATTTTCTTTCATAATAAGTAATAAGGGTTATTATAATATACTCTAGATGGGATATAATATTTATAATTAAATCATAGGGAGATATAAGGTTATCCAAGGTAATTTATCAAGTATATTTGCTTTCAAATCATTGGAGATATAAGCTGAACATTTCTAAGGTTAAATCATTGCATTAAAGCAATTATAACATTAGCAAAATAGAAAGCAAATTGAAGATAAAGAAATATATCATTGCTTTAGATTCAAATCTTACTATATTTTACAAATAATTAAGAAGGATATATAAGGGTTTCTACCATTAGATAATTAATATTAATTTACAAAATATTATTCTAAAATTCTAAATTAGGTAGATATAAGGTATACTACTTCAAACATAGGTTATTGGAAATTAGAAATATTAAACTATTGGATATTAAAGTAAGTTCTTTATTTGAAAGAGTTGGAATTAATTTCTTATACTTGTCTTTCATACAAACTAAAGAGACAAAAGGAATCCAACCATAGAGAACTTCAAATTGAAAATGCATTAGATTATCTTTAGCTTTCTACTTATTAAATTCATAAGGATAAATAAGGTAATACATTAAGGTTGAACATTAGGGAGATAAAAGGGATTCTACTAAAACCTAGAAAGCTAAACTTATCATCAAGATCATATTGCATCTAAAGGAGCATATCTTAGAGATCTTAGCAAGGTTGATTATATACTCTTATATAGGGATACATAAGGTAGCCTACATCAAAGTAACATGGCAAAGAAAAATCAAAAGAATACAAGTAATCCAAAAGCAAAAACTCAAAAACTAGAACTTCACAAGTTGACAGAATTAGTTCAATAAAAAAACCTATGTCTTCAACAAGAACTAATTGTCTTTGGAGAAGACTCAAACTTTCAAGAAGAGGAAATTTACATTCAATATGACCCTCTAGAAAAGAGTAAGGAATGATTTCAAATATTAAAAGGATGCACACAAAATATGATAGAGAAAATTGAAATTCAAGAGAATACATCTATAAAGGAAAAGAAGGTTTTGCAATCAATCATGAGAGAGGCCAAAATAAAAGTTTTTTAACACTAGGAGATTACTTAAATTCAGAAATTTGTGAAGCACAAACAAACTCAAAATATGTGTTCACATTACCTAATGATATAGGAAAAGTAATGTATATGGTATTACTTTCTAATGATGTTCTCAAATACAAGAATAGAAGACAAAATGACATGATAAAAGGTTTGAATAACATGTATATTAATGAATCAAATTCTTTGAACAGTATGCTTGGTGATATTACTAGTGAATAAGAAAAGGGTGATCGTTCTACACTTTTTTAAATGCATACAAAGTGTTCTTAGTAATGTTAATATTTTGTTACTATACTTACCAAACTATGGATAATAATCTACAAAGGAATTGTCACTCTTAATATTTCTAAGATGAGATAACATGAAAAAGTTGAAGAGGTAAAGAACAAGATAGAAATTAAAGATGCTTATAGTGATACAAACGACTTAAGACCTATGATGGTAGATTCATGTTGTAATACCATAGAACCAAAACCATTTATGATTGATGCATGCTATGATCTTCTTCAAATGAATATAGCTGTAAATCATAATTCTTGTCAAAATAAAAGGGAATATTGCAATGCAAGCATTGACACTAGTGATCTAGAATTCTTGACAAAGGTAGAACCTATTACAAGGATTGATGCTATATGTGATACAAGTGATCTAAATACAGTTCATGATTGCTCATAAAAGGTTCATGGTGCTAGAATTTATGAAGGCATAAATTCAGATGATGATAGATACAGTGATGCACAAGATTATATTGATACTGACAAAGATCATTCTAATGATTGTATTGATCATACTAATGGTGTTTGCTCAAATTTGATAAGACATGAAGATACAATATTAGGAAAACATGAATAGGGAATGATAAAACCAATAGCATCAAAAATCAGATCAAATTATGAAGGTCTTGAATATACAGGTCGGATCAGCAATAATAAATATGAAAATGAGTTTGCAGCAGAACATAGTGACATCAAATCAGTAATAGAGATTGACAAGAATAGTTGCTATGATGGAAAAAATGGTCAAAGGTATTTGGCTATAGAAAATAGGTGCAATCATTGTAGAAGATATGGACACAAGATAGAGAGATGTTGGAATATCCATAGTTGTAATATTTGTGGAGGAACCAATCATTCACAAAGATATTGTTGGTACAGAGAAAATCATTCCTTTGATTGGATATATACAATGACAAGAAATTTTATTAGTGAGTTCTCTCAAGTATACTTCTCAAGGTGCAGAGATGGGTGCAGGAAAGGTATGAACTACTTCTACAATAGAATTGGAAGGAAAACAATAACAGTGCCAAATTCAGAATACAGAGTCAAGCAAAAAGGTGAAGCTCAAGTAGAAGATCAATTCGAATACCACTTGAAGAATGAAGACAAATACAAAGATCCATATTTAAGACTAAATTCTTCAATACCTAAATAATATAATACAAGGTGGTGTTAGAGTTAGAGTATATTACATTATTTAGGTACATGTCTATGTACCACATTAGGTAGATTATTAGATTATGAGTTACTTGGGGAAGAAGGAATAAATGCATGTGTTAGAATGTGCAAGATGTAAAAGGACAAGTGTCTATCATGCAAAAGTATGTGTCCTCAAGTAGTTAGGTAGAGTAAGGACAAAGTAACTTATCTTCTTATATATAGGGCTCATTATAAGGAAGCATAAATTCCATATAGCATACTCTAGTTTCCATATTATGTCAAACTTTTATTTTCATATGCTTTCATTAATGGTTGTTGCATATGTTATTTCAGAAGTCTCTTATCTTACTTTCATACTCGTTAAGCTTCCATTATCATAGTTATATTTTATCTTGCTTATTCCATTACTTATGGTGGCATTCCATTTAGTTTATAGCTTCAAAAGCTAACATGCTTGTAGTATTTTATCATAGTGGGTCATGTAGGAATGCTTTAACTTAGGGCACTCCTAGACCTAGGGAACAAAAATTGACCCATATCTAAACTCCATAGTTATGTGGCTATCCATGATTCATTGGGGTTCACCTTCTATTAGCAAAGAATTTTTCTCCTACTCTCTAGGAAAATTCTTAGATATCCATCATTCATGTCATCATACAATGTTTATACTATCTTATCAACCCCTTATTATTTTTACCTTCAACTATTAGAATGTCACAACCCTCTTCCCAACCCTCTATACAAATTTTGATGTCTTCTCCCTCCTATATATTGATGGTTGTTTAGGATAAGATAAAGGGAGGTCCTCTTTATAAGGATATGACTATTCCTCCTACTTAATTCTACCTCAACCATTTCTTTATTTGGGATTGTTCTTGGACCTACTAGATCTATGGCTTGAGTTTTTTAAGTGATGATTTTTTACGAGTTTCTTTGAGAAAATTTCCAATTTATTTTTCTTCAAAATTGTAAGATTTATAGTGAATAGATAGAATTTGATTATGTTTTCCTTACTTGAATTCTTTTGATAGGTTGTCATATTTCCTATGAATCACTAGTATTTATCCCTATACTTTATATACCCTTTCATCAATTGGATGGGAAGGTTTGATGAATCACCTATTTTTACACTTAGAAAATTGTTTTGAAACAACTCATTTCCCCCTCTATTACTGCTTAGGAATCAAGAAAATATTTACAATAAGGACTAAAAACATGAGGGTTTTAAATTTTTATAAAATAATATTTTTTTAATATTTGAAATTAAATGGCAAGGAGAGACTCAAATTCTACTTGCTTGGTGATGGTCGTCATTATTGAGCTTAAAACAAGGTTGTAAAAAATTACATAGTAGATAAGTTTTAATTTATCACCATATCAATAAATTTGTTTGAGGAATATGAAACATAATAAGTAGCAACCCTAGGATCATTAAAGTTGTTTTTAAAATAATAAAGGCAAGTTGTTAAAGGTTTTTTATAATGCACAACTAGGGTTTAACAAGTTTTATAAATCAGTGGTTATGTTTAAACAAATGACTAGTATGGGAAATGCTCAAAGGATGGTGAAGGCTAGTGGAACTATCTCTTCATACATCTGAGAGCTTATTGGTCATAGAAATAAACTAGTTTATTGGTTTTAGAGGTGCTCTCAAAGGTCTTGAATGCTAAAATTAAGGGGATGGTTACCCCCTAGAATATTTTTAGCCTCCTCAATAAACCAACCTTGTGCATCAAAAATTAATTTATTAGTTAAGAAATAAATTTTTTTCACACATAATACATTTGATGGATTAACAAATTTTTGGTATGACATCGTTATCTCTTTTAATATTTCCATCTAAGGTAAATAAATTAGAAATTATTTTTATCATCATATGCATTCCCTATCTACTATATTAATAAATTGTACCTTGGAAAAGTCGTTGTCACTTAACTTTTTCATTTTTTCTCTCCTAGGAACTTGGGTTTAGGCCTACATTAGAATGATACCATTAAATTTTTCTTTCTTGTCCTAAGATAATAGATAATATTAGTATAAATGAATTGGAACTAAAGAAATTTCAAGCTTACACTTCACCATATTATCTTTATTTTTATGAATCACTATGTTTAGCACTTTGTAAAATTTTGGTATTTTTTTTGTTAAATCAAACTAGCATCATTCAACCAATCCAAAGGATTTTTGGAAAAGTTAGACAAATTGATGTACTTTTTCCTTTGAAAACTTGTTACATTATATTTCTTGTTTATTTTGAATCTTATTGACTTTTTTGGTTGATACTTGTCAAAAAAAAGAAATAAGAAGAAAGGAACTACGAGTATCATTATATATTTTCACTTAGTAGGAAGGTATTTTATGAGAATGGGAAACAATAGGATAAAAGAGGGAAATAGAAGAGAGAAATTAGGGAAAATAAATTATTATTTATATATTTACAAGTGGTTTTCCTTTTATCTTGACATGGTTTGTAAGTGTTTCCAATCGATTGAGTGATGGGGAGCCAATTTTAATTAACAAAGAAAAGACGCAATTTTATTTCGAAGCATGGAAAGCTTTACAATTCGGAACTATGGAAGATTACACAGTACAAAAAATGCCAAAAGAAGCCGTAGCTTTCGTCTCTCCAGCCTCCGCAATCCTTCAAAAAATCTCTCTTTATCAACACAGGTTCTTGCTGCAACCGCCGTTCGTAACCGTCCCTGTAACCGCTGCAACGGTTCCCTGGAACTGCCTTAACGGCTTCTGAAACTGCCAACTGTCGTTCTGCAACAGTCCACGAAAAAGTAACATGTCGCGTTTTCGTGACACCTTTGCATTCCGCTCTTCTCTCTCCTAGCCGGGTCGTGAAAACGCGACACTTTTTCCTCCATGTCCATCTGTCGCGATATCGCGACACTTTTTTGGCTTTTGTCTTTGTTGGCCAATGTGTCGCGATATCGCGACACTTTTGTTTGCTCACAACTTTGCTCTAAGTTCGTCGCGATATCGCGACACTTGCCATTTGCGCCCGTCATTGTTTCTGAGTTGTCGCGATATCGTGACAACTTTTGTGTCACGATATCGCGACACTTGCCATTTGCGCCCGCCATTGTTTCTGAGTTGTCGCGATATCGCGACAACTTTTGTGTCACGATATCGTGACACTTGCGATTTGTGCCCGTTGTTGGTTCTGAGTTGTCGCGATATCGCGACAACTTTTATGTCGCGATATCGCGACACTTGCGATTGCGCCCGCCGTTGGTTCTGAGTTGTCGCGATATCGCGACAACTTTTATGTCGTGATATCGTGACACTTGCGATTTGCGCCCGTCGTTATTCTGAGTTGTCGCGATATCGCGACAACTTTTATGTCACGATATCATGACACATTCAACACTTAGACTATTTTTTTATACTTAGAACTTTTTTTGCTTGTTTCGATGCAAGATTGTTGTGCTGCTCCTGGATGCTCCTGCATCAGACACCCAAGGTAGATTTAGAAGTGATCCTCACTTCTGGACGGTCAGAGGAAAACCTAGACGATCAACCTCCGATTTGGACAACCATGTGGCATCTTCGACAGGTCGGTTCTTCCACTTGACCAAATACTCCGAATATTGCCTGTTTTGAGTACTTCTGCCTTCGTGAGTGTCGAGTATGTCTTCAATTTCTTCTTTGTCTAGAGTGGATGCTGGAATGTTCCACAGATCCGGACTGGGTGGTTCGCTACAACTTCCTACATGATATTCAACCAAGTCTAAAATATTGAAGATAGGGGAAATATTCAGCTCACTTGGTAGATCTACTTCATAGGCATTTCTTGAATCTCGTTTACCTATGATCCGGCATGGTCCAAACTTCTTCATTTTTAGCTTATTGTAGGTTTTGGTAGGAAAACGTTCCTTGTGCAAATGAACCATGACTTCATCTCCTATCTGGAATTCCTTGAAACGTCGCTTCTGATCTGCTCTGGCTTTGTACGTAGCATTCATTTTACTGATATGTTGTTGTACCTCTTCATGTAAATTCTTCATGTGTGCTGCAAAGTCTTCAGCTTCAGCACTGTGCTTGTCTCCCTTATCCATCGACCTCAACTCAGAAGCGTTTCTCAGGCTGTTCCCATGCACTATCTGGAATGGGGATTTACCAGTACTGTGATTGACAGAATTATTGTAAGCAAACTCTGCCTGTGGTAAAATCAGATCCCATCCCTTGGGTTTATCTCCTACCAGACATCGTAGAAGATTACCCAAACTTTGGTTGACTACTTCGGTCTGTCCATCAGTCATGGGTGGTACGCAGAACTGAATTTCAATTCTATTTTCAGCTTCTTCCATAGGGTTCTCCAGAAATAACCCACAAATTTGGTATCTCTATCCGAGACAATGCTTTGGGGTAGACCATGAAGGCGCACAACCTCCCTGAAAAACAAGCCTGCAATATGAACAACATCACTTGTCTTCTGACATGGAATAAAATGAGCCATCTTCGAAAACCTGTCAACAACAACAAAAATGGCGTCATTTCCACGTTGTGTCCTTGGCAGACCAAGAACAAAATCCATACTGATGTCCTCCCATGGTCTCTCTGGTACAGGCAATGGCTGGTACATTCCTGTATTCTAGCTGACTCCTTTTGCCATCTGGCACACTCTGCAACCCCGCACAAATTTGGTCACATCCGACTGCAACTGCGGCCAATGGTAATTCTCACTAACGAGAGCAATGGTCTTATCTCGACCAAAATGCCCTGCTAGTCCTCCGCTATGTTTCTCTTTGATCAAATTTTCCCTCATGGAACTTCATGGAATGCACAACTGGTTCTTCCAAAATAGCATCCCATCTTGGATCATAAAATCCAACCACTTAGTGCGATCCACAGTAGTAGGAGACACACATGCCGTCCATGCCTCTGCAAAATCTGGATCTGCTGGGTATAAACTCTTGAGTTCATCAAACCCAACAACTTGCACTCTCATTTCTATCAACAAATTATGCCTTCTACTCAAGGCATCTGCAACTCTATTAGATTTACCACTTCTATGCTTCAGGACAAAGGTATAACTCTATAGGAATTCAACCCACTTCAAATGCCGCTGGTTAAGTTTACCTTGACTATTTATATACTGCAAAGCTTGATGGTCAGTGTATAAAACAAACTCTTTGGTTAGCAAATAATGTCTCCATTTCTTAAGAGCCTGAATGATAGCATAGAATTCTTGATCATAAACAGAGTATTTCTTTCTAGCATCATTTAACTTTTCACTAAAGTATGCAACAGGTTTACCTTCTTGGCTCAACACAGCTCCAATGGCACTGCCACTGGCATCACAGTCAACCTGAAACACTTTATTAAAATCTGGAAGTGCTAGAATGGGCTGTTCTATCACTTTCTTCTTCAATATGTCCATACTGGTACCTGCCTTGGCAGTCCACTTAAATTCTCTCTTATCCCCTCTCATAGTTTCTGTTAGGGGTGCACAAATACTGCTAAAGTCTCTAATAAAATTTCTATAGAAACTTGCAAGACCATGAAATGATCTTACCTCTGTTACATTCCTTGGGGCAGGCCATTCAATGATAGCCTTCACTTTTTTAGGATCCATTTTCAGACCCTCCTCTGAGATGACAAATCCCAGGTAAATCAACTCTTTCTGTACAAAACTGCACTTTTGTATATTTATCAATAACTGCTCCTCTCGCAGTTTTTCAAAAACTGTCCGCACATGCATCAAATGCTCTTCCAATGTTTTACTGAAAATTAAAATATCATCCAGATAAACTATCACGAACTTTTCCAGGAAGTCACGCAATACCTCATTCATCAGCCTCATAAACGTATTGGGTGCATTAGTCAATCCAAATGGCATAACTAACCACTCATACAAACCCTCTTTGGTTTTAAAGGTTGTCTTCCATTCGTCACCCTCTCTAACACGTATCTGGTGATATCCGCTCTTTAAATCAATCTTAGTGAAGTATTTAGCTCCACTCAAACAATCCATTATATCATCCATTCTGGGTAATGGAAAGTGATATTTAATGGTAATTTTATTAATGGCTCGGGAATCAGTGCACATTCGCCATTCGCCATTCTTCTTTGGTGCAAGTACTGTTGGCACTGCACAAGGGCTCAAACTTGCTCGAATCAAACCCTTCCTCAACAATTCATGAACTTGTCGGTTCAACTCTTCATTCTCTACAGGAGACATTCTATGGGCGGCCTTATTGGGTAAGCTAGATCCTGGCATTAAGTCAATCTGATGACTAATCTTCCTCATTGGCGGCAAACCCTCAGGCACATTGTCTGATATAATATCAGGAAATTCTGCTAACAGATGTTCAACTTCTACTGGAATGTCAGTAGTTTCTTTTCTCTTTACAACAGGAATTAATGCATAACACATTGAATCCCTCTTTAGACCATCCAAAATTTTTTGCCATCTACTAAACAAATTCTAGCATTATTGCATACCTTTTCCTCAACCTCCTTCAATGGCTTCAGTTTGTGGCGTACTCCGTCTTTTGTCAGGGAATAGGTATTTGCATGCCCATCATGCACTGCACGTCTATCAAATTGCCATGGTCTTCCCAACAACAAATGGCAAGCATCCATCGGCAAAATATCACACAGGACCTCATCCTGGTATCTTCCAATTTGAAACTTGACCAAGCATTGTTCACTGACCAATGCTCTATGGTCCTTCTGCAACCATGCAATCCGGTATGGATGCGGGTGTTGTCTTCTTTCTAGCTTTAACTTAGCTACCATTTCCTCAGAAACCAAATTATCTGTACTACCATTATCAATAATAATATTACAGATTTTACCTGAACATTTGCACCTCGTGCGGAACAGGCTTTTCTGCTGGTCTGGTTCCTTCTCTTCGTTCAACAAGGTTCTCCTTGTGATCATCACTTCTCCTCGCTCTGCTTCTTTAGAGTGCTCAGATTCAACACCATCCTCAACAACCGCAGCTCTGGCATTACCTTCAGGCCTTCTGTTCGGTGTTTCTTGGTGTTTGGGACACTCATATGATCGATGCCCCTCTTCTCCGCAATTGAAACAGGTTCCACGAAATCTGCCTCTTCCATATCCGCGTCCACCTCTACCTCGTCCCCTTTGATAATCATTGTTCTGATTACGGGGTCGGTAAGCATTCTCCTCCTTCTGTTCCTGGTGATTGCTGGTTTCACCAGTCTGCTTTTGGTCATCATATTTACCTCCACTGGTTCTTCCACCAGTTCTTCCACCATGACCTCTTCCTCTTTGCTTACTGTCAAATCTACGGTTCAGTTTCTCTTCCACTTTCAGAGCAAACTGGTAAGCATCTTCAATGGTGCTCATTCGAACCAGACTCAATTCTTCTTGCACGCTGGTTCTTAACCCATTAATGTAACGGGCTACTCTCTCTTTATTTGCTTCTGTATGGCCGGTTCTGATAGAAATTTTAAAAAATTCCTCTGTATATTCTTTAACAGACTTGCTGGACTGTCGCAAACTCTGCATTTTTCTCAGCAGATCTAATTCGTAATCTGCCGAAATAAACTGTCGTTTTAGTTTTTCAACCATTCGATCCCACCTGGTGATCTTTTCTTTTCCTCTACGATTTCTTTCCAGCTGCACTCCTTTCCACCATATGCCAGCATGGCCTTTCAACTTTGTTCTGGCAAATTTTATTCGATTTGGATCTTCAACCTCCTCATATTCGAAATATTCCTCCATGTCATTAATCCAGTCAATCAATTCTTCTGGATTTAAATTTCTAGAATATGTGGATACATCAATCTTTGACCTTTTCCCAATTTGAGAAATGGCTTTAATCATTCGAGCTTCTGTAGAACTCATCGCTTCTTCTTCTTCTTCAGACGGATCATCAACTCCGCAAGCTTCATCATCGCTCTGGTCTTCTCCTCTTGGCTCTACTCCTCTACGCAATTCTTCTTGCAGGGCTTGCACTTGCCTCTGCAATGCTCAAAAGTCTCTTTCAGGAACCATGTTCCTTCTAGCACCACGATTTCTTTGTGGTGGCATTCTGCTTCACTTTTTCTTGGAACCCGTAACCCCGGATCCTGGTGCAAGCTGCCTCACGTTCGGCGCTCTGCTCACACACTCAGAATCTTACTGCTCTGATACCACTTGATGGGGAGCCAATTTTAATTAACAAAGAAAAGATGCAATTTTATTTCGAAGCATGGAAAGCTTTACAATTCGTAACTATGGAAGATTACACAGTACAAAAAATGCCAAAAGAAGCCATAGCCTTCGTCTCTCCAGCCTCCGCAATCCTTCAAAAAATCTCTCTTTATCAACACAGGTTCTTGCTGCAACCGCCGTTCGTAACCGTCCCTGTAACCGCTGCAACGGTTCCCTGGAACTGCCTTAACGACTTCTAAAACTGCCAACTGTCATTCTGCAATAGTCCACGAAAAAGTAACATGTCACGTTTTCATGACACCTTTGCATTCCGCTCTTCTCTCTCCTAGTCGGGTCGCAAAAATGTGACACTTTTTCCTCCATGTCCATCTGTCACGATATCGCGACACTTTTTTGGCTTTTGTCTTTGTTGGCCAATGTGTCGCGATATCGCGACACTTTCGTTTGCTCACAACTTTGCTTTAAGTTCGTCGCGATATCGCGACACTTGCCATTTGTTCCCGCCATTGTTCTGAGTTGTCGCGATATCGTGACACTTGCCATTTGCGCCCGCCATTGTTTCTGAGTTGTCACGATATCGTGACAACTTTTGTGTCGTGATATCGCGACACTTGCGATTTGCGCCCGCCGTTGGTTCTGAGTTGTCGCGATATCGTGACAACTTTTATGTCGCGATATCGCGACACTTGCGATTGCGCCCATCGTTGGTTCTGAGTTGTCGCGATATCGTGACAACTTTTATGTCGTGATATCGCGACACTTGCGATTTGCGCCCGCCATTATTCTGAGTTGTCGCGATATCGTGACAACTTTTATGTCGCGATATCGCGACACATTCAACACTTAGACTATTTTTCATACTTAGAACTTTTTTTGCTTGTTTCGATGCAAGATTGCTATGCTGCTCCTGGATGCTCCTGCATCATTGAGGTAGGTAGCATTTGTCCTTCCATCATAACCAACTTGTATGCATTAGAGCTTGCACTTTAATGCCTAATATGGCCCACTCCAAAAGGGATAAAATGTACCATACTAACCTAACTTTGATCTATCTTTATCTATATAATTACTAAATCTCCTTCCTTGAACTAGACATTGTTGTCTCACTTAGCAAACCATTTCTTAATAATTTTTTAATGGTGCATAAATATTTGCATTCATCCTATCCTATTCTAGTTGTAATAATTTAGGTAAACTTGCATGCATGGATATTAGTGTCCTCTAGCTCTAATTATTGAGATATTTTAGTGAAGGGAGTTCTATGTTGACCAGCAATTTTACTTCTTTTCTAGTACCAACTTATAAGTGGAACCTTCCATTGATGATTCTAGAGTAACCCTATTAGCCCATAGTTTCTTCTTTAGTTTGGTATGTTAGTCCCGTTTTGACTTGCCAATAATTATTTTTAAATTCTAATCATGTTATTGTTTGTAGATTATACCAAGCCATCACCCTATGGATAACAATTCAAAGAGGTTTTAAGGATGAATCCATATTTTAGTACAAATTAAAGAAACTTTACCCCTATGAATGGATTCACATTGTTAATGATGATGTTCCAAATCTAGTCATTATTTCCTCTAAAAATTGGATGATTGTTGTTTAATTTACTACTTTAATTAGAATAGGTTTGACCCATTTAGTAAAATAATTAATAGTCGTCAATACCCAACCATGTCATATGCTAGATAATGAATTGATCTTCCCAGTGAAGTATAGCTCCCATATTTGGAAGGGTTTTGTTACTATGATAGGTTCCAAAGATATAAGTCTCTCCACCTACAATCCATATAGAGATTGCATGTTTTACAAATCTTTACCGATTGAAAAAATTATATGAAAATGGTTGGCTAGTAGTATCCTTATCTTAATATTTTATGGGTCATTGTTTGGGCTAAATAATGGTCATCGCCATCATGATACTCTATCATTAGGGTCTTTGATTAATTCCTCTTGAATACATCTTAGTAACACCTCATTATAACCTCTTTGAAAAATAATGTTACTAATTTAGTTGTAACTCATGGCCTTCTACGTAAACCTATATTTTTGTTTTATTCTCAAACCTCTAGGCACATCACTTGTCAACATATATTATTTTATGCCATTGATCTATTCGATTAACTTCTCTAGATTGATTTCTTCCACTAATGCTAGTTGTTTATTTGAATGTACCATGGTTAAATTATCACAAAGGGCTCTCCCCCTAACCAATTTAGTGGGATTAATTTTGATAACAAAATTTTTTATATTTTTAAACTAGCATACTCAATTTTCTTCAAATTATCATGTAGAACTACAAACCTATCATCAAGGTTCCAAATAAAGATATTGATATTGTTGTGGGAAAGATAATATTGAAAATTAATCAAGGCTTTTAACATAACAAACTCTTGCTTCTCTATGAAAGTGTATCATTCTTCATAATTATGAAGTACCTATGTCATAAAGGAGATAATATTTTCATTATCTTTATTATCCTTATGGGTCAACATTGCAACTATACTTTCATTAGTGCTAAATACATATTACTTAAAATATTTCTAAAAATCAAGGTTGATAAGTATTGGTGCCCTTGTGATATATTCTTTGATTTCATGGAATAATTTCTTAAGAATAATTTCTTAAACTCTTATATCCTAGAAAAATTGACATCTTTCCTTGGTATTTTAGTCATAGGGTTGATTAATTACAAAAAAAAAAAAAGAATTTAGATACAAACTAAATTTGGCCCAGGAAAACCTAATGCATCTAATTTAGGATGGTAATAATTATCTTGTTTATATATTTGATATGGTTAGTATCAATAGCAACATTATATTAGATACCACATGATCTAGTAATTTTCCTTATTACGTATAAAATATAGACTTTTTGGGATTTATAGATATCCTAAGAAATTTGCATCTCTTGAAGACTACTATAGATGTTTAATATGCTTGGACCTATCCTTGGAAAATATAATCAAATAGTCTTGTTAGACCAAGAATTCATTAATCAGTCTTGTAAAATCAATGTTTATTTCTAATTTAAATGTTTCACCTATATTTTGTAGACCAAATGGTATTCTTTGTTAAACAAACATCCTTCACTTGGTAGTGCTAAATACATATTACTTAAAATCTTTCTAAAAATCAAGTTTGATAAGTATTGGTGCTCTTGTGATAGATTCTTTCATTTCATGGAATAATTTTTTAAACTCTTATATCCTAGAAAATTTCACATCTTTCCTTGGTATTTTAGTCATAGGGTTGATTAATTACAAAAAAAATAATGATGAATTTAGATACAAACTAAATTTGGCCCAGGAAAACCTAATGCATCTAATTTAGGATGGTAATAATTAGCTTATGTATAGCTTTTATATGGTTAGTATCAATAGCAACATTATATTATATACCACATGATCTAGTAATTTTCCTTATTACATTTAAAATATAGACTTTTTGGTATTTATAGATATCCTAAGCAATTTGCATCTCTTGAAGACTAATATAGATGTTTAATATGCTTGGGCCTAGAAAATATAATCAGATAGTCTTGTTAGACCAAGAATATTTCATTAATCAGTCTTGCAAAATAAAAGTTTATTTCTAATTTAAATTTTGCACCTATATTTTGTAGGCCAAATGGTATTCTTTGTTAAACAAACATCCCTCTGCTAAATACATATTACTTAAAATCTTTCTAAAAATTAAGGTTGATAAGTATTGGTGCTCTTGTGATAGATTCTTTGATTTCATGGAATAATTTCTTAAAATATTATATCCTAGAAAAATTGGCATCTTTCCTTGGTATTTTAGTCATAGGTTTGATTAATTACAAAAAAAAATAATGATGAATTTAGATACAAACTAAATTTGGCCCAAGAAAACCTAATGCATCTAATTTAGGATGGTAATAATTAGCTTATGTATAGCTTTGATATGGTTAGTATCAGTAGAAACATTATATTAGATACCACATGATCTAGTAATTTTTCTTATTACATATAAAATATATACTTTTGGGATTTATAGATATCCTAAGCAATTTGCATCTCTTGAAGACTACTATAGATGTTTAATATGCTTGGACCTATCCTTGGAAAATATAATCAAATAGTCTTGTTAGACCAAGAAAATTTCATTAATCAATCTTGCAAAATAAATGTTTATTTCTAATTTAAATGTTGCACCTATATTTTGTAGACCAAATGGTATTATTTGTTAAACAAACATCCCTCACTTGGTTGTAAAAATAGTTTTGTGTTGATTGTCATCTTTCACCCAAATCTAAATATATCTTGAAAAGACATCAAGTAGAGACAACATTTTTAAGCTTGTCATTTTTTGGATAATTTAGTCCATGGATGAAAATGGATAGTGGTCCTTAAGAGAACATCTATTCAAATTTTTTAAGGCACCATATTGTCTTATATCTCTATTTTTCTTTCTCATAGAAACTAGATTGGTAACCCATGTGGAATGCTTTACTAGAAAAATATTTTGATCTTGTAACAACCTGATTTTCTTATTTGTTATGGCTTCTATTTTTTATTTATTGGTTTATTTTATTGAGCTAATAGCCTTTTTTAAAGTTGGAGATCAATTTAATTCTCAATGACTCTTCTATCATAGACCTTGAGTCTTCATAACTTAAATCAATAACATCACTATATTAGTTGCATATCTTCTTTAATATATGAATCTCTTCTTTAGTGAATTCCTTTTCCATTAAGATATATTTTCTAACAATCTAAATATGATGATAAGAATATGGTTTTACTTTAATACTAGCCTTCTTGGAACCATCATTTGAATTAAGCAAAACTTCCAAGGTAATCACCATCTAGTTAATTTTGAGTTGGATCACTCAATCTTTAATGCATATTCATGTTCATTTTGAACTTTAGTGTATTATACCTCTTTTTACAAAAATTAAATAATCTACTCATCATTGGTAAACACTTGCCGATGGCCTACATTATCTAGAACTATAGGTTTGAACACCACTTCTAGTTTCTTTATTCTATTCCACATATCTACATAAGGGCTAAACATAGGATCTAGCATAGCTAACTCATCATATTTAGTATTCATCTCCCTTGGTATTATGCTAATCTCATAAATGTAAAATCTCTCTAACATATCCTAAACTTGATACATATTTATCCTTAGGTTCCTTTTCTTGGTGGCAAGTGTCAAATTTACTTGACTTATCACTAGATTTGAATTAATAAAAAACTATAAATTATTAGCCCCTAGTTTCTCAATTTTCTTTATCCTGGCTCAAAAAATATTTATATTTAGATATATTATTAGTAAAACTAGATACAATTAAATAGTATAAGACAAGCATAATTCCTAAAATTACCTTAGGGTCTAATAATTTATATTTAAGAACCTATCACATTCCTTATTATTGTACCATCAAAATACATAGTTTAGGTTGTATTGGATTTCTAGAATTGTTGGTTTGTTAAGGTCAAGACCTTGGTGGAATCTTAAAGCATTAGGTAATTTCCTAGTTTATTTTCTTCATAAAACTCATATACCTCTTGACCATGTTGCTCTTAAAGTACCTTAATTATTATGTTTAGTTCTAAGATAATCTCACCTTCAATTGACTCATCATCTATGAATTTTTAGAGCTCATTTAAATATATTATCCCATCATTACCTAGCTTTTGAAAAATATAAATCCATAGGAATTTTTCTCTATCCTAATCATTTTTACATCCTAAGGCACCTTCATGTGAGTATTTTCCATTTCTAAGTAGTCATCTCTTGATAATTTTTTGGTCTATTGTCTATATAGTATCATTTTAAAACAAGGTGAAAGTTCATCTATTGTCACATCCTAAACCACCACCAATTCCATGTGCTTAACTATAATCATCACCAAATATTTTAATATATCAACTATATTGACTTGGGTTTCATCCATCTAAAAAGGCCTATTAGCTATTTTATAGTAAGTAAGTTTTATGTATTACAAACTACCTTTGGAATCACTACTACAACTACTCTTATGTAAAAGACACAACTCTTCATAAGGTAGTTTTTAATATTTAGAGTGATTTAGAGAAGATTTGGTTTCATTATTTTTGGATTAGGATAATTTAAGACATTGGCAAAACTTACCTATATAACTAATGGATCTTATGCTATGATATTTTTTTGCCCTAAAGTATTAGGTGGAATACCAAGGGCTAGGGCTACTTTAGGCTTAGCATAGTTCTACTTCTATTATTTTAGGTCTCCTTATAACAAATACCTCTATATTAGTAATTACAAGGCCTCTACCATGCTTGATTTATCTAATGTTTTCTTCAAATATTTAACAATGTTGAACCCTAAACTAGTTAAATTTCCTTCATTGTGTGGTATAAAATTTCTAAACTATCTCAAGGTTGTCATTCTACCTTTGTTTGTTAATCATGGGTACTTCAAAATCCTTTCAACTTCCTTTTGTAACCCTTCTCTTTCATATTATTCCCTAATATTAATTCTTTATTTTCTATTCATTGGCATTTTATTTTTTATGTATCAACTTGAGGAGCCTATGGTGAGGCATCTCCCTAAATTATTTCATGTTCTACTTCTTAATTAACTACTATTGGGTCTGTATCTTTAACGTGTAAAGAAGGTTGTCCTCTCCTAAGAACAACAGTCTTTGAATTAGGATTGGGTGGTTTAGGTGGTTTAGCCTAACCGAATAAGGTCCTTGGTGGTTCTTCAACTAACCTCCTCTTACTCCTAATTATAACCTCTTAGTATTGGTGAATATTTTTTGATCTTCAAAAGGTAAATTTTCCTCTTTAGTGTATTCATCAAATTTTGCTATAATAGCATTTCCTAGATTAAATAAATTTCCAAGCCACTAGTAATCCATCTCTAAAGGGTCTACTATATTTGGTGGTTGTATGGTGATATGTTTGACACTTGGAATTGGAAAAATTATCATTTGGCCCACCATTTTATTTTATTATGCTTGATACTAATGGTTATGTGGTGTATTTTGAGTGTTTATTATTGCAATAACACATTTTAAAATATTATATATAGCATTGCATGTGAGGCATCAAATAATGTTCATTTCTAAATTTGGATGTACTATATTATTTGGAACTTGATTCCTTGATGCATTAGTAATTTATTAAGTAATTTTCTCTTTCATGAGATAAGGAGCCTTCTTCTATTACTATTTTTTTATTATTTCCATCTAACACCCTAATGCATAATATAACTAGACCTTTCTTCTAGGTTGATTTTATTTATAAAATATTTTCTTACTTAAATGATTTAACTTACTTGTGAATATGGGGATTAGTATTTAAATTAGAATTGGGGTTGAAAAGCTATGGTTTTTGGTATGCCTAAATTAAGAAAGGTTACTATGTATACAATATTAGTCTATGCATATGTGGGCATGCTAGACTATATCAATGTAGGCTAATTTTGAATTTTAGGAATAGGGTTAATGGTAGGTGGTTCTCCAAGTGCCTATGGTATAGGTTCAGATTCACATATGCAACATAATCCATAATTCAAGTAGGTATTTATTTGCCAACCCTTACCAACACATATTCCACTCACATGGACTCTTTAAAGGATCCATATAAAGTATATAGGTTAGCATTACAAAAACTTATATCTTAAATTATGTTGCAGACCTTTAATATAGGAAGATAAACCTTGATTATATGAAGGTATAACGTTAGGGAATAAAAAGTAAAAAGTCCTCATAAACCTAGTTTTATAGTCATGGATATTCTCTTAGGGATGATTTTTCATAGCATTCAGTTGAAAGAGAATGGAATATACATTCCTATGATTACCAAATCATCTCATAAAAGACTCAACTATGGAATTAAAATTGGTGATATTATTGTTACGTAGACTTCAATAGTATATGATGGCCTTATTTATCAATGAGTAAATTAGAAACTAGACCATAATATCCTCCTCTTTGATTTGATGTATTGGTTTTAAAGTGGATAGCTCATTGAGGAAATCTAAGACACTTTTATACCCATTGCCATAAAAAGAGGGTAAGGCTTTCATATCATTTATAAGTATGGGAGAATAAATCATCAAGTTCAATGGCCCTTGATAAGTCCAAAGAGACAACTATTACTATGGTCTAGGAAGAACTTGTATTTAATAATTATGAGGAGAATATCCATAAGTCATTTACAAGTAATATGACATCTAATACTAGATTGCATACCCCTTAGTTGTTGCATGAATGACATCACTTTTTTATTTAGGATTGCTTCTTGATTTTGAAGGACCACTAGCACCTGTCAAAATTGTTGTTAGTCAGGACTAGGGATAGAAGGAGTATTTAGTATCACTTGATCAAGAATATTACTATTTTTATATGAAGGTGAATTAAATAGAACTCATTTAGACTACCTACAAATATTGAAGAGACCAAAGTAAAAGGAGGAGGTTAAAATATTGTGTAGGATAACCTCGTGAAGGAAGCAGTAGGTTTTTATCACCTACTTATATGTGTGAAGTATGTAGATTCTAAGTAACATTTTGATATAAAAACAAATTAGGTGGGGGTATATTTAATGTGTCATGGGACATGATAAGGCTCAATGGGTTCTATATGTTTTATTGGAAATTCATTTTTGGTAATCCTTGAGAGCCTTCGTTTACAACAAAAATTTGAGTCACTTATTGAGTGGGTCCTCTAGGCCATTGAGATGTAAAATTTTTAGGGATTGACTCCCAATATGACCTAATGAGTTATTATATTATATTGATTACAAAAACTAGAGTTTGATGAGTTTGTATTAGTTTAACTACTTAATCCATCCTATAGTTCTTGGCTTGGTTGGGATATTTATGGATATATCTATTAATTGGGAGGGAAAATTTCATAGATTCTACTTGGGATACCATATAATTTGAACCAATAGATAAGATATTATTTATGTTTAAGAAAGCTTGAGATATTTGATCCATTTTGTATAAGATATTGGTGATAATAATAGATAACATTGGTTGAATCATAGCCTGTGCCTAAGTATCCACAAGTATAATATACTAGTGAGGGACTAGTGAATTATCATCCATATTCACCTATATCTCAGATAAAATTGGAGAATCTAATCCTTGAGTAACAATATTTACTATGGTATCTTTACTAGAGGATTTCAAAGGAATTTCTCAAAGTCCTTGTATCTAATTTGCCATGGAAGGCTTCTTTACTTTACTTCCTCTTTGTCTATATTTGATCAATCTCACTTGTTCCACTTCTTTACCCTTATCACATGACCTTGACCATGTTTTCATAAAAGAGACCAATAACCCTAATGCTCAATCAATGTCCTTTTCATTTGCCAAAATAAAAATATTCAAAAATGGGTCAAAATAGTTAGAAATCAAAAATAAACTAATTCATGTGAATCATTAGAGTTTCCAATGAATCACAATAATGCAAATTGTAATGTATAGGACTTGTATTCAATAGTATATCATAAATATTGATTGATATTACTATGCATCTATAATTCAATCTGGCAAATTATTAGACATGCCCAATGAATCACTAGAATATTGACATAATAAGACAAACACTTTAGAAAATGGATGAAATGCAGTTGATGTAGGTGTAGTTTTAATGAATTGCCAACCAATTTTGATACATTGAGAGGGTGGATACCTAGACAAAATTTTAAAATATTATCAAGATTGTAATTGGTAATTTGTCAAAAAAGAGTGTTTTCAAGTAGCTTTGAGTTATTAATTTATTTTGATTAGTTAGATCATTGAGTCAAGTAAGTTCTCCATTTAATTTTATTCATCAATTAATTTTGTGAGTCAAGTTATTCAATAGGATTACCATTTAATTTGATTCATCATATTATATTATTGTTTTACAAGCTTAAGGGTAAAACATCGTATTTGGGCCATATTGGAAAGCAATTTGTATAATGGTTTTTATATTTATATATCTTAGAATGCTTATCAAACCCTTATATATATATATATGGCATTATTTCTAATTGTTTGACATAGATCTAAGGGTGAATTATTAAGTTGATATGGAACATGTCCCACTAGATATGCCAAAGATATAATTGTTGCACCATGAGACTAACTATCTTGAAACTACACTTGTAACACCATGTTCAATACCTTGAACACCGAGAGTTTTAGGTCCCATTAACCTTAGTATTTAGGTTACATCCCCACTAACCTATGCTAATATAACTAAATTAAATGTAGAAAATAAAAATTGGGAAGGTAAGGGTGAAAGAGATAAAATAAATTGTAAAAAATTAAAATACAACCAAAGATCATAGTGAGGCTAGTGTGTGGTTAGTTGTTCCATTCAAATAAAAATCAAATAATAGTTTAGTTTTATCCAATAATCATGAATCCAAAAAAAATAGTACCAATGGATAGGTGAAAGAGGATCACCACAAACACCACATATTTGTGAACAAATAATTATAGAAAAAACATGACATAGTCTAGTAAAATATCCAAGCATAATTTTCCATTTACCTCTAGACTAGAATTTACCCCAAATATATTTTACGAGACTAGGAATAAGTGGTGTTTGGGGTAAATGGAAAATTGTACTATAGTCTAGGAATAAGTCTAGTAAAATATATTTTCCATAGTGTAGCTCTAGTCTTTATGAAAATAACCAAAATATATTTACCCCTAGACTCTTATTTATAGCAAAGATTTTGTCCTTTTACCCTAATTAAAAATTTTCTACCATTATAATTTATAGTAAAATAGCAAAGATGTTGAATTTAGGTATTGATATCTTTTACAAGTAGTTATTCTAACAAATTGCTAGATTTTGACATATTGTTGTTTTCCTAAGTCTTTCATTTATTGAATCCTTAAATCTTCTTCACTACTTGGTCATTGTAAAATGAGCATTTCCATTCAAAAAAATTAACTACACCCTATTTGCCTCAAGGTTTCTCATAACCTAGATCTAGTTCCCTTCATTAAGTCATTTGTCATTGTTTAAGGTAGTACTTTTTAGTATAATTACACTTTCATAAAGTAAAGTAGTTAAAAATTTATGGGAAATATCATCTAGAATTAAAATTTTATCAAAAGAGTAGTAGCTAATAGCTTGAAGATGACATCACTGGCCAATTATAGTAGTTTCTTATACTATATTCAACTCAGATTTGCTCTTGTTGGTGATATTATATTATTTGGTCATGTAATAGTTTAGGGTGTACATTGTTTAGGGAATGTGTTAGATATTTATCTAATGTATATGTCAATATATGAGGAATGTCCATTTAGTATGTAATAAAGTGTGCAAGTGTGAGGTGTGAATTGTGAGAGTGCAAAGTGTCAAGTAAGTGAGTGAAAATTTATAGATGTTAGGTTTCAAGTAGGCAAGTGAAGAGTTATGTAGGGAGATAAAGTCAAGAGGTATGAATTTCAGGAGTCACATGTAATTATATGTTGACGGTAAAGCATTGTAAAAATAATTTAATATGCATAGCTTCATGCATGCATTAGTAGATTTCAAATCAATAATATTTTATACTTTATGTGTACAATATTTTTTACATTATAGTATGTAACTAATATTTAATCCTAGATAAGAAACCTATGATATAATTTAGGAAAATTCCCAAAAGTGGGATCAGAGCTACATTCTGGGCATTTAAGCATGTAGGAGAAATATTTCAAAGAAATTATAAGAAGATTGAAGAATTTGGAGAACAATTGGAGGAGGAGGTTTGTTGATTAGAGGAGGAAAATTTATTGGATAAGAGGAAATGAGTGACAAAGGAGTACATGTGTATATTGCTAGAGTTAGATTGCTAGATATTTAAAGAAACAATGCAGAAGAATTGAATTACAAGAGTGAACTGAAGAACACAAGCTTATACTGAGAGGGGGTGAACAGTATAAGACCACTTTTTACTTTTCTTTCCCAATCAATATTATGCAATGTAAAGATAGCAATATCAACAGTAGTAATCAAAGCAATGCACAAATCACCACACACAATAGAGACACCAATTTTACGTGGTTCACCCAATGTGGGCTACTCCACGGAGAAAATATTTCACTAAAATTTTCTCAATCAATCTCTTGGGAATCCTTTCCCTATTACAATGTTTATGGACCTCTATCCAAAGGAGACACCAATCCCCTAATCAAGTTCATGGATCTCTATCCATAGGAGAACTCCTTTCTCCTTAGCTCTGACTGGTGATCTTCTAGAAGAACTATTGCCCCCACTGCTCTGGCTAATGGATCTCTATCCACTGAAGACACCTATCCTCACTACCCTAGCTAATGGATCTCTATCCACTGGAGACTATCATCCTCTATACTCTGTCACCTTCCAAAGCTCTACTCTCAACTCTGCACTAAACACAGTCCTTTGGTCTAGCACAAATCTTCTCAATCTCTATCTCTGGTTTGGCACAAACCTATCCTCAAATCTGCACCAAACTCTATCCTCGAATCTATACTAAACATAGTCCTTCGGTCTAGCACAAATCTATCCTCAATATTTGTCCTCAAGCCTTAACACAAAGCTTGACTCAATCTCAAATCAACTCTGCTAGATCTGCCCCAAACCTTAACTCAAGGTTTGAACAAATCAATCAACTCTGCTCACAAGTCTTCTCAAAGACTTGTCTCAAATATGCCTTGTAAGCTTCCACAAAAGCTCACACTAATCTGTCCACAAGTCCTCTCTAGAACTTGCCCAAATCTGCTCAACAAGTCCTCACTAGAACTTGTCCAAATCTGCTCAACAAGTCCTCACTAGAACTTGTCCAAATCTGCTCTCAATATGTATTGTAAGCTTCCACAAAAGCTCACACAAATCTATCCACAAGTCCTCTCAAAGACTTACCTCAAATATGCTCAACAAGTCCACACTAGAACTTGTCCAATCTCATAGAAACATAAAGAGAATTGTTAGAGACTCAATATGCTTCACATTCATCACAATGCTCAATCACTTTCAATCACTCTTTTAGAAACATATAGAGAATTGTTAGAGACTCAATATGTTTCACACTCATCAATATTCAACCTCTTTCTCAATTCAATTTAGAATATAAAATAATTTATTTCATAGAACTTGAACTATCACTTCACACATCCACTTGACTAGGCTCAACCAACTCTACTCAACCAATCACTCAATGAAATAATCCTTGCTCACAAACCCTAGTCCAAGCATATGAACATTCACTCAAATATTTCCAACAATGCTTATCAACCAATCTCACATAACAATGATACTCATGTTCTTTGCAAACCCTAGTTCAAGTTCTTCACTCAACCATTCACTTCAACAACAATGCTTATAAAACAATATTCACAATAGCTCAACAACTCAATAAGGAAACCTAATCAAGTCCTTTTCACTCCAAAGTTATTTTCAGAAAACCAACCAATCAACTCAATCAAGGAAGAATGTGCCCATACCTTTTTGCTTGATGAGAAGTAGACCACACAAATCTGCCACAATCATAAACACTTCTTTGCCAAACTCAAGGAGGTTAGATGTCAAAATATTACTCCAATACTCTCTCAAAAATATTCCTTGGACACAAAAATAATCAAAGCTCAAATATACCTTATTTCTTCCTTTTAAAATTAACACTCCTCAAACCATACATAAAAATAATTACTTGGATACACCTTATCAACTCCAACTTAAAATAATATCCAACACCACAAAAATCACAACCAATCTTTCTAAAACACCTTTATTTATTTTTCAAACCCTAAAACAAATAATATCAAAAATTTATTTTGCAATATCCTTATAACTCCCTAAAACCTCATATACCACATGAAATATGCAAAAATTAATTTTTAATACCTCAACAACCTTTTTCGACAAATCCGGTGCTCAAACTTTAATGCATACCTTATTATCCCTCAAAAGGGTTTTCGACATGATTCGATCCATCGTCTCCCCAAGCGCAAAGCGCCTTAGCGCCTTGGAGCCCACCGCATGGGCTAGAAGCACCCACGTGAAGGAAGCAAAGCTTCCTCCCCTTTCTACCAACATCCACCATGATTTCCAACCAAAATGCAAAATGAAAGATCCTCCATGGGGGATTCGAACCTATGCCTGTCGCTGCCCTAATGACTTGCCACTACCGCGCTTGCCAACTGCGCTACCGATAGTTGGTGACCAAGGCTCCCTCCTTGGTGTATGATGTAATCTCACCTTCTCTTAGCACTTTAAACAAAACACAAAGCTCTCTGTTGCACCCACGATTCGCATAAACACATAGCATAAGATTTAATTCAAAAACATTCGGGGGCTTATGGTAAGGTGGGTAATCCTCCTTTTATACACATGGTAAATGTTCTTCCCACGTCGATGCTTAGAAATTCGATTTCGAATTTCGAATTAATTTTAATAACCCTCCTTAGGGTTAGTTAAAGATTAATATAAATTAATCTTATAATTAATATCAAAATTAATTAATAATTAATTTAAATAACTTTAAGTTAAGTAAATTAAATTATAAATTAATTTATAATAAAAATTATATTAATTAATTTAAAACTTCCCTTTATAATATTATAAAAAATATTATAATATTATTCACTTGGGCTTTTTGCACTTTAGACCATATCTGATGTCCTGAAACCGGGTCTTGATCAACTAAAACTGGAGAACCTAAAATTGATGTTGCCCACTGAAACTGCCACTAACTGGTGCTGAAATCTTGACATCAATGACCACTCACTCTTGACATCAATGACAACTTATCTACTCAAAATTTCCAACAATCTCCCCCTTTGTCATTGATGGCAACCCAAATTCTTTTTACCAAAACTTGACCTTTTTCCTGTTCTGCTCCCCTGGGAAACTGCTCCCCCTGACTCAATGCTCTCTCCTTAAACCAAATATCTCCCCCTTACTCAAATCTCTCCCCCTTTGACATCAATGGCAAAGGGTCACCTTTGGGGCTCGGGGCTAAGAATGAGTCTCTTAGCTTAGCCCCTCCCCCACCTCCTCTTGAGGTGGTTAATTTTGGGGTGGGAGTATTTCTACTCCCAACAAGCACTGGTCTTTACCTTTATCCTCTTTCCTTCTCATCTGATCCTTCTGATTTCTTTGACTATTCCTATTCCTATTCCTATCCATGTCCACATTCCTATTCCTATTTATATCCATATTCATTTCTTATTCATGTTCCTGTTCATATCCATGTCCATATTCATATTCCTATTCCTGTTCATGTTCATGCTTGATTCTGGAATGTCTGCTCTACACCATTTTGTTGTATGTCCATCATTATTGCACTTATAACACTTAATGTTATTATTCCTTGGAGGTGCAAATGTCTTGGGATTTCTCCTAGTGAAGTCATATCTGTTCTTGTTATGAACCTTGCAATTTATTGCCTTGTGACCAAACTGATTACATGAGTAGCAATACCCATGGAAAAGTTATATGTTCCTGAAATTCCCATATTCCTATCTTTCATGTGTCCTGCACTGTGAAGCCATGTGCCCAAATTTGTGACATGAGAAACATCTTCCATTGAAGTTTCCTTGTCTTGACCTCATTGGTCTCTTAGTCTCTCTTAACCTATTCTGATTGTTGTTCCATATGTTTCTTCTTTGTGCATTGTTCCTTTCCTTGTTGAAATTTTTGTTGTCCAACTCATCCTCAGAAGTCTCACTTTCTCTTACATTGTCTTCTTTTGAAGTTTCTTCTTCTTCAGAACTTGAGGTTGACTCTTCTTCTTGTTTCTTTTGAGCTTGTTCAAAACCAAGACCTATTTTGTTTGTTGACCTTCTTTGTACCTTGATCATCTTATCTACAATATTTGAACTCTTTCCAAACTTGTGTAGCTTATCCTTGGATTTCTCTAAATCTTCCCTTAGTAGAGCTACTTCTTGTTCTAACTTTTCACATTCTAAGACCTTTGCTTCTAGCTTATCCTTGAACTTCTTTGTCTTAGCCATTGACTTGTTTAGATCCTCTATAAGATTTCCTCTTTCTTCATCACATTCTTGAAACTGAAATTCAAGTTGGGAGTTTTGCTTTCTTACCTTATTTAAAGTTTTAAGAGCATAAATAAGCTCTCCCTCAAGATCAACTCCTCCTTTTTCTGATTCTTCCTCTATTTGTTTGCCTTTGTCAACATCTTCATTATTTTCTGACTTGTCTTCTATAGGATCACCTTCTTCTTCTTCTAGTGCCATTAGAAGATTCTCTTCTGGTCCTTCTAGTGCATCCTCATATTCATCATCACTAAAACTGAAACCATCCCTTGTACAACTATCTTCAAGATGTCCAAAATTACCACATCTAAAACACTTGAGAATTATTGGTGACCTTTTCTTGACTTCTTATTTTTCTTCAATCAGAAATAGGACTTCATATTTATCATTATCTGAAAAACTATTATCACTATCACTTGAGTACTTACTTGCCTTGTCTGCATAGTAGCTCTTCTTTTGTCTTTGAAAGAACTTCTTTCCTTGTCTGCTTTGTCCATCCTTGCCTTTCTTTTGGTACCTGTATTTTTTTGATTCCTTGTTCCTGTAATCCTATTTTTCTTCATCATTGTTATTTTTAGCTTCTCGACAATCAGTTGCATAATGACCATACTTTCCACAATTGAAGCATCTAACAGATTTTGCATCTTTAAATCTTCTTGAATCCTTATTCCTTCTGCCATAATTAGCTTCTTCATCACTGGATGACTCATTGCTCGATTTTGACTTCTTACCCTTTGTTTTCTTAATTGCTTTGAAGGTTGCTTCCTTTCGATGATTAGGTTCCTCTTTTGTTCTTAACTCAAAAGTTGTAAGAATACCAAGTAACATATCTCTTGTCAAAGAATCACCATCTTTTGATTCTTCTATAGCAGAGATATTTTCACTAAATATTTTTGGAAGAGATCTTAAGACCTTATCACAAACATCTGATTCTTCAACATTAAGTCCAAGTCCTTGCATGGCATTAACAACCTCATCTACTCAAAGTAGATAAGTACTAATGTTTTCCTCATCCTTCATTCTTAATTCTTCAAATTGTCCTTTGAGATTTTGAATCTTTGCCTTTTTGACACTTTTATCTCCTTCATATATGCTTTGCAACTTATCCCAAATTCCTTTTGCATCTCTACAATGCATAACCTTTATTGATTCTGTTCTATGCAAACCTCTCAAAATTGCATTCATTGCTTTTGAATTGTAATGTTGTAGAAGCTTACCTTCCTTATCTGTAGGTGGATCAGTTGGTGGTATGTATCCATTTTCAACTGCTTCCCAAATTTCATTGCCAAGTGCCATCAAGTGAATCTTCATTCTCATACTCCAAAATATATAATCACTTCCATCAAATATCGGTGTTGAATTATCTGAGGACACATTCTTAGAATCCATTGTGTTCTTGAAAGCTTTTCCTTCAAGCTGTTAAACTCTTTCGAAGGAACCCGCTCTGATACCAATTGAAGAACACAAGCTTATACTGAGAGGGGGTGAACAATATAAGACCACTTTTTACTTTTACTTTCCCAATCAATATTATGCAATGTAAAGATAGCAATATCAACAGTAGTAATCAAAGCAATGCATAAATCACCACACACAATAGAGACACCAATTTTACGTGGTTCACCCAATGTGGGCTACTCCATGGAGAAAATATTTCACTAAAATTTTCTCAATCAATATCTTGGGAATCCTTTCCCTATTACAATGTTTATGGACCTCTATCCAAAGGAGACACCAATCCCCTAATCAAGTTCATGGATCTCTATCCATAGGAGAACTCCTTTCTCCTTAGCTCGACTGGTGATCTTCTAGAAGAACTATTACCCCCACTGCTCGGCTAATGGATCTCTATCCACTGAAGACACCTATCCTCACTACCCTAGCTAATGGATCTCTATCCACTAGAGACTATCATCCTCTATACTCTATCACCTTCCAAATCTTACTCTCAAATCTGCACTAAACATAATCCTTCGGTCTAGCACAAATCTGCTCAATATCTATCTCTAGTTTGGCACAAACCTATCCTCAAATATACACCAAAATCTATCCTCAAATCTGTACTAAACATAGTCCTTCGATCTAGCACAAATCTATCCTCAATCTCTATCCTCAAGCCTTAACACAAAGCTTGAATCAATCTCAAATCAACTCTACTAGATCTACCCCAAACCTTAACTCAAGGTTTGAACAAATCAATCAACTCTACTCACAAGTCTTCTCAAAGACTTATCTCAAATATGCCTTGTAAGCTTCCACAAAATCTCACACTAATCTATCCACAAGTCCTCTCTAGAACTTGTCCAATCTACTCAACAAGTCCTCACTAGAACTTGTCCAAATATTCTCAACAAGTCCTCACTAGAACTTGTCCAAATATACTCTCAATATGTATTGTAAGCTTCCACAAAATCTCACACAAATATATCCACAAGTCCTCTCAAAGACTTACCTCAAATCTGCTCAACAAGTCCACACTAGAACTTGTCCAATCTCATAGAAACATAAAGAGAATTGTTAGAGACTCAATATTCTTCACATTCATCACAATGCTCAATCACTTTCAATCACTCTTTTAGAAACATATAGATAATTGTTAGAGACTCAATATGTTTCACACTCATCAATATTCAACCTCTTTCTCAAATTAATTTAGAATATAGAATAATTTGTTTCATAGAACTTGAACTATCACTTCACACATCCACTTGACTAGGCTCAACCAACTCTACTCAACCAATCACTCAATGAAATAATCCTTGCTCACAAACCCTAGTCCAAGCATATGAACACTCACTCAAATATTTCCAACAATGCTTATCAACCAATCTCACATAACAATGATACTCATGTTCTTTGCAAACCCTAGTTCAAGTTCTTCACTCAATCAATCACTTCAACAACAATGCTTATAAAACAATTTTCACAATAGCTCAACAACTCAATAAGGAAACCTAATCAAGTCCTTTTCACTCCAAAGTTGTTTTTCAAAAAACCAACCAATCAACTCAATCAAGGAAGAATGTGCCCATACCTTTTTGCTTGATGAGAAGTAGACCACACAAATCTGCCACAATCATAAACACTTCTTTGCCAAACTCAAGGAGGTTAGATGTCAAAATATTACTCCAATACTCTCTCAAAAATATTCCTTGGACACAAAAATAATCAAAGCTCAAATATACCTTATTTCTCCCTTTTAAAATTAACACTCCTCAAACCATACATAAAAATAATTACTTGGATACACCTTATCAACTCCAACTTAAAATAATATCCAACACCACAAAAATCACAACCAATATTTCTAAAACACCTTTATTTCTTTTTCAAACCCTAAAACAAATAATATCAAAAATTTATTTTGCAATATCCTTATAACTCCCTAAAACCTCATATACCACATGAAATATGCAAAAATTAATTTTTAATACCTCAACAACCTTTTTCGACAAATTCGGTGCTCAAACTTTAATGCATACCTTATTATCCCTCAAAAAGGGTTTCGGCATGATTCGATCCGCCGTCTCCCCAAGCGCAAAGTGCCTTAGCACCTTGGAGCCCACCACGTGGGCTAGAAGCACCCACATGAAGGAAGCAAAGCTTCCTCCCCTTTCTACCAACGTCCACCATGATTTCCAACCAAAATGCAAAACGAAAGATCCTCCACGAGGGATTCGAACCTGTGCCTATCGCTGCCCTAACGACTTGCCACTATCGCGCTTGCCAACTGTGCTACCGAAAGTTGGTGACCAAGGCTCCCTCCTTGGTGTATGATGTAATCTCGCCTTCTCTTAGCACTTTAAACAAAACACAAAGCTCTCTGTTGCACCCACGATTCACATAAACACATAGCATAAGATTTAATTCAAAAACATTCGGGGGCTTATGGTAAGGTGGGTAATCCTCCTTTTATACACATGGTAAATGTTCTTCCCACGTCGGTGCTTAGAAATTTGATTTTGAATTTCGAATTAATTTTAATAACCCTCCTTAGGGTTAGTTAAAAATTAATATAAATTAATCTTATAATTAATATCAAAATTAATTAATAATTAATTTAAATAACTTTAAGTTAAGTAAATTAAATTATAAATTAATTTATAATAAAAATTATATTAATTAATTTATAATTAATTTAAAACTTCCCTTTATAATATTATAAAAAATATTATAATATTATTCACTTGGGCTTTTTGCACTTTAGACCATATCTGACGTCCTGAAACCGGGTCTTGAACAACTGAAACTGGAGAACCTGAAATCGATGTTGCCCACTGAAACTGCCATTGACTGGTGCTGAAATCTTGACATCAATGACCACTCACTCTTGACATCAATGACAACTTATCTACTCAAAATGTCCAACATGAACATGTTTGAGATACATTAAGGATAACTTGTTGGAATGTAAGAACATATATTGGTTGGACATGCATTGGATAGAAAGTGAGGATGTATGTTGGCTAGAATATAAATACAAGGATGTTCAAGGAGTTGAGGATGAAAATCTATGAAGAAGAAAGCTTGAGAAGAAAGTATGTAAAGCCAAAATATTGAGAATAAAAACTTGTAAAGTGAAAAGTCTATAAATTCAAGCACATATGAATGAGGAGCCTATAGAGCTAATAATAAAGAGCCTATGAATGAATAATTTGAATTAGAATGTAAAGAGTCTATGAAGCCTAAGACATTGAGGAGATAAACTGAGAAGATTTGATGTAGTCAACATTATAACACCTACTACTAGACAGAGTGCATAATGTAACTTGAAGCTTTAAATTTGAATAGATCGCATGGCATGGCAACAGAACATAAAGGATTTAATTTATTAAAGGTATATTTTGTTATTTTTTGAATGCATAATTTTATTGAAGTGATTTGGATTTATAATACTAGAAAGTGAAATTGAAATTTTATTTTAAAAGGTTTAACTTTGAAAGAATGAATTGATGAATAGGAGTTATAAGGGAACAATTTTTTTAAAATTTGAATTATAGTTGGAATTAATTAGAGGAAGACATTTAAAAGATAATTTGGAAAATTGTGAAATTATGAATTAATTTGGGAGATATAAGAATTGAGTTTGATGATTTATTGATATTGATTGAAGGGATTGTGAATTTGTGAAATTGAAATTTGAAATTTGGGAGATATAATAGAAGATTGAAATTTGATAATTTGGGAGATAAAATGAGTATTTGTGAATTCTGATTGAAGATTAAAATTTAAAATTTTAAGATTGGTTAATGATTTGAAAAATAAAAATTTGCATTTGATGAATTTGAATGATTCGAATGAAGGAAATTATTGAATAATTTTCATTATGGAAAAAATTAAAATTTTATTTTTTGAGTCACAACTTTTGAAAGGACCAAAGTTTACATTATGAAAAAATAAAATGAAATCAATTCCCATTGTTGAAAAACTTTAGGTTATAGTGAAAGGAACAAAGAACATGCCAAAATATGAAAGAGGAAAACAAAAATTCAAGGAATATGATGTAAAAGATCTTATGCTAATTACATTTGGCATAATAGATGACATTCAGCAATATATAAGTGAAGCAAAGCCTTCAAAAGTTTCTTGGGAAAAACTATGCAAAATATTTGGAGGAACAAAGCAACTATCTTGAATTTATAGTCATAGTTGTATTCATTAAAGGTTGATAATGGAGAGAGTATATAACTTTTTCTTTGAAGGATAGTAGAATTAAAGGCTAAGTTATTAACTTTGAAAGAAAAAGTAGAAGACAAACTCCTTGTCCAAGTTACATTAAGAACACTCCTCGAGACATTTAAAAATTTAGTCACTTCTCTTCGAGTGCTAAATAAAATTATAACATTTGATGACTTAGTCAATATTCTTTGAAAATATGAAGTTGAAAAATTAGTCAAAGATGAAATAAGTAACAATGCTTTGCTATCAAAGAAAAATATATCAAGTAACATTGCAGTATCATCACAATCTCAACCTAAATGGATATGGATATATCATCACATATACAGTATAAATTACCATACTACAAGTCATTGTAGATATAATTCTTTGAATCAAATAAATTAAATGAATAGACTTTTCAAAGGTACCAGTCTAGTTAATATCAGCCTCGATATCAACATGTGCAACAACAATGAATAAAATAAGAAACTCAAAAAGAAAATTTAGTTCAACAAGTTTAGAAAATAAAAAATGAGGATTAAAATAAAATAATATCTCTTTATAGTAAGAATGTGATCATTATGTGATCTCATTAAAATTTTAAGAGATGATAATCACAGTTCTAGCGTGAGCTAGATGACAAACTAGGCTACAACAGTAAGGATCATGGATACTTAAGATACCTGGATACTTATGTAATCAGGTTTTTTTAGGGGTTACGATTTTTGTAATAGGCTTATACATAAAGCCAGGAGGCATGATGCAAGGCTGATTTTGTACATAAGGTTTTGGGATCCTCTATAAAAACCCTTTTTTAATCTACTATAATAATTACCAAAAAAAAAAAAAAAGATGAAGATCAAATTAATTATCAGTGTGATAAAAATGAAAATAATTCAAAGATTCCTAAAACTCCTAATGTTTTAGAAGATGAGATAAAATTGGTTGAAAAAATAACAATAGAAATAAATGAAAATTATAAATTGAAATCAAGATCATTTCAAAATCATAAATTTTATGAGAAAACTGAACCAAAAATGGATCACAAAGAAAATTTTAAATACACTATAGATGGATCAATAAATCAAGATGGAACAAGAATATGGATACGTTACATTTTTTTAATGGATGTAAAGAAAGTCTAAAAAATATTGTAAGGAACGGGTTAACAAATCAATGCCAAAACTTCAACCAATGTGAGAGTCAAATTTGAAGAATGAAGACCAAAATCACCAAAATCAGAGATTGAAGACTAAAAGTCTTCATACCAATTAATGTAAAATGGGGGGTGTTGGAGATATTACATTATTTGGTCATGTAATAATTTAGGGAGTGATTTATTAGATTAGGGAATGTGTTAAATATATGTCTAATGTATGTATCAATATATGAGGAGAGTCCATATATTATGTAATAAAGTGTGCAAGTGTGTAAAATATGGGGTGTGAATTGTGAGAGTGGAAAGTGTCAAGTGAGTGAATGAAGAGTCATAACATGTTAAGTGTCAAGTAGGCATATGAAGAGTTATTTAGGAGAGATAATATCAAGAGGTATGTATGTGATGACTCACATGAAATTATATATTGGTGGAAAAAATTTGTAAAAATCATCGAATATACATAGCATCATGCATGCATCAGTAGATTTCTTATCACTAATATTTTAAATTTTATGTGCAATATTGTGAACATTATTGTGTGATTAATATTTGATTCTAGACAAGGGACCTATGAGATAATTTGGGATATTTCCAAACAACTCTGAGTGTGATAACCCTAGTTTTGGACGATTATTCATCATTGCTTGTGGAAGAAATAACCAAAATTTATCTCTTAAATGGTTGCTATAGTAAACATGACCCACCTTGTGGGAAGTTAGAATTTAATACTTTATGATAAAAATGATACATAAATCTAGATATTTTTAGAATATAAATAATTTTTTTTTAGATGATAAAATATTCTTCTCTATTTTATTTTGTAGCTTTTATATCCGTCTTCCAATTTTTGTTCTTCTTTAATTTCTCATATAAAGTAGCATTGTAAATATAGTTTAGACTATTAGAGGAAACTACATTCTACCTTGGGTATTTTATGTGATCCTTCTATTCTTCTCATGTTACATTAATTTATAACTTGTAAGCATAATATTTTTCATAATTGATACAAAAATAGTTTGATGTTTTAGTGTGGTTTCACCCATGATATATGCTTTTATTTTCTAAGTTAGCTTCCACTAGATTCATCCTTCTATTAAAGCTAGTATTTTTGGATGACTCTATGATAGCATTCTTCCTCCCTTTCATATTTTTGAATAGAGAATGAATATTCTCATACTTAAATTCTATTGGTTGAATATCACTTGTCTAGTATATTGTCATCTTTTGTTCATTTTTGTTTTTCAAGTTATTTATTTTTTACACTTTTTCCTTGGAAAAATATTTACATAGTGAAGGAAAAAGATCAAGACAATGTTATTAACTTATCTATTCTCCATGTAAACTCCCATAAGGTTTAGTAATTAAATAACATCCCCCTTATTACAATATGTAGTACACAAAGAGAGCTGCAAAAAAAATCAAATTTAACACATGCAAGTTCCTTTGTAAAATTATTTGCAAGTTGTTTTTTGGTAGGAATGTGAGTTGAATCTAGTGATTTTAAACTTGTTCTCAAATAAAGTGACAATAAACTTCAATATTTTTTTCTTTAATGAAATACTAGATTCTTAAATAAATTAAAATATCTTGATTATCATAATTCAATATTATCGATCAATTATTTTAGACACCCATATCTGATAGTATGTGACAACCATATCACTTCATATATAGCTTCTCACGCAGCATGATATTTACCTCTATGGATGACAATGCTATTGTAGTTTATTTCTTGTTGTATGTCATAACCCAAAATATCACACCCACAAAAAAAAATCTATTTAGCTATGGTCAATTGTCTTTGACCTACTTGTCAATAACTCTTCCACAGAGTCATCTTATCATTATAGTCCTAAATTAAAGATAATCATTATTTCCATTAGGCAATAACTTATCCTTTCTAGATCCTTTTCAAAAGGTACACTCATCTCTACTCCTTGTATAAATCGTTCTATGTAAGTGTACTAAGTGACCCATGTGATAGCTATCAATTTTATTTGTTCATTGGTCTAGACCACCCCTTTTTCATTTATCAAAAAGGTACACTTATCCCTTCCCCTACATAAGTCCTTTTATGTAGGTGAATTAAGAACAATAATTCTAGACTATATTTCTTATCACTCCGATGAGCTAGTCTTTCAAGAGTAAGTCATCTTTCCATCCTTAGTTTGTGGAGTCAATATTATAGGTTCCTTCTCATTCTATTGAGATCCCTTAACCAAGATTCTACATAGCTAGGGTTACCTAATAATTCCTTAAACATTTTAATGGTTAAAGATCAATAAATTCTACCACATTGCAAATCCATTTTTATTGTGGTATAGGGAAATCATTATTTTCTCATTTATTAAGGTCAGCCATTAAGTATACCCATCAAGATTCTTTATGATTGTATTTGCATAATGATGTGGCACAATACATTTCCATTGCATATTGTGAGTTTCCAAGTTATTTTAATCTAGCCATTTTAATTATTGACAAGCATTGCACCAAGTAAAAGGAAACTTTAATGAAGTACCTATATTGAAGGATATTAAATATTCCGTTAACACTTTGTTTCCTTTATAAATCAAAGCATAACTATTTACATGCAATACTAATATTTATCATTCAGAAAGTATAAGCATCCCCTAATTTTCATAGCAAAGACCTTTCAAGTGAAATATATCCATAAATAAAGAATTATCACTCATAATCATGTAATAATTTATTTAGAATACTTATCCTTTAAACAATCCATGGATCCATTTCCAACTATTGCTTAATTAAATAAATTTTAATTCCATACTTAATTGATCATTTTCACCAAAGAATCATAACATCATTCTTGGGCATATTTAGCAAAATACAACTTGTAATAAAATTTCCACAACAAGCCACACAAGATCTCATTTACCCTGGGAAAAACCCCTATGGGGAAAACCCAGACTTAAAATTTACACCTTTATTGCATCCATAAAATATTTAGTTTCTTACATTGGGCTTAAATACCCCATAATAACTCCTCCTTTCAACCATGGAGTTTCATAACCAATATCTCTATACTTTATGAGATACTTATTAAATTCATGTATACAAATTGATACAAGAATTAAAACAAGGTAGATTCTATTGCATATCCTACTCTATTAGGATTTTCAAATCTCAAATGGGATTACAACCAAATTCAATCCTTCTTTTCAAACAATCTAAAACCAAATATTTATCAAATAAACCCCTTTCTATGATCATGTATATCATCATAAGGATAATCCTATAATCCCATGCTTTTACAATATGAACCTATTTTTTAATAAATACAACCTAGTTCAAATGCATAGATCAATATATTTTAATAAATCCATAACATAAAGCATTAAAAAAAAGTTATTTATTCTCAATATATTCAAACGTACTCCATAATCCAAAAGCATGTATATAAAAAGGAACATTAGATAAGTCATGTATTCACATTTATTCAGACGTACTTCTAGCAAGCAATAACCTAGTGCTAAAGTTATACCAAATTTCTAATAAACTTGCATAATTATATTTGTAGAACTCTGAAGGCGGGAACTACAACAATGTCTACTTTATCCTCTGAAATTCAAAATTTTGAATGCGGGAAAGCTCAAATTCAAAATTCTCGAAGGAAGGAAGTTGTTGTTGGAATCCATCCTGATGTTGTCACCTTTCCTTCATCCAATGTGCCTATGGATATTCTTTTCCTTGGGTCTATCAACCATGTTTTTGGGTCTCCTTCTGGACCTGTGCAGAGATCTCTTGCTCCTGGTGACAGTTCTGGCCTCTCCTCTGTGCAAAAGGACTCTGTTACGAAAAAGGATTCTGCTAATCCTTTGCCTGCTGCTAACTTAAAACCTCTTCCTACGACCGAGGGTGTTCCTTCTATTTGGGCTGATGATGTCCCTCCTCGTTGGGATGAAAATACCCTCAAGCCGACTTTCGCTAATGTGTTGGGCCATCCTTCTTCCCCTTCGGCTGCTTCCTATCTTCCTTTCGAGGTGTCGGGCAACAGGGTGAAAATTCTTGCCAGTATTGTGGAACAATTCATTGCCGAGGAATCTGTTTCCCTGGTCGGCAAAGTGGTGGGCGGTAACCCTAGCCTTGACGTCATTAGGCACTGGGCTATTCCTAGATGGAAGGTTAGAGGGTCTCTTCAAATTTTTGGCCTTTCCAATGGGTTCTTTGGTATCAGGCTTAATGCCAGTGAGGATGTTGACTTTATCCTCTCCGGTGGACCTTGGTTCATTGGCTCTAAAAGTGTCTTCTTGAGGAAGTGGGCCCCTAATTTTGACCCTGACTCCTAGAGCATTAACCTTGCTCCTATTTGGGTCAAACTTCCCAATCTCCCCTGGCACCTGTGGCATGAGTCTGTCTTCAAATCAATTGCTTCCACAATTGGAGACCTCCTTCTGATCGACAGGGTCACTCTTTCAAGGTCAAGAATGCATGTTGCTCACCTTTGCATCAATGCTAACCTTGCTTCTACTTTACCTACCTTTGTGGAGCTAGAACATGGGTCTTACCTTCTTAAGCAGGCTATTGAATATGAAAATAAGCCTCCTTTCTGCATTCACTATCAAACTCAAGGTCACTTGCGGGCACAGTGTTCTTTGTTCATCAAACAGACTGCCCCTGCTGATGCTATGTCGGGCCCCAACCATGATAAAGGAAAGGAAACTTTCACTCCACTCAAAAAGGACAAAAGGTGCTTCCTTCCTACTAAAGGAGTTGTCTACAGACCAGTCAAAGATCTTCGGCTCAAAGAAACTATGGACAACATTCCCCTCAGCACTCTCCCTAGTGACAAAGGGGAACTAGCCTCCATTCCAAATTCCAATGCTAATGAGGTTAGTCTCTTTGCTTTTCCTAATCAATTTCAAATTCTGGGTAAAATAAATCCTGAGGATGACTTGGAGCAAGTTGTTGGTGAGATGAATCCCGAAGATAATTGTTTGAATGAGATTTTTGATAACCTCATTCCTGAATCTAAATCTATTCATAATAGCCCTTCTCCTATCATGGAAAGTTAGGCTATTTTTGAGCCCTCTCAGGCTAAGAATTCCCCCCTTGATGCTTTCAATCCTGACCAGCCTTTGGTGGACATCATATCTACCTCCATTTCCTCTCTAGAACCTTCTAGCCCTGTTGTCCAAAATATTAGTCCTAAAATCACCAGAAGTCATAAAAAATCCCCAATTGATTGTAGCATGGAGAAAAAAAGAGGGAGACCTTCAAACTCTGATCACTGGAAACAAGGAACCAATGAAGATATTGCTAATGGTGTCCAAAAGACATTGTTTTCCACAGGCATAATTTCTAAGGAAGATCCAAAGTGCACCAAACCTCCCCAACCATCTGGAAAGGGAGGCAAAAAAGTCACAAAATATTCTAAATGAAGATCCTCTCATGGAATGTGAGAGGCCTTAATGGCTTAGCTAAACAAAGGATAGCTAAATCATTAAGGAAAGAAATAAGACCCACAATTTTTGCCATCCAAGAAACAAAAATCAAAGAACCGCTTGAAAATCAGATATGTAACCACATCTGGAAATACAGTAACTATGTTGCTTGCAAAGCTAATGGTGCTTCTGGAGGCCTCTTATGTCTTTGGAATCCTAACTTGGTGGAAGGAAATATAATCCACTCTTCTGATGAGATGATGAGCATTATTTTCTTTGATAAAGACAATGATTCTCCATGGGTCCTAACCAACATTTATGCTCCTAATTCCATCACTGGTAGGGCTCATTTGTGGAACAACCTGATTGATGTCCGTAAGGCTTTTGCTAATATCCCTTGGATTTTAGTTGGTGATTTCAATACTCCTTTATTTCCTTCTGACAAGAAAGGGGGAACTGTCTCTTATTCTAAAAGCATGGAGGATTTTTAGGAATTCTTAAGTAATATTAATCTTATGGATGTTAATCTCAAAGGAAATCAATTCACCTGGTCAAACAGAAGGTGTGGATCCCAACTAATCCAGGTTAAACTTGATAGAGTTATTTTTTCCCAGGAAGCCATTAACATTTGGGGAGATGCAAATCTTCAATCATTACTCAAAATTGGTTCTGACCATAGTCCTATTCTCCTTGACACCTGCAATCCTAAGCTTTTCAAAACTCCTTTCAGGTTTGAGTCTATGTGGATGCTTCATCCTGATTTTAGAGAAAGGATTAAACAATGGTGGCAATATAATGCTCAAGGAACTCCTTTTGTTTTGGCTCAGAAATTGAGATACATCAAAGAGAACCTAAAAATCTGGAACAGGGATGTTTTTGGCAACCTCTTCCAAAACAAGCAAGACATCATTAACAGGTTGGACATAATAGAAAGAGAAAGGCAGGAAAAAGGGGACTGTTCAGGGGAGATCAAAGAAATTGAAAGGAATTTACTGTCTCAATATCATAATATCCTTCAGTGTGAAGAGATTTTTTGGAGACAGAAATCTCGTGATATCTGGTTAAAAAAAGGAGACTCTAACACAAAGTTTTTTCATATTTCTACATTAAGACATCACAGCCACAATAGAATCAAAGAAATTCGCAAGCAGGATGGCAGCATGGTGAATGATATCAAAGAAATCAGAACTGAAGGTCAAGCCCATTTTTGGAATCTTATGCAAGAGGAACAATGACACAATTCTAGAGCTGCCAGAGATTTCTTTCTTCAATTCATCCCCAAGCTCATAACTGATGATATCAACAACAAGCTAAATGCAACACTTTCTGATGATGAGATAAAGGCTGCCCTTTTTTCAATGAAACCTGACAAAGCTCCGGGACCTGATGGGTTTCCTCCTAGATTCTTTCAATCCTTTTGGGATGTTGTTAGTGAGGATGTGTGCAAAACCATCAGAGAAATTCAAAGCTCCAAGTCTGTTCCCAGAGGCTTCAACTCAAATTTTATTGCTCTCATACCTAAGATCCCCAATGCTTCCAGTTTTAATGATTTTTGGCCCATTAGCCTTTGCAATGTCATTTACAAAATTTTAACCAAAGCAATGGCCATCCGTATGAGAGATGTCATGTCGATCATCATAAAAAAATGCCAAGGCAGCTCTGTGAAAGGCAGATCCATCCTTGATGGCATTATTTCTGTCCATGAAGCTATTCATTCAAGTTCCTGCAACAAAAAGGTAGCCTTTCTTCTCAAGTTAGATATGAACAAAGCCTATGATCGACTAAATTGGGATTTCCTTATTGCCATTCTCAACAAGTTTGGGTTTCACAATGAGTGGGTTTCGCTTGTCAAAGGGTGTATATCCTCCGCTTGGTTCTCTATTCTTATTAATGGCTCTCCAGCTGGCTATTTCCATAGTAGCAGAGGTCTGAGACAAGGAGATCCCTTATCTCCTCTTCTCTTCATCATTGTTGTTGAAGCTCTAGGCAGATCCATTTTGGTAGCCAGGTCTTATTTCTGGCATTCAGGTTACTTCACAATGCAGTCCTATTACTCATCAACAATTTTTTGATGACACCCTTTTGTCCACCTTTGCCTCTATCAATGAAGCCTCTATCATCAAACGAATCCTCATCCTTTATGAAGCAGTGACTGGCCAAAGGATCAACTTTCAAAAAAGCAAATTGTATTTCCTTAATACTCCATTGAGAAGACAACATTTGATTGCTAACATTCTCTAGTGTCCCATTAGTTCCCTGCCTTCCTCTTACCTTGGAATGCCTCTTTTCAATGGAAGTGTCAAGGATAATCTTTGGGATAATGTCATTGAAAGACTTCAAAAGAAATTGACTACGTGGAGAGGTAATCTCCTCTCCCAAGCTGGAAAAATCACCTTAACTATGGCCTGCCTTCAAAGTATTCCTGTTTATTTTTTATCCTTATTCAAAGCTCCAACTTCTATTTATAGCAAAATGGAGAGAATCCAAAAGAATTTCCTCTAGTCAGGAACTGAGAACAAGCACAGATTTCATCTGGTAGCCTGGGATAAAATTTGCAAACCCAAAGATCAAGGAGGTTTAGGCCTCAGACGGATATCCCATCTTAATATTGCTCTCCTCGCCAAGCAAGCTTGGAGACTTATTTTAGATGAACAGGTTGACTGGGTCAAAATCTTAAAAAGGAAATATCTTCAAAATTTTGAGTTTTTGCATGGCTAGGTACCCTTCGATGGATCCGCTTTTTGGAAATCAATTTGTCAAGCTCGTTCCCTTGTGCAAAAAGGAACCCGGTGGCTTCTCGGTGATGGCAACTCCATTTCCTTCTGGGATGACAAATGGTTGGGCGAGTCTCCTCTCAGTCAGATTCCTACGCTCCAAAGGATCACTAACATCACCAAGCAACGTTTTGGTCCTCTGGTGGCTCATTATATGACTTCAATTAATGAGATTAAGAAATGGAAGGAGATTAATATTCCAAATCATGAGGAGGAATATTTGTGCCTAAATAACTATCTTTCCTCTTGCAGAATTCCTGAGGCTTGTTCAAAGGATCAACCTATTTGGGAGCCCACGGACTCTAGGGAATTTTTTGTTAAAACTGCTTACCTGCTCTCCATTACCAATATAGAGAATCCTTTGCCTTTCAAGCTTGTCTGGACTAAATACCTGATTCCTAAAATTGCTTCCTTCTCTTGGCTCTGCATCCAAAATCACATTTTAACCATTGAAAATCTTATGAAACGAGGCCTTACTCTTCCTAACAGATGCCATCTGTGCTTGTCCGATTGGGAGTCCACTTCCCACCTTTTTCTTTTCTGTCCTTTTTCTAGAATGGTCATTAATAAACTTCTTCAAGTTTTTCACTTGGTTTGGGCCAATCCTCCATCAATTGTTGACCTGTTTTACCAATGGCCTAATCCTTTCATAAATCCTATGCTTAAAGGATTGTGCAAGTTTAGCCTTCAACATTTCTTATGGCAAATCTGGCTTGAATGTAATCGTAGAGTTTTTGATAAAAAAATTGTCCAACCTCAATACATTGCCAATAAAATCATCCTTTTTGCCACAGAAAATGCTCTAGCTGCACCTTTTAATCCACATCCTTGTCCTCCTTTTGAGAAAGATATCTTAAAGTCCTATAACATCAATCTTGATGACCCCAAAAGTGTTGATATTCCCAATCCTAGAAGTAATGTTAAATGGATTCCTCCTCCTAACGGTTGGGTTAAACTCAATTTTGATGGTGCGGCCAAAGGAAACCCTGGGTTAGGGGGGCTGGCGAAATCCTAAGGGATCATCTAGGAAATCCTATTTTTGCCTATGTTGAACCTCTTGGTGTTATCACCAACCATATTGCTGAGGCCAAAGCTATTTGGAGGGGTCTTCAATTTATCAAAACTATCCCAAGAAACATCATTGTGGAAGGAGATTCCTTAAATATCATTAACTACTTGAAGTCTTCTAAGCCTATTAGCTGGAGGATCAGATCAATTATTGAAGATTGCAAGCAAATTCTTAAGCGGCAACATAATTGCATACTCCAACATGCCTACAGAGAGGCCAATACTATTGCTGATAAGTTGGCTAACATTGGGGTTCATGCCCAAGGACTCTTAACATGGATAGATAGTCTACCTACTGAGGTGGATGACATTCTTAAAAAGGACAAATCTCATATTATACATGATGGGTTGTGATTTGTCTTTCAGTCTTAGGCAATTTTTTTTAGATTTGTTAGATCCTCCATGCATTATTCCTTCGACCTTTGGTCTTGTCTCACTTCAATAACCCAACCTATTTGGAAAATGTGGATCCACGCACCCATAGGCTCTATTTCCTATTTCAATATTACCTTTTTCAAGATCCGTAAACTTTTTTGAGTAACCACTCATTCCCATCATTCCAAGGTGTTTTTTTGCATGAGTTTTAATGATTTGAACCCCGTGAGCCTTGATAAGTGTATTTCCTTTTTTTTGAGATCTTTCTGTAGCCTCCTCGATCGGAGGTTGGTCCCGAAAATCAATTTGGAGACCATCCCAAACCTTTCGGGGTATTGTGCTCGGATTTCTTGCTGGGAAAGTTTTTCATGCATCCTGATTTATCATGCTACCTTTTTTGAGTGTCGTCATGCCATTGGTTGTGCCCTTAACCTAATCCTAATTCATAGATCTTACCTTTGCCCTAGCCAATCCTTGCATGTCGAAAGTCCCAATTCCTTTGTGCAAATCATTTCATGGTCCCAAAGCAAAAATTTTTAGGGCACCATCTTCCTATTTTTAGCCTTCGTGCATGCTCTGTTCTTTATCATGGTGTCTCAATCCTTTCCCATCCTTTTCCCCCTGATCCTTGTGCTTTCCTATTCTCTGTCCTCTTCCCTATCTACCATCATGAAGGAAAGCAAACCTATTTACATTGAGCCTGTTGTTCTTGAGCTTAGTCCTTTGATCCGTGACTTATGGACAGACAAAACAAATAGTGCCCTGATTGAATTTTTCAAGCTCTTCTCAGGGGTCGATGACACCATTTCGAAGGATTTTGCTGACACTTGGGATAGAGGTTATGTCACAATCCATGGGGTCCAGTACCATATCTCCTTTGAGCTATTGGTGAGCTTGACTGGGCAGCCCTTGAACGGAAAGGTGATCCGGCTCAACAAACATAATTGGGAAGCTGAACTGACCTTCTTTGAAAAAAATTCTGAGGTCCACAAGAACTATAGAAAAGGGTTGTATCATGAACACATTTCCCCTCCTCTACAGCAAATTTTAGTTCCCATAATGCAATACCTATCCTATGATAATCCAGACTCGTAGTTATGTTGTTTTCATCTCACCTATGTGAATCACTTTCGTGATGCCAAAGCCATGAATATCCTCGCTGTAATATTTTGGTCCATCGATTACGCCATTGTAACCTCTCACAAAAATGAGGATGCCCTTCCAAGTCACCAAGGACTTTTCAAAGTCCTCTACCGCTATCTCCTCCTTAACTTCCCCAATGGTAACATTCCCACTCCTGAATCAGATGAAGCGAATTCATCCTCTACCCCGAGTCCTAAACATTCCAATCCTAAGAGGAAGATCAAAACTAAAAAACCCCATCCTATGGCTAGGAAGAAAATTAAGGTGGAGTCAACCCCTGTTAGAAGCTCCCAGCATCTGAAGCTAAGGGAAGTTTTAGAAACCCCACCTTCCATCTCAGGCAAGCCTCCCAAAGCCCAATCCTCTTCGCCTGATTTGGTTGATAAATTTCTCCATAAGCTGGTCATCCATGCCACCAATGCATCCATCGCTCACTTGGAGGCTGCCCACATTGCCATCGGTAAGGCCATTGAGAGCCTCAAAGAATAGAGACACAACCTCAACCTATTCTTCTTTTGTGACAATTTCAATGGTTCTACTGCTGAACCCCCCTCTGATGTTAAAGGAGGGGCTACTGAAGATGAGGTTGTAGAAATTGCAAAAGATACCTACCTTGATGGTTTGAAGGAGATTCCAAAGGTGAAAGAGACCTCGAAGGATGCAGAGAAGGATGCAACGAAGGACAATGTTTTGAATATTGATGTCCACACTTTTCTACAGCCCGACGCTCTTCCTTGATGGTGCTTTTTGCTGGTCTCGATCACTGTTTTGGGTTGTTCTCCATTTCCTCTGGTTTCGTGGCATGCTGTTGGGTCTGTCCCTACTTGTCTCCTCCTTTCTGCCTTCTGGTGTTGTTCCTTTATGTTCCTTTGTGCTAAAGGATCACTGGTAATCCTTCAGGTTGCTTTTTGAGTGTAATGGCTTTAGGCCTTTCAGTTTTGATGAGCTTCGCTCTGTTCTTCGTGTTTCTCTTTTCCTCCTCTTGTTCCTCTGAGTTCCTTTTTGTAAAAGGTGATAGGGCACCTTTCAAATGCCCTTTTTGAATTAATATAATTAACTTACCAAAAAAAATAACCTAGTGCTATATCTTCCCTCTCAGCGATAACATTAAACCCTAAAATCCTTCATCATAACTTTGAAACCCCCATTAATATTTATCTAACTCTTTATGGATATTCAACTACTATACTCATCATTTTTTGGATTTGCTACATTAACTTAATCTCCTTTCACAATCCTCTAATTAGTTAATCTTAGTGAATGCCAAAGCAATATTCATTACTTGGATATAGAGTATCATCAAAAGCTTAATGGTTTCATAATAACACCAAAGAGGTTGGGATACACTCCAAGGGATTGAATTTCTATTATAAAAGTCTTATCAAAACCTTTCTTTCCTTCCCAAAAAATTTATATGTTACACATCCAACACAAAGTTTATTTCCTTCAAGATATGGCTATAAATTCTAGAACTACTGACATGTAATTCCTCCATATTGGAGTCTCTTAATAATGGGTCTAGAAAAATCTCACTCCGGTTGGGAGTAGCATTCAAGTCATCTATAGTTTTGAGCAATAATCAGGTGAATTTTTTTTAGCTTGGGGAGGATTAGACATTTTTCGCAGGACTGCCCAAACTGCCGAACTCGTTTCGGCCATATCTCACTCATCCAAACTCGGATTGAGCTAAAATTTTGAGGGTAGATGCCTGAAAAACCCTAGAACGTCTCCACCAATTTTCATATCATTTGGAGCAACACAGATCCTAGCACATCCCTATGTGTGAACGATATATTTGGCAAGCGGCTATGCGAGGGTTTCATCTGGGTTGAGTGCAAGCAGCTCCAGAGGTTGGTTTTTAGGGCCTTCGGGCCCTAGCGGCCAATATTTTTGTGGTTTATGCTCAATATTTTAGCAAGAAATGTTGCGGGGGATACAATATGGGTTAGAAATTTGTCTTTCAATAGATCATACTGTGAACTTGAGTGACAACGGCTTCCAATTTGCTGCACAAAAGAAAAGTGAAAACCATACCTTTCCATGGCGTCTAGGGCAAGGATTAAAGAGACCACGAAATAAGTTTCAAGCAGTTGATCAAAAAATGGCTCATATCTCAAGTGAATCTGGTGCTAAGGTGCACCCACAAAATAATTCTACTGTGAAAACCCCTATCAAGGGTAAGAATTTTGAAGACTCGGTCCCAAAAATGAATTTTAGGGATGCCCTTCATGGTGGACAGCCTCAGCCCAATGCTAATATCAATATTAGGGCTTCTCATAAACCTCTAAGAATGCCTAAGATTGATCCCAGGAAAATGGAGTCAGGATGTCTTAAAGCAGCTGATGGAACTCCTATTGTTAAGCTTGATATGGGTAACATTCAGAGTGGCATTGAAGATTTGGAAAAAAGAGGACTAATTTGTCGGTTCGTGGGTTTTCGTCCGAGTCTATCTGCTTTCAAAGTCTGGGCTGCAAAAAGCTGGAAAACTAAAGGTGAGTTACAAATCTCTATTTATCCAAATGGTTATTTTCTTGTTTTATTTGCTAATAATGAAGATAGAGAGAAAAATTTTCAAGGGGGTCCTTGGTTTTTTGGAAGGGCAGGGCTTTTCATGAAGCCCTGGCATACTAAATTTAAAGCCGAAGAAGAGATGCCTTCTATAGCTCCCGTGTGGGTTAGACTCTTTGGCCTCCCTATTGAATTTTGGAATCCTACTATTTTTTCTTCAATTGGAAACTCTTTAGGAACTTTTATGATGTCTGCTGATTGTACTCAAAATTTTGAACATATTATTTATGCTCGAATTTGTGTTTTAATGGATTTTGACAAACCCCTACCTAAAAATATCACATTACAATTTGGGGAAGACACTTGGGAGCAAGTAGTGGACTATGAGAACATTCCTTTTCATTGTAGAATTTGCCATGAATATGGTCATTTGGCCAGTGCTTGCCCAAATAAAATTCCTGATCAAAAGAAAGAAGATATAAACTCAGTGAGGTTTCCAAATACCTAAGAAGAAGAACACTCGAAAAAAACCGAGTAATGAAGGATCAATCAAAGTCATTTGCTAATATGTTTGAAATCCTTTCCACAAATGATGTCCCAAGTGAGGAAGAGGAAATAATGGAAACTAAAATCTTAGAAACACAATTTAAATATGAAGGAAAGAACTCGAGAGATAAACCAACAAATCAAAGGTTTTCAACGAGAAAAAAAAGGAGAAAATTTACACAAGAAAAACAATATTTCAAATGTCAAAACTTCAAATAATGCAGGTCCCAATATAGACTCCATTGAACCATCTAGTAAAATTTTGGCTGTGTATGAGCATTCTTCAAGGTTAGAAGCCATCTCAGATTCAATTGGAATAAGTCAAGAAACAGGGAAAAAAAAATTGAAGATGGATTCTAATCAAAAAGTAGGTCGCAAGACCAATCAATATCATATGGTAAAAGAAGGTGAAAAGCTTGTAGAGGAAGGTAAGATTAATGCCCTTCCCAACATTTTTAGCCCTGGTATTAATGAAGATCATCACTTGGAATATTAGAGGACTCAAAGGGAGTCTTTCAAAACAAAATGAAATTAGAAGAATGATTCAGATAAATCATCCACATCTTGTTTTCCTTCAAGAAACAAAGATGTCAATGGAGGATATGGACTTAATTGCCGATAAAATTTGGCCAGCTGGAAAAGTGGTTTCCCTCAGTTCCCAAGGGACTTCGGGTGGCATTGCTTGTCTTTGGGACCCAAAAGAGGTAGTTATTCACCATATGGTTGGCAGTTGGGGTTTGTTGGCTATAGCTATTCAAAGTAGACATTCCAACCAGATTATGCTCTGCATTACTGTTTATGCCCGGACTTCTTTGGAGGAAAAAAGAAGACAGTGGAAGGATATTACTCATATTATCTCTCATTTTCCTAAAGCTTGGATCTTGATCGGAGGAGATTTCAATACCATCCTCTCTCTGGATGAGAAAAGGGGGGAAATAGAAATTTGGACAAAAGTACTGACCTCATGAGCGAATATATTGCAAACCTCCATCTTGTGGATATCCAACTGGATAATGGCCTTATGACTTGGTCTAACAGAAGGCAAGGCTTAGCTTGTATAATGGAGAGATTGGATAGGTTTTTGCTCTCTAAAAATTTCTTAATCCATGGTCACATTCCTAAAGTGAAGACTCTTAATAATGCTGGTTCGGATCATTGGCCAGTCATGGTGGAAATGTGGAAAACCAATGTGAGTTTCTCTCCTTTTCATTTTCAATTAATGTGGCTTAGAGACATTTCCTTCAGACCTCGTGTGCAACAATGGTGGAAGGAAGGTAAACCTAGGCATGGGACTAAGATGTTCTATTTTGCCAAAATACTGCAATACATTAAATCCAAAATCAAGACTTGGAGCTGGAAAGAGTTTGGGGATGTTCATAAAAAAAAACATGAAGTTATTGCTCATCTTGAAAATTTGAATAAGAAAATCCATTTAGATGGCCTCACAGAGAAGAGAAGTGCGAATGAAATTAAACTCACAACTCGGTTAGAGGAATGGGAAAAAGAGAAGAAATCTTATGGAAGCAAAAATCTAGAATTCAATGGCTCAAAGAAGGAGATCGAAACACAAATTTCTTCCACAAATCTCTTCTAGCTCGAAGATCTCACAACTTTATTTCTTCCTTAAAATCAGATTCTGGAGATGTTGTTTATACTTGGGATGGCATGAACTCTATTGTTGTTGATTACTTTTCCAATATTTTCGTTGCTACTCCTCTTGACTCAGCTTCACAACAAAATGTTCTTCAAGCAATCCCTTCTCTTATCACTTCGAGGAGAACTCTATTTTGACTTGCTCTGTTACTATCAATGAGCTTCAACAAGTAGTTTTTAAAATGCAAAAAGGAAAACCCCGAGTCTTGATGGTTTTCCTATTGAGTTCTACCAAGAGTTCTGGGATATCCTTCATGTTGATTTATTAGAGGTGGTGGAAGAAGCCAGGAAATCCAAAGAAATTTTGAAGGTTATCAATAAAACTTATATTACTCTTGTTCCAAAAGCTCAAGAGGTTGATCATATCTCAGCTTTTAGACCTATTGCTTTATGTAATGTTCTTCTCAAAATTATTACTAAAATCATGGCGAGAAAGGTTGAAGCCTCTTTTGCATAAGATTATTTCCCCAGAGCAAGGGGGATATGTGGAAGGACGTCAAATAGTAGATGAGATAGTTCTTGCTCGGGAAGCCATCCATTCCATGGATATGCAAAATTCTCCTTCTATGTTCATCCGGTTAGACTTATCCAAAGCTTATGACCGAGTGGATTGGCACTTCCTTATCAAAGTTTTGAGGCAATTTGGTTTCTCTAAGGATTGGATGGATTGGATTATGGGATGTATCTCTTCAGTTTCCTACTTAGTTCTTATCAATGGCAGGCCTTCTCAGTATTTCCCGGCTTCCAGAGGTATTAGGCAAGGTGACCCGCTATCCCCTTATTTATTCATCATTCTTGTTGAATGCTTGGGTAGGACTATAACCAAAAAGAGGAAAACAAAACCCTTGAGGGAGTTACCATTGCTCATGGAGCTAGACCTATCTCTCATCTTCAATTTGTGGATGACTCTACCCTTTTAGGTAAAGCTACAGTTAAGGAAGCTTCTAATATTAAGCAAATCATTAGCTATTTTTCTAAGGCTCATTGGGCGGTTGATCAATGAAGACAAATCTAAAGTTATTTTCTTTCATTGCTTCTGCTAGACAAGGAATCCATGGTCTTGGATAAATTAAGATATAAGAAGACCTCTCTTCCAATCACTTATTTAGGTATTCCCATAAATATTCAAAGGCAGAAAAATAAATATTGGAATTGGTTGTTGGACAAAGTCAAGAAGAAAATTGGAAAGTGGACCAACAAGTGGCTTTCTTCGGGGGTAGAATCACCTTGGTAAAATCAGTCCTTCAAGCTATTCCTATTTATGTTTCTTCCATTTTGAATATCCCAAAGGCTGTTCTTCGAGAATTGGATCAAATCAGTCATCGTTTCCTTTGGAGTGGTACTAAGGAGAAAAGAAAATGGGCCTTGGTGAAATGGGATACTTTATGTCTTCCTAAGAGTGAAGGGGGGTTAGGATTCTGGTCTTCAATTAATAACAACAAAGCTTTAGCTGCTAAATTATATTGGAGGATGTTGCATAACCCCAATGCTCTTTGGGCCAATAATCTCCGTGCTAAATATCTTGAGAACAAAAGTCCTGAAGACCTTGTTCGCTATCAACTTCCTACCAAAGGTTCTCCCATTTTAGCAGTTCTTAAGACTGGTGAGGATTTGATAAAGAAAAAATTATTTTGGATCATTCATAATGGTCAACATGCAAATTTTTGGATAGATTCTTGGGATGGTCACAAGCCTTTGATAACTCAGTTTCCCGATTGGAGGCCTTGGATGGAGGAGCTTCATCGAGCTAATTGGATAAAGGTGGCTAATTACTATCGGTACCATACTGGTAATTCAAAGGTTGGTAGATATTGGATCCCTATTGAGGACTGGCCTATTCAAATCCCAGAAAGGCAAAGACAAGATATCCAAGGCATCCTTCATATGAGATCCCTCTCTTGGTCCCATGAAAAAGATTGTTTTGGATGGAACAACACTACTAAGGGTGAGTATTCAGTTGCTCAAGGTTATTTGACCTTATGCCATAATAATCCCAACCATTCTTCGACATATTTTCTCAATTGTGGGCTCAAAAGCTCTGGCCTAAGGTGAGGTTCTTTAATTGGCTTTTATTGCATCGTAGGGTGCTTCTTGGTGAGCAACTTATGAAGCGTGGTTTTCATGGCCCTTTTAGATGTGAAATGTGTGAAGAGAATGTAGAAAATATCAACCATATTTTTATTGAGTGTACTTTAGCCTCTGAGCTATGGAGGAGAATGGCAACTTTACTTGGCTTACAGTGGTCCAATTTTTTCACTTTTGAACAGATTTGGAGGGATTGGCCTAATCAAGAGGGTGTTGATCATTTTATTAGGCAGTTAGTTTGGATGGGTTCTACCATTCTTCTTTGGAATATTTGGAATGAAAGGAACAACCAAATTTTTAATCAAGATAGGAAGGATATTCACTATATTTGGCAAAAGACCATAGCCAACTTAGTTGAATCGAGTCCATCAACTCCTTAATCACCCCCAAAACTCCCACCAAAGATGGGATCAAGTGATGCAAATATTGAATATTAAACCTTCTAAGGGCAACCAACTTAAAGGGAATGTGAGTATTAGTAAGATGGATAGGACTAGAAATTGGCAACCTCCTCCTAAGGATTTTGGAAAAGTCAATCCTGATGGAGCCTCTAGAGGGAACCCTGGAAAAGCCAGTGTGGGAGGAATTGGTAGACTTTCGAGATGGCTCCCTGGTTTTTACTTTTGCTGAGAATTTGGGTATTCTTTCCAATAACCTTGCTTGAGGGGTATGGTATCCTTAGAGGCCTTCGGGAGGCTACTAAGGTTGGATGGGAAAAGGTGTTAGTTGAGTCGACTCTCAACTTATGATTAATCTCTTGAAGACTCCTTCTAAGAATCATAAGGTGGATTGGAGAATAAAAAGAATTATTGAGAAGATTCGGTTAATCCGGATGGGATTTTTGAAAGTTGATTACAATCATGTGGTCAGAGATCAAAACAAGAGTGTTGATGCTTTAGCTAATTGGGCTTTGGACAAAGGTGATCTTACTTGTTATGGCCACCCTCCTATATGGTGGGCTTCTCAAATTAGGGAAGCTCTTCTTTCTATCATTTCTTTGGATGGCTCCGAGTTATGAAGGTACCTAGTTTCTTCTTGTTTTTTTTTTGTTTCTCTTTGGTTCATTCAGTTTTTTTAGTTCCCTAGCTCATTCTATTCTTTATTTTGTTTCCTCTGTTGATTCTTGCATTAATAGTCTTCTGGTCTAGATAGGTCATTGTTTTGTTCATTTTTTTTTTCTTGTCTTCTTTGTTTTTTTGTTTAGTTTTTTAAGGTGGGTGGGTTCTTTTGTTTTGTTTTGTTTTTGTGTTCTTTGTGTTGTTTTTTGTTGTTCTTGTGTTTTTGTTGTTTTTTTTTATGTTTTTTGTTATTGTTCTTGTGTTTTTTTCGTTCTTGTTCTTGGGTTTCTCTTTGTTTGTGTTATTTCATTTTTTTATGTGTGAGTGTTTTCTATGTTTTTTGTTTTTGTTTATTGTCTGTTGTTGGTTGTTTTTTATTTTTATTTTATTTATTTTATTTTTTAGGTTTTGGTTGTGTTTATTTTTCATGTTTTTTTGGGTTATGTCTTTGTAGTGTTCTGTTGTTTTTGTCTTGTTTGTGTTTTGTTATGTGGTTCTTGTGTTTTTCTATGTGGTTTGTGTTGTGGTTTCTTTTATCTTATTGTGCGTGTTTGGTTGTGCTTTTGGTTTTGACACACTCAAGGAGCATGTTTTTTATTTTATTTTATTATTTTTGTTGTTATTTACTTTTTTTAATTTGGTTTTGTGTGTTTGTTTGCTCCTTGAGTATGTCAAAGGTGGTAGGCCAGGTCCGAGTCCTGGGCATTTTTGGCGGAATGGATACCCCTGCCTCCTTGGGTCTTACCCGAAAGTGGCATCCCTTTTGGGATGTTTTCCACAAATAAAAAAATAATAATAATAATAATGGGTCTGACATCATTCCAAATTAACCCAAGTTAGTAAAATTCTCAAGTACGTAAATCCCATTCATGTGCCAGAACACTATCCATTTTGTCCCTGACATATCTTGGGAAAAATTAATCCTAAAACAATACATAGTACCATTTTAATTCACATTCCAACTTAGTTCCTCTACTCTTGAGTGAATGGCACACACTAGACTTTAAAATTCATCATCTTTGTTTGTAGTTCAGTTGAGTCTATGATTCGTTTCTAGAGAAATAAATGTATTCCCATATATATATAATATATATATATATATCATAGGAATAACAAGTATCTATCTTGCCAAACAATTATTTCTAGTAAAAATCAAGTGCATTCAAGATTTTTCTTAATATACTTTTAGATTTTTGGCTCACCGATTTTGTAAATATAAATTCTTTCAAAAACACCCAAAAGCTTTTGTCATAATGTTTACATCATAGTTTTATATTTATTCCACATCGTCTATCGAGAAACTTATTACTACCAAATCCCTCCGCTTGGAAACGAGAGTAAAATAATAATTTAGCGAACAACTAGAATCAAAGCACTACTCCTAAAAACAACTTCGCATACTCCATTCTAGGCTTAAACAAACCCCCCCAGCAATTCATGCATGGTGGAGGGAAATCCATATCTAATCTTAGAAGATCAATTTTTGATCAAGCGAGATCATTTCATATGCTATTTTTTTATGAACTAGGTCCTCTAATTATCAATCATAAGGAAAATTCTCAATATTTTTCTTGTTTTTTGCAAGAATATTACCTGAGTATACGTAGTGCAGATACAACAAAGTATTTTTAGTCTAAAGTTCACTTGCTCCTCCTCTTCACCCTACATCCACACCTATTTTTTTCTTCCTCCTCAATAATAACCATTTCCTCATTTTCTTCCCCTAAATCCCTTGGGAAGTTAGTGGAAATATTCGTTATCCTCTATCTCCACTGGAGAAGCATGATGTGGTACCACTAACCGATCATCCTTAGAAATCATTTTTTAAAACATAGAGGATCCAAATCTCCCTATTAAATCAATACTTGAGACTTTAATAATTTTATTTTTCTAAAATTGATTATATAGCAACCAACACCCTAAAAATAATGTGCTATTATAATCTTCTTAACAAAAGCAAAAAAATTAACCAACCAAGAGATATATCCCTTCCTTTACCAATAAAGTTAAAAGAGAAACAATGAACTCTAGCATTTATCCTTCTTGCAATATATCTAACAGCTAGTATCACATCTAAAATATAATATCACGCACACCAAAAACTATCTAAACTTAGCATATTTTTATGCAAATTTAGGATAAGCACCTTTATGCAAAAAGGAACATTCATCCTTGTTGCCCAAGCCATCTGACGAATGAACTTTTACAACTTTTTCCTTCACTTAGGACATCCTGCTCTTGGGGTTTTCTTATTAGCACCCCACAAGAAAACCAATATTGAAAATGTGCAAATCCATTAGTAGCACCACATTTTTATAATAATAAATGCTTATAGAAACTAAATATAAAATAGTTGATCATTTTGTCAAAAAACAATATTGTATGTATATATATATATATATATATATATATATATTCTATAAAACATAAGTTTTGTAGGAACTAAGCATGATGCAATAAATCCTTCCAACCAAATCAATCATAGACAACCATGAGTCTATCCAACAAAAATTCTTCCAGGGGAGGGTCATGACAGTCCTCTATGTTACAATATAGTTCAAACATAAAACAATAATTACATAGAATTTTCAAATAGGAACAAAAAATGTTTTTGCATGTCTACTACTTTCTCTCAAATAGCATTCCTTTTGCAATTGTAACGACCAAAAAATCAAGAAACAAGAAAACATAAAAATATTGAAAGAATTTTTTTTTTTAAACTAAGAAGAGGGATTCATAAATTCCTAACCAACCTTAGATCGACTTAATGTTTACAACCCCTAATTTTCTCAAGAACTATACCACACTAGATTCCCCTCACACAAGTCCCTTCTACGTAGGCATATCTCATGTTATGCATGTAAGTCCATCCATCTCATCTATCTTGGTGAGCTAGACTTACCACCCTTAATCATTAGAAGGTGTACATGCATCTCCATACTCCATGCAAGTCATTATGTGTGGGTATGCTACATATATTGTGAGTTAAGCTATCAATATTGTCCTCTGACAAGCTATCTTAACTCTGGTACAATCTTCTAAACCTAGTTACCAATTCTCCTAAGGGGGTCTCAAGCCCTTAGGTTACCCTCTAAGTTCACCTAGAACTTACTACTAATTTTATAACAATTATTTAAATAAGAATATAAAAGCTAGATCTAGATACTAAATCCAACAAAACATAAATCATTAAACAATCAAGGAGTAACTAAACCATAAAGTAATAACTAAAGGATAAGCATGCAATAGAAAGGATTCAAATGCAATTACATTCAATTAAAGGAATACAAAGTGCATCAACCATTGTTCATTCATTACATAAGTATGCATAGTAATTCCATACTTTTAACAATACATTACATCAATTTCATCGAGGAAATATCCCCATAAATCTAATCTATTTGCATAAATAAGCAAGATGTAAGATAGAGAGTAAACTTGTGCATCGATCCATCTCATGACTTTGGTCCTCCCACTCTTCCATCGATCAAGTGAGGATAGGAGGGGATCAGGACACTCATGGTTTTGGATAGACATGCTTCTAAATGCATTTAATCATTTCAATGCCAAATTGCAACTATACAAATAACCCAAGCAATTCAACTTTCCAAAGCATAGTTGATATCATAGAAACTACTCTTTCTATTTCCCCTCTCATCTCCCTATGAGAGTTATTCAACAATGCAACAAGATCATCTGCTAGCTTGTAATAAATTACTCAACCTTTATCCAACAATTAAAGTCCCATACCTTTAATTACTGAATAATCTAGGTTCTCAATTATTTACTTAAATTAAAGCCAACTACTTTAATCCATAAATAACCTTTCTCTTCATTTCATGAACTAAAGTCCCATACCCTTAATTCACAAAACCAACCATTTTCATATTTATTTAATCCATTAAAGTCAACTACTTTAACTTATAAATAAACCTTTTTCTTCATTTCATGAACTAAAGTCCCATACCCTTAATTCACAAAATAAACCATTTTCATATTTATTTAATCCATTAAATTCAACTACTTTAACTTATAAATAAACCTTTTTCTTCATTTCATGAACTAAATTCCCATACCCTTAATTCACAAAACAAACCATTTTTATATTTATTTAATCCATTAAATTCAACTACTTTAACTTATAAATAAACCTTTTTCTTCATTTCATGAACTAAATTCCCATACCCTTAATTCACAAAACAAACCATTTTCATATTTATTTAAAATATTAAATTCAACTACTTTAACTTATAAATAAACCTTTTTCTTCATTTCATGAACTAAAGTCCCATACCCTTAATTCACAAAACAAACCATTTTCATATTTATTTAATCCATTAAAGTCAACTACTTTAACTTATAAATAAACATTTTTCTTCATTTCATGAACTAAAGTCCCATACCCTTAATTCATAAAACAAACCATTTTCATATTTATTTAATTTCAACTACTTTAACTTATAAATAAACTTTTTTCTTCATTTCATGAACTAAAGTCCCATACCCTTAATTCACAAAACAAAATATTTTCATATTTATTTAATCCATTAAATTCAACTACTTTAACTTATAAATAAACTTTTTCTTCATTTCATGAACTAAAGTCTCATACCCTTAATTCACAAAACAAACCATTTTCATATTTATTTAATCCATTAAAGTCAACTACTTTAACTTATAAATAAACCTTTTTCTTCATTTCATTAATTAAAGTCTCGTAGTTCCTATCAAATGAAAACATGTAAGGTTTATTTTTCCATCATTTAAATTCACCATTTCAAAGAATGAACCCTATGAGAAACCTCCCTTTTCATTAATCTATGACTACTATTTTAAATAATGGAATTCATATAAAAGACCTTTTATTTCCATTAATTTAAAAACTATTATTTAATTAATGAAACTATATAAAGGAAACCCTTTTATTTCCTTAATCTAAACTCCCCCATTCGATTAATGAACTAAACAAAGGTTTCCTACCTAGGTACCCTATGACCTCTCATCAACAAAGTCCACTGCAAAATCTGGAAATACAGGGATAGAATAAAGAGTTAAAGCATAGAAGCAGCGAGGTTGTGGCTTGAGGTGATACACATCGCACTTCCTACTACATCGAAGTCAAAGTGCTTAGGTGTCATGGTTTATATTGGATGATAGTCATATGTGGTTGTTGGTTCACCATAGGTTCCATAAACCTAAAGCCCATGGAGGACTACATAGATGTGAAACACCCAAGGGATAACATCCCTTGGAGTCCAACATATCGATGACCTCTCACAACGTCTATCTTTATTGTTGCCTTTCCTCCTACCCAATGTAGTCTAACATAGAGGTGTACGTCTACAACAAGGAGGTAGGGAATGACATGATCCAACTGATCTACAATGAAGGTCTAATACAACCAACTATGGCTAGCTATATCCAATGAGGCTCTATCAAATCTAGCAACAGCTCAACATAGCTAGTAATGGCTTTAACATAGCCAGTGAAGCTCTAACACAGCAAGCAATGCTCTAACATAGTAAGCAATGACTTTAACATAACCAAAAAAGCTCTAACACAACAAGCAATGCTCTAACATAGCAAACAACTTTAACACATCCAAAAAATCTCTAACACAACAAGCAATGCTCTAACATAGCAAGAAACAACTTTAACACATCCAGTGAAGCTCTGATATAGCAAGCAATGCTCTAACATAGCAATAAACAGCTTTAACGTAGCCAATGAAGCTCTAACACAATAATAAATTCTCTAACATAGCAAGAAATAGCTTTAACATAGCCAGAAAAGCTCTAATATAGCAAGCAACACTCTAACACAGCAAGCAATAGCTTTAACATAGCCAACGAAGCTCTAACACAACAAGCAACAACTTCTAAGCTTCATAAGGGAGGAGGTCTTCCTTGATAAAAGAGATGATACACACAGTGAAGCTATACCCCAACATTTGTACTAAAATAACTAGCGATAGAAATCTTAAATAACTTATTTAAATAATCTTACTAACCAACCTAGTTATTTACATGTTGGTAGCTTTCTTGGTTGCACTAATCGAGCGTTGACTCCCTCTCTTCCCTTCATGCAGTGCTTCACCCTCTGTCTCTTGATATTTTCTACTTATCTACCTCTCAGCACTCTATCCTCTACTCTCTAATTCCTCCCAATGTATAACATTCTACCTACTCATCCTTGGTGCCTATCTCTTCCCTTGGCTTATGTCTACCACCTACCCACCATTACTTCTCATCTATTCGTCAGGTGGTAGAGGGGACGTCTCTTCCTCTCTGCCTTCCCAAGGTACTACCAAAATTGAAGCCTTTCTCTTCACATTGATGAAACCATCCCTTCATGCTGGTGAAGCCATCCCTTCACTTTAATGGAGCCATCCCTTCATGTCAGTGGGAAACTCTGCTGGGTGGCCCGATCTGATTCTAAAGGTAGGTTCCATGCTTGATTTATTTTATTAAACTAATCATTTTATTATCATTTCATTAAGCAAACCCTCATATAATTAAGGCAACAATAGCTTTCTTAATGGGTTAAATGAATTCCCCCATTTTTTGAATGGAGCAACCACCGTTTTGCCATAGGAATCCTTTTATTGCTTAGCATGAAACACTACTTCCTTCCTTTTTAAAAAGAGGTTTCTAAAATAAGTCAACTTGTTTAAAATAAAGTCCTTTCATTATTCTAAAATAAAATCTATTTATCATTTTAAAATAAATCAACCATTTATTTAAAAATTAAATCTATTTATCATTTAAGATAAATCATAGGAGGTTATGTAAACCTATGTTCATATATGCTTTATATTGTAGGAAAACACAAAGGACTGTGTTTATTTTAAGGGGAAATTTTGTCACAACCTTTCTTGGCAGGTCTCATTATTGATATAGATTATACGCTTAGTCTTGTTTTGCAGTTGTAAATATGACGAGTCGTTAATAACATTTGATGTTTTAGATATGGTATTGCTGACATATTGTTGATTTGTAGAAATAGATACTCTCAAAGGTGGTGGGAAATTCAACCACCGATATCAAGATGCTTAATAGAGTTAAATCCTATAAAAAGATTCATCAAAAAGTGACAATGTCAATTTTAATGGTCAATGTTAATAATTGACATTGATAATTGAACTTGAATCTCCTGCAAGTAAGCCCCATATCCAAATGCTTTTTGCCATCATTGCTATTGTATGTTGTTGTAATTTATTGCCAATATATCATGTGTTGCCAAGTGTTGTGTTATTACCTCTATGTTTTTTAGCAAGGCTAGGGAAGCTTCCTATGGTTATGAGTGATATGAGTGGACGTGTACCGAGACTCACCAAGAAAAGTATTAGAAGATGTTTAGCATTCTATTGAGTCCATAAGTGGGTGGTGGGTGGTCAATGTGTGTGCCATTGAACCACCTCTTTTGTAACTAGGTTGATATTGCTAAGACATTGTGCTAGTTTGCTTTGTAATTCATTTTGTGGTATATTTAATTTAAATAAAGCCAAGAAAAGTGTTGTAAGTCATTTGGTTGATTATCGGTAATAAAAGCACTGTAGTCATACAATATGCAGTTTTTATTGGATAGGTAAACTACAGTTCTTTGAAACCATGATAATTACAAAGTGTAGTTTGGATAGCCATATATCTATTAATTAATAATTTCCTTAAAATGTTAAAAATGAAATCTATTTATCATTCCTTTTATCAGAGCACCCAAGGATTTATGAAGACAACCTATTTATTCATACTTTCCAAATTATTGAGGCAAAGTGTTGAAGTAAAATATAATCAAGCATGTGCAACAAAAAAGAGAGATCTTTCCATCAATTTAGTCACTTGTCTTAGCCTCAATAACTTATGATAGCTACTAGGCCATCAGTCTAGGGCTCAAGGTGGCTATCTATTGATGATTATCCCTAACTAAATGCATGCCTATATGAAGGTATCTATCCTTGTTACCTTCGAGTTTGTCTTATCATCACTTCCCCAACCTCAAGTACCCTCATCTTTGATGGATGACTCAAATTCTTCCACTTACGAGTGCACCTGATCCTACAAATTAGTAATTTGTTAGTAGTATAATGTTCTTTAATATCTAATAATATCATGTAGCTACTTAATTGCACAAAATCAAGTATTAAAGCACTATCAGTTAATACATTGTTTTCCATATTCAAAGGTCCATCTAAGAGGGTCATGACAAGAATAATGGTCCCACTAGACCTTGCATTGCTCTAGAGTCCCTTTCCTCATTTATTTGGAATGGAAATCAAGGATTTTTATTGAATGCACCTCTATAGCCTTTGGATTCACCATCTGCAAATTACAAAAGTCCCACACGTGATCAAGGTTAGAAATATATTTTCTAAATAGGGATATATAAAAGGTGTCATGAATATTTGATAAACTGGGTGGTAAGGCAATTTGATATGCCACAGGACTAATATTTTTTGTAATATCAAAGGGTCCAAAAAATGAGGGTCTAGTTTTATGGACTTAATAGCACTCTTCTTTAGTTTCACCTTTAGAAGCACTATGTCACCTACAAAAAAATATCTTGACGACCTCTTAAGATCAACAAAACTTTTTTGGTGATCAGTGACTTTCTTAAACCTTTCCCTAATTATCCTTAACTGATTCTCCATATCCCTTACCATGTCTATATTGAGCTCAACCTGGTCCTCTAGATTATCCCATGATAAAGGTGTCCTACACCTCCTACCATAAAGGAGCCATACCCAAAGTTGAACGATGTCCATTATTGTATGCAAATTCTACCAGGTGAAGATAATCTTCCTATTGGATATTTTGATATATACAATACATACAAATAATATCCTCTAACACCTAATTCATTCTTTTGATTTGTCCATCAATTTCTTGATGATAAGCTAAACTAATGTTTAACCTAGTATTTAGGCACAATGTAAAGCTTGTCAGAAGTGAACCTCGAGTCTCTATCCAAAATAATCGCTTTCAAAAAACCATGAAGACTAAATATTTCTTTGGTAAATATCTTAGCCACAACCACAACATCGTTCTTAGTATTCCTCGGTATAAAATATGCAACCTTGGTCAATATATTGACCACAGCTAGAATTACATCATGTTGGAACCTAGTCTTTGGCAAACCTACAATAAAATCCATTGATATAGCATGTTATTTCTATGTGGGTACATCATGAGGGTACAATAGTCTTGTAGGATGTCTATTTTCAACTTTAACTTTCTAACATTTGAGACATTGAGTGATAAATTTAGTTAAGTCCCTTTTCATTCCTAGCCAATAGAAATTTTTCTTCATATTCTCTCTTAGTTTTTCCCCTCTTAGGTAAACAAAATACAAATATATATGTGCTTCATTCATGATCATTTTTCTTAGATCACCAGCCTTAGGAATTACTACCATGTCCTTAAAGCATGAAAAACTGTGCTTGATGTTGAAATCCTTATTTTCTTCTAGTTTCTTTTCCATATTTTTCCAAATTTGGTGGTAAAACACATATTGATGTTGCTTTTCCTTAGCTTGTTCCATAAATTCTAAACGGATGTGAGTCAAAAAGCTATGTTTCTTCTCCTAGTATGTACATCGATGACTATATTTTCCTTCCCTTTGATGTAGTCGATGCCAAATTCATACTCGGTGAGAAATTATATCCACCTTCTCTGCTTGGCATTTAGCAATTGTTGAGTAAATATGTATTTCAAACTTTTATGGTTGGTCCTCAACTCAAAGAGTCTTCCCACTAGATAATATCACCAAATTTTAAGAGTAAATACCACACTACCAATCCTATATCATGGGTTGCATTATTGACCTCATATCTTTTTAATTTTCTTGATCCATAGGTTACCACTACTCCTTCCTATGAGAGCACTCCTCCTAAACCTTCCAATGACGCATATGTGCAAATAGAAAAACTACTCTAAGGATCTGGTATCTTTATTGGTGTAGTGAGTTTTTTGCTTGAGTAGATTAAAAGTTGCCTCACATTTATCCATCCACTTGAATTCTTTTCCTTTCCTTTGAAGGTTAGTTATTGGAGAGGTTATCTTGCCATAATCCTTCACATAACACCTATAATATCCAATCAAACCCATGAAACTCTGGACTTCTATCACATTTGTGGGTGGTGGCCAATTTAGTATGGCCTCTATCTTCTTAGGATCTATAGCTATTCCTTCAGCTAATATGATATGCCCCAAGTACTACACTTCTAACACATAGAAGTCCCACTTAGAAATATTTTCATATAATTGATTCTTTCTTAGTGGCTCTAGCACAACTTTAATATTTCTATCATGCTCCACCTTATTTCAAGAATATACCAAAATATCATCCAATAACACAAGAACAAATCGATCCAAATGCTTTCTAAAAATGTTATTCATCAAATTTATAAAAAAATTTGGAGCATTCATTAGATCAAAATGCAAGACTGTAAACTCATAATGTTTATAGCAAGTTTTAAAGGTTGTCTTATGAGTATCCTCTTTGCAGATCCTCAATTGATGGTATCCAAATTTCAAACCGATCTTCAAAAATATAGTGGTATCTCTAAGCTTATCAAAGATATCTTCAATCCTAGGTAGATGATATATGTTCTTGATATTTTCCTTATTTAGAATTTTGTATTCTATGCATAGCCATAAGGAACCATCCTTATTTTTAACAAATAACATAGGTTCACCCCATGGTGACACACTCAGTATAATTAATAATTTATCCAGAAAACATTGTAGCTAAACTTTTAGCATTTACATATCTATGGAACTCATTCTATAAGGAGCCCTATGAATAGTCTTTGTTCTAGGTTGAAGCTCAATTATGAAATCAAATTCACGTTTAGATGGTAATCCAGGTAAATCCTCTAAAAATTGAAGAACATGTGCTTATACTGAGAGGGGGGTGAACAGTATAACATAAAACTTTTTCCCAAATAGTAGCATCAACATTAATAAAATAGTAAACATCACACAAAGCATCACACACATGAGAGACATCATTTTTAACGTGGTTCACCCAATGTGGGCTACCTCCACAGAGAAAATATTTCTTCTAAATATTTCTCAAATAATCTCTTTGGGAATCCTTCCCAATTACAATGTTTATGGACCTCTGTCCAAAGGAGATGTTGATCCCCTAATCTCAAGTTCGTGGATCTCTTCCACGGGAGAACTCTTTCCCCTTCTGCTCTAGCTAGTGATCTTCTAGAAGACTTTATCTCTCTGCTGCACTGACTGGTGGATCTCTCTCCACTTGAAGACTCCTCACTCAGAAGATCTATCTTCAATTATCCTGGCTGCTGGATCTCTATCCACTGAGACTCTATCCTCTATACTCTATCACCTCCAAAGCTCTATCAATAGGCTCACTCAGAACCTTCTCAAATATGCTCAATAGGTTCACTCAAAACCTACTCAAATCTGCTCAGCCCCCCTATCCCTCAAGCTCAATATGTCCACTAACCTGCTCAAATCTGCTCAATAGGTCCACATAGAACCTATCCAAATCTGCTCAACAGGTCCACACAAAACCTGTCCAAATCTGCTCAACAAGCTCACACAGAACTTGTCCAAATCTGCTCAATAAGTCCTCTCTAGGACTTGCTCAAATATGCATTGCAAGCTTCCACAAAATCTTACACAAAATCAGTCCACAAGCCTTCTCAAAGACTTACCTCAAATATGCTTAACAAGTCCACACAGAACTTGTTCAATCTCATAGAATCATAAAGAGAATTGTTAGAGACTCAATATGTTCTATACTCAATTCTCAATCAATATCTCAAATCAATATCATAGAAGCATAAAGAGAATTGTTAGAGACTCAATATGTTCTATACTCAAATCCCAATCTCAACTCAAATCAATATCATAGAAGCATAAAGATAATTTTTAGAGACTCAATATGTTCTATTCTCAAATCTCAATCTCAACTCAAATCAGAATATAGAATAGTTTGTTTCATGGAACTTGAACAACCACTTCACACAATCACTTGACTAGGCTTAATCAACTCTACTCAACCAATCACCTCAAGGATCAATCCTTTCTCACAAACCCTAGTCCAAGCATGTATCAACCAACTCAAAATGTTTCCAACAATGCTCAACAACAAATCTCACATAACAATGATACTCATGTTATTTTCTAACTCAAGTTCAAGTTCTTTGCACAACCAATGGGATTCAACAACAATGCTTATAAACAAGGTTTAATCACAACTCTCAATTCATAAAACCTTGAAGCATTAAACCAAAAACTCTCAAAAAGGTTAACCACAATCAATCCTTTTCTCTCCAAAGATATTTTTAGAAATCAATCACCCACATAAGTCAATGAAGAATATTGCCCATACCTTTTTGATGCCTTATGAGTTGTCCACTAAATCTGCCACACTCAACACACTTTATTTTTCCAATCTCAACAAGGGTTAGAGGTCATGAGTAATAACACAATAATCAAAATAATATCTCAATAACACCTTATTACTCCTACTCAATAAAAATGCACCAAACCCTCTTATGCAAGAAATAATCCCTCAAAAGAATGAATCAAACTTACTTTTGGAACTCCTTGACAAAACCAGAAATATCTTCTTGCACACACCTTATTTCTCCCTCAAAGAAATCTAAACAAGTAGCTCTCAAAAATAGCTTTCCAATGATATATAATATGATATACTTCCACAAAGAAAATCAATAGAAATATTTATCTTTCCTAGGGCATACCATAACCTTATTTCTCCTTAGGCAACCTTGGCAAAAAATAAAATATTAAACAAAAATTAAATTTACTTGCCTTGCCCTCGACGGGATTCGATCCCCCGACTATTTTCTTCCCAATGCCTTAGCCGTAGCCAAGCCATCGTTGGGCCACGTGTCATGACGTGTCTAAAAGGGCACGTCCACCATGCAATATCTTCGAACAACGAACCTCCGAAAAACAACAAGCGCATAGAGCGCTTCTTCCTTGCAATCCAAAAAATAGACCTCACGCGAATCGAACTCAAAACCTCCTCCTTAGCACCGAGCCAACATACCACTAGGCCATGCTGGCCTTTGCGCTTAGGGCTTCCAAATCTTCACAGCTTTAACCTTCACAAAAATCGTAAGGCTTTCGAAACAGAAATCTCTTTCGCATGCACTTCGAAAACAATAGCAAGGGATACTTGGTAAATGAATTTTTTTGGCATTTATATAATGCCTTTTGCCTTCCTTAGCATCACGTCGGCGCTTCGAATGAATTCGACGTCGGCGTGATTTAATTTATAATAAATTTAAATTTAATTTTAAATTTAAATATTATAAATTAAAATCAACCTTAGAACTTTGTCTTAAAGAGCCAACCTTAGGTTTAATAAAACCTTAGAACCTTGTCTTAATGCCCAACCTTGGTATTATTTATAAAATTTAAATTCCTTGTGAATTTAAATGATTTATAAATAATTATTAAACCTCCTTTTTAACTTTTGCAATAACCCATCTTGGGTTTTTATAAACCAATCATTTAACCTATGCTCCCAATAATATTAAAATATTATGGAGCCTTTTTCCTTTCACTTTTGCACTAATGAAGCTTTTTCCTGGATGACTTGGGTGACTTTATTTCTTGCTGAATTCCTTGAGATGAGTGATAACTCTATCAGGTGACATCAATGACAACTCTGACTTAGAGGACTCAAAATGTCCAACAATCTCCCCCTTTGTCATTGATGGCAACCCTTATCCTTTTACTGAAACCTGACCTTCTTTTCTGCTCCCCCTAGGACTTTGCTCCCCCTGGCTCAATGCTCTCTCAAATATCAAATCTCTCCACATAACAAATATCTCCCCAATACACAAATCTCTCCCCCTTTGACATCAATGGCAAAGGGTCACCTTTGGGGCTCGAGGCTAAGAATGAGCCTCTTAGCTTAGCCCCTCCCCCACCTCCACATGAGGTGGTTAATTCTGGGGTGGGAGTATTTCTACTCCCCGAAAGCATTGCTCTTTATCTTTATCTTTTTCTCTTATTTTTTGAGTTTTTTGAATCCTCTCACTATTTCTTTCCAAGTCATCATCCATATTCCTATCGTCATTTCTATTCCTATTCATGTTCTTGTTTTCATCCATGTTTTTTTGTTCCTATTCCTATTCTTGTTCTCATCCATGTTCCTGTTCTTGTTCTCATCCATGTTCCTATTCCTGTTCCTATTCCTGTTCTTGTTCTCTTCTATGTTCTTGTTCCTGTTCCTATTCTTGTTCATGCCAATGTTCTTATTCATGTTCATGTTCATGTTCATGCTTGATTCTGGAATATTTTCTCTACACCATCTTGCTATGTGACCATAATTATTGCACTTATAACACTTAATGTTATTATTCCTTGGATGTGCAACTATCTTAGAATTTCTCCTAGTGAAGCCATATCCTCTTCTATCATGAACCCTGCAATTCATTGCCTTGTGACCAAACTCATTGCATGAGTAGCAATATCCTTGGAAAAGTTATCCTTTCCCATATACCTATCTTTCATGTGTCCTACACTATGAAGCCATGTGCCCAAACTTGTGACATGAAAAACATCTTCCATTGAAGAAACCTTGCCTAGACCCCATTGGTCTTCTAGTTCCTCTTGACCTATTCTAATTGTTGTTCCATCTAAATCTTCTTTGTTCATTGTTCCTATTCCTATTGGACTCATTACAATCTGACTCATCCTTAGGAGTTTCACTTTCACTTCCACTCTCATCTGAGAAACCCTCTTCTAAAGTATCCTCTTCTTCTAAAGTGTCTTCGAACTAGTAGTTAACTTGTCTTCTTGAACCTGTTTGGAACCAAGACCTGTCTTGTTTGTTGCTCTTCTTTGTATCTTGACTATTTTATCCACACTCTTTGCATTGTTTACATACTTGTATAGCTTATTCTTGGAATCCTCTAAATCTTATTTTAATAGGGCCACTTCTTGTGTTAACTTTTCACATTCCAAGATCTTTGCTTCTAACTTATCTTTGAACTTGCTTGCCTTAGCCTTTGACTTTTCTAGATCCTCTATGAGCAATAATCTTTCTTCATCACATTCTTGAAACTATCTTTCAAGATTAGAGTGTTGCTTTCTTACCTTCTTTACTGTGTCAAGGGCATAGATAAGTTCTCCCTTGAGATCATATCCATTCTCTACTGAATAATCCTCTATTTGTTTACCTTTTTCCATATCATTACTTCCTTTTGGCTTGTCTTCTATAGGATCACTCACTTCTTCTTTATCTTCCAAAGCCATTAGAATATTCTCATTTGGTCCCAATCTTATATGTTGAACCTGGATCTCATTTTATTTGGATAAGAGACATTTTTCCTTTTTGATCTCATTGAGTACATAAATATTTCTTTCTCTTATAGCACTAGCTACTAGTTTCCTAGATTCAGATTTTCTTACTTCACATCTATCTTGATGAAAAGTTACCATATGGCCTTGATCACAAAGTTGACTAATGCTCAAAATATTATGTTTCAGACCTTCCACATATAGAACATTTTCAGCTTTTGCTTTCCCATTGCCTATACTTAGAGTTCCTTTTCCACAAATCTTTGTTGAACCATTGTCCCCAAAATTTACTGACCCTCTATTTCCTTCTTTCAAAACTATAAACTTGTCCTTTTCTCCTGTCATGTGTCTAGAGCATCCGCTATCCAGAAACCATTTTTCTTCTTTATCCTGAGCATGCAAAGCTATTTGAACTAGCAAGGATTTTAATTTACCTTTCCCTTTTTCTTCTTTTCTAGTAGTTTGAGTTGTGGACTTTCTACTAGACTTAGAGATTTCTAGTTTGCACCTTCTAGCTTTATGCCCAAAATTATTGCATTTGTAACACTTAACATCATCATCCATATGTGGGGCAAGAGAATTTGTACTACTACTATCATTGTCTCTGCTAGTACATTGCATAGCTCTATGACCATATTTATTGCAAGAAAAATAATGTCCATGGAAGGAATTTTGTAACCTATTTTGATGAGGGCTCGATCTGGTATTCTTCCTTTTGTGGTCTTCTTTCCTTGAGATATGGTAAGATACCTCCTTTTTTCTTGATGTTCCTACCTCTTGTTGTAATCTCTTGTTTATTTTAGTTCTGCATCTTAGCATAACAATTTTTGTTGCCACTTTCTCAAGTCCTACTTCTTTGGCTTCCAACATGTCTCTTAACTGGTGTTCAATCTCTCTTCTTTCTTTCACTTCTATTTTGAGTTCTATTAGCCTTTGTAGAAGCTCAATTCTTGCCAATTCATTATTTTGAATTTGTTCCTTTAGTTGTGCATTCTCATCTTGAATCCTTTCAAGATCTTGGAGATAGTTGAAGAGTGCTTCCTCAAAGTCTATACTTTCTTCACTCTCTAATGTCATGTGTGCTACCAAAGGATCCTCTTCCAAGCTATTAGACTCTTCATGGAGAGACCCACTCTGATACCAATTGAAGAACATGTGCTTATACTGAGAGGGGGTGAACAGTATAACATAAAATTTTTTCCCAAATAGTAGCATCAACATTAATAAAATAGTAAACATCACACAAAGCATCACACACATGAGAGACATCATTTTTAACGTGGTTCACCCAATGTGGGCTACCTCCATAGAGAAAATATTTCTTCTAAATATTTCTCAAATAATATCTTTGGGAATCCTTCCCAATTACAATGTTTATGGATCTCTATCCAAAGGAGATGTTGATCCCCTAATCTCAAGTTCGTGGATCTCTTCCACAGGAGAACTCTTTCCCCTTCTGCTCTAGCTAGTGATCTTCTAGAAGACTCTGTCTCTCTATTGCACTGACTGGTGGATCTCTCTCCACTTGAAGACTCCTCACTCAGAATATCTATCTTCAATTGTCCTGGTTGCTGGATCTCTATCCACTGAGACTCTATCCTCTATACTCTATCACCTCCAAAGCTCTGTCAATAGGCTCACTCATAACCTTCTCAAATCTACTCAATAGGTTCACTCAGAACCTACTCAAATCTGCTCAATAGGTCCACTCAGAACCTGCTCAAATCTGCTCAATAGGTTCACTCAGAACCTACTCAAATCTTCTCAATAGGTCCACTCAAAACCTACTCAAATCTGCTCAATAGGTCCACATAGAACCTTCAAATCTACTCAACAGGTCCACACAAACTTTCCAAATATGCTCAACAAGCTCACATAGAACTTGTCCAAATATTCTCAATAAGTCCTCTCTAGGACTTGCTCAAATCTGCATTGCAAGCTTCCACAAAATCTTACACAAAATCAGTCCACAAGCCTTCTCAAATACTTACCTCAAATCTACTTAACAAGTCCACAAAGAACTTGTTCAATCACATAGAATCATAAAGAGAATTTTTAGAGACTCAATATGTTCTATACTCAATGCTCAATCAATATCTCAACTCAATCTCATAGAAGCATAAAGAGAATTGTTAGAGACTCAATATGTTCTATACTCAAATCCCAATCTCAACTCAAATCAATCTCATAGAAGCATAAAGAGAATTTTTAGAGACTCAATATGTTCTATTCTCAAATCTCAATCTCAACTCAAATCAGAATATAGAATAGTTTGTTTCATGGAACTTGAACAACCACTTCACACAATCACTTGACTAGGCTCAATCAACTCTACTCAACCAATCACCTCAAGGATCAATCCTTTCTCACAAACCCTAGTCCAAGCATGTATCAACCAACTCAAAATATTTCCAACAATGCTCAACAACAAATCTCACATAACAATGATACTCATGTTCTTTTCTAACTCAAGTTCAAGTTCTTTGCACAACCAATGGGCTTCAACAACAATGCTTATAAACAAGGTTTAATCACAACTCTCAATTCAGAAAACCTTGAAGCATTAAACCAACAACTCTCAAAAAGGTTAACCACAATCAATCCTTTTCTCTCCAAAGATATTTTCAGAAATCAATCACCCACATAAGTCAATGAAGAATATTGCCCATACCTTTTTGATGCCTTATGAGTTGTCCACTAAATCTGCCACACTCAACACACTTTCTTTTTCCAATCTCAACAAGGGTTAGAGGTCATGAGTAATAACACAATAATCAAAATAATATCTCAATAACACCTTATTACTCCTACTCAATAAAAATGCACCAAACCCTCTTATGCAAGAAATAATCCCTCAAAAGAATGAATCAAACTTACTTTTGGAACTCCTTGACAAAACTAGAAATATCTTCTTGCACACACCTTATTTCTCCCTCAAAGCAATCTAAACAAGTAGCTCTCAAAAATAGCTTTCCAATGATATATAATATGATATACTTCCACAAAGAAAATCAGCAGAAATCTTTATCTTTCCTAGGGCATACCATAACCTTATTTCTCCTTAGGCAACCTTGGCAGAAAAATAAAATATTAAACAAAAATTAAATTTACTTGCCTTGCCCTCGGTGGGATTCGATCCCTCGACTATTTTCTTCCCAATGCCTTAGCCGCAGCCAAGCCATCATTGGGCCACATGCCATGACATGTCTAAAAGGGCACGTCCACCATGCAATATCTTCGAACAACGAACCTTCGAAAAACAACAAGCGCGTAGAGCGCTTCTTCCTTGCAATCCAAAAAATAGACCTCACGTGAATCGAACTCAGAACCTCCTCCTTAGCACCGAGCCAACATACCACTAGGCCACACTGGCCTTTGCGCTTAGGGCTTCTAAATCTTCATAGCTTTAACCTTCACGAAAATCGTAAGGCTTTCGAAACAAAAATCTCTTTCGCATGCACTTCGAAAAACAATAGCAAGGGATACTTGGTAAATGAATTTGTTTGGCATTTATATAATGCCTTTTGCCTTCCTTAGCATCACGTCGGTGCTTCGAATGAATTTGACGTCGGCATGATTTAATTTATAATAAATTTAAATTTAATTTTAAATTTAAATATTATAAATTAAAATCAACCTTAGAACTTTGTCTTAAAGAGCCAACCTTAGGTTTAATAAAACCTTAGAACCTTGTCTTAATGCCCAACCTTGGTATTATTTATAAAATTTAAATTCCTTGTGAATTTAAATGATTTATAAATAATTATTAAACCTCCTTTTTAACTTTTGCAATAACCCATCTTGGGTTTTTATAAACCAATCATTTAACATGTGCTCCCAATAATATTAAAATATTATGGAGCCTTTTTCCTTTCACTTTTGCACTGATGAAGCTTTTTCCTGGATGACTTGGGCGACTTTATTTCTTGCCGAATTCCTTGAGATGAGTGATAACTCTATCAGGTGACATCAATGACAACTCTGACTTAGAGGACTCAAAATGTCCAACAATCTCCCCCTTTGTCATTGATGGCAACCCTTATCCTTTTACTGAAACCTGACCTTCTTTTCTGCTCCCCCTGGGACTTTGCTCCCCCTGGCTCAATGCTCTCTCAAATATCAAATCTCTCCACATAACAAATCTCTCCCCAATACACAAATCTCTCCCCCTTTGACATCAATGGCAAAGGGTCACCTTTGGGGCTCGGGGCTAAGAATGAGCCTCTTAGCTTAGCCCCTCCCCCACCTCCACATGAGGTGGTTAATTCTGGGGTGGGAGTATTTCTACTCCCCGAAAGCACTGCTCTTTGTCTTTATATTTTTCTCTTCTTTTCTGAGTTTTTTGAATCCTCTCACTATTTCTTTCCAAGTCATCATCCCTGTTCCTGTCATCACTTTTGTTCCTGTTCCTATTCTTGTTTTCATCCATGTTCCTATTCCTATTCTCATCCATGTTCCTATTCCTATTCCTATTCTCATCCATGTTCCTATTCTTGTTCCTGTTCTTGTTCTTGTTCTCTTCTATGTTCTTGTTCATGTTCCTATTCTTGTTCATGCCAATGTTCCTATTCATGTTCCTGTTCCTGTTCATGCTTGATTCTGGAATATTTGCTCTACACCATCTTGCTATGTGACCATCATTATTGCACTTATAACACTTAATGTTATTATTCCTTGGATGTGCAACTGTCTTAGAATTTCTCCTAGTGAAGCCATATCCTCTTCTATCATGAACCCTGCAATTCATTGCCTTGTGACCAAACTCATTGCATGAGTAGCAATATCCTTGGAAAATCTGTCCTTTCCCATCTACCTATCTTTCATGTGTCCTGCACTGTGAAGCCATGTGCCCAAACCTGTGACATGAAAAACATCTTCCCTTGAAGAAACCTTGCCTAGACCCCATTGGTCTTCTAGTTCCTCTTGACCTATTCTGATTGTTGTTCCATATGAATCTTCTTTGTTCATTGTTCCTATTCCTGTTGGACTCACTACAATCTGACTCATCCTTAGGAGTTTCACTTTCACTTTCGCTCTCATATGAGAAACCCTCTTCTAAAGTATCCTCTTCTTCTGAAGTGTCTTCGAAACTGGTAGTTAACTTGTCTTCTTGAACCTGTTTGGAACCAAGACCTGTCTTGTTTGTTGCTCTTCTTTGTATCTTGACTATTTTATCCACACTCTTTGCACTGTTTACATACTTGTATAGCTTATTCTTGGAATCCTCTAGATCTTCTTTTAATAGGGCCACTTCTTGTGTTAACTTTTCACATTCCAAGATCTTTGCTTCTAACTTATCTTTGAACTTGCTTGCCTTAGCTTTTGACTTTTCTAGATCCTCTATGAGCAATAATATTTCTTCATCACATTCTTGAAACTATCTTTCAAGCTTAGAGTGTTGCTTTCTTACCTTCTTTACTATGTCAAGGGCATAGATAAGTTCTCCCTTGAGATCATATCCATTCTCTACCGAATAATCCTCTATTTGTTTACCTTTGTCCATATCATTACTTCCTTTTGGCTTGTCTTCTATAGGATCACTCACTTCTTCTTTATCTTCCAAAGCCATTAGAATATTCTCATTTGGTCCCAATATTATATGTTGAACCCGGATCTCATTTTATTTGGATAAGAGACATTTTTCCTTTTTGATCTCATTGAGTACATAAATATTTCTTTCTCTTATAGCACTAGCTACTAGTTTCCCAGATTCATATTTTCTTACTTCACATCTATCTTGATGAAAAGTTACCATATGGCCTTGATCACAAAGTTGACTAATGCTCAAAATATTATGTTTTAGACCTTCCACATATAGAAAATTTTCAGCTTTTGCTTTCCCATTGCCTATACTTAGAGTTCCTTTTCCACAAATATTTGTTGAACCATTGTCCCCAAAATTTACTGACCCTCTGTTTCCTTCTTTCAAAACTATAAACTTGTCCTTTTCTCCTGTCATGTGTCTAGAGCATCCGCTATCCAGAAACCATTTTTCTTCTTTATCCTGAGCATGCAAAGCTATTTGAACTAGCAAGGATTTTAATTTACCTTTCCCTTTTTCTTCTTTTCTAGTAGTTTGAGTTGTGGACTTTCTACTAGACTTAGAGATTTCTAGTTTGCACCTTCTAGATTTATGCCCAAAATTATTGCATTTGTAACACTTAACATCATCATCCATATGTGGGGCAAGAGAATCCATACTACTACTATCATTGTCTCTGCTAGTACATTGCATAGCTCTATGACCATATTTATTGCAAGAAAAACAATGTCCATGGAAGGAATTTTGTAACCTGTTTTGATGAGGGCTCGATCTGGTATTCTTCCTTTTGCGGTCTTATTTCCTTGAGATATGGTAAGATACCTCCTTTTTGCTTGATGTTCCTACCTCTTGTTGTAATCTCTTGTTTATTTCAGTTCTGCATCTTAGCATAACAATTTCTGCTACCACTTTCTCAAGTCCTACTTCTTTGGCTTCCAACATGTCTCTTAACTGGTGTTCAATATCTCTTCTTTCTTTCACTTCTATTTCAAGTTCTATTAGCCTTTGTAGAAGCTCAATTCTTGCCAATTCATTGTTTCAAATTTGTTCCTTTAGTTGTGCATTCTCATATTGAATCCTTTCAAGATCTTGGAGACAGTTGAAGAGTGCTTCCTCAAAGTCTATACTTTCTTCACTCTCTGATGTCATGTGTGCTACCAAAGGATCCTCTTCCAAGATGTTAGACTCTTCACGGAGAGACCCACTCTGATACCAATTGAAGAACATATGCTTATACTGAGAGGGGGGTGAACAATATAACATAAAACTTTTTCCCAAATAGTAGCATCAACATTAATAAAATAGTAAACATCACACAAAGCATCACACACATGAGAGACATCATTTTAACGTGGTTCACCCAATGTGGGCTACCTCCATAGAGAAAATATTTCTTCTAAATATTTCTCAAATAATATCTTTGGGAATCCTTCCCAATTACAATGTTTATGGATCTCTATCCAAAGGAGATGTTGATCCCCTAATCTCAAGTTCATGGATCTCTTCCATAGGAGAACTCTTTCCCCTTCTACTCTAGCTAGTGATCTTCTAGAAGACTCTGTCTCTCTACTGCACTGACTGGTGGATCTCTCTCCACTTGAAGACTCCTCACTCAGAAGATCTATCTTCAATTGTCCTAGTTGTTGGATCTCTATCCACTGAGACTCTATCCTCTATACTCTATCACCTCCAAATCTCTATCAATAGGCTCACTCAAAACCTTCTCAAATCTGCTCAATAGGTTCACTCAGAACCTACTCAAATCTTCTCAATAGGTCCACTCAAAACCTGCTCAAATCTGCTCAATAGGTTCACTCAGAACCTGCTCAAATCTGCTCAATAGGTCCACTCAGAACCTACTCAAATCTACTCAATAGGTCCACAGAACCTGTCCAAATATGCTCAATAGGTCCACACAGAACCTATCCAAATCTGCTCAACAAGCTCACACAGAACTTGTCCAAATATGCTCAATAAGTCCTCTCTAGGACTTGCTCAAATATGCATTGCAAGCTTCCACAAAATCTTACACAAAATTAGTCCACAAGCCTTCTCAAAGACTTGCCTCAAATATCTTAACAAGTCCACACAACTTTTTCAATCACATAGAATCATAAAGAGAATTGTTAGAGACTCAATATGTTCTATACTCAATGCTCAATCAATATCTCAACTCAATATCATAGAAGCATAAAGAGAATTGTTAGAGACTCAATATGTTCTATACTCAAATCCCAATCTCAACTCAAATCAATATCATAGAAGCATAAAGAGAATTGTTAGAGACTCAATATGTTCTATTCTCAAATCTCAATCTCAACTCAAATCAGAATATAGAATAGTTTGTTTCATGGAACTTGAACAACCACTTCACACAATCACTTGACTAGGCTCAATCAACTCTACTCAACCAATCACCTCAAGGATCAATCCTTTCTCACAAACCCTAGTCCAAGCATGTATCAACCAACTCAAAATATTTCCAACAATGCTCAACAACAAATCTCACATAACAATGATACTCATGTTCTTTTCTAACTCAAGTTCAAGTTCTTTGCACAACCAATGGGCTTCAACAACAATGCTTATAAACAAGGTTTAATCACAACTCTCAATTCAGAAAACCTTGAAGCATTAAACCAAAAACTCTCAAAAAGGTTAACCACAATCAATCCTTTTCTCTCCAAATATATTTTTAGAAATCAATCACCCACATAAGTCAATGAAGAATATTGCCCATACCTTTTTGATGCCTTATGAGTTATCCACTAAATCTGCCACACTCAACACACTTTATTTTTCCAATATCAACAAGGGTTAGAGGTCATGAGTAATAACACAATAATCAAAATAATATCTCAATAACACCTTATTACTCCTACTCAATAAAAATGCACCAAACCCTCTTATGCAAGAAATAATCCCTCAAAAGAATGAATCAAACTTACTTTTGGAACTCCTTGAAAAAACCAAAAATATCTTCTTGCACACACCTTATTTCTCCCTCAAAGCAATCTAAACAAGTAGCTCTCGAAAATAGCTTTCCAATGATATATAATATGATATACTTCCACAAAGAAAATCAGCAGAAATATTTATCTTTCCTAGGGCATACCATAACCTTATTTCTCCTTAGGCAACCTTGGCAGAAAATAAAATATTAAACAAAAATTAAATTTACTTGCCTTGCCCTCGGTGGGATTCGATCCCTCGACTATTTTCTTCCCAACGCCTTAGCCGCAGCCAAGCCATTGTTGGGCCATGCATCGTGACGTGTCTAAAAGGGCACGTCCACCATGCAATATCTTCGAACAATGAACCTCTGAAAAACAACAAGCGCGTAGAGCGCTTCTTCCTTGCAATCCAAAAAATAGACCTCACGCGAATTGAACTCAGAACCTCCTCCTTAGCACCGAGCCAACATACCACTAGGCCACACTGGCCTTTGCACTTAGGGCTTCCGAATCTTCACAGCTTTAACCTTCACGAAAATCGTAAGGCTTTCAAAACAAAAATCTCTTTCGCATGCACTTCGAAAACAATAGCAAGGGATACTTGGTAAATGAATTTGTTTGGCATTTATATAATGCCTTTTGCCTTCCTTAGCATCACGTCGGTGCTTCGAATGAATTCGATGTCGACGTGATTTAATTTATAATAAATTTAAATTTAATTTTAAATTTAAATATTATAAATTAAAATCAACCTTAGAACTTTGTCTTAAAGAGCCAACCTTAGGTTTAATAAAACCTTAGAACCTTGTCTTAATGCCCAACCTTGGTATTATTTATAAAATTTAAATTCCTTGTGAATTTAAATGATTTATAAATAATTATTAAACCTCCTTTTTAACTTTTGCAATAACCCATCTTGGGTTTTTATAAACCAATCATTTAACCTGTGCTCCCAATAATATTAAAATATTATGGAGCCTTTTTCCTTTCACTTTTGCACTGATGAAGCTTTTTCCTGGATGACTTGGGCGACTTTATTTCTTGCCGAATTCCTTGAGATGAGTGATAACTCTATCAGGTGACATCAATGACAACTCTGACTTAGAGGACTCAAAATGTCCAACAAAAATACATCCCTAAACCCTAAATATTTGGGTGTTTTCCAAACACCTCTTCCTTATTTTCATATTTTATCTCATTTAGCTTCACCGAATAAAATATTCCTCCTCTCTTAATCATTTTCTTAAGTTGCATTACCGAGAGGATTTAGGGTTGAAAATCCCCTTGCAGGTTGTACACCCCTTTTACTTTCGTACATTCTTTCCAATACTCAATCCATCTATCCTAAAAATTTATTATAGTCATATGTGATTGTAACCAATCCATTCCTAGGATTACATCAAAAGCGTGTAGTGGTGCTACATAAATACAACCAATTGTTGGGCCACTCGGTAAGACAATTACATCGTAGGATAGCACTAGCCTACATAATATGTATGTCCTGAGCCATACTCAATATTCCACCTATGTGCTAAGATTCCTAGCCTTTTCTGGAGAGTGTTAGGCTCTTGCATATTTATCTTATACCTTATTCGAGGATCTACTCCTAGTATGAACTTATAAACTTTCATCTTCTCATTATACGTGAGCACATACTTCAAAATCTTGAAACTTTTTTGATAATATTTTTCCACTATCTTATTTTCTTATCTAATATTAGTGAATTCCTAAAACTTCTTAGTATAAAAATGTTTAGCGAGGAACATTCTTGTAAAATCTACTACAAAGTCCCCCCGTTTTAGATCAATTTTGATCTCTATTCCTTTCTTCCCACTAAACCTTTCCCACCAATCCAAGCGAACACCCTATAGATGTAGTGTGGCATATGGCATTTGGGTTCCAGTGGAATAGTTTTTCATGTTACAAAAATTATTTATCTACTTTATCTAAGCTTCATTCCCATCACCACCTTCCTCTCCATTGAACTTAGAGGATTTTAGATGCTTCATATCCTTACCCAATACTACCTCTAGTCAAATTCTATCATGTTATGCTTTTTACAGTGGTCCTAACCTCTACATTATTTTGTTGTGTCTACCTTGTCAATGAGTCATCACCCCCTCTCCTTTTCTTGGGTGGTATTTTCCTTGATCACACACAAGATATATAGTAGAAATTAGTTCATAATTACATCTTTGAATTGTTTTTCCTCCTAGCAACTATATTCCTAGTTATCCAAACTAGACATTCGATGCCTACTCTTAATAAATACACTATTATTATAGGTATAGTCTTCACATGGTGTGCATCCTATTACACTCCATCTATTATTGCACAAGAAAACTTGTATCTCTACGTACCAAGCACTCTGATACCAAATGTCATAACCCAAAATATCACACCAAAAAAAATTGCTTTTTTTTTCTATTTAGCAATGATCAAAATATCAAGAACTCTTCCATGGAGTCATATTATCATAATCGCCCTTAATAAAATTTCCATTCTATCCATTAGGGAATAAATTATCCTTTCAAAATCATTTCTAAAAGTTAAATCATTCTATGTAATTGTACTAAGTGACCCATGTGATAGCTATCAATTTTATATGTTCATCGGTCTAGACCACCTCTTTTTCATCCATGAAAAAGGTACACTTATCCCTTCCTCTACATAATTCCTTTTATATAGGTGAATTAAGCATAATAATTCCAAACTATCTCTCTCATCACTCTGATGAGCTAGTATTTCAAGTGTAAGTCGTCTTCCCATCCTTAGTTTGTTGAGTCAATGTTATAGGTTCCTTCTCATTTGATATCCCTTAACCAAGGTTCTACATACTTAGGTTTACGTAAGAATTTCTAAAACAATTTAATGGTTAAATACCAATAAATTCTACCACATCGCAATCCCACTTTTATTGTGGCATAAGGAAATCATTATTTTCTCATTTATTAAGGTCGGTTGTTAACTATACCCATCAAGATCCTTTATAATTGTATTTGCATAATTATGTGGCAAAATACATTTCCATTGCATATTATGAGTTTCCAAGTTGTTTTAATCTAACCATTTTAATTATTGACAAGCATTTCACCAAGTAAAAGGAAACCTTAATGAAGTACCCATTTTGAAGGATATTAAATGTTCCTTTAACACTTTGTTTCCTTTCTAAATCAAGGCACAACTATTTACATGCAATACTAAGATTTTTCATTTAGAAATATAAGCATCCCCTAATTTTCATAGCAAATACCTTTCAATTGAAATACATCCATAAAGAAAGAATCCTCACTCATAATCATGTAATAATTTATTTAGAGTGCTTATCCTTTAAACAATCCATAAATTCAATTTATTGCTTAATTGAATAAAAAAAATTCCATACTTAATTGATCATTTCTCATCAAAGAATCATAACATCATTCTTGGGCATTTTTAGCAAAATACAACTTGTAATAAAATTTCCACAACAAGCCACACAAGATCTCATTTACCCTAGGAAAAACCCCTTACACCTTTAGTGCATCCATAAAATATTTAGTTCCTTACATTGAGCTTAAATATCCCATAATAACCCCTCCTTTCAACCATGGAGTTCCATAACCAATATCTCTATACTTTATGAGAAACTTTTTAAACTCGTGTATACAAATTGATACAAGATTTGAAACAAGGTAGATCATGTTGCCTATCCTACTCTATTAGGATTTCCAAATCTCAAATGGGAATACAACCAAATTCAATCCTTCTTTTCAAACAATATGAAACCAAATATTTAGTAAATAAACCCCTTTCTATGATCTAGTAGATCACCATAAGAATAATCCTATAATCCCATGCTTTTATAATCTAAACCTATTTCTTAATAAATAAAACTTAGTTCAAATACATAGATCAACATCTTTTAACAAATTCATAACATAAATCATTAAAATAAATTCATTTATTCTCAAAATATTCGGACATACTCCATAATCCAAAAGCATGTATATAAAAAATAAACCTTTGCAAAACCATATTGCAAGAACATTATAAAAGTTGTGTATTCACATTTATTCATATGTACTTCTAGCAAGAAATAACCTAGTGATATATCTTCCCTCTAAGTGACAACACTAGACCCTAAAATTATTTATCATTTATAACTTTGAAACCCCCATTAAGCTATGTCTAATTCTTTCTGGATTTTTAACCACTATACTCATCATTTTTTTATTTTCTATATTAACTTAAGATCCTTTCACAATCCTCTAATTAATTATTCTTATTGAATACCAAAGAAATATTCATCACTTGGTCATAGAGCATCATCAAAATCTTAATGGTTTCATAGTAATGCTAAAGAGGTTGGGCTACACTCAAAGGAATTGAATTTCTCTTATAAAAGTCTTATCAAAACCTTTATTTTCTTTCCAAAAAGTTTATCTGTAACACATCTAGCATAGAGTTCATTTCCTTTGAGCTATGGCTGGAAATGCTAGAACTACTACCATGTAATTCCTCCATATTGTAGTCTCTTAGTAGTGGGTCTGGTGTCATTCCAAATTAACCTATGTTAGAAAAATTCTCAAGTATGTAAATCCCATTCATGTGCTAGAACACTCTCCATTTCGTTTCTAATGTCTCTTGGGAAAATTGATCCTAAAAAAACACACACCTTACCATTTAAATTCACATTCCAACTTAGTTACTCTACTCTTGAGTGAATGGTGCACACCAGGCTTTAGAATTCATCTTCGTTGTTTGCAGGTCAACTGAGTCTATGAGTTGGTGCTAAAGCAAGAAATATATTCCCACATATATATTAAGCATAGGAATACCAAGTCTCTATCTTGCCAAACAATTATTTTTAGTAAAAGTCAAGTGCAATCAAGAGTTTTTTTAAAGTTTTAGATTTTTGACTCACTACTTTTGTAAATCTAAATTCTTTCAAAAACACCCAAAAGCTTTTGTCAAAAATTTTACATTACAATTTTGCATTTCTTCCACACCGCCTAATGAGAAACTTATATTACTACCAAATACCTCTGCTTAGAAATGAGAGTAAAACAATAATTTAGTGGACAGCTAGAATCAAAGCGCTACTCCTAAAAAAACTTCACATACTCCATTCTAGGCTTAACCAACTGCCCGAATAATTCATACATGGTGGAGGAAAATCCATATCTAATCTTAGAAGATAAATTTTTTACCAAGCAAGATTTTTTTATATGCTACATTTTTCTATGAATTGGGTCTTCTAATTATCAATAATAAGGAAACTTCTCAAGGTTTTGCTCGTTGTTTACAAGATTCTTATCTGAGTATACGTAGTGTAGATGTAGCAAAGTCTTTTTAGTCCAAAATCCACTTGCTCCTCCTCTTCGCTCTACATCCAAACCTCTTTTTTTTCTTCCTACTCAAGAATAACCATTTCCTTCTTTTCTTTCCCTGAATCTCTTGGGAAGTTAGTGGAAATATTCCTTATCCTATGTCTCCACTAGAGAAGCACGATGTGGTACCACTAACCAGTCATCCTAAGCAATCATTTTTTTTTAAAACATAGAGAATATAAATCTCCCTATTATATCAACGCTTGATACTTTAATATCCTATTTTTCTAAAATTGACTATATAGCAACCAATGCCCTTAAAATAAGGTGCTATTATAATATTCGTAACAAAACCAAAATAAGATACCAACCAAGATATATATCCCTTTCTTTACTAGCAAGTTTTAAGAGAAACAATGAACTAGCATTTATCCTTCTTGCAATATGTCTAACAACTAGTATCACATCTAAAATAAGAATATCATGCACACTAAAAACTATCTAAACTTAGCATATTTCTTTTATTCAAATTTAAGATAAGTGAATTTATGCAAAAAGGCACATTCATCCTTGTTGCCCAATCCATCCAATGAATGAACTTTTGCAAATTTTTCCTTCACTTGGGACATCCCACTATCGGTATTTTCTTCCTACCATCCATAAGAAAATTTGTCCTGGAAACATGAAAATCCATTAGTAGCACCACATTTTTATAATAATAAATGATTACATAAACTAAGTATGAAATAGTTAACCATTTCGTCAACAAAACAATATATATATTTTCCATAAAACATAAGTTTTGTAGAAACTAAGCATGATGCAATCAATCATTTCAACCAAAATCAATCATAGATAATTGTGAGTCTATCCAACAAAAATTCCACCAAGGGAGGGTCATGACATTGTATCAAGATAGGTCTAGATACTAGATGAAATACATATCCAGATGTTTACCACCTGTCATTTATAGATCTAATATAATCTAAGTTGGTGTATCCCTATAGAAATAATTTATCATTATTCATATACTCCAATCCATATTCTATTATACCACAAATATAATACAATATCATCTTTTATTGTCTTCTAATGATTCACCTTAAGTTCTTGTATAAACCTTGAAAGAACTCGTAGTAAGGCTAATATTAGGCCTAGTATTTATCAAGTATATGAGACTCCGAATTAGTTGATGATTAAGAGTACCAAATACCTAAGGTGACTTGTAATATTAGGATAGTAGTAACCCCTTCTCCATTGGTGTTAAAATCTCTCATCTAGTATGTTTCTAGTAGTTCTTGGTATACTTCATCTATGAGACCAAAATGTGATTTTTTCTTTGTCATTATTCCAAGCCAAGATAATAATAGAGAAATCCTAGGTCTATCATGTTAGATAATTTTTTCAAATCATTCTTCACACCATCTACTAGATAATCTAAGCTACTAGTGATTACCAATTCATTAACATAGAGCACAAGTTTCACAATATCATATTCAATTTTCTCAATATAGATATATGCATCAGTGGGGCTTTTTGGTGAAACCATTCTACAATAGGTGATCATTAATTTTGATGTACTAAGCTCTAGGGTCCTGTCTCAACCTATACGATGATATTTTTAGTCTATAAACCTTTTAATATTTTCTATTGACAACAATATCTTTGGGTTATGTTATGTATACCTCTTCTTCAAGATCACAATTAATAAAGGCACTATTTACATCCATTTATTGAGTTTTCCAACCAAACTATGTTGCTAGTGCATAGATTACATAGATTATTTTAAATTTCACTATGGGTTTTAATGTTTCTTCATAATCCATACCTTCCTTTTGGGCATAGTTTTTTACAGTGGTTTTATTCTTATCAATGGATCCATTTACCTTGTATTTGATTTTAAATACCCACTTGTAACATGTCGATTTATTTCCTTTAAGTAGATCAATAATATTATATGTGTTGTTCTTAATCAAGGATTTATATTATGCATCCATAGCTACCTTCCATTTTTTTAAACTAAGTAATTCCTTCATTTATGTTGGTTTTGAGTTCTCCATAATTGAATCCAACAATCCTATATTTACTTTCTAACGAGTACTACTACAAGTATGTGGTCATGTGGAAGTGATATCAGGTGGAGCATTAAGTTTAGCATCTTTGATGGTACTAGTGATCTATTTTGGATTCTTTCTATGATGACATGGATATGTAGATACATCAAATTTTATAAATTACTCATGAACTTTTTCATCAAACTCCATACTCAAAACTCATGATATGGCATCTTCAAATTCCTTAGAATCCTCATTATGTGACTTAGTTTCAAATTCTTCATCAATCACCACATATCTACTTGCATGTGATTTCTTGGTGATTTGATAAATTATTCAAAAGGCTTCTGAATCATTAATATTCCCAAAAAATACATATGACAGGGTTTTTACATCCAACTTGGTGCTTCATTTATTTGGCACATACATGTATTCCTTGCTTCTAAAAACTAATATATGCAATGGAAGGATACATCTTAGGATAGGATTATTTAGGTGTAACTCCTTGTAGTGCAATTTTTGGGTGCTTTCTTTAGAAGATACACTATAGTGGATAATTTTTATCCCAATACTGCTACTCCAAATTGGCTCCTATGAGCTTGCAGTGGACCATTTCCATGACAAGATAGTTCCTCCTTTTAGCAATCCCTTCTATTTTGGAGTGTATGTTATAGTGAGTTGCTACTTGATCCTATTTTTTATGAGAAACCTTAAAATTTTATTGAACATACATTCCCCCTTGATTGGAGTGTAGAACTCAAAGAGAATACCTAGTTTTTATTTCTACATGCTAATTGAAGTGTTACAAATACTTGGGCATGCCATACTTTAGTTTCAAGAAATACACTTATATATTCCATAAGTTATCATCTACAAACAACAAAAAGTATATTTTTCCATAAAAACAAGCTAGCATGGATCTACATAGATAAGTGTATATCTCATCTATTGGTTCTTTGGCTCTATGAGTGCTTGATTTAAAATGTAATTGTTATTGTTTCCTTGATAAAAAACCCGATCATACTGATAATATTGGTGAAATATCAAGTAGACCTAACACCATACGATGCTTACTTAGCTGGAGTAATTATCTAAAACTCAGATGATTGTATCTCATTCTAAATGGAGGTAGCATCTATCATGGTTGTTGATAGTGTGACATTACAATAGGATATGACATTGAGTGCAAACAAGTAATTATTGTAGGAACCCATTGCTAATTATTTCTATATTTTATGATAACACATTTTTTTCACATCAACAACTCTAAATTTGACCATCATGTTGTGATTTATGATTTATGGTATACATAACAGCTTGTTTTCTAGTATAGGTACATATAGTACCTTTTCAATGGTATGTGTGACCCTAAGAATATTGAGGGGAACATCTTCCACTTTTTTGACTTGATAGGTTTTACCACCTATAATAGTGACTGGTTTCTCATCTTTGGCTTGTAATGAGTAAAACCTTGATTTCTCACCTATCATGTGCTTTCTAGAACCTAAATCAATATACCAAACATCATCCTTTAGTCTCATATTTACTTTATACATTAGTACTTTATGTGTTTGTTCTTTGTCTAAAGTTGATTATTCATGTGCAACATGCCCTTTTTGTTGCTATTTCTTGGGACATGGTTTATTCTATGACTTTTTTTATTGAAGTCGGTTGACTGGATATCCTTCAGTCATATATTTATACAAACAACTCTTTGTGTTGTGTCATTTATCATAGATATGGTAGTACCTCTTTTGTTTCTAAGGTTTTTTATTTTTTATTAGATTTCTTGGAAATTAGTGCATTATTTATCAATTGATCCTTCACTTGCTTGGTTTATTCTTCCTTTTAAAGTATATTCACCAACTCATAAAATGACACCTTCCCATTTAAGACTTGTAATGAAGTGGTCAGCACTCAAAATGAATCTAGGAGAACTTAAAGTATGATGGATACTAAGATCTCATCTTCCACTATCTCACCCATGGCATTTATTATGGCTTTCAACTCTATAACTCAACAAAGAAAAACAGCAATTCTCTCCATCCTAAACTATTAATGTGTGGATATGAGACTAAAGGTTAAGTATTGTTTATTAATTCTTTCCTTTGTAGATAATAGAAAGTGTATTACATGCCTCCTTGGATGTTTAAACTTCATAAATATATGGTTGAATAACATTTTCTATGGAAATAGTGATGACCATATGCTCTGGCATCTACATCATCAAATTTCTATTGGTTTTCTTCATCCTCTTTAGGTCGAATCACTTTTTCAATGAAAATATCTTAGAGTTTCTCAACTAACAAGATGGATCTTATATTAGAATCCAAAGTCTAAATTTTGAACTTTTTAGTAGCTAGGATTATGTTTTGATGCTTGCATGGTGAGGGTTTCTTGTAACTCCTAAATGACCCCCCTTTCAATATGTTTCTAGTCCAATATACCAAACCTTTCTGTATACCCCCTTCTTATATACTCATCAAAATGTGGAAGAAGATACTCTTGTCAATATATGTGGGCATATATGAAATATACTTTAAGGTACATGAAATAGAATGATATGAGGTACCAAGGTATTACATAAAAATATTTTCCCTATAAATGGTACCTATTTAAATATAAATCCTTGTACATGGGTATAACTTACCTCTATACACTCATAATTTCTCAATTTTAGGGTTTATGTCTAGCAATTATGACAAATAAGATATGAATATGGAGTTAAAGTATCACAAACAATTGATGTCCTTATATCTCTTTGATTATTTAAAGGGTCAATACCTAAACGTTATTGTGGCATCTTAGTTAGTCTATACGCATAGTAGCTCAACATGACAACTTTACTTGTAAATGTAATCCCTAGATGTCATTGATGCTAAATATTACTTGTGTGCTTAAGCACATGTTTAATTGATATACAAAGTATAAAAAATTTAAATCAAATATTTGAAGGTGTTAGTCACTTCCAAAAATGCACCTTTTCTAAAACAAAATTATGACCCCCCTTAATTTTGTAAAATATTCACTACAGTAAATTTTACATTTATTAACTCACAAATGCTATAGGATATTGTAAAATTAAATTAAATACTTTCCTAGGGTAGTGAAAAGAAATTTTTTTGGGTCTTGGTGGGTTTTGACCTCTTGACCTCTAGTTTTAAGAAATCATACTCTACTCTTCTACTTAATTACATGTGCATGAAAAAGGGAAAGTTTACTTGAAATTTTTTTTTTTAAATAATATAATTTGAAAGAAAAAATTAAAAAGAATTGAGTTAAACCTAAGACCTCCAACATAAAACTCTTCAATGTTGCTATGATGACAATATTTTTTTCAACTACCTTATTGATATGGTGCACCTCTTCTTTATTTCATTTTATTTTTTCTTTTTGAGGTTGTATAAACCTCAAACAAAAAGGATATAATACTTTTCAATTTACAAATATATTTCATAGGGACATATGTATATTTGCTTCCATTTTTACACATATCAATCCTATAGATACACAAGAAACACAACAATCCTTTAGTTTGAACTATGAAAAAATACATGGACTCGGCTCAGATAAATAAAAATATATATCACCATCCATTATTGTATTCATGGCCATCTCTCACAAGTTAGTAAGCTTTACCTACAATTCCTTTAAGTAAGAAGCAGCAGGAACTTCTTGTACAAATTTTAGCTTAGATTTTTTAGTAGCATTGTAAGGTCTAGCATAAAATGTGTAATTAGAAATTATGTAGGGGATGAAAGGAAATTAAATAAGCTTCTTCTAGCCTAGATTTCATTTACAACTAGGAACATAAATTATGCCCAATAATTGGCCTATCTTGTTGTAGATTTCCTTCCTATAGTACATCAATTTGCAAAAGCTTGAGTCATCATTGTCAACCACTATAGTGACATGGCTTTGGCTATAAAAACTCCTTTTAAATCAATTATATACATTACTCTTTAAGAGAAAAAGAGGTAATTGTGCACTCTAGAGGTTTTTTTTCCTGATACTTCTATTTATCTACCCTGTTAACAATGCAATAAATAATAATCATGTGCTTACAACTCTAACAAGCACCCACACTCACTCTAATCACTTGTGATGTCTTGCTCTGATACCAAATGAAGGATCAAGATAGATATATTGTTACTAACTTATCTAACCTCCATGTAATTTCCTTTGAGTTGTAATAATATAATAATTACCTAACACATAGCACTAAGCAATCAAGAGAAGCAATCTTATCTAGATGTCTCTTTGGTGAAACGCATGGTCCCACATTCACCCAAATTATCATTATAGTGTTGGTCAAGGACACAATTCCTATCTAATTGGTTGGATAGATCATTCATATATTTTTTGGAATGCCAAAAGGACTAAATTTAAATATGATATTTTGGGATAAAATCTATTAATATTCTTAAAATTTTATAGAGAAATTATCCATTGAAAAAAAACCTAAAAATTTTAAAGCATTCTTTTAATATTAGTGACTTCATTATTCACCCAAATTTGTGACATATTTCATGAGAAAATTTTGTATGAGATAAGTTATAAGAGAGGAGCGTAGTCTAAAATTTTCTAGTTTATATCCACGAAGCCATAGAAGATCTTCTTCTATGCAACCCAAATCATACCAAAAATCCAAATAGATACAAATCCTCCTTAAAGGAATATTTTATTTACTTCATGGTATGGACATAGTCCATTGAATATGCAAATTTTAAATGATATTATGACTTTAGAATTAAAATACCTTCTATTTTTAAATGGTTATGGAATTATTTTTCTTATTGACCATCTCCAATATATTTCCAACATAGTGGTAGTATATCATGTGTAATGTGAATACATAGTTATAAGGTTACTAAAAGCCTCTTTCAAAGTTAGAGCAATGGAATAGTTTTGAGAACCTCCTACTAGCTCATTCCAAGGCTAGGATGGATTCAAAAGCATATCTATGAAGTATTTTGAAGAAAATAAAATAACATTTGTTTATTGGAGAAGCTAAGCACAATCAAGTGAACCCCTAAAGAGGTCATCACAAGCTTAATCTAAGATTCAAGTAGACCTAGAAAATAATACCACTTAAAATTTGATCTCCTTAAGGTATGAATTTCTTGTATTACTTCAGATCCCTTCATCTTGACCTTACAATAATGATCAAGTATGTTGAATAGTTGTTTTAACTTAGATCATTTAATTTGGTTGTTGTAGCTGAAAATAATTTCATATAAGCTAGAAATTTTCCTTCATGACCATAATACCCATACTTCTTTACTTGTATCCTCAATATCATCCAAATACTAGGATAACCCAAGTACCTCATTTTCCATTAGTTTCTAAAATCCTAAATCCCATGAAACAATTCAAATCTCTATAGAATTATTTGTCCCTACTCTACCTTCATCAATTATTGTCACCCAACCTACTAAATATCCACTTGATAAAGAGCTATATGGAATAAAATCCACTTTGAGAGTTATTTTAAATTATATAATCTCTATGAAAATTAATTATCCACAATATTCTAGACCATTCTATAATCAACAGTATTCTAGATTTCAATAGAACTATGAGTTCTCAAGACCTCAAAATATTCCTATAATTCCAACACAACATGTTCTTTCTCAAGCATTTATATTAAATGGGATAGTTTATATTATGAGCTTGAATGCTCCAACTAATAACGTAGAATTCAATTGGTGTTATAGTTATGGGTATGGCCTAATGGCATGTCCAACATATATTTAGTTGTTGATACAAGTCTAAATTGATATGAATGCTAGTAGATAGTTTTAACATGTGCAACAAGTTATAATTATAAATGTGTAAATTCAAGAGACTTTTTCTACTCCAATAAATACAATAAATAATCAAGTGATATTTCATTGTAAAATCTTAAAATTATTGTAGTCTTTAGAACACCTTATTACATTATAAATTCAAGCATATTATAATCTTAGATTAAAGAAGAGGGAACCTAATGGTCCGAATTAAAATTGCAATTATAAGTGGGTAAACTAATTTGCAAACTTTAGATATTTTCTAAATTTTGCAATTAGTCCTAACATGAATTTCTCGTAAAAATAGATTGATTGGATTACAAGAGAAATTTGCTCACAAAAAATGTACTGATTTTCTTACAAGAGTGATTTGCTCACAAAAAATTATCAATTTATTTGACAAGACATTGAGGAGTAAATTTAAAGGTGTAGATCCCAAGGTGAATTTTCTAGAAAGTTACATTATGGCATGTAGTAGTTCACTAAGTCACTTTGGAAGCCTTTTAAGTCTATTAGAAATAAAATTAGAGGTATGTAATATTTGATGGTGCATCATTTTGCTAAAGATGCCCTCAAATATTTAATTTTACTAGGAGTAATTGTTTCTTACCCCAACGGTAAAATTTAACTATAAATAGGGGAACCCTCATTATATTTATCTTTTGGCCATGAGAATTTAGATCTAGACTATGAAACTTGTATTGTGCTTTGAACTTATAAAATTGTAAGAAATCGATAATTCCTTAGGAATTCCATTAGGGACACTAACCTCCTAGTTTTCTTAGCATGTGGTGGTTGTGGCATAGACCTTTTATCCCATAATGTCATTTTCTTATCAATTTTATAATTTAATGAATCAATAAACATTGGTGTTTTTTATTTCTCATGTGTTGATTGATCTGACACTTTCCTTGCTTTTGTTTAAACTCATGTTTGCTTGAATCACTTGCACCCTTAAACTTTCATGCATTTTTATTTTCCATTGTACTTTTTATATTTTACTTTCAATGCAAGTTAGTGTAGGTTAGTGTAGGAGTATTTTGTATGGAATAGTGGGAAGCTATAGACATGGAAAATTGACCCATAAAAATGAGTCATCTTTCCTTAGATCCTTAGGAAGCCACCCAAACTTGCTAAGTGCAAATTTGGCACCCTTTTCCCCCATTCCTTTGTCTTTTTCCTAGCCTTACCAAATTTGTACCCATTCCATATAGGGAATGAATTTTTCTTACCAAATTTGTACCCATTCCATATAGGGAATGAATTTTTCTTACCAAATTTGCACCCTATAATTATTTGGCACGAATTTGATGTTTTAGGGATTTTTCTCCCAAAAACCCCTCCCCTTGTCAACCCATTTTGGCATCGACCCTTGCCTACGGTGAACTTTCTTTTTCTCGCCCTTTTAGGCCTCCAAACATCTTATAAATAGAGGATTAGAATCCCATTTTTCCTAGAGATCCCAAAAAAATTTCTTGGGAAAACTAATCTATACATGCTCATTTGTTCATGTTCATAAGTGCTCTTCTATTATAGGATTATTGTTTTTTTGTTTTTTGATTTTTGTTTTGGAGTTAGCTACCCTTTGGGATCCAGTGGAGGATTCTTTATTATTGGATATATCTACCATATCCTCGTTTCTCCTTGCTTCCTCCATCAACTAACCAAGTTCTTTACATATATTATTATTTATTAGATCTATTTTTTGTTATTTTGCATCATTTTTTTTGATGTTTTGAGACTCGAAAAGTACATCTAAACCAAATTCATGACCTACCTATACAAGGTGTGAATTTTGGAAACTAGATTCATGCCCCCTCATTACAAGGCATGAATTTATTCAATTACGGCTTGGGGGTAAATTTTTGCTTCCCAAAACCCTAGTTTATTGCTTCTATTTTATCTTTTTATCACCTGCATTCTATTTCATTTCGTTTCATTATTTCATGTCCATTTCATCTTGCTTTTTCTTTTTCCAAATATTAAATATCATTTCATTTTCAAATGGTCAGCTAAAAGGACCAAGGGGGCTCGATTTTTGCACCTTCAAGCTTAGTAATATAGCAGCCTAAGAAAGCTCCCAAATGCTGATCAAATTTTCTAGGGTTTTGTGAAGCTATTTTATAGGATTTAAAGTTATTTGGAAAATTTGGATGCAAGTTAAAATCTAAGGACATCCATTGGATTATATAAGTTTCCTAAGTAAATTCTTAGGTTGTTTGTTGTTTTTTTTTCATTCCTATTTAAAACCTAGATCATAAATAAGAGAAAAAAAAATTGGTTACATTCTAGGTATTTGAAGAAATAAAAGCATATAGTTTACATTCTAAGGTTAATTCTATTTGTGCATTCTCTTAAACCCATGCTAAAAATAAAAAGGCTTATTCTATTTCAAGTTAGGGTTTATTCATCATTGAAAATCAAGAATCATTCTAGGATTAGTCATTTTTTGCTTGCATTTTTTTTTTTGTCCTACATTGGTCTTTCATTTCTTAGCTAAGTTTTAGAAACACCAAGCATAGGTGTTTGCCTAATATATACATTAAACATCTCCATCCCATACTTGGAGTGATTCCTTAAACCATTCCTAGTAAACCCTTCGATCTCCAAGACCCTGAGTGTAGAGAATATAACACATCCCCATGGTCACCACGGCTCCTAGTGGATCTAGCCGAGAATCATATGTGACAGGGTAGTTTTCCCCCTCTACATCTTTGGTGAACCTGACATGAACACACATATTAGTGGCCAAGATAGGAAACCTCTTTATTTTTTTCTTTTGAAAACTTTAAGTAAGACCACCAAATATGTTTACTTAGAATTAGAAAACATTAAAAACATCTTAAAAGTCTTCTTGTGTGTCTTTTTTTAGTTTTCTCCTCTATCCTTTCTCTTTCTCCTAATGGATCCCAACCTTAGGAGTAAGAAAAACTTTTAGAATCCAATTAGACTCTTCAAGAAGATGATCATATTGATAGGGAGAATCCCAATCTAGATGCAAAAGATAAATAACATGTAAAAACTGGTAATGGCTTTGATCCTTTTAAGGGGTCTAATGGAGGCTTCACTTTCTCTTCATTTAGTCACATATGGGGTTTCATGAAACACCATAAGGAGGATTTGGTTAAGGCTATGGAAGAGGAAGCCTAACTTGAAAGGGTTGGGACATCTCATCCTCCAACCATCTCTCCTAGGAATGTTCATAACAACCCTTTGTTTTAATCTTCAAATCATGTTAATCCTTCTCATTAACCAACATATACGACTACTATGACCACTAATGTTGGAGGGATTCCACAAGCTCCTCAAACCAGTAGTGCATCTTGATATTATGCTCAATTTCCTCCTCATTTTTCTCATCTCAACATTCATGCTTCTATTCCACCAAATGTTAGTTACCCTCCACAGCAAGATACCACATATCATTGGTCAAGTTCCCTTTCAACAACCTACTTATACCCCTCCCCTAGATAATTTAGAGGTATTACACAATAATAAATCATATATACAAAATTTAACTAATATGGTGAAGCAATTGGTTTTAAAAGTGGATATGATTCAACCTCCAAGATTCACCTAAAATTATAGATAAATTTACAATAAGAAGTTAGACCCAATCATCACCTCTAGGTCCCACCCTAAGCATTTTCTAATATTAGTTATGCTTATTTATAAGGGAACAGAGGACCCAATTGAATACTTAAGGATGTTTACAACAATATGTCATGATATTATATATGATGCCATGTTATTGCTAAAGATGTTCCCTAAGAGCCTTGGTGGTATGGCATTGGAATGGTATTATCAAATCTCCCATAATTCTTTGAGGAATTTTGAAGAGACAACGAAATTGTTTGTTCAGCAATTTAGAGCTTATGTTGAGAACAATGTGACTATGAAATATATTTATATGTTGAAACAAGGTAAAGAGGAAATTTTTTTAGAATTCTTGTCTCATTGGAGAATTTTAATTAGATGATTAAGGTATACTTTACCTTATTGAGACATGTTAGAGATATTTATTAGAAATTTACAAGAGCAAAAATTATATAAATTGGAAATTACAACTATTACCTCTTTTGACCAAGAAAAAGATCTGGCAAGAAGGGTAGAGCAAGACCTCATTTTCAGAGGTTAGTTTAAGCCAAGGAAGGAAGAAGATAGAACCACAAAATCTTAATCTAAGAACAAGCATGTAGTGGATGATCGGGTAATAGATAATAGACCTATTAACAATGTTGTTAACACCCTACAAAATATGGTCCTTAGCCAACCTTAAAAACCCCCACCAAGGAATTTTACAAGACTCAAAACACCTATGACGATGGTCCCAAAGGAGCTTTTGGAAGCTAAAATGACTGAGTTACCTCCCATATAGCAATCTGATACCACAACCAATTGGTATAAGCTTGGTCAACATTGTGGGTATCATAGAGTGGAGGGGCACATGATAAATACATATAAGAGGTTGAAATATATGGTTTAGGACCCATTTGATGTAGTACACATTTTTATAGAAGTTTCTTAACCTAATCCTCCATTGAACAATCAACCTCCTATACAACAAGCACCTACAAGTAATCAAGACATGGGGATCTTCCAATACCCGCTACCTAATCATGGGTAATAGTTAGCTAACCAAGTGTTATATCATAATGTACCACCTCCCTATAATAATATGGTTGGTATGATAGTGGAAACTATAAAGCTACAAGCTCAAGCACAACCAACTCAACAATCTCAATAGGAGATGAGTTCTACATTCAATAAACCTTCAAAACCATCCTTAGTTTTGAAGAGTACCCAAAAAAAGAACATGAGAATAGAAAACCCGCCCTTAGTGTTGAAACCTCAACCTAAAGTCTCCTTCAATATTCAATAGCAGTTAGCGAGTACCCCAACCAAGATCTTCCTCTTATAGCTTTTGCAAACTTATTATATTCATAATAAAGCTGTGTTGAAGCTTTTGAGTCAATAATCTATCCCTCAAAACATTTTCCCTGGTACTATAGTTGATGTTGTAGGCTCCCTTAGGATACATCATATCACATTTTTGGATGATGATATTCTTTTCTCAGACCTGTGAGGTGATTCTTCCCTCTATATCACTGTATTTATTGGAGAAATGTTTATCAAGTAGATTTTGATAGACAATGGTTCCTCCCTCAATTTATGCACTTACCAATTTTTCCAAAATTTTGGATTAAAAGAGGAAGACTTAACTAAATCTAATATCATCATCAAAGCTTTCAACAATGAGTTCCAAGAAGCTTATGGCATTATATCTCTCCCCCTTATGTTTGGACCTAAGATCTTAGATACCTTGTTCTATGTGGTACCTTGCCCCACATCTTTCAATATCCTTCTTGGACACCCTTGGATTCATGTGATGAGGGTTGTGTTAGAATGTATTACATTAGTTTGTTATATTAGATTACTTTAGGGGGAAGCTATCTAGTTGCTTCATGCAACATAGTAAATGCACAAGTGTCAATGTGCAAGTTGTATATATGCAAGTTGTCCTTTGCACAGTTAGGTAGAGTGTTAAGCAAGGAACCTATATTCCTACATAAATGATCTCATACCCTTACTCAAATGTATTAGTTTTTCATTCTCAATAATATATGTTTATTTCTCTCTCTCTCTTCCTTATGATGAAATGATTCTAAATTCACCAGTGGTATCAGAGCACATGATGAATCAAGAGAGAAATAGGGAAAGGTATCTTTTTTTTTTGTATGTATTCTTGTAAATAAAATCTACCATTGTGCACCGCTACATGTAAATGCTACAAGAATAGAAGCTACAAGATCAAAGACCTTGGGAAGGTCTCATTGAGCATCCATAAAAAGGCTAGGAGAGCCTTGTTGAAGATCATCAATGGAGTTCTTAGGAGAACTCATTAGAGAAATTCACTACCAATGAGAAGCCCCTGATAGTGAAGGACCTGGGGCAATTTTTTCCATCCAACAACAATCCCAAGAGAAGAATTTGGCAAGGAGTGCCAAATATATGAAGAATAATTTGGCAATAAGTGCTAAATCCCAAAAGAAGCTCATCAAATCTTGAAGACTTGAATATTACGTCTTACAGGAAGAAGGCACCACTTCAAAGACAAATTCTTCTCAAAACCTACAATAGAATGAGGAGAACAAGCCACCAAACTGTAGGCTCATGAAAGAAAGTTTGAGGCTATCATTTGGTGAAGAAGGAGTTGTTAAGGATAGTTTACAAAAAGTGGCAACTTGGTGATCCTAGAAACCAAGATCTACATCCTCTATAAAAGCGACAAAAGAGCTATAGAAACTTTCAAAAGGTAAGCAATATTTGGTGCAAGTAGACTCATTAATTGGATTACTTATCATATTTATTAGAGCACCTGAATTTGGATTAAAGTTACAAGAAGAAAATTGGATTATAGTCTTCAAAAGTGAAAAAGAAAAAAGGTTTTTTTAAGGATTTATTTGCACATTAATTAGGAGTTTATTATATTTTATAATTGCTTCTATTAACTACCTATCATCTACTTTAGAAAAATAAAAAGAATACTAAGTCCTACAATACTAAATTGTAGTGAAATTGTAGAATAATTATTGAAGGTTCATTTCAAATTATTCTTGATTAGTTGCAGTAAATTTTATTAAGTGCATTATCTTGAGAGTTGATTGGAGTGATAAGGTGAAATTGTTAGTGCATTAAAAATAAATTCTATTATATTTTTTTGCACTATTATACTACTCTCAAAATAAATTAGTTTTGTGTTTTTGAAGGGTACAAAGTTTGATTTGTATCAAGTTTCTAAAGACACTATTAAAGCACAAAAACTTGCAACACATAGTGGCCAAGTGAAGCCACCAAAATAGGTTAGAATATTCCAAAATATAGGTAAGAACGCAACTAAAAAAAAACAAAAATATAAGCTTCAAATATTGAGACTTGGTGAGTCTCAAATCCAGAGCATTACAAGGTTAGATGCAAGGAAAGAAAGTGCAAAAAATTGTAAAGCTTCTATCTACTATTATCCAAGCTTGGATTTATTATAAAATTGTCCAAGAAAATAGGAGAAGGTATCTACTCATAAAAACCAACCTCAAAACCCTTATATTGTAGGAATAATCTGCCACAAAACTAAAATTTCAGATCTAGAAAAAGAGTGCAAAAGAAGGTACATTAAATAATCCTCATATACAATTTATGGTACATTTTATTGCACTACTCTAATTTGTTTTTTGTTATAGGAAAAGAGCATATCTGAAAGTGCCTCAAAAGGCACAATAACTACAGGATAAATCATCCAAGGAAGGTCGAATCTCAACACTCTTCTTCCCAAGAAAAAGGAGCCAGTCAAAGGGCTCATCTTGGATGGATGAACCTGCAAAATCAAAGCCCACATAAGGCTATCATCAAGCTACATTTACGTAGACAAAAATAGTGCACATCTACTACAAAAAGGCATCAAAACATACATAGGAATCAACACACTAGAAGCATAGAAGAAAAGGATAAAAGGTTTTATATTCAAGGTCTTTAGCTTCAAGAATACCATCCACCAAAGGAAGCATAAAATTTGGTATTTAAAGCTCCATAGTGCATCATCAATCCACCTGCAAAATAAAATTTTGCTTACTACCCAAGAAATGTAGCAAAGCAAAGGAATGGCATACGAAAGGATTTGAGGAGTTATAATATTCACCTTGGAAGATGTTATAGGGAAGGACTTCATGCAAAAATTTTGAATGCCACTTGGCATAAACCTTCTAAGGTATCATTTCATATCTCAACGTTCAAGAAACCTTATGTAGGAGTTATAGGGAATATCAAGGAAGTGGTGATACTTGTTATCCTCCACAAGCTTCACACAAGTTCCCATATGTTACATAATGATCAAAGAGCATTGAACAAGAAATTGGTATATTATAGGAGGAGAGGAGCACTCATTTGTAATGGGTGTGACATGTGTCACAAATACCATGATTATTCATCCATAAAATATGACCAAATTCCAAATTTCAATTGATAGCAAAGCATGATCAAATCCATCTAAAGTGGAGTGTGTAATTAAGGAAGAAGGAGCATTAAATACTCTTGGTATTAAAGGTCAAACCTTCCTATTTTTACAATACCTACATTCTAGCATTGATACAAGTAATTCCAAGGTATCTCCATTGATTCTAGCACCAAATGTGATCTTTATATTATTTTTATATCCAGTTAAAGAAAGCACCGAACAGTGAGGAGATTTAGCATCCAAAAGGTAAGGTTTAATCCCATTTTTTTATTGATTTCATGTTTGGATATATAAGGGTTATAAGCTAAGGTTAAATATTAGATTTTGAAAGCAAAAGCTATAAGGGATTACTTATCAAATTGAATTAATATTTTTAATTTAATCTAGGAGAAATAAGGAATTCTACTTGGATTAAATTCTTTAACATTTTTGCAATATTATTAATTTTCTAGTTTCCAGATTCGGGAGCCACAAGGGTTAATACATCAAATTAATTTACTAGAAAATAGAAATAATCCAAGGGATATAAAAAGAGGTTATTAGATTTTTTACTAAGGTTGGATGTAACAACCAAAGTCCTACCTACTTGTTTGTCCCTTATCAAGCTCACAAAATAAATAAAAATTCAACCATTCTTAATGTTTATCTTAGTACGAGGTATACAAATTTTTCTTGAGCACCTATTTTATTGTAGTTGAAATACCCAAGAGATCAAGACTGGCTAGGTCCCATTATTTATTGCATTAGGTGATATTAACCTCTCACCTCAAGAATCCAAGTTTAGGTAGGGGTTTCATCTCTAGGGCCCATTTCACCTAGATATTGGATGCATATTTTTCCCAACTCCTATCATGACTATATATCATATAGGAAATAGAGTGTGCATGTTTGAGCGAGATGAATATCCACCTACCCTAGAGTTCATCTAGGATCCACCATATTCCTGGCAAATAACTTGGTGTTGCTTGGCTTGATTTGATTTATGACTCGATGTCTCATTCCATCTTGTCGTTGGATAACCTTCAATCATTTCAAGTTCAAGAAACACCTCTTCGTACTATCAAGAGATAACCTAAGAGTGATGCCCATATCATCCTCCTTTGACTCTCGTCCTGACCTTCTCATCAATATTTTAGTTATTCTTGTGTATAGATATTTTTCTTCCACACAAATATCTTTAATGGTTGATTACGTAGATTGTCCTGCCCACAATATTAAAGTTTCACCATTTTCATTTGTCTATTCTTGAGATTGTCATTCCCAAAATCTATCCTTTCCATGGAGATAATTATAAATATTATACCATCATCCTTCCTGATGATATGCGAATAATTTTAGATGTAGGAAATGCAAAAAAATTTAGATGTAGTTGTAAAAGGATTCTTTATGAAGTTTAGATTTTCTAGTTTCTTTCTCCCCTTCTTTACCTTTCCTAAATAATGTTTTACTACATCATTATAGGATATTTTATATATAATGAACTTCATTACAATTGTTTTATTTATTTTATATATATGTAACAAAGTCTAATCAAACTATAGAATAATTATTAAAGCTTTCTCCTAGCAATCGAACAAACAAAAATAATAATCATTAAGATTTTATTTAAAAACATGAATCTTAGGAGATACCTTTGTACTAGATAAGAAGCTATATTACCTAAATACTTCAAACATATTTCTAGATAATATTTTACCAAAGATATAAAGGTGCAAACTTGAAATGCTTATCCTCATATAATAAGCTACCTACCTACTATACAAGTAACACTTTTCTAAAAGAACCACTATTGCCAGTAATATGATGCGTCTTGACTAAATTACTACTTTAAGGGATACCCTCATGCAATTCTTCGATAGCTCCTCTAAAGAAAAATATTACAATAGTCATCTGAATCATGGCATCATTTCGTATAGAACGTGAGAAGCCTTAGTTCCATAAAAAAAAAATCTTCCATCATTATTGAAAATGAATTACATCAGCATGCCATTGAATTCAAAATATGACCAAATTAAAATATTATTCTATAAAACATATTTTAAATATAAAAGTTCATAAGAAGAATATTTTTAAAATTTATTTCATAAAACACGTTTAAGATATAAGAGTACATAAAAGGATATATTAGATATTTTTTTTGAAAATTTTGAAAAAAACTTGTATTAAAACAAAGATCAGTTACAATTGGGAGTAGACACATCCCAGCCGAAAACAATGAAAGCACATGATTACAAGAGAAGAGGAAGATTTGCAATGGATCCAAATCTCTTGAACCAATACCAAGCTAGCTGAGGGAGCTGATTAGTCTATTACAACTTGTCGTGAAAAACACCAACTTCACCTTTGGCCACGAAAAAGCTACAAGTCATGAAATCATGACACAAGACTCCTCTGACCGCAAAAAGTCAACCTGTCATGAAATTGCGACATGTCACGAAATCGCAACAACAATCCTCCCTTGGCCGCGACAGAGCAACATGTCGCGAAATCATGACACCTTTCCACATTTTGCCGTGATGGAGCAACATGTCACAAAATCGTGACAACTTTCCTCTCTTGGCCGCGACGAAGCAACATGTCGTGATATCGCAACAACTTTCCTCCAGCGACCACGATGGTGCAACACGTCATGAAATCGTGACAAATTTCCTCTAGCGACCGTGATGGCGCAACATGTCGCGATATCGTGACAACTTTCCTCCCTTGGTCGCGATGGCACATCATGTCGTGATATCCCGACCAAATCCTCTAGTGGCCGTGACGGCGCAACATGTCGCGATATTGTGACAACTTTCCTCCCTTGGCCGCGATAGTGCAACATGTCACAATATCGCGACAACTTTCCCATAGCGGCCGTGATGGTGTAACATGTCACGATATCATGACAACTTTTCTCCAGCAGCCACGACGGTGTAACATATCGTGATATCACGACAACTTTCCTCCAGCGACCGCAACAGCACAACATGTCGTGATATCGTGACAACTTTCCCATAGTGGCCACGACGGTGCAACATGTCACGATATTGTGACAACTTTTCTCCAGCAACCGCGATGACACAACATGTCGCAAAATCATGACAACTTTCCTCTAGTGACCGCAACGGCACAACATGTCACGATATCATGACAACTTTCCTCCAGCGACCGTGACGGTGCAACATGTCACGATATCATGACAACTTTCCTCCAACGACCATGATGGTGCAACATGTCATGATATCGTGACAACTTTCCTCCAGCGGTCGCGACAATGCAACAAGTCATGATATCACGACAGCTTACCTCCAATGGCCGCGATGGCGTAACAGGTCACGAAATCCTGACAAAAACCACCCTTAGCTTTTTCTTTGATCATTGGCTCAAGGATCTTTCAAGGCCCTGCCTAATCACCTCATCTTCAATAGGCATGTCACTGTGCAGCTGCACCCCTACCTCTTTCTCAGCACCCATCTTAGCCAGGAAATTGATCGCTTTGTTTAAATATTTGCTCACATAAACTAGGATCACATCATCTAATTCCCTCCATAATTCCTTGATTTGAGAGACCAAAATCCTCAACCTCCAAGCTTTCAACGCAAAGTTCCTCATGCAGTCTAGAGCTCCAACCAGAATTTGAGAGTCAGAATCAAGAATTATCCTCCTGTGGCCCTGAGTAACTGCCCAAATAGAAGCAAATTTGATAGCAATGGCTTCTACTTCATTATTTGTGGCTCTACCCAAGCCCTGCAGTTCCCAATAGAGCACTGATCCCTCATGATTTCGACAGACCATGCCAATTTTGGCACTACCCGGATTGCCCTTTGCAGCACCATCAGTATTGATTTTAATCCAGCCTTCTGGGGGTGGTTTCCAACTGGCCCTGTCCTGTCCCTCTTGCTTTTCAACTCCCTCTTCCATTGGCCCCGGACCAACCTAAATTTCCTCTTTAGCGTAGATGGCAACAGTTTCTGTGACTTTGCTCCAGATGACCTGCCAAACTCCATCTAGCGAGGAAAAGGTTTCTCTAAAAATTCTAGCATTTCTCTCCAACCACACTTGCCACCAAATGAAGTATAAGCCAAGCTCCCACCCAATTTGAAGAGCTTTCGATTTAAATCTACCCCGCTTCCATCTTTCCCAAATATTAGTCCGATTCATGTCACCATAACCCTGGATTTTAAAGTGAGAGAACCATCGCTTCCAAATCTAACACGTGAAAGGGCACTCAAACATCAGGTGATCAATTTTTTCCTCATTCTTGTGGCATAAAACACATTGAGAAGGGCCGATGATTCCTCTACATCTGAGATTGTCAAAAGTGAGAATACCATTGTGCATAAACTGCCAAGAAAAAATGTTTACTTTCGGCCAGCCCTTGGAGTGCCAAATATTTCTCCAATCCTCAACCGGATAAGAATGGGGGGGAGGCTCTGGGAGGATCTTGTCATATCCGTCCTTCACTGTATAAACACCAAGGCTCCCATAGCCCCAATCTAATTCATCCTCTTTGTCTCTCCCTGTGAGAAACCTTTATGTCAATATTTTGGTCAAGATGGGTGCCAACTCCGGGGGGATTGGAATTGGCCACTCCTCCAACCTCTTAAACTTCTTAAACTTATACTCCCCCAGCTGAGTAGTGTTGAAATAAATTTCAATTTGGACCCAACCCTTGGTTTCTATGGTAGATTTTATTGGAATTAACTCGAGGAATTCAACAATAATGGGTGGGTACTGATCCCATGAATCGATCCAAAAATGAGCCTTCTCCCCTCTCCCCACTTTCCAAAACAATTGGTCTTTAATAACTTGAGATCCTAGCTTGAGAGCCTGCCACACTAAGGATACAATACCATCCAGAGGGAAATGGCCCACCTCATTGGGGTTAACTTGACCCAAATATTTATTATTTAGGATTCTACTGAATAAGGAAGTTGGTTGGGAAATCCACCTCCAGTACAACTTTCCAGCCAAGGCTTGATTATTTAACTTGGATCCTCTCAGTCCTAGCCCACATTTTGCCTTGGGCTGGGTGACTTTATCCCAGCCCACTAAGGCCCACTTTCTCTCTCCCTTAGCTCCTTCCCACAAAAACTTCCTAGCCATCCTGTCCAACTCTTTCCATATTGTAAGCGGGGCAGCCAGGATAGAAAATTTGTAGATTGGCATGGCTTGAATGACTGACTGTAAAAACATTAATCTACCACCATAACTTAACCACTTGTGATTCCAGTGATTAATTCTGTCCTTGATACACTCCATAAAATTCCTCCAAGTGTCTAATTTTAGCTTCTTGAAGTGCAATGGGATCCCCAAGTAAACCACAGGGAGAGAAGTCCTAGTGAATCCCAGGATTTCTAAAATTCTATTCTGAAGCCTTTGCTCCAGATTAAAAAAGACTACTTTGGATTTCTTGTCATTAATGACCTATTGAGTAGCCCTGAGATAGACATTAAGAGTATCCCTAATTGTTCTTGCTTCCTTGATGCTGGCCACTCCCATCAAACCAGTGTCATCCACAAACTGTAGGTGCGATAAAACTTCATCCCCCACCCTAATACCCAATAATCTACCTTGTTGTCTTCTCCTCAAGAAAATTCTGCCAAGACCTTCAACCAAAATGAGAAAAAGATAAGGGGAATAGGGATCGCCCTGGCGTAGACCCCGAGAAGCTCCAAAAGGTTGCCAAGGAAGGCCCTTGATAAGCACATAGTAAGTCGGGGAAGAGACACAGCTCATGATCCACTCAATCCAGCCCTGAGAGAAGCTGAAGGCTACCATCATTTTATCCAGGAGACTCCATTCAACCCTGTCATAAGCCTTTGACATGTCCAATTTAATGAACATCCCTTTATTACCAGAAGTGTGCATTGAATGGATTGCTTCTTGGGCCACAACCACCCCATCCAGAATTTGTCGTCCCTCAACAAATCCCCCTTGCTTAGAGGAGATAATGTTGTGAAGAAGAGGTTTTAGGTGCTCAACCATTACCTTTGTGATTATTTTGTACAACACATTACATAAGGCAATAGGCCTATAATCTAAAATATGAACCCCATCCTCCCCTTTTGGAATCAAGGTAATGAACGTGTGGTTTATAGCTTTAAGCATTCTCTTATTTTCTCTAGACTCTTCAACAACATCCCTTACATCTTCCTCTAAGCAATCCCAAAAAGCCTGAAAGAACTCAATTGGGAAGCCATCTAGACCAGGAGTTTTACCAGTTCTCATTCCAAAGACCACAGTTTTCAATTCATCCCTATCAATGGGTTTGAGGAGGTCCTGATTTTCATCCTCTGAAATAATAGCAGGTATGACAAAAATAACTTCATTTTGGGCCTCTACATCTTGAACCACACTTTCCTTAAAAAGCTTAGGAAAATAATCCATAGCATGGGAATGTATACCTGTAAGAGTATCAAAGGAATGACCGTTCTCATCTTGAAGGACCTCCATATTATTCATCTATCTTCGAGCACAAGCAGTCCGATGAAATAATTTTGTATTTCTATCCCCTTCTAATAACCAAGAGGTTCTTGCTCTCTGCTTCCAATAGATCTCCTGGTTTTCAATGTCCTCAACCACTGTACACAAGGCATCATCCTCAACTTTGAGCTGGTCAGTTATTACTCCTTCTCTGAACTATTTTTGGACCTCATCCCAGCGGGCCACCAATGGAGCTCTTTGGGCCTGGAAGTTAGATTTATTAGAACGCATCCAATACTTCAACTGAGTTTTGACATATTGAAGTTGTTTGTGGATTCTGAACATTGCTCTCCCATAAGCTGGGCGGCCTTCTTCCCACCACTATGGGATTTTCTCCCGAAGTTCTTCTTTCTGAAGCCAAAAATTCTCAAATCTGAAAGGTTTGTGATGGTGCCCCATCCTAGTCCTGCCTTCCAATAGAATAGGACAATGATCAAAAACAGGGCCTGCTAAAATCTAAAAATTGATATTCCATTTTACAAATGCCTCCTCTAAAAGCAGAAAGTGATCTAGCTTCACATTCCTACTATGTGGCTCCCGCATTTTATTAGTCCAAGTGAAGTTATTGCCAAGACATTTAACGTCCACTAAGTGCAAATCCTGGACTTGAGCAATCATGAAATGGTCCCCTGGATCCAAAAGAAGTGTTCCCCCTTCCTGGTCTCTAGAAGATAATTTAGCGTTAAAGTCCCCCACTATAATCCAGTCTAGATCTTCTCTTGATGCTCGCATGTCATGCACAGCCTTCCACTGCCGCCTCTGACCCTCTAGGTTTTGAGATCCATAAAAGTTAGTGATTAGAACGAATTCCATAGAGACATTATTCCTAAAAAGAGAAGTGAGAACACCCCTCCAGGAAAGGTGTTCTATTGCAGACCATTCCAGAGAGTTCCACAGAGTAACAATCCCCCCTGAGGCACCTTGGGTAGCCACATCCATATGACCAGCACCCCTCCAAATTTTGTTGACTGTTTTAGACATAAGATCCAAAGACATCTTAGTCTCTTGTAAAAGCAAAAAATCAGTATTGCTATTCTCTAATAATATTTGAATAGCAGATTGATGGGTTCTACTGTTTAAACCCCTCACATTCCAAGATTGTATAATCATGGGTTACCCTGGGAGCAATAAGAGTCAATTGTCCTCACCAATCCTCCCATGATCAATTTGTCTCCCCAGGCTGCTAGCAGCTCCTTATTGGATCTTCTACCTGCTCCCTGAGAATTGCTATTTTTTTATCTTTTTTCTACCTGGGTTATCCCCAAATATGGCCTTTCTCTATTATTCTCTGCTATCCCCATGCGAACATCTTGAGATACTATCTGCTCCTGGTTATGGACTACTAAGGCACCGGAACACACTGGCTATGATACCTCAGAGGAATCAACTACCTGTCGTATGACGGGAGAAGATGAGAGGGGGAGTTGCCCAGGAACAAAAGAAGTTTCCTTGAAACCCTCCAATCCCTCCATAGATTGATCCTCTTCATCAACCAATGACTTAAAAATCTCATACCTATTGGCAGGCCTGAGATGAGATTGCTCCTTTCCCTCATTTTTCTTTGTCCGTATTTTTCTTTTGGGTTGTTCAAAACCCTCTCTCTGAGCTTCTTGGCCCTGACCGATGCTAATAGAATCTTTATTAGGTGCAGCCTTATCCTCTTTAGGCAGGTTTGGCATTCCTAAAGGGGCCTCCATATTGGTATTCATATTAATAGGACAGAAACGGGCCAAATGTCCATGCTTATGGCAAACCCTACATCTAAAGGGTAGGGCCTCATAGTCTAGCTGTTGAATCCAGGAAAGACCTGCCAATTCAATTTCCAACTCTATCGGCAAAGGCTGGCTTAGATCCATCTCCACACATATTCGAGCATACACCGCCATGCTCCCTTCAATAGTGTCTCTGGCAACACCCAGATGTCTACCAATCGAATTGCCAATACCTGCTCACCCTAGAATTCCATTGGAAGAGCATATAGTCAAATCCACACTGGGACAGCAGTAGGTTCAACACGAGGATCGAATCCTACCATCCATGGTTGAAAAAATAGCCCTGTCAGGCCATGGTTTTTCTTCTCCGACTCGAAAGCCTTATTTCTATTGGCCAGAGCCGAGAAGCTAACAATAAAATAACCATTACTAATAAACCACAATGAATACTCACCGTGGGGCTCCCAGTTATGGTGGATCCAAGAATGCAGAAAGCTCAGGGAAGGACTAATACCCATGAACTTGCAAATTAAATCATGGTTAGCTCTATAGAGGACTGAATCTTCAACCATGCTAGGCTCAATGACGATTTTTGGCCTGGATTCGGCCTGTAGCAAACAACCATTCACACGACGTGTTGAAGACCTATTCCCAGTATTCGTGAAGAGCTTTTTATATGCCATCTTTTGGGCTTCGAAATTCTTTGAAGGAGAACCTTCTTTAAACAAATCAACATAAGAGCTGGTACTTCCTGGAAAAGGAGTCGAAGAAGTCCCCATTGGACCCTCCTGGGGCACCGATCGAACCTTCAAATCCACCATACCCCAAAGACACTTCTGCAAGCCAGCAGAAGCCAGAGATTTTTCGAAAATCCAGAAACCCTAGTTCAGAGAAAAAAATTGCCAGAGCTCATTTTCCCCATTCCCAGCAAATATGATAGTTCGGATATATTAGATATTAAAACTTACAAATACATACTTTGTAAAGGCCAAAAAAATAGGTTTTATTTATTATAATACGTACTCATTCCTAAACCAACTTCAAATGCTGCTACATAAACCATTATATATATATATATATATATTATATTTCTTTTTGAAGATTAAAATGTCATACCAACTGACTAGCATGAACTTTAAGATGCCCCAAAAAGAAAATTAAAACATTTAAATAATACTTTCATTTGTTTTTTTTTTCAGCGGCATTCGAATTCATGTCGTGTCGTATAGTTCAATATAGAAGCGTTGTTGTATTTTATTTAAATGGTGGCAAATGAGATTTGCTTCTAGAATTTAAATCATTGGTATATCTACATAGCATAGCAGGTGAATATCCATCTACACAACGCATGAAATACGTTATTACACGACTATTTATTATTTTACAAACTTCAACATTACTATTCTTTTTCGGGAAAGAATACGTCAATTTCCCTTTCTAATATTCATCCTCAAAAATCAAATAGATATCATATTAATTTAAACATTATTTTAGGGTATAATAACATGAGGTATGCGATTATGGCTACTGGGAACCAAGCATTCCGAGTGTTATCCACTAACAGTTATAGGCGACTAATTTAAAGGCTTTTACGAATAAACTTAACCTACCCATTCCTAGCAACACATCATCCTTACTAAGAGGATAAAGACAATACACACAGATCAAATAATTAACAAAATGGTTATCCCTATTATATATTTCTAAAATAAATATTCTACCCACACCTTATTACATTCATCGTTTAAATAAATCTAGGGATACAAAATGTCATCCTGAACTTGCTTTAGAAGAATTCATATATGGGTATTTATCCTAAACATGACAGTATAAATTAAACAATAATAAATACATATTTTTTTTTGGTATATAAAATACTATAGCATTAATATCGGGTTTTACAGGTTGACCCAAAACCTTTTACAAAAATCAGCCCAGGGTTGTTTATGAACATGTCCTTACTAAGGATCCTGTATATGTAAAATCTACATGCCGCCAAAGCCATTACATCCGGTAAGGTACATAGCCTGTTATCAAAAAGAAACTTCCCATACAACATTTTGGGTATACCCGAGAAAACACACCTACATCATAATTACAAAAAAAGAAACAGACACAGATCCCTTCCTTGAAACAGTGGAGAAACAAAAAGCTGCAGACACACATAGCAGAGTATTGAAAAAAACTCCCACAAACTCTGTATTGATAGTTACTCTTAATAATTCTTTGGTAATTGCTTTCTTCAGTATATGACATACTTTGGGACCACATCCTGTCTTGGCCAATCAACCTTGGATAAGTGAACCTGCTAGTTATATTTATGGTGATGGTTATCTGGTGGTCCACGTGGCTCTAATTCGAAGTCTTATATTGACATTTCTTTCTTGCCCTATGATTATCAACCAACCTCAAATTACTAAGATGACTAGGAGCCATGTTATCTGACATGTGACTATCCCCATTAGTCTTTGTGGTATTTCCAAGAAGCATCCACCAAGACTGACAGCTCGGATAATTTTTATTGTGAGTCCATTTCAAAAAAGATACGGGAATACTCATAGCCTTCGAACTTATAGTATCTTCCCTGTTGATAAATTCGACTATAATTATTGGCATTCTTGTTGAATAAGCTCCTCTACTTCACTTGGGACACCATTTTCCCATTTGAAAAGTTTGTCACCATCGACACCCAAATTGGCCAGCTTATCAGTAACTTTTTTAGCTTCCCGAAAGACATGTTGGGATTTTCTGTCCTATCTTCCCTGGAAAAGGATCCTAGCCTCTTCAACAATTGTTTTAATCCTCCAAGGAGGTGTTTTCCAATTATTGAGGAGATTTATAACATTCATAGAGTCTCCTACTATGATCAAATTGCCTTCTACATCTTGAGTCATTTGAAGGCCTCTCCACATAGCTCTAGCTTCAGCTTTGTTGTTCATCCTTGTTCCCAAATATTCATAACATGCAAGCATCATATTCCCATTATGATCTCGCACAATGTCGCCAACACCTACTTTACCAGTATTTTCCTTAGCTGTTCCATCAAAATTAAGTTGAAACCAACCCGTAGGAGGTGGGGACCATTTAACATTGGCTCTAGGGTTGACTACCCTAGGCACAGACTCATCTAACAAGGTTAAGCTTAAATATTGAGCAATCGTGGTCTACTACAGATGAGGTTTACAGCTATCAAAAAGGATAAGGTTCACATTCTCGTTGGCAAAGGATTGGATCTTGGCAATGATAGTTTTATGATCATGGATAGACTTATTAAAGACTTTATGGTTCCTTTCTAACCACACCTGCCAAAGATAATTATTGAGACAAATTTTCCACATGTATCTAAGTATTTGACTTGAAAAGGGGCAAGGCAACTGGACAAACAAATCAAGTACGATGGCTGGTTTAACCCAAGAAATATTGAAGGCCTGAAAAACCCCACTTAGGACAGTCAAGGAAAAAGAGCACCCAAGGAAAATGTGATAAATGGTCTCCCAATTAGCCTTGCACAGATAACAGCAATTAGTGATACAAATACATTTACGCATCATATTATCAATGGTTAGAATTCTTCCTTGGATAACCAGCCATGAAAATACTGCAATTTTTGGAATTAATTTTTTTATCCAAACTAAGTCCTTTTGGAGGACAAAATCCCCGTCATCAAGCAGAAGCTTGTAAGCTAATTTAACAGTGAACTGCCCATTTTCCATAAGAGCCTAGGTCACTTGATCTTCCTTGGATCTCAAGGCTGTAAAATGATATAATAAATACATTTATAAGATTCACAAGGCTGCAAAATGATCAAAAATTATTCTAATATCATTAAATAAATTGTCTGTCATATCGTATCCACTTACAACCAGAAAGAAACAACCAACAACATAATATATATTTGTATATTGTTCAATATTTTAACATAGTCTTGGCTTCTCCTATTTTTCTAAAAAAAAAAACCTATTACTATTTTTCTTTCTTGAGATATTTTTCCAAAATTACAGAACCATTTGGTAGTAAGCAACCATTAAAGACATCCTTCAATCATATGCAATGTAACTCTATATATACAAACAGAGCTCTCTGTACGTTGGTGGTTATTTTTTATATTCCAAGCCAAGATGTCGTAGATTCACCTCCGTTAGGTTTTCTCTACAACTAAGTTAAATTGGGGCTGCATTCTACTCTTTTACTTTTTTCCTGAGCAGACCTTTCTCAGACGCAGGGGAAAATTCTATGTAATACCAGTCAAGTATACCCAGACTCGCAACATGTCACCTCTGGTATTCAGAGCCTATGGGATCAGAGCGGCCTACTAAAAATGTGAATGCAATACTACTCTAATCATAAAAACAAGAATGTGTATTCACACTTATACACGGAGCATTTTTTCAAATTCATTTCTTCTCTTAACAATTAAACACAAAATCAGTTCTAGTCAAATAACTAGTTCGTAAATCATACTACTCCACATCTGAACTACAATATGTTTTTCAAAATTTCACACAGTATAACGGAAGACTAACCTCTTACTGAATTCGTCCAAGATGATTTCCAAATAGCAACTCCTCTCTTTGAAGATATGAAAAACCAGTACTCCTCTGGATTACCCTCATACCATTAAATAAGAAAGGCTTATTAACACTATGTTTACATCTGTTAAATGCATGCAAGGTTTTTTTTCCAAATCTTGCTATATGGTGTTTCCATTTAAATGCGGTTTTGTCATAGCACATTTTTATTATCTTAAAGTTTATATGTATGTTTTCAACTAATTTCCATATAAATTACCTTTTAATAATCTTGTTATTTCTTTTCTTAATTTAAAATTTTTATATTTATTTATTTATTTATTATTGCTTTTATTTTTTTATTTTTTTTCTATAAGCGAAAAATCCCTTGCGGGGCTGCCTTGGTCTGAGAGACCATGAATAGGGGGTTCTACACCATCAAAGTCACCCAGGAGTTGCACCCGACCCTACCCACACCAACATTATCAATTGGATTTTGGATAGGGTGGAGTTTTGAACCTGGGACCTCTCTTGGAGGATTTCCCTCTCCTCTCCAACTCACCTACAACACCTGGTTTTATTTCTTTTATTATTATTATTTTTATTCTCTTATTATTATTATTATTATTATTATTATTATTATTATTATTATTATTATTATTATTATTATTATTATTTAAGAAACACTTATATTTAATCCATAATCAAAATACAAACCCTATAATGCAGCTACATGGATGCAACTACATGGATGGCTAGCGGATGTACTATTGATAGAGAATTTAGACCCTAGTAGTTGCAAATATCCCACCACTCATCATATTCCATACTTACCTTAAGCCAGAAATTTTTGCTCCTCTCGATATGCTCTTATTGCTGGTGGCACCTAAACCTGCAACCACAAAGAGATCAGCAATACCATATTCTTACAAATAAAGCAGGCAAAAAAATAGTTAATTAACCGAGGGTTGTTACATACTCCCCCTCTAGGATTAAACACAGTCCCTATGTTTACAATGCATAATAGAATATTACATACCCAAATATTTTGTCAAGATCAAAGCAAAATAATATGCCTGGAATATAGAAATAATTACATATTTCAAACAAAAAAAATTATATCATTGTTCAAACAAAAATAGAAATTGTCTTTTCATGGTAGCCACATCTTCCCAGGTGGCACTATTTTCAGAGTATTGGTCCCATTGGACCTTACATTGTTCAATATTATGTTTTCTCAATTATTTTGTCCTAAATCCAAGGATCTTAACTTGTTGCACTTCAATGCACAGGGGATCGTTCATCTGTAAATGATCAACATGCCAAACATGAGATGGATATGGAACATATTTCTTGAGGAGGGACATATAGAATGTATCATGGATTTTTGAAAATCTGGATTGTAAGGCTAGCTTGTAGGTGACTGGGCTTATTTTATCAACAATGGCAAAATGTCCTACAAATCTTGAACTTATTTTAGAGGATTTAAAAGAGATTTTGGCCTGTTTAACCCTCAGGAATACTCTATCTCCCATAGTGAATTCCCTTGGCATTATTTTAAGGTCTACATAGCTCTTTTTGGTCTGAAGCTTCTTTAAGCCTTCAACAAGTTTCATTAAGTTTATCCTCCATTTATTTAACCATATTCGATCTGATCATCACCCGATCATCTGTATTACTCCAATATAATGGCATTATGCACCTTCTCCCATACAAATCCTCAAACAGAGCCATACCTAATGAAGCATGGTACCCATTGTTGTAGGTAAATTCTACCAAGAAGATATAGTCTTCTCACTTTATTTTTTGATCCATACAATATATTTGCAACATATGCTATAATTGAGAATCTATGTCTGATATAATTGTTTCAGGAAAACCATGTAGTCATACCACTTCCCTGACAAATTTATGGGCTACACTAGGAGCACCATCCTTAATATTTCAAGGTAGAAAATGTGCTACTTTAGTCATCTTATCTACCACCACTATGATGGTGTCATGTTAAAAAAAAAATTTAGGTAAGCCAACTATAAAGTCCATAGAAACAACCTACCATTTAAATATAGGAATTTCATGTGAATACATGCATCCCACTAGGTGTAGATGCTCGGCCTTCACCTTTTGATATTCTAAACACTTTGCCACAAATTCAATGACATCATTTTTCATCACTGGTCAATAATATTATTTTATCAAGTTTTCATGCATATTTATATAGCCCGGGTGCACAGAATAAGGAGCACAATATACCTTCTGAAGAAACATGTTCCCTAAGTTCTGATCATTTGGCACTACCATTCTATTTATGAAAAATAAAGTATCCTCCTGGATTTCAAATTCCTTTGCTTTTTTTGAACCATGCTGAATTATATCATGACACTTCTATGAATATTCATCTTGAAGCTGAAGGTTTATTATTTTCTTAATTATAGCAAATTGGCACTACGACATAGCAGTTATGTGTCTTCTTCTACTCAAGGCATCTACTAGTTTATTTTCCTTTCCCTTCATGTATTCAATTCCAAAGTCATATTCTTCTATAAATTCCATCCAGCGTCTTTACCTTACATTGAGCATTAGTTGTGTGAAGATATACCTTAGGCTCTGATGATCAATTCTGAGATCAAAAGGTTTGCCAAGCAAGTAATGATACAATATTTTTAGAGTGTGCACAACTACAACCAACTCCAATTCATGTGTGGCATAGTTCAATTCATGTTTCTTAAGCTTTCATGACTCATAAGCTATGACACCCTCATCTTGCATGAGGACCCCATCTAATCCTTAAATGGAGGCAGCAGTACAAACTGTAAACAGAAGTTTGGGATCTGGTATTCTAAGGATAGGAGTAGTTGTTAATTTTTCTTTAAGCATTTTGAAATCTTCTTCACACTACACTATCCACTTAAAAGTCTTTCCTTTCATTTGTAGATTTGTTATCGGATAGGGAAATTTAGAGAAAATCTTGACAAAATGGTAATAATACTCAGCCATCCCCATAAATCTTTGAATCTCAATGATATTTATTAGTGTAGGCCAATCAATAATGGCTTCTATTTTCTTTGGATCGACTGATACTCCCTCAATAGAAATCACATGACAAAAATATTGTACTTGGGGTGTGTAAAATTCATATTTAGAAAAATTTCCATACAATTTATTCTTTCTAAGAATTTTGAGAATGATCCTCATATGATGATCATGCTCCTCCTTATATTTAGAGTATATTAATATATGATCTAAAAATATAAGTACAAATTGATCTAGTTGTTCTTGAAATACACTATTCATCAGGTTTATAAAGGTTGTTGGAGTATTGGTTATTCTAAAAGGTAACATTGTAAACTCATAGTGGCCATACCTAGTCCAAAAAGCATTTTTATGAGTGTCTTCTTCTTGAATCCTCAGCTGGTGATAGCCAGATCTGAGATCAAATTTTGAGAAAAGTGTAGCTCCTTTTCTTTGGTCAAACAAGTCATCTATTCTGGGTAAAGAGTACTTATTCTTGACTGTAATCTTATTGAGCATTCTATAGTCAATACATAGCCTTAAGGATCCATCCTTCTTTTTAACAAATAGAACCGGTGCACCCCATGGAGAGACACTGGGTTTAATGTGTCCTTTTTTCAATAGATCTTGAAGTTGAGTCTTGAGCTCCTACAATTTTATTGTAGTCATTCTATAGGGTGTTGTTGAGGTGTTATTTTGTTCGATTACAAATATCACACAAAAATTAGGATCGTAATCCTCTTGTGCGAAGAAAATATGTTTCTCCAAGGTTCTTTTATGTAACACGTTATGAATTTATGTCTATTAAGTTCACAGAACATTTCTGGGATTAACAATCAACTGTTAACAAGGGGCCTAGTATAACAAATATTTTGATCTTGAAATCATTACTTGCATTTTCATCAGTATAATTTACTTCCTCAAAATGAATAAACCTACCTTTTAAAGCTAATATTTGAGAATGCAAATCTATTTTAAAAGATAAACTTTGATTAAAAATGCTTTTAACCTTATATTAAAATTTCATGAATTTTTTAAAGCATTTCAATTCAAAACTTACATTTATTTCATTAATGAAGTTTAAAATCAGATCTAATAAATGATGAATAAGATAAAACCCTAATTATAAAATGTGAAACACTTTATAATCCCTATGTTTGGGCTTTTAGAATATTTGAAGCTTTATAATCCTTGTTTCTTTTCATAGAATATGAATAATTAATGTGTATGAATTCTAATTATAAAGTTTTGTACTTTATAATATAAAACTTAGAATTCATATAACCTTTTAAACCAAATATTTATTTATTCAAATATTTATAAATTCAAATATTTTAAATAAATAAATATAAATAATTAATATGTATGAATTCTAATTATAAAGTTTTGTATTTTATAATAATATGAAAATTAAAATTCACGTAATCTTCCTTAATGTGATGTTTATTTATTTTCAAATATTTATCAAACTAAATATTTTAAGTAAATAAATTTAATCCTTTCAATAGTATACTTTGGACTTTATGATTTGAGATTGAAAATTTTAATAAATCAAACTTTCAGAAACATAAATAAATCTCAAATTATGGATTTTAAAATTTTATGATATTAAAATCAATAATCCATATAATCTTTCTCTTTCTCTGAAATTTATTTGTCAAATATTTATTAACTTAAATATTTGACCTAAATAAATTTTACAACCCTTTCTATAAATTTGAATCTTTGAAATTCAACTTAAGGTTTTAATAAAACAAATTCAATGAAATTTATAAACTTTATGAAATTTAAAATCAAAAGCTCATTGATTCCCTCCTCTGTGAAATTTATTCACCCAAAATATTTATAGAATTAAATATTTGAGTAATAAATTCAAACTTTAACCTAGTTGTAAAATTTAAATCTTTTATAAAATAAACTAGGTTTTATATTAAATCTTAATGCCTCAAATAAATTAAAAAGGTATTAGGGTAAAGAAACAAATTTGAATAAAACATTCATACAAACTTGCTACAGCACAAAAAAACACAACTTTGAAAACCAAACTCAGGCAGACCAGATTTTACACAATCCTACCACAAATTTGGTGTTATCTTCTATGGAAATTTTAAGTAAAAAATTATATCAATCAACTCATAAATTAAAAACACCATAATAGTGCTTGCTTTTAATAAAAATTTAATTTGATACAAAATATTAGATCTTACAATGAATCCAATAAAGTCTTTGTATTCATGTGCAAATGTAGCTTCCTTTGCAACTTGGTCTTCTATTTGGCTTCTTTCAATCTTTCCTCTTTTCTCCAACCTATCTGAACCTCTCTTTGGTTTCTAATTCTCCATTTATAACTTAAGAAATTTGTTCCTCTTGATTAGTTTGCTCCATTCTGTCAATTTTAAAAACGAATTCTTGAAACCCTAATATTAATAAAAAAATTTCAAAGGATTAATATTTCTTCTCATTAACATTCAAAATTTAAAGTTAATACATGCCCATGAAACCCACGAACACATTCTTTATTGAACATATTTTAATAATCCTACCAACAAAACAAATATTAATTAGAATATTTTTTTTTTTGGTAAGTTAATTATATTAATTCAAAAAGGTCATTTGAAAGGTGCCATGTCACCTTTTACAAAAAGGAACTTAGAGGAACAAGAGGAAGAAAAGAGAAACACAAAGAACAAAGTGAAGCTCATCAAAACTGAAAGTCCTGAAGCCATTACACTCAAAAAGCAACCTGAAGGATTACCAGAAATCCTTTAGCACAAAGGAACATAAAGGAACAACACCAAAAGGTAGAAAGGAGGAGACAAGTAGGGACAGACCTAGCAGCATGCCACAAAACCAGAGGAAATGGAGAACAGCCCAAAACAGTGATCGGGATCAGCAAAAAGCATCATCAAGGAAGAGCGTCAGGCTATAGAAAAGTGTGGATATCAATATTCAAAACATTGTCCTTCGCTGCATCCTTCTCTACATCCTTCGAGGTCTCTTTTACCTTTGGAATATCCTTCAAACCATCAAGGTAGGTATCTTTTACAATTTCTACAACCTCATCTTCAGTAGCCCCTCCTTTAACATCAGAGGGGGGTTCAGCAGTAGAACCATTGAAATTGTCACAAAATAAGAACAGGTTGAGGTTGTGTCTTTGTTATTTAAGGCTCTCAATGGCCTTATCGATGGCAATGTGGGCAGCCTCCAAGTGAGCGATGGATGCATTGGTGGTATGGATGACCATATTATGGAGAAATTTATCAACCAAATTAGGCGAAGAGGATTGGGCTTTGGGAGGCTTTCCTGAGATGGAAGGTGGTGTTTCTAAAACTTCCCTTAGCTTCAAATTTTGGGAGCTTCTAACAGGGGGTGAATCCACCTTAATTTTCTTCCTAGCCATAGGATGGGGTTTTTTAGTTTTGATCTTCCTCTTAGGATTGGAATGTTTAGGACTCAAGGTAGAGGATGAATTCGTTTCATCTGATTCAGGAGTGGAAATGTTACCATTGGGGAATTTAAGGAGGATATAGTGGTAGAGGACTTTGAAAAGTCCTTGGTGACTTGGAAGGGCATCCTCCTTTTGTGAGAGGTTACAATGGCGTAATCGATGGACCAAAAAATTGCAACGGGGATATTCATGGCTTTGGTATCATGAAAGTGATTCACATAGGCGAGATGAAAATAACACAACTGTGAGTCTGGATTATCACAGGACAGGTATTGCATTATGAGAACTAAAATTTGTTGTAGATAAGGGGAAATGTTTTTATGATACAACCATTTTCTATAGTTCTTGTGGACCTCAAAATTTTTTCGAAGAAGGTCAGTTCAGCTTCCCAATTATGTGCGTTGCATCGGATCACCTTTCCATTCAAGGGCTGCCCAGTCAAGCTCACCAATAGCTCAAAGGAGATATGGTACTAGACCCCATGAATTGTGACATAACCTTTGTCCCAAGTGTCAGCAAAAACCTTTGAAATGTTGTCATCGACCCCTGAGAAGAGCTTGAAAATTTTAATCAGGGCACTGTTTGTTTTATCTTTCCATAAGTCACTGATCAAAGTACTAAGCTCAAGAAAAGCAAGCTCAACGTAAACAGGTTTGCTTTCCTTCATGATGGCAGACAAGGAAGAGGATAGAGAACAAGAAAGCACAAGTATTAGGGGGAAAAGGATGGGAAAGGATTGAGACACCACAATAAAGAACAGAGCATGCACGAAGGCTAAAAATAGGAATATGGTGCCCTAAAAAATTTTGCTTTGGGACCATGAAATGATTTGCACAAAGGAATTGGGACTTTCGACATGCAAGGATTGGCTAGGGCAAAGGTAAGATCTATGAATTAGGATTAGGTTAAGGTCATAGCCAATGGCATGACGACACTCAAAAAAGGTAGCATGATAAATCAGGATGTATGAAAAAAATTCCCATGATAAATCCAAGCACAATACCCCAAAAGGTTTGGGATGGTATCCAAATTGATTTTTGGGACCAACCTCCGATCGAGGAGGCTACAAAAAGATCTCAAAAAAAATGAAATACACTTATCAAGGCTCACAGGGTTCAAATCATTAAAACTCATGCAAAAAAATACCTTGGAATGATGGGAATGAGTGGTTACTCAAAAAAGTTTATGGATCTTGAAAAATGTAATATTGAAATAGGAAATAGAGCCTATGGGTGCATGGATCCACATTTGCCAAACAGGCTGGGTTATTGAAGTGAGACAAGACCAAAGGTTGAAGGAATAATTCATGGAGGATCTGACAAATCTAAAAAAAAATACCTAAGACTGAAAGGCAAATCACAACCCATCATGTATAATATGAGATTTGTCCTTTTTAAGAATGTCATCCACCTTAGCAGGTAGAATTTTTGTCCACGTTAAGAGTCCTTGGGCATGAACCCCAGTGTTAAGCAGATTATCAAAAATAGTATTGGCCTCTCTGTAGGCATGTTGGAGTATGCAATTATGTTGTCGCTTAAGAATTTTCTTAAAATTTTCAATAATTGATCTGATCCTCCACCTAATAGGCTTAGAAGACTTCAAGTAGTTAATGATATTTAAGAAATCTCCTTCCACAATGATGTTTCCTGGGATAGTTTTGATAAATTGAAGACCCCTCCAAACAGCTTTAGCCTCAGCAATATGGTTGGTGATAACACCAAGAGGTTCAGCATAGGCAAAAATAGGATTTTCTAGATGATCCCTTAGGATTTTTCCAGCCCCCCCTAACCCAGGGTTTCCTTTGGCCGCACCATCAAAATTGTGTTTGACCCAACCATTAGGAGGAGGAATCCATTTAACATTACTTCTAGGATTGGGAATATCAACACTTTTGGGGTCATCAAGACTGATGTTACATGAATTTAAGATATCTTTCTCAAAAGGAGGACAAGGATATGGATTAAAATGTACAGCTAGAGCATTTTTTGTGGCAAAAAGGATGATTTTATTGGCAATGTATTGAGTTTGGACAGTTTTTTATTGAGGTTGGTCTTAATTAGAATATAAAAAATTAATAAAATAACTTTTTTAAATATAATTAAATTACAAAGTTATAAAACTTTATAATTTAATTAATTTAAAACAAGTTTATAAAATAACAATTTTAAATATATTAAATTATAAAGTTATAAAACTTTATAATTTAATTAATTTAAAACAAGACATAACTAAAATAACATGTGAACATGCAACCTATATGACCACCACTATAATAAACGAAAGTATATTAAAATAACACCAAAAATATATATACTAAATAACAAACATAAAATTTAAAGACAACATAAAACTAAAACAACGTAACATAACAAAACATATAAAACAAACCAAAAACTACTAAGTATACATGAGACTTAAAAATTTAAGATAATACAAAACATATTTACAAAACCTAACCTATCAATATTAATAACAAACAAAACAAAACACCCTTGACATAAACATAACATAACAAGAATAATACAACCCAAAGACCATAATCAAAATGACCATACAAGAATAACTTCAGGATCTTCAAATCATGAGGTGAATTTTGACAATGGACCCTGCTATAAGACCATTTGGAGGAAGATAAGCATTCTTAATATTTCAATGATGACAACGGTGAACAATAAGCGCAAGCAACAATTTGAAACAAGCTTTCAAATTTCAAGTGGGTCCCCAAATTTTGGGGTCATTGTGAAGGATTCACAACAAATGGTGACTCTACTGGTAAATGTCCTTGGACATTTCAAACTTAAAAAACCAAACTCTAAAAACAAAAAAATCTAAATATTAAAATTTTGAGCGTCAATGATATTCAGAGAATGAGAATAGACCAATTTGACATAAACCATCAAAATCATCAGCATCAGCTCGGTGTGTGCAAAGTGATTCATTCTATATATTTTGAAACCATTCAACATTCCATTATCAATTTTGCATTTCAGGCTATGAAAATTTTCTCTTTTAAGTATACCTCCACCTGGCTCTCTTCAAACATTGCTCTACTGCCAACCAAGCATTCATAGCCCCGGTAGATATTATCTAAATCTCCCATATATTAGGTGATTTTTTGCATTTTGTATTTTTCATTTCATTCTAGACCTATCTCCACTGCTAGTTAGGCATCTATAGCCCCGGTGAATGCTATCTAGACTACGGTGACATATTTATCATTACTTTTCTTTGTATTCATCATTTTTTCTCTTTTTTTCTTCTTTTTATTTTATCCAGTAATATGGTACTTTGCAAAAAAATCCACTTGCCATTTGGGTTAGAGATCAAGTAAGGTTGAAAGAGTATATAAGTTTTTTACCTTAATTTGCAAAACTGACAACTTCATACTTCCATAATTCCAAAATATATTCTTTAATGTGTTTGTAGTACTTGTGAAGCTTTTGCAATATGATTCTAATATTTCAAATTTCCTTATCTTAATTCAGATTCATGAAGATATACACTAATATTTCATTTTCCTTTTTCTTCAGGTTTTACATGTTTTCAAAATAGGTAATTTTATCCTATATGACCCAGGCCTAAATACCAGAAAAAATCATCAAATGATTATTGTAACTACCACAACTACCTCAATAGAAGAAACCATACCAAAAATCTCACAAACAAAAAAATGACAACTTGAATACCAAAACTGTGGTATAAGCCAGTATTATTCAAAAACAACAATGGAAACACATCCAATGATTTCACAAAACCAAAACATCAACAAACAAGCAAATAACAAAATTTCATGAAACAACAAATTATGTACAAAATAAAATAAAAACACAAAAACCCAAAAAGCTATTTACAGAAATATACACTATGTACAAAATGATAACAAATTTATGCTATCACCTTCCTGGATCCCAAATACGATTGGCACACTGTAAAAGACATATATGATTTGCATTCCAAGCTTTACATAAATCCAACCAAAACAAGATTAAGTGAAACAATGCAACCTTCATTTTTCCTTTCACACCCCACTAATTTAATTCAAACTTATAAGCAATTCCATGTTTAAAATTTGAACCATTAACCTTACAAGTAAATACATGATCTTCCATGATCTTATGCTTATTCAACAAGATGGGAATTTCAAACCTTGATTCATCACTTTGATTTAAATTCTCATTTTCACAAGCATATAAGATTTATTTCAAATAAGAAGCAACTTCTGAAAATTTTAAAGAAAAATCATCATCTATGTTTTTAGGCCAATCATATTCATGTAACAATTTACAAGAATCTAGGATATTTACAAAATAAGAATCATTATAGTTTTGTATCCTAGATTGAATTGTTAACTATTGTTGAACTTGGTTCAATGATTTAAGCATATCTTATTTTTCATTTAGCAATGCAATCTTATTTGTAGTGGGAAAAGAAATTCACTTTAATTCTTGATCAACCTCTAATGGCATTTTATTATAAACAACATCTAAATCCAATAAATGATTATACAAACTTTTACCTGATTCTTGGATGTTTGAATACAAAGGATAAGATTCTACCTTTTGTACACTTTCATTTACCATTACTTGATGAGCCATTATAGTATTTTTTTTTCTTCTTTCTCTTTCATCACCACCATCATTTCGTATTCTTTCATCAATGACCTGATTTTCAGAAGCATCAAAATTAGGCATCCAATCAAGAATATGTCCATATTTTTCAAACCATAAATCTTGTTGATCAAACAAAGCAATAGTTTCTTTAGGATGAATAGGAAATTCTAATTATTTGTTAGCCATACATGAAGTTTCTTCATTTGAATATTCAATACAATCATGAAAATTTTCACTCAAATCTTCAGTATTCGAGAATGAAAGAAAAGAATTTACCTCTTCTTCATCTAAAATAGATGAATCATAAGAAACCTTTACCATTTCTTCCCTTTCTATTATAGAATAATATTCTACAAACTCATGTTCAAAATGGTCAAATCTTGGAACCTTCTCTACTTCTAAAATTGACATGTCATCTTCCAATTGCATAGAAATTGTCAAATCTTCAATTGCATAGAAATTGCCAAATCTTCATGCAAGATAGAGGTTTCAACATCCTGCATATCAAGTGAAATGGAAAATTCATCAGTAGGATAATTAGAAACAAATAATTCCTCATATCTTCCCCAACCATTATAATAATCATCTTCCTAAAACATTTGATGAGATTTCATCCCTTCTTTCATTTCTTCTTGATCATTATTTTGAGAATACTAAAAAGTTGCCAGTGATGCTTTCAAAAAAAAATTAGAGTTAAAAAAAAAAATTGAGTTAAAAAATAATTTAAGTTTCAAAAATAAACCACTCTAGGACTTAAAAAAAAAAAAAAAGTAAAAAAAAAATTAAAAAAAAAAAAAAAAAATTAGAGTTAAAAAAAAAAGAATAAAAAAAAAATAGAGTTAAAAAAAAAAAAAAAATCCACAGTCTAAAAAAAAATAACTTTGAAAGCATCATTGAAAGCTTCTAAAAAGATTTATATAATTATCTAGATATGCATCTTGATGCATTTGTCCCTGTGCTTGATCACTGTTTCTTTTAAGCTATAGAATTAACCTTTGCAACTTGTCCTACATTTTAGGTGAAGCAAGTACTTCATTAGAAAGAGAGGAAAAATCATCCCATTTATTCCACCAACAATAATCATCCTCTAAAATTAGAGAGTGATGTTCAACCACTTCTTCGCACTCTGTAAATTCAACAATCGAATGCTTTTCAAGTTCACCTTCATCACTTTCAAAAAAATTATCTTCAATGAAAAACTCATCTTCCTCAAGTAATAAACTTTTATGATCAGTCATAATGAAAGTACCTCTAGAATATTTCAATTCTTGAGCTTTAATTATTTTATTCAACTCTATGGAAGATTCTATTCTATCATATGTTTCAAATCTAGTTAGATCTAAAACTCCTCCAATATCTGAAGACTCATGCATTTCTACATTTTGATAAACTTGATTACTACAATCCTCATTGATGGATATTGGCTTTGAAACTTGCACTTCCTCTTGGATAATATCAAAAGTGGTTGAAAAACTAGGACATTCAATTTCATTTGATGGTGTCGAAAAATGTGTATCATGACTCATAGGTGGTAATTGATTTGAAACCCTAGGGTTGAGTAATGATAATCTACCCACATCAATTCCCCTTGAAATCAACCATTGTTCTATAGCTACTGCCCCACCATAGATGCTAGATAAGGATAAATCTTTAGGAAGCTTTTCTAACAACTTAACAGTAAAAGGATCTAAAGCTTCCAAGTATATTTGAACAACTTCTTCTAAAATGATAAAGTGTATCTCTATTTCAATATACAACTTATGAAACCTATCATTAAATTGACTCATGGATTCATTAGGTTTTTTACAGATAGAGGAAAATTGATTTGATAACAAATCGATGTCAACCAATGTTCCAAAATGTTCAAGAAACATTGTTTCTAGTTGATTCCAAGAAGTGGTAGAACCTGCAGGTAAATTGATAAACCAATCTTTAGCAAATTCATCCAATGTGTATGGAAATATTCTATAGAGAACATCTTCCTACATAATTTGAAAATGAAACATAATGTTTTTATATGCCTGAATATGTTCTTCAACTGTAATCGTCCCATCATGCTTAAAATAGGGTAAATCATTTTCTGCCATTGAACCAGTTTTAATATGCAAGGCTATGTATGAAAAATTTGCAAAAATTGAATCATAACCAAATTTTTGAATTTATGACAGATTAACATTAATGCAACATAAATCGAAAATTTTCAATTTTTTTTTTAAACTAAGATTTGAAAGACTTCAAATGAAAATAAAATATTTACCTTTCAGGCCCTCCTTCTAGCACCAATTTTTTGAGGTGTGATTTTATCCGATTACAAATATCACCCAACAATTAGGATCGTAATCCTCTCTTGCAAAGAAAATATGTTTCTCCAAGGTTCTTTTACGTAACACGTTATGAATTTATGTCAATTAAGTGCACAGAACATCTCAGGGATTAACAATCAACTATTAACAAGGGGCCTAGTATAACAAATATTTTGATCTTGAAATCATTACTTGCATTTTCATCAAGTATAATTTACTTCCTCAAAATGAATAAACTTACCTTTTAAAGCTAATATTTGAGAATGCAAATCTATTTTAAAAGATGAACTTTGATTAAAAATACTTTTAACCTTATATTAAACTTGCATGAATGTTTTAAAGCATTTTAATTCAAAACTTACATTTATTTCATGAATGAAGCTTAAAATCAGATCTAATAAATGATGAATAAAATAAAAACCCTAATTATAAAATGTGAAACACTTTATAATCCCTATGTTTGGGCTTTTAGAATATTCTAAGCTTTATAATCCTTGCTTCTTTTCATAGAATATGAATAATTAATGTGTATGAATTCTAATTATAAAGTTTTGTACTTTATAATATAAAAATTAGAATTCATATAACCTTTTAAACCAAATATTTATTAATTCAAATATTTGAAATAAATAAATATAAATAATTAATATGTATGAATTCTAATTATAAAGTTTTGTACTTTATAATATGAAAATTAGAATTCACGTAATCTTCCTTAATGTGATGTTTATTTATTTTCAAATATTTATTAAACTAAATATTTGAAGTAAATAAATTTAATCCTTTCAATAGTATACTTTGGACTTTATGATTTGAGATTGAAAATTTTAATAAATCAAACTTTCAGAAACATAAATAAATCTCAAATTATGGATTTTAAAATTTTATGATATTAAAATCAATAATCCATATAATCCTTCTCTGTCTCTGAAATTTATTTGTCAAATATTTATTAACTTAAATATTTGACCTAAATAAATTTTACAACCCTTTCTATAAATCGGAATCTTTGAAATTCAACTTAGGGTTTTAATAAAACAAATTCAATGAACTTTATAAACTTTATGAAATTTAAAATCAAAAGCTCATTGATTCCCTCCTCTCTGAAATTTATTCACCTGAAATATTTATAGAATTAAATATTTGAGTGATAAATTCAAACTTTAACCTAGTTGTAAAATTTAAATCTTTTATAAAATAAACTAGGTTTTATCTTAAATCTTAATGCCTCAAATAAATTAAAAAGGTCTTAGGGTAAAGAAACAAATTTGAATAAAATGTTCGGACAAACTTGCTACAACATAGAAAAACACAACTTTGAAAACCAAACTCAGGTAGACCAGATTTTACACAATCCTACCACAAATTTGGTGCTATCTTCTATGGAAATTTTAATTAAAAAATTATATCAATCAACTTATAAATTAAAAACACCACAATAGTGCTTGCTTTTAATAAAAATTGAATTTGATACAAAATATTAGATCTTACAATGAATCCAACAAAGTCTTTGTATTCATGTGCAAATGTAGCTTCCTCTGCAACTTGGTCTTCTATTTGGCTCCTTTCAATATTTCCTCTTTTTCTCCAACCTGTCCGACCCTCTCTTTGGTTTCTAATTCTCCATTTATAACTTGAGAAATTTTTTCCTCTTGATTAGTTCGCTCCGTTTCGTCAATTTTAAAATGAATTCTTGAAACCCTAATATCAATAAAAGGATTAATATTTTTCCTCATTAGCATTCAAAATTTAAAGTTAAGACATGCTAATGAAACCCTCACCACATCCTTTTCAACATATTTTAATAATCATGCCAACAAGACAAATATTAATTAGAATATAAAACATTTATAAAATAACCTTTTTAAATATAATTAAATTATAAAGTTATAAAACTTTATAATTTAATTAATTTAAAACAAGTTTATAAAATAACAATTTTAAATATATTAAATAATAAAGTTATAAAACTTTATAATTTAATTAATTTAAAACAATACATAACTAAACATAACATATGAACATAACATATGAACATGCAACCTATATGACCACCACTATAATAAACAAAAATATATTAAAATAACACCAAAAATATATACTAAATAACAACCATAAAATTTAAAGACAACATAAAACTAAAACAACATAACAAAACATATAAAACAAACCAAAAAATACTAGGTATACATGAGACTTAAAAATTTAACATAACATAAAACATCTTTACAAAACCTAACCTATCAATATTAATAACAAACAAAACAAAATACCCTTGACATAGACATAACATAACTACAACAATAAACTCAAAGACCATAATCAAAATGACCATACAAACATAACTTCAGGATCTTCAGATCATGAGGTGAATTTTGACATGGACCCTACTATAAGACCATTCAGAGGAAGATAAGCATTCTTGATATTTCAATGATGAAAATAGTGTACAATAAGCGCAAGCAAAATTTTGAAACAAGCTTTCAAATTTTAAGTGGGTCCCCAAATTTTGGGGTCGTTGTGAAGTAGTCACAACAGGTGCTCGGGTTATAGGTGTTGCTCCAAGGAGAAGCTCTATAGAGAAGTAAAATTCTCTTTGGGGTGGAAGACCCAAAAAGTCTTCATGAAAGACATCCCAAAAATCATTCAATATCGAATAGGTTTGGAAGAAACTTACACCAAACTCAGTTTCCTCCTTTTTATTAAGCTTGACTACATAAACTCTACTACCCTTAAGGCTCTTTTAACTTGCATGGATTTTAGGATATGGGGTTCCACTGATTCATGTCCACAACAGACTTGAATCCTTTGCTTAGTGTCATCAGTGAAATCCAACCATATTTCTTCAAATTCATCAATATTTTATGTGCTTTAAGCTAATCAATGCCTAAGATAATGTGAAAGGCATGTAATGGAACCACATACAAATGCCAACTATTTTTCCCTTGAGGCAGTATTATCTGAGGATCAAATAAGCATTGACAAATAGTATAGGTTTGCCAAGACCCATACTCAACCTTCCACCCATTTTCCATAAACCTAGGTTTTTTTGGTATGTCCCTTAGAATGTTAGAAGAAATAAAACTATTAGTTGCCCCAAAATCAACCATAATGTGTACATTTTTATTGTAAATTTTTTATTTAATAGAAAAGGAATTGCCTATCCATCAAGTTTATGATTACCTATTGCTACATATATTTTGTGGGTGGGCTCTATAGGTTTTTTTCTCCTATTATATCTTAGAGGAAATTTATCAGTGTAATGATCTTCTTAACAGATATAGCATCCAGTTCAAGGTGCTCTTTCTCTTTTATTTCCATTGTTGCCTCCTGAGTGTCAGCTCCTAGTGCATTAGCTCTTTGATAATTTCGATCCTTGAAATTCCTTCTGTCTTGGCTACCTTGATTATTTTGATTACCTTTGTTTCCTTGATACCTATTCTTGTTCTTGTCAAATTTGTTTATGTCTCTATCTCTAATCTTCTTGTTCTAGTTCTTATCCCATTTTGTTGAGCCAATATTATTCTTTTTCTATGGCTCTTCTTTTTTAGAGGATTTTTGGTAATAGGTCTTCTTGGCATTTTGGTTGGCTTCTTCTTGATGAGCCAAATCACAGGTAGCAATAAGGTCTGCTAGTTTCAACAAGAGAATTAGATGTCCAATATTTGGGTGTAATCCCATGAGAAATTTCTAAACTTTTATTTTAGTTTGTTGCTCATATTCAGGCATATAATTGAGCAGTTGTACAAATCCTTTATAGTACTCGATAATGGTCATGCTACCCTAAGTTAATCTTGAAAATTCTGTATATTTCTCAAGATAAAACTGCGATGTCAAAAACCTGTCTTTAAATGCTTTCACAAATGTTTACCAATGGACATCAGTAGCTTTACATTATTATTTTTCCCATGTGTCCCACAAGTCAACAGCTACTCCAGTCAAATGAAAAATACCCACAAATTTTTAGATTTAGAGGTAAGAGTTCTAATGGTAAAATATGCCTCTACGCTATTTAGCCATCTTTCAACTTCTTCTCTGTCTTATTTTCCATCAAATTTGGCTTTGTAAACCCTTTCCATATCCCTATTCAACTTAGTGCCTACTTTTTTTCTCCCAGGATCAACAGATGTATCTTCCTCATCTATCATTGGTTCCTTTCCTTTAGATAAATTTTCTATTATTTTGTGTTGTTGAGAAATCATCTCTTATTATTGAGTCAGCTAAACCTTTTGTTGTTCCATATGTTCTAGCATTTGAGCCTTTTTTTGTGCCATATGCTTAGCCATATGAGCTCTCTACTGATCCATATGATATTCTTGTTGTCTCATCTTCTCTTGCATTAACTATGTCATTCGGACCATCTTATCCTCTTTTTGAGTGGATTCTTTCTCTTTTCTAACTATTCAAGGAGATTCTATGGCCTCATTTGAAGTTCCCATCCTCATAATATTTCAGAGGATCCTTTTGGGATTTTTAGTTAGCCCTTCCTACTGTACCATTGTAGGTCTCTTTGAATAACTAGCTTTCAATCTAGATGTCATTACCTATTGGAAAAGGACTATGTTAATCATTTTGTTTTTGTTTAGATTTTCAAAATAAAAATTCCTAAAACTATGTTTAACATTAATTTTTCTAAATTTTCTTTGACTAGGGGTTTGTAAACTAGATCTCTGATACCAAATGTAACAACCCAAGTCCTACCTACTTGGTTGTCCCTTATCAAGCTCATAAAATAAAATAAAATTCAATCATTCTTAATATTTATCTCAGTACGAGACATGTGAATTCTTCTTGAGAACCTATTTCATTGTAGTCAAAATACCCAAGATATAGATATTGGCCAGGTCTCGTTATTTATTACCTTAGGTGAGCTTAACCTCTCACCCCGAGAATCTAATTTTAGGTGGGTTTTTCACCTCTAGGGCCCTTTTAACCTAGAGGTTGGATGCATATTTTCCCCAACTCCTATCATGACTATATATCATGTATAAAATAGCGTGTGCATACCTAAGCTAGATGAATTTCCACCTACCCTGGAGTTCTTCTAGGTTCCACCATATTTTTTGAAAAGGACCTGGCGTTGCTTGGCTTGATTCGATTGACAACTTGATGTCCCATTCCATCTTGTTGTTGGATAACCCTCAATCGTTTCAAGTTCAAGAAACACCTCTTTGTACTATCAGGAGATAATTAAGAGTGATGCCCATATCGTCTTCCTTTGCCTCCCATCCTAACCTTCCTATCAAAATTTTGTTTATTCTTGTGTATAGATATTTTTCTTCCCCACAAATATCTTTAATGGTTGATTACGTAAATTTTCCTACCCACAATCTTAAAGTTTCACCATTTTCACTTGTGTATTCTTGAGATTTTCCTATCCACAATCTATCCTTTCTATGGAGATCATTATAAATATTATACCATGATCATTATAAATATTATACCATCATCCTTCCTGATGATATGTGAATAATTTTAGATGTAGGAAACGTAAAAAAGTTTAGATGTAGTTGTAAAAGGATTCTTTATGAAGTTTAGAATCTCCATTATAAATATTATACCATCATCCTTCCTGATGATATGTGAATAATTTTAGATGTAGGAAACGTAAAAAAGTTTAGATGTAGTTGTAAAAGGATTCTTTATGAAGTTTAGATTTTCTAGTTTCATGCTCCCCTCATTTACCTTTCCTAAATAATGATTTGCTACATCATTATAGGATATTTTAAAGGAACTTTATTACTATTGTTTTATTTGTTTTATATATATATATATATAACAAAGTTTAATCAAACTATGGAATAATCAGTATAGCTTTCTCCTATCAAACGAACAAACAAAAATAATAATCATTAATATTTTATTTAAAAACATGAATCTTAGGAGATACCTTTGTACTAGATAAGAATCTATATTACCTAAATACTTTAAACACGTTTCCAGACAATATTTTACCAAAGATATAAAGGTGTGAACTTGAAATGCTTATCCTCATAAAATAAGCTACCTTTCTACTATACAAGTAACACTTTTCTAAAAGAACCACTATTTCCAGTAATATGATGCATCTTGACTAAATTACTACTTTAAAGGATACCCTCATGCAATTCATCGATATCTTCTCTAAAGAAAAATATTACAGTAGTAATTAGAATCATGGCATCATTTGTATAAAACATCATAAGCCTTAGTTTCATAAAAAAAAAAATATTCTATCATTACTGAAAATGAATTACACCTACATGCCATCGAATTCAAAATATCTATCTGACCAAATTAAAAGATTATTTTATAAAACATATTTTAAATATAAAAGTTCATAAGAAGAATATTTTTAAAATTTATTTCATAAAATACATTTAAGATATAAGAGTGCATAATAGGATATATTAAATATTAAAACTTATGAATCCATACTTTGTAAAGGTCAGCAAAATGAGGTTTGATTTATTATAATACGTACTTGGTCCTAAACCAGCTTCAAATGTTGCAACATAAATCATTATATATATTTGAATATTAAAATGTCATACCAACTAACTAGGACGAACTTTAGGATGCCCTAGAAAGAAAAATTAAAACCTTTAAATAATACTTTCATTTGTTCTTTTATCCGGAGGCATTCGAAGTCATGTCGCGCCATATAGTTCGATATAGAAGCGATGTTGTAATTTAGTTAAACGGTGGCAGATGAGATTGGCTTCTAGAATTTAAATCATTGTTGTATCTACATAACATAGCAGGTGAATTCCCAGCTACATAGTGCATGAAATACGTTACATAGTGCATGAAATACGTTATTACACAGGCCTATTTATAATTTTATAAACTTCAACATTACTATTCTTTTCTAGGAAATAATACGTCCATTTCCCTTCCTAATATCCATCCTAAAAAATCAAACAGAGATCATATTAATTTAAATATTCTTTTAGGGCATAATAACATGAGGTATGCGGTCATGGCTAATGGGAACCAAGCATTCTGGGTGTTATCCACTGACGGTTGTGGGTGGTTAATTTAAAGGCTTTTACAAATAAACTTAACCTACCCATTCCTAGCAACACATCATCCTTACTGCAAGGATAAAGATAATGTACAAAAATCAGATAATTAACAAAATGGTTATCCCTATTATATATTTCTAAAATCAAAAGTCTACCCACACCTTATTACATTCATCGGCTAATTAATTTAGGGACACAAAACGTCATTATGAAATTGCTTTAGAAGAATTCATATATGGGTATTTACCCTGAACATGATAGTATAAATTAAATGATAATAAATACATTTATAAGCTTCACAAGGCTAAAAAATGATGAAAACTAATTCTAATATCATTAAATAAATTGTTCATCATATCGTATCCACTTACAACCAGAAAGAAACAACCAACAACATTATAAATATATATATACATTGTTCAATAGTTTTACATAGTCTTGGCTTCTCCTATTTTTCTAAAAAAAAAATAACCCTTTTAGTATTTTTCTTTCTAGAGAGGTTTTTCCAAAATTATAGAACCATTTGGTAGTAAGCAACCATTAAAGACATCCTTCAATCTAATGCAACACAACTCTATATATACAAACAGAGCTCTCTGTACGTTGGTGTTTCTTTTCGACATTCCAAGCCAAGACGTCACAAATTCACCTTCGTTGGGTTTTTTCTACAACTAAGTTAAATTGGGGTTGCATTCTACTATTTTACTTTTTTCCTGAGCGGACCTTTCTCAGATGCAGGGGAAACTTCCATGTAATACCATTTAAGTATGTCCGGACTCGCAACATGTTACCTCTTGTATTCAGAGTTTATGGGATCAGAATGTCCTACTAAAAATGTGAATGCAATACTACCCTAATCATGAAAACAAGAAAAACAAGAATACGTATTCACACTTATACATGGAGTATTCAATTTTTTTCAAATTCATTTCTTCACTTAAAAATTAAACACAAAATCAATTCTAATCAAATAACTAGTTTGCACATCATACTAATCCACATTTGAACCACAATATGCTTTTCAAAATTTCACAAGGTATAACGGAAGACTAACCTCTTACTAAATTCCTCCAAGAAGATGTTCAAATAGCAACTCCTCTCTTCGAAGATATGAAAAACCAATACTCCTCTGGATTACCCTTATCCCATTAAATAATAAAGGCTTATTAACAATATTTTTACATCTGTTAAATGCATGCAAGGTTTCTTTTTCCAAATCTTGCCATATGGTGTTTCCATTTAAACGTGGTTTTGCCATGCCACCTTTTCATTATATTAAAGTTTATATGTATGTTTTCAACTAATTTCTGTATAAATTGTCTTTTAATAATCTTGTTATTTCTTTTCTTAATTTTATATTTTTATATTTATTTTATTATTATTTATTTATTATTGCTTTTATTATTATTATTGGTATTTTCTTATTATTATTATTATTATTATTATTATTATTATTATTATTATTATTATTATTTAATAAACACTTATATTTAATCCATAATCAAAATACAAACCCTATAATGCATCTACATGGACCATTGGCGGATGTACTATTGATAGGAAATTTAGACCCTAGCAATTGCAAATACCTTACCACTCATCATATCTCACACTTATTTTAAGCCAAAAAAAATTTATCATATCTCGATCTGCTCTTTTTGTTGGTGGTACATATACCTGCAACCACAAAGATATCAGCAGTATCATATTCTTACAAATAAAGCAAGCAAACAAATAGTTAATTAATTGAGGGTTGTTACATTGGAAAATTATAATTATCTTCTCTCAAAACTTCTAAAAAGAAACAAAAGAAATACAACAGTAAAACCTCTTCAAAAATTAAAAAGTGCTTATTTCAACAGGAGTAATAAGGTGTTAAGAAGTTGATTTTTGATCTTTACAAAATTTGTACAAAATCAACCAAAATTGAACTATATTTTTACAAAAGCACTATATCATAATCCAAAAATCTCTAGGAATACATAAAGTACTAAACAACATCATGGAGTGTTGGTATATAGATTCAGGTGCAAGTAAGCATATGATAGGAAACATACATTGGTTCAAATTTTTGAAGATAAATGAAAAGCCAGTTGCATTAATAGATAGCAAAACATATGAAGTGAAAGAAATTGGAAATATTTCTGTAAATCTTAAGGATGGAAGAGGTATAATCAAAAATGTATTATATGTTCCAATATTAACCACCAATCTTATTTTTATTTCTCAGCGCATGGATCAAGACTTAATTTTTAAGTTTAAGGTTCTCTCTGGCATATAGCAATGTCACATATCTAGATAGGGAAGAATTATAGCATCAAGATCATATAAAAAAGGTCTATTTATCCTGGACACTACTATTCACTTAGCGTTTTCAGTCAATACTTCATAACTATGGCACAAACAACTAGGATATACTAGTGAGACATCAATGAAGGAATTATTTAGATATCAAATAGTGGAAGGTCTACCCAGCTTATCTTCAAAAACTATTGTATGTGTAGAATGTTTAGAAGGAAAAAAACATAGAATTCCTTTCAAACTTCGTCAACATAGAGCTCAACATCCTCTAGAAATAATATATACAGATTTGTGTGGACCAATGAAAGTTGATAGTTCTAGAGGACATAAATACTTTCAATTATTTTTTGATGATCATACTAGAAAAATATGGGTATATTTCATGAAGTACAAATCAAAAACATTTAGCTACTTCAAACAATTCAAACTTCAAGTTGAAAAAGAATCAGGAAAGACCATAAAAGTACTTCATTCAGATAGAGGATGAGAATTTGTTTCTAAATAATTTGACTCCTTTCTTGGAGATAATGGAATCAAAAGACAGCTTACTACATCATACTCACCTCAACAAAATGGAATTGCAGAAAGAAGAAATAGATCAATAATGGAAATGGTAAGATGCATGTTAAAATAAGCACAACTTGATCATAAATATTGGGCTGAAGAAGTACACAGTAATCTACATACACAATAGAATACCAACAAGAGCACTTGTATCGCTCCAAATTTTTCGCATCCCTACCTTCAGGCTATTGGATCCGTGCCCGGAAGGAGGATGGGAAAAGGATGTCGCGGTACCTCGGATTGAGAGGACTTTGCGAAGGTCCCGCCTCTCAAGGGAGGTGTATTTTGATGATTTTTCGACGGATGGTGGGTTCACCAGGAAACATTTAAGGGCAGTTTCCACGCCTAGGTTTTGGAATGTGTTTAAATGTGTTCGTTTTTAACCTTAAGCATTCATATCCTAGGTTTGGCCGAATGAATCTAGATTAATCTACATGAAAATGCAAGTTCAATGAATACGAAAAATAGATTTACAGACATAAAATAGAGAATTTACGGAATGCAAATGAGGAATACCTGATCCGGATGTCTGAAGAAGATTCTGATGTTGAAGCAGTCTGGATCGTCTGAGATTCGACAGAATCGTCTGCAATCAGACAAGATCGTCTGAGATCTGACGAATTCGTCAGAGACCTGCAAAACCGAAAATAGATGCAAAATACAAAAAGTACTACAGTGCTAACAGAGGGAAATGATATAAAATGGCAGCAATGTTATCAAACTAAAACTTAAACATAGAGACAAAAATGAATCGTGCTAATTAGATGATAATTAGGATTTAATTATGCACTTAATCTAAATGGGTGAACTCCAAATGCAAAATAACATAAAACACTGAATAGATTATCTAATTTGCAGAATAAAATGACGAGAAAAAGGTTGAGAAATGCAAACTTTAGCACCGATTGCCTTAATACGGACTGCAGTCGAGATCGTCTCGCATCAGTACGAAATCGCCTCGAATTCGACAGGTTCGCCTCCGATCTGAACAGGTTCGTCGGCGACGATAGGTGCTAGCTCCGGCTGAAAAACAGTGATGTACCTACAACAAAATTGATATGGAACTAGTGCAAATGGAAAATAGGGATGTTTTAACGTGAATGGAGTTAATTTGCAGATAATTTTCAGCCAGGGGTTGGGAAGGGAAAATCCTAGAGACTAAATAGGCTTAGGGGAGTAGTTAGGAGGTTGGAGATCATCCCAATTTGGGAGATCTCCAACGGGGGAGGGTCCCAACGGCGCAGACACGCTTCTGCCCAGATTGGAGACCCGTTGGAACAGATTCCAACTTTGCAAAATCAGTTTTGCGACAAGATCGTCTGGACGTCCTAGTCCAGACGAAATCGTCAAATCTGGGGCGATATCGTCTGATCGGCGACGATATCGTCAAACGGTCAAAACAACCTCTAAAAATGGCGCGAAAAAGGGGGAAACGGATTTCTCGACGGTTAACGGGCGGTTTGGGAGGTTAAATTTGAATTTTAAATTATTTACTAAGGTGAATGTAATTATTGTAATTTTACTGTGCCAATTTTAGGGTGCTACATTTTGCCCCCTCTTTAGCGAATTTTTCGAAGAAAATGCGTTAAAGATGAGTTCTTCTCGATCTACGAGAAAGCAAAAATTATTCCCATTTTTAGGCGACGATTCTTGGTCGAATCGTACGACAACTTACTATGGTGCCCCCTCCGTGTTTTTACCCAAATCGAACGTTTGAGGTAAAAACGCGAAAAAGCAAAAAATTATTTTTGAATAAAATTAAGAAAAATAGGGTAAAACCCTAATTCATTTTTACTGTTCATTTTTTGGTTTTAGAGCTCTGAAGCAAAAATGGTGGAGACGACGCACAGATCGACAGAGGTCCGGCGCGGTCTACGGGTAAGAGTCTAAACTTAGTTTAGGATGCTTTAATTTAACTTTACATGCTTTGTAGGTAATTTTTAGGTGAATTTTGAGCATCGCGGCCGTTTTTGGGCCGTCGACGTCGTCGGACGAAATCGTCCGATGACGAAATCATCCGATTTCGACGAAATCGTCTCAATTTCGGCAATTTCGCCGGAGGGCGAAATCGTCGAAAGGGGGACGATTTCGTCAAATTAGGGACGATTTCGAACTACGAAATCGGAGACGATTATGCTCAAATTTGGGACGATATCGTCCAATAGTGGGCGATATCATCAATTGCACAAAGTTGAATTTTTAACTTGCATTATTATTTACTTGAATTATTGATTAATGATTGTTTATTGTTTTGTTGTTTATGTTTGCAGAGAGGATTACTAAAGAGCAGGGAGTGGAAATACGGAGGGTTGAGAGATGACTTGGCCGCTCTGACACAGGCAGAGCGAGATCGGCTGGCACAGGCCGGCTTACCGCATGTGGCGGAGATGCCACAAGTATCTACAGACATGGGGCTACTGACGGCCCTAGCAGAGAGGTGGTATCCGGGGTCTTCATGTTTTTGGCTACCGACAGGGGAGATGACTCCCACACTAGAGGATGTATGGAGGATTCTGAGAATCCCCATACAAGGATGGCTGATTACTCCTACGGCCAATCAGGGCCGCGCTATGGGACGACTGTGCGGTGACCCGAGCTTCACCCTGGAGAAGGGCGGAGTTAACATCGAGGCACTGCGCCAGATGCCTGGGGCATCTACACTCACACGGGTACTGGCTGGAGTAGTTGGTGGACTTCTGCTGTGCCACCAGAGTGGGTGCAGGGTGCCATGGATGCTGGCAGATGTGGTCTGTGACATGAGAGACCATGGCTACAGGTTTGCTTGGGGCAGTTTTGTTCTATGCCGATTGTACAGGATCCTGTATGGGGTCGTGTACAAGGGCGGTCGATGTCTAGTTATGACATCGCTACTACAGGTTTGGTGCTGGGAGCACATTGCGGTGCGGAGGCCGGTAGGGCTTCCTCTGATAGGGGTTGACGGGGAGAGGCCCCGAGTCTTCTACTGGTGGCTCCGAAGAGGGGCACAGCGACGGATCGACCTGTCGATGTCCCGGAGGCTATTGGATGACTTAGTCCCGGACCAGATCACCTGGAGGCCATGGAGGGAGCATCCAGGGTGGGCAGAGGATGGACAGGAGTTGGCTCGCATTAGGCGAGTTTGCTGGCTGAGGATGGAGAGGGGAGAGGTGGAGCTCCATAGGTACGACCGAGTTTTGAGGTAGTTCGGTCTACAGTAGGGGATCCCATCTCTCAGAGACTACGAGTTTTCTCGGACTGTCCGGGATAACACTACGGTTAGCGGGGCTCCCGACATGCAGCGGTTCTGGAGCCAGGACACAGATGATGCCCCCATCCAGCCAGTGGATGGGGACGACGCAGGAGTAGCCGATGGCTACGATGCCTGGTATGCAGGCATCCGCCCTCCTCGGATGACGAGGGCACAGGGTCCGATCCATGCGGTTGTGCGTCGGATAGGGAGGCGATGCCAGGCGGTGATGGAGGCAGCCCAGGGTCACGATGGGAGAGAGGCGAGGAGGCCACAGGCACAGGAGAGGCCACGGCAGAGAGAGAGGGAGAGGAGGGAGGTGAGACCCCCATCTCCACAGAGGCCACCATCGCCCGATAAGGGCAAGGGTGTGGACACAGGAGAGAGTAGCGAGATGGCTACTCTTCGGGAAGAGAGAGATCGTCTGCAGGCTCAGGTGCAGACGCTACAGGATGAGGCTGCACGACACCGAGCTGAGGTGTCACAGCTACGGGATGAGATTGCATGCCTCGGGGCACGGGGCGGAGGGGCGAGCTCTGGGGAGTTGACACGGGCTATCGCCCAACTGACATTCTACCAGACATTATACTTCCAGCTGGTGCCAGAGGTAGATAGACTACCCCTGCCAGCTAACATCGTAGATCCGATCAGGATCGGGTCGTCGAGGACCACGTCCCGATCGAGGACGAGGACTACACAGACTGCGATGGGGCCACCTCGTCCACCTCAGGGCGGGGGAGGAGATGAGGCAGAGAGCTCGAGGGGCTCTCGAGGCTAGAGGGTTGGATTGACATTGTAATTGTATTTTATATGATTATTTTTTTTGATAGAGGATTGAGTATGCCGAGGTACAGATTGTGGCATACCAATCCAGTTTTGATGATGTACATATATTGTTGATATATATAGATGAGATATTTTTGATCATATGACTTGTCTTATGTGTATGCTTATGATGCTTTTATGTTTTGATTGATTGATTTGATTGATTTGATAATTCATGTAATTATGTCGTTGGATATATTATAATTTGAATGTCATGCTTATGATATTTTAAATGAAATAATCTGATGTAACAAATTGATTGTTTATGATGAAATGTGATAAAAATAAAAAATAAAAAGAGACTTCTAACAATAATTTCAAAGGACATTGTCGCTATTATAGACCATTTCATGGAGTCACTGCTCACTCGGTCGTCAAGCTAATCCCATTTATAGAAATATTGTTAAAAGTAAAAGAGTGCTTAAGAGACTGTCTTAAGACTTTGGTGTGATAGTGCAAATGATGATGATGATGATGGTTTGTTTTCAGATTTTCATAAAAAATATTGTGCATGAAATAATGTTTTAAAATGATTTTTGCTAGGCATAAATTCCTAAGTGTGATAAAATTTTTGGATAATTCCTTAGGAATTATACCATCATTGCAAAATTGAAGGTTGACATAATGACATGAAATAATGAAAATGTGTTTGCTTTTGAAAAGCATAATTTGTGTAACATAATGAATTAAGTCATATGGTTTTCATGATTTTTAATAAATGGGGAATAAAAATTGTTACAATGGTTTGCGCTAGGCATAGAATATGTAGGTATAGACTTATACCATCATCGCGAAAATCCAAAAAAGATAGTTTTATTGCATGGTTGATTTTTTGATGAACAGAAAATATGAAAATGAGGACTTGCGCTAGGCATAAAATTCCAATTTTGGTTTTGAAACTATACCATCGTCGCGAAAGTCAACCAGATATATATGTATATGTTTTGATTTGAAAGAAATTTTTGATTTTTCTATTATATAGTTGTCTTTGTGGTAAACAACTGTACTTGATTTATTCCAAACAAGTTGCAAAAATAATATTTCAAATTATTTTGAAGACAAAAGTTAGATTTATAAGGAATCCCATGTGCATATGTGAATTCATTTCCGATCTTGATTTATCATAATGATACACAAAATCTCTCAAATACAAATGTGTGTGCAATTGCATTGTTCATTTACCAGTTTTGAGCAAGATACTATGATACAAGTGATTTGAAGAAACCAAATAAGTGTTCATTAACCATGATGTAGATGCATATAACCATACTAGGCTACTATGTAGGTCGGATTATCAAGAGCTAGCTAATCCATAAGCAGACATAGGTCTCGTACAAAAGAAGGTCGCTAATGTGACGGACATATCGCCACGCTAGGAGTTACCCAAGGCCAAGCGGGTTGGGCACAAACCACCTGTTATGGGGCTTACCTCACAATTTTCGAATAATTGAGAATTCCAGGGATTCAAGCTCATCAACCCTTCTTTTCTTTTCAAAGGGTAGGGAAAGGGATTTTATTGCTTTCTTGCTTTCTTTTGAACTTTGCTTATTTTTCTTTTTGTATTTCTTTTGCTTGATAATGCTTGGAACATTGCTGTAATGATATAAAAGAACATTTTTCTTTTCTCTTTTTCTTGAATTTTTCTTTTCTTTTTCTTTTTCTTTTTCTTTTTCTTTGCTAGGGATACTTGCTCGGATTAGCTGTAGAGCAAGGGATTTTTATTCTGGGTAGGGGTGAGCTTGTCCTTTTGCCAATTCTCAAAGATTCTAGACCATGTGCATGATAGGATAGCAGGGGAAACTTTTCACTCAAGAAATCACTTCTACTATGTAGCAAAACATGGAAATTACAAATATAATCATTTTATTGTGAAAAGATGTGCTTGGTTTAAGTAAATAACAAGATCAATTCTCTATGCTCAAACTTTATTTAATTGAATTTTGTGGACTTTGATATAAGAGAGATTAGTAATCATGCCAGATAAAATCAAGATATTTATTTGTTGTGAGTGTGCAAGTGAGGGATGCCAAATAAATGCTAATTTATCCAAAATAAGTTGAAACATATAACTGCAATAATTGTAAGAAAATATATATAAATGATTTTTGAGAAGTTTGGAGAATGTTGACTCTCTCTTTCTTCTTTATTTTATTTTGGTTTCGAAAGAGTCAAGCATATAGTTGTTTTTATTTTTATCATTATTTTGATTTTTTTGGTTTCATTTTTTATTTTGAGTAGAAAAATTTAACAAGTGCCTTAAATAAATGCAATAGATAGTTTTTGAAGATTTTTGGAGATTTATGAATGTTTTTGGTGTTTTTTGAATAAATTGAAAGAAATACAAGATAGTAATTTTGAACAAATATATACATGGATGAAATGACCAAATTTATGCATAGTAACGTTTAAGATGCAAAATATTCATGGGTTCTTTAAGTTCTTTACCATCTAAGGTAGATAATTTATATGCTCCTGATTCAAATTTAGCAGTAATAATGTATGGTCCAAGCCAGTTGGGCTCAAATTTACCTTTAAGTTCCTTAGTTGCATTTGTATTTTTTTGATTTTCTTTTAAAACAAGGTCGCCGATCTCAAAGGATCGATGACGAACTTTCTTAGCATATGATCTTTTAAGCTTGTTTTGGTAAGCACGGAGATGCTCCAAAGCATTGATGCATTTTTCATCTAGGAGTTCCAGCTGACTGAGTCTACCAGCACGATATTCATCTCCTACTTCGGTATCTTGAAGTAGCAGAGCCAAAGAAGGAACTTCCAATTCAAATGGAAAAACTGCTTCAGCACCATACACCAAAACAAATGGTGAAGTTCCAGTGGGGGTTCGAACACTAGTTCGATAGGCCCACAAGGCTGGATATAATTGAATGTGCCAGTCACGGCCAGTTTTATTGACTAATCTTTTGAGAATTTTGATTAGGGTTTTGTTAGATGCTTCTGCTTGACCATTACCCTGAGGATAATAGGGAGTGGACCAGCGATGTTGAATCTTATATTTTTGACATAATTTTTTAACATCTTTATTTTTGAAGCAAGTTCCATTGTCAGAGATGAGATTGGCAGGAATTCCGAACCTGCAAATGATTTGATTAAAAATAAATTTAGAAACTTGTGTGCCAGTGCAGGAAGCTAAAGGCATAGCTTCGACCCACTTCGTGAAATACTCAATGGCGAGTTATGATGAACTTGTGTCCATCAGATGACACAGGATTGATTTTGCCAATAATATCCAAGCCCCATTTAGAAAAGGGCCATGGAGATGAAATAGCCTGCAGCTCTTGTGCGGGCGCATGGACAAGGTCAGCATGTTTTTGACACTTATCGCAATGGCGCACATACTCATGTGCATCCGTTTCCATGGTAGGCCAAAAGTATCCTATCCGAAGGAGCTTTTTAGCAATGACACTACCACTAAAGTGTCCTCCACAAGATCCATCATGGGCTTCACTCAAGGCTGATTTAGACTCTTCTAAGTTTAAACATCTTAATAGGATACCTTCAAAAGATCTCCTATATAAAGTATTGCCAATTATTACGAATCGACTTGCTCGTCGACGTAATAACCGACGCTGGTTTCTATTAGAATTAGCAAGGAAAGTCCCATTTTGGAGAAAATCAAATATGTCCGTATACCAAGGTTCAGGAGTAGTTTCATTGATTAGAAACACATCCAAAGGCTCTAAGCATGACTTATTTGAAGCGGGTTCCTAGAGTCGATGAATAATGATAGTGGCATATTCGTCGTCTAACTCCAAGGGCAGGAGAGATGCAACGGCGGCCATAGCATCAGCTACATGGTTGCTAGTTCGAGGAATGGCTTCCAAGGTAACTTGATCAAATAAAGACATTAATTGTAAAACATAGGCCTTATATGGGCGCAGTTTATCATCTCGGGTTTGATAAACTTCATTAATTTGGTTTATAACCAATTGGGAATCACCAAAAACTAAAAGGTGTTTAATTTTTAGTGCTAGAGCAGCTCGTAATCCAAGGATTAGAGCTTCATACTCAAGCAGTATTGTTGGTGCAAGCAAAGGTCAGTTTGAAGGACAGAGGAATAAGATGTTTTTGCGGAGATATTAAAATAATACCCACACTGACCCCACTCATGCATCGGGCTCCATCAAAGTATAAGGACCATTGTTCATTATGGTCTCCCTCTAATTGAAGGCATTCATCCGGAAACTCAATGATGAGGGGATGGGTAGACTCTAAGGGTGCAGCGACTAATTGATCTGCTATGATTTGACCCTTAACGGACTTCTATCCTATGAATGTGAGATCAAACTCGCTTAGAGCAAGAACCCACTTGGTCGTGCGACCCGATAAATAAGGTCGACTCATGAGATACCTTAAGGGATCATATTTAGCAATGACATAAGTTTTTTGACTAAGCATATAATGTCGTAATTTTTGCGTAGCAAACATGACTGCTAGACATAGTTTTTCCAATGCTGTGTAGCGGGTTTCATAATCGACGAAGGTTCGGCTAATATAATAATTAGCACGTTCTCGCTTTTCATCATCAAGTTGAGCTAACATAGCCCCTAAGGCAGAATCTGAAGCAAAAATATATAGGAGAAATGGGCGATCGGATTTAGGTGGTGAAAGCACAGGTGGATTAAGGAGGTATTGTTTGAGAAGTTCAAAAGCTTCTCTACATTCTGTGTCCCAATTAAAAGGGACATCCTTCTTAAGGAGTTTAAGAAAGGGACCGGTTTTATCCGCCAGCTTATCGATGAAGCGACGGATGGCTTGAAGTTTACCTTGTAAACTTCGTAACTCAGATATATTAGTAGGTGCGGGCATATCAGTGATGGCCGCAATCTTGAGAGGGTCGATTTCAATACCACGTAAAGAAACTAAAACCCCTAATAGTTTGCCGGATTTAACTCCGAATATGCATTTTGCTGGATTTAATCGAATGAGATATTCTCGTAATCGATTAAAGACTTTCCTTAAATCATCTAAATGATTATTTTCAATAATAGAGCGAGCTATAATATCATCCACATAATCATGTAGGATATCATGCATCATATCATGAAAAATGTAGGTCATAGCTCGTTGATAAGTTGCACCGACGTTCTTTAAGCCAAATGGCATCACTTTCCAGCAAAAGGTACCCCAGGGGGTAATAAAGGCTGTTTTAGCCTCATCTTCAGGAGCTATCCTGATCTGATTATAGCCGGAGAATCCATCCATTAAGGACATCATCCCACTCCCGACAGTGAAGTCAATGATTTGATCCATGTTTGGAAGAGGAAAGTCATCTTTAGGGCATGCAGCGTTAATATCTCTAAAATATGTGCAAACCCTAACTTTGGTAGCTTCTTTCTTGGTGACTGGAACTACATTTGAGATCCATTCAGCATAATCAATAGCTTGTATAAAGATAACATTCAGGAGTTTTTCTAACTCCCCTTTGACTAGCAGAGCCACTTTGGGATGCATTTTTCTAAGTTTTTGTTTAACAGGTTTAGCATCCGGATGGACCACTAGATGATGCATGACGACAGAAGGGTCTAGACCTGGCATATCTTCGTATGTCCAAGCGAAGACATCTTCATACTCTTTAAGGAATGCAATGTATTGTTCTTGTTTTTCTTGACTTAATTCTGACCCAATATTGATTATGTGAGGATTGTCCTCAGTTCCAATGTTAATTTTAATGACATTTTCTACCTCCATGTGTAGATCTCTTTCAAAATTAGGTGGGGCGGGTGAAACGCCCAACTCTTGTAATTCTTGTAAGGTTAATTTAGATAATTCATCTTGAGGATTAGTGGCCTCAAGTTGGGCTATAGTTGGTATAGAACCATCAAAATAAAACCCATTGTGCAACATCTCTTCAACAGAGACATCATGGAAGATATCTCCTTCCAACTCTTCATCGGGGTCAGCAATCATTTCAGGGTATGCTATGGATAGCATGTTGCATGAAAACGACTGATTTTTAAGAGGCAAATCAACATGCCTATCCAAATAATCTTGATAGCATATGAGATGATCATCATCCTCAAAAGGAAAGGGTTGACCCTTACTAGGAAATAGGCCCACACCACAGCAGGCAGGCCACGGTTCTACCTCGAAAGGTTCTTTCATGCCATTTTGGAAAGGTCCCAAGCCTTTCCCTTTATATCCCATTTTAAGCATCATGGGTTTAGCTTTAATATAATCATTGGTAAAATAACACCGAGCGTATCCTTCATGGTGAGTTTTGATATTCCGAGGGATTCTTCCCCAGTCATATCCTTTATAAATGAAGGCACAACTCCCGACTTGGTAAGTACTTCCCATAGGTTGTGGGAGGCCCAAAGTACGAGGAGATGGCGGCAAGTTATTTAAAAGGTTTGAATCTCGCATGAACGCATTCATTTTTTCTGATATTAAGGTTGTAGATAAATCTGGTAAGAGTTCATCAGAAAGGGCATAAGATGTAGAAGGCTTATTACCTATGTCTTGAGATGTGGAAGGTATGATAGATGTGTCTATAGGTTTTAAATTTATAGGGGTAGAATTTGAAGGATTAGTTGTAGATTTAAGATCCTTTTGAGGTTCTAAAATGATTTTTTTAGAGGGTTGTTGATCTATATAGGAGGATGAAATTAATGGAGGGGAAATAGGTGAAGTTATGGGTTTATGTTTCATAGTTTTAGATGAAAAATAAGAACTAGGATGTGTGGATGACAGAGCAGGGCAAAATTGCACTCCAACGGGTTCTGCCAAAGCACACATATCAAAAGGTCTAGGGTCACCATGAATAGTGACCAACTAATTTTTAAACTCAAATTTAACACATTGGTGTAAAGTTGATGGGACCGCTCGCATGGCGTTGATCCAAGGGCGACCCAAAAGTATATTGTACGATGTTGGGCAATGTACAATAAACACGGTTGTTTCTAGGGTTCTAGGACCAACTTGCAATGGGAGGGTAATAACTCCACACGTTTCTTGTGTTTCGTCATTAAAAGCTTTGATAATCATATCGGTTTTCTTCATTTCATCACTTCTAAAGCCAAATCGTTGGTAGAAGTCAAAGGTGCAAATGTTTAGAGATGAGCCATTATCAATCAAAACTCTTTTGACAACTACATCTCCAATTAGAGCAGTAATGTATAAGGGATTGTCCTTATGTAAACTGTGTTGTGGGATATCTTTATCCCGAAAGTCAATACAATCAATCTCTCGAGTGATGATAGTATTGGCCATAGCTTCAGGTTGAATGTTTTGAGGTACCATCATTTGGCTCAATGTAAGCATCAACTCATCCCTATGGGTGGGAGAGGATCTTAATAAATCTAAGAGGGAAATTCTGGCCGTAGTGTTAGACAATTGCTCATTAATGTTGTAAGGGGGTTTAGGTTGAACAGTAGGAGCATGATTCCCTTTATTGGGGTTTTTCAAAACGAATGGAGCTGATCCATCGTTCTGGTTTGGTTCTTGTTGAGAGTTTTGAGCTTGTTGTCGAGTAACGACTCCAATGGTACCTACAATGTTATAGTGAAGACGTTGAACTGGTCTCGGTTGAGCATTAATGGCTTGTTCATTAGAAAGGAATATATTAGAAGAAGGTCGAGTAGTGACTCTTCTAGGAAATGGTTCTTCTGGAACCATAGCATCCGTGATGGGTTGAATAGGATCTGATTCATTTTCAGAACTATTCGATTGGTTTGAAGTAATGTCTACTTCACTTTCACTATCTGATTCTATATCACTAGAATCAGAAGTTTGAAAATTATGTAAGGGCCTGGTCGTAACCAGGGATAAGGTCGTGTCAAATATTTGAGGATCCTGAACAGGTAATTGTCCGCTAATGGTTCCTACATATCGGGTAGGAGGGGGAACATTATGATGTTCGATTTGATTGGCTACCTCTTTACCATGTCTTGGTAAAGGGTGTTGAAATATGTCTAGAGTTTGATTGGCATTTTGATTTTGATTTTGGGGAACGGTCTTTTGAGTATTATTAGGAGGGTTTTGTTTAGGTTGGAAGGCTTGCACTTCCATTTCATTATTGTCAATCAAATCTTGTATTTTATGTTTCAACCTTTTACAAGCGTTGGTAGAATGTCCAGGTCCTCTATGGAAATCACAGTGCAAGTCAGCTCTATATCCGGGTATAGTTGGATCAGGTTCCCGGATGGCTGGTAATTGGATCAAACCTCTTTCGAGCAATTGAGGTAAAATAGTTGATAAGGGTTGGTTTAATCTAGTGAATTCTCGAGGAGGCTTGTCAGGAGGTTTCAATATGAATTTTTTTGTTGTCTTCGTTGCATTGACATTAGCAACATTTCTATTGTCAGTGACTCCGTCACCGACAACTTGTTTGTTTTTATATTGATTTCTGGATGTTTTCTCATCATCCTTCTTCCTAAGTTGGCCTCTCCTAATGAGGGCATCTTCTACTCTTCGAGCTAAATCTATAGCTTGATCGAAGGTAGTTAAGGTAGCAGTCGATAGCTCATAAGATATTTGTTCTTGTAAATTGTTGATGAAAATGTCCAACATTTCCCTATAAGGCAACACAAAGTGCAGTTTTCCTGTCAATTGCCTCCATCTAGCTAAGAAATCGGCAAAGCATTCATCCTTGTCTTGTTTTAAATTGTATAGGTCTTTAATAGTTACATGCCTCTCGATGTAGGCACTAAATTGATGGACAAATGATTCAGCTGTTTCTTCGAAGTTTCTCAAAGAATGAGTGGGCAATTGATAGTACCACTCTAATGCCATTCCACCTAAACTTTTTGGGAACATTTTTAGTAATAGCAAGTCGTCATGCGATATGTCGTGACATGCTATCCTAAACATGCGAAGATGCTCTATGGGATCTTCGGTTCCTTTATATATAGGCAGGACAGGCATGGGAAAATGCTTAGGGTATGGTTGAGCTACAACTATGGGATCCAAAGGTTGACTACAGATCTCTCGATAATTATACGAGGGACGGTAGGGATCTATCTGGTCCATACGTGAAGCTAATTGTTTCACCATGGCTTCCAGATTACTAGTTTGCCCCCCATATTGGTTTGGTAGGGCATTGACATGGGTTTTATGGGCATAGGATGGAGGAACATGCAGATTAGATGCCATGTTACTATTGTGTAAAGTATTGGTAGGAAAAGTATTATGGAGGAATTTTGAAGTTGGATTATGTTGTATTCCGGATTGTTGAAAGTTTGTATTTGGCTTTGTTTTAGGTTTTTGTTTACTTGAAGCATATTGCTCAATAGTTTGGCGGAATAAAGTAGTGAAGGAAGGTTTCTTTTGTGTGGGAGTGATTTTAGGTTGAATAACAGGTTCCTTAGGAGGTTGGGTAACCTGTTGTTTTGACATGTTTTGAGCCATAGTGACCATATCCGTATTGGATGGCCCAGCCTTGTCACTTTCTTGATCAATGAAAGACAAGGGATTAGTGTGCATATTGCACATATATTCCATGGCTGCTTGAGTGTTACTAATTTGTCCCTTTATCAAGACGAATTGCCACATTAAGGTCATCAATGTTATCAATGAGAAATTTTTGAAAATGCTCTGCATTGTCAAAAGCAATAGTTCCATTTGGAGCTACTCTAGGGGATGAGGATCCATCCTCTTTAACACTTCCTTCTTGTTCCTTATCTTCACCTAAGTCTTCATCTGATTGACCTAGAGTTTCTCCTTTCGGATTTGAATCTCCGAGAAGGACATTTGGGTCTTTAGTTGTATCTTGTACCCAATCTTCGTCTTCTCCTAAAGTTTCTTTGCCATTCCTAAGTTTAGGCATGGTGCTAAGTTTTGATTTCAGCAAATATATATATATATATATATATATATATATATATATATATATATATATATATATATGCAACAAATTAAGAGGTATATATTTACTATATACCTACTACAATATTTGAAAATGAAATGTTTAAGTTTTTGCTAAGTTTTTGATTTTTTTTTTTGTTTTTGAAACAATATAATAAAATAAAGACAACAAATAACACAATAAATGCAAGAAATAATACTGAAGTAATAATCTAGTTTTCTATAAACAATTTATGAATATCATTAATAGGTTCGAGTTGTTCAGGAGTCATGAAGTGTTCTTCTTCAAATTGAAAGTTTTCTTTTAAAAATTTGATGAAAAGAGCTATAGAGATACCATGTATTTCAGATTTCGGTTTATAATAATAATTCTCATGACAATACTCTCGATATAACATAGCTCGAGGAACTCTATTCCATCTTCTTTAATCATAAGATCAGTCTCTAGGGCTTCTACATGACCTAGAAATGGGTGCCACAATGGCTTGTGTTCTTGAGGTATTCCTCGAAGAGTGAACAATTTTGAAGATACTAAGGCTCTCCTATAGGCTAACCATCTATGGCGAGGCTCTCCGAAGTTCATGATAAAAAACTAGTTGGTGAGGATCCAGGATTCTATCTAGGACTAGCCTCTTGATTTGCTTAAGTTGTGTGGACCTAGATGAGATGAGACTAAGTCTCCTATCAAGTTCGTTCCACAGGAATTGATTTCTACTTGTTTCAAGCACACTAAGGACAGAATTGACTTCTATGGCTGCCAATTGATTTTCTACGTTTATAGTAACTGCTAACCTTTTCTTAGGAGCTACCATCTAAACATGATTTCAAACTTAAATGTTTTAAAATGCATCTATGTTTTAGTTGTTCTATATATTTTTTTGTTTTTGTTTTTGTTTTTCAAAAGGTTATGATGCATTCACGTCGGGTTCACCAAAATGTATCGCTCCAAATTTTTCGCATCCCTACCTTCAGGCTATTGGATCCGTGCCTGGAAGGAGGATGGGAAAAGGATGTCGTGGTACCTCGGACTGAGAGGACTTTGCGAAGGTCCCGCCTCTCAAGGGAGGTGTATTTTGATGATTTTTCGACGGATGGTGGGTTCACCAGGAAACATTTAAGGGCAGCTTCCACGCCTAGGTTTTGGAATGTGTTTAAATGTGTTCATTTTTAACCTTAAGCATTCATATCCTAGGTTTGGCCGAATGAATCTAGATTAATCTACATGAAAATGCAAGTTCAATGAATACAGAAAATAGATTTACAGACATAAAACAGAGAATTTACAGAATGCAAATGAGGAATACCTGATCCGGATGTCTGAAGAAGATTCTGATGTTGAAGTAGTCTGGATCGTCTGAAATTCGATAGAATCATCTGCAATCAGACAAGATCGTCTGAGATCTGATGAATTCGTCAGATGAATTCGTCAGAGACCTGCAAAACCAAAAATAGATGCAAAATACAAAAAGTACTACAGTGCTAACAGAGGGAAATGATATAAAATGGCAGCAATGTTATCAAACTGAAACTTAAACACAGAGACATAAATGAATCGTGCTAATTAGATGATAATTAGGATTTAATTATGCACTTAATCTAAATGGGTGAACTCCAAATGCAAAATAACATAAAACACTGAATAGATTATCTAATTTGTAGAATAAAATGACAGAGAAAAGGTTGAGAAATGCAAACTTCAGGCACTGATTGCCTTAATACGGACTGCAGTCGAGATCGTCTCGCATCAGTACGAAATCGCCTCGAATTCGACAGGTTCGCCTCCGATCTGAACAGGTTCGTCGACAACGATAGGTGCTAGCTCCGGCTGAAAAACAGTGATGTACCTGCAACAAAAATGATATGGAACTAGTGCAAATGGAAAATAGGGATGTTTTAACGTGAATGGAGTTAATTTGCAGATAATTTTCAGCCAGGGGTTGGGAAGGGAAAATCCTAGAGACTAAATAGGCTTAGGGGAGTAGTTAGGAGGTTGGAGATCATCCCAATTTGGGAGATCTCCAACGGGGGAGGGTCCCAACGGCGCAGACACGCTTCGCCCAGATTGGAGACCCGTTGGAACAGATTCCAACTTTGCAAAATTAGTTTTGCGACAAGATCGTCCGGACGTCCTAGTCCGGACGAAATCGTCAAATGCAGGGCGATATCGTCTGATCGGCGACGATATCGTCAAACGGTCAAAACAACCTCTAAAAATGGCACGAAAAAGGGGGAAACGGATTTCTCGGCGGTTAACGGGCGGTTTGGGAGGTTAAATTTGAATTTTAAATTATTTACTAAGGTGAATGTAATTATTGTAATTTTACTGCGCCAATTTTAGGGTGCTACAAGACTCAAGCATATTACACTAGAAGAAGCATGGTCAAGACAAAATCCCAATATAGAAAGACTAAAAATATTCGTATGCAAATCCTACATGCAATTCCAAAGTAAAAGAGGACCAAGTTAGATGAAAAAACTATGACAAGGATATTTTTTGGCTATGATAGTGAATCTACAGGATACATAATATTAGATCCATCTACAAAGAAATTTTATATTAGCAGATATGTAATGTTTTATGAGAAAGTCAAAATCAACACAAATGAATCTAGTAGTGACACATAATTTCTTTTGAATATACTTGAAGAAGACACAATGAGCATAGACCCAAAATCAGAAGAATATGATATATAAGCATAAATTTTACTACAAATAAAATAACCAATATGACTCAAATATACTCTCAAAGAATCAAATTTGGAAAGAATTCCAGATCTTACCACCATAGGACCTCAAAATCATAGCATGACCAAAATGAATAGAGGAATGCTAAGTAACACAGTGAAATCAATATCAACTTCTCAAGCACTAAAAAACTCACACTGGAAAGCATCCATGGAATCTGAATATGCATCACTCAAGAAGAATAAGATATGGGATCTAGTAAACCTACCTCTAGAGAAAAAAATAGTGGGATGCAAGTGGGTATACAAAATTAAATACAAAGTAGATGAAACACTTGATAAATACAAGGCTCGATTAATGGCCAAAGGGTATACTCAAACATAAGGAATTGACTATGAAAAAACATTCACATCAACAGCTTGAATGACTACTATCTGAATAGTTTGTGCTCTAGTAGCACATCATGGATGGAGACTGCATCATATGGATGTAAAAAGTGCATTCCTTAATGGTGACTTAGAGGAATAATTCTATATGACACAACCTAAATGATTTGTCATTCAAGGATAGAAAAGTAAGGTATGCAAATTGAATAAATATTTATATGGTTTAAAACAAGCTCCTAGAGCATGGAACATAAAGATCAATAATCATCTACTACATCATAATTTCAATAGAAGTACAGCAGATCTCAGCCTATATACAAAGAAGATTGGAAATGATATATTGATCCTCATAGTATATGTTTATGACATAGTTATTACTAGAAGTTCAAAAAATTTAATAAGTGATATCAAAAAGAATCTGGAAAAGGATTTTGAAATGATAGATTTGGGCCTAATGAACTACTACCTTAGTTTAGATATTTATAAAGGAGAAGATAAAATAGTTATCACTCAATCAAAATATGCAAAATCTCTTCTTGAAAAATACAGGATGACAGAGTGCAAGCCCAAAGATACACCAATGAAACAAGGAATTCAACTATCCAAAAATGATAAAACACCATTGATTTTAGCAACAATGTATCATCAATTTATTGGAAATATTCTATAATTAACAAATATCCGATCAATCATAGCATTTGCAATAAATTATCTTTCACAATTCATGCAAGAACCAAGAGAAAGTCACTAGAAAGCTATGAAAATAATATTACAATATATCAAGAAGACTACAGACTATGGACTAACTTATATGAAGAATGTCAAAGAATTTTGTCTACAAGGATACTCAAATTCAGATTATGATAGGTCTATTGATGATAGAAAATTTATGTCAAGTTATATCTTCTATCTCAAATCCAGACCCATTTCTTGGCACAATAAGAAACAACATACATTAGCACAATCATCAACTAAAGTAGAAGACAAAGCAGCAAGAGATACAACCTGTGAATCCCTATGGTTGCAACACATACTATCTGACATGGGAATCAAATTAACTCTGACTATGATAATTTGTGATAATCAAGGAGTATTGAATCTGATAAATAATCCAATCATACATGAAAGAACAAATCATATTTAATCTCAATGTCATTTCATCATAGAACACTTTCAAACCAAGCACATCATCCTCAAATATGTACCTATAGAAGATCAGTCGGCATACATCTTTACAAAGGCACTTGGAAAAATCAAGTTTCAAACACTCAAAGATCATCTATGTCATTCAATAGAACTTCATATCAAATAATGTAATACAAGGGGTGTTAGAATATATTACATAATTTTGTTATGTTAGATTACTTTAGGGGGAAGTTATCTAGTTGCTTCATGCAACATAGTAAATGCACAAGTTTCAATGTGCAAGTTGTATATGTGCAAGTTGTCCTTTGCACATTTAGGTAGAGTGTTAATCAAGGAACCTATATTCCTACATAAAGGGTCTCATACCCTTACTCGAATGTATCAATTTTTCATTCTCAATAATATATGTTTCTTTCTCTCTCTCTCTCTTTTCCTCATGATGGAATGGTGCTAAAGTCATCAGGTTGTCCCTTCTATTTTTCATCAATGTTTGAAGTTTGAATTCAAAGATTAACTTATAACCATTTTGGGTGACCTTCACCCAATCCAACATTATTCAATGGTTGAGTAAGCTCAATATAGTCTAATTCTATACCCATCGATTTATTTATTACAAGCAACTTGACAATCTAAAGGTGAGTGAGGAACCGCTAATCAATGTTTCATAATAGAATTAAGTCAATTTGTTTCTTTAAGAACCTCTTCTAGATATTTACAAGCTACCACATTCATCAAGGACTATGGGTTAACCTCATAAGAATGGTGAAGTTGTACACATTGGCATGTGTACCTCTATCTTCACAAGTATGGCCCTTGAAGAAAATATCCATGGTAGCAACCCTCTACCCATAGAATATTCCTTTACCCATTGTTACCTATGCAATGATTACTCCCTTCCCAATAAAATCCTATCTAGAATGGGATATATAGGTAAATTTTTAGGACCATAATAGAAAGGTATTCAAGAGCCTTTGGAATTTGAGGTTTGGCCTGGGAGATGTGGCATAGGCTACATACCCAATAAAAACCAACCTTTACCATTTGATGATGATAATCACCTCATTACTTATGTCAAATATTTGGATCATCAAGGCTTTGAGTGGAGTTATGAGGATGAGGGACTACCTTATTCCACTGATATTATATTTTACAATGTGGTAACTTTAATACACCCTAAGTTAGTTCCCCATTGAATTCCTTCGATGATTATGTAGACACCTAAAAGTCACACATGCTCACCCATAGATACTTGTAGACCTGCATAGACACTTGTAGGCTTGCATAGGCATTCATAGGCCATCGTAGGCCATCATAGGCCATCGTAGGCCATCATAGGCCATCGTAGGCCATCGTAGGCCATCGTAGGCCATCATAGTTGTTCGTAGGTGCAAAACCCTACAAAACTATACAAAATGCATCCAAAATGCCTTCTATTCATAGGAGGGCTACCTACAAGCCCCTTAAGGCCACCTAAGCCCTTTCCTACGCCTAATTAGGGCCCCCATGGGACCATTCCCTACAAAAACCCTAATTATGCTAATTAGGATTCTAATTTGCAAGTGACTTTCCACTTAAAGTGCACTTTATCACTTAATTGGGTTTAATTAGGGTTAAGAGTCAAATTAGCCCTAAACATGCCCTCACACATGTGTGCACCCCAAATTAGTTAGGATATTTTCTAGGATACCTAACTCAACCCTCACCTAACCTAGGGACTAACTAACCAGAGTTAACCCTAATCCTAGCTCACACATGTGTGAGGATAGGATATTTCCCTTAGGGCATGTGAAAGGATGACTAAGCTTGCCACTTCACAAACCCTAACTTGACCATGATAGGACTTGACCCTAGGGTCTAGTACACCTAACTACCCCCTAACCTTGGTTTCCTCTATAAATAGAGGACCAATTCCTTCATTAATCTCTCTCTCTCCCTTTTAGTCAACATACCCAGACTCTACCAAAATTGTACCAGAATCCTTTCTGACAATTCTACACCCAACAAACAACAACAGACATTACCTAGAACATATTCGGATAACAAGTTCTCACCAACAGTCAACAGTAGTCTAGTTCGCACCCCATCATGCGAACCCGGGATCCAGTTCGCATGTCGCCATGCGAACCAGCCCTACAATAGATTTACAACATCAAATCAGGTATATATTAGTCTTAGATAGTTTCTATAGCATTTCTATCAATTTTCATCATGTTTTCCTTCAGTTTTATGTCGATTTGTCTTCATAACTATGGGGTTTGACCAAGGTAAACCCCCAAATACACTAACTCCTTTTTGCAAGCCTAGAGTAGGTACAAAAGGACATATTCAAACATCACTACCGATGGCACATGCACACAGAAGCCCACCTTCATTGAGGGCACCAAAAGACACTAGCAAATGCTCTCAAATTCATGTGGAAAAAGGGGATAAAAACCTTTCTCAAGAGAAAGCTCATTTTGTAACCCTATTTTAGATTAATAAAATAACATTTAGCACAAATTGGTGATTTTTATGTTACATTCTAGCATGCCCGATGGGACCCCCACAAAACTTGTTTTAGAATAGTTTTCTAGCTAATCTAACTCAATTTATGATTTTATTTTGTTATTTCAAGTACTATGAATACAAAATAGAACCCAAAAAAACCTTAAAATACACCTCAAGCCCTCAGATTCTGAGTTTCAAGCCTCCAAACCTAGTTCACACCCCACCCTATGAACCAGAAGTCTAGTTCACACCTCAACATGCGAACTCTACCAAACTACTCAAGAACAACCTAAAATTGTAGAGGTCTACAACAAAGACAAAAAGAAGTCCATATAACACCATAGGAGTCAGGTATTTCTCTTAGGACCATACTTTTTCATCATTCCTTTGCAAAGAAATTTCCCTCTCAAATGCATCAAGTCATTTTGGCAAATTTCCTTTTCAAAACACATAAATTAGGGTTTTCAATCATTTCAAAATCAATTTAGTTGAATCATTTCAAATATCTTTTATGTCCTTTAGATTAAAGTTACATTCCTTTTTCAATTCATTAGAGTACATTATCATTTATTTCAACCTTTAAAATCACTTTCAAATTATCCTTTAATGCACTAGATAGGACTTTCAATCCCTTTTCAAATCACACTTAGATTAGGAATTTTCAATTTCTTTTAAAAGCATTTAGCATAGGATTTTCAAATTTCTTTCATGTCATTTACATCTCTTTTCAAAAACATTTAAGCATATTTTCATTTCTTCACTTACATCTCTTTTCAAAAATCCAACATTTAAAATTCTTTAAATTTATTTATATTCAATATTATTTTTTCAACTTATTAATTAATTTATATTTCAATTTTTTTAATTATTTTTAAATTTTCAATTTCTTTATGTCACTTAGATTAGAAATTTCCTATTTCTTTCCAAATCCCCTGGGTAAATTGCATTTTCCCTTTCAAGCATTTAAATTAGGGTTTCAATTTCTTTACATCACTTAGATTTAGAAATTTCCTATTTCTTTCCAAATCCCCTAGGTAAATTGCATTTTCCCTTTCAAGCATTTAAATTAGGGTTTCAATTTATTTCTAACACACGTAGATAAATTATCAAATTCCTTTTTCATGCACTTTAGTTTGCTTGTTTCCATGCTTTATAGAGTAAATTTCTTTTTCCAAAAGGGCATTTAGATCTAGTTTCATTTTGAAAATGCATCTAGGGTTAGTTTCATTTCTAAAAAGGCATCTAGTTAGTTTTTTTGCTTTCACCTCAATGGTAGCAAACACACTATCACACACTCACATGGCATACATAGTGGTGATATTGGACTTCATCCCCAATCCATCACTCGAGACTGGTGATGTTGGAATTCATCTCCTTCCACCAGCTCACCCCCTAGACACCATAGTAGCCCCCAAGAGTGGTTTTTTAGACTTCATCACCAAAAAATCCCCTACTCTTGAGACTAGTTTTTTAGAATTCATCACCGAAAGGGACCTTCAGAGTAGGATAGGATTAGATACCTTTGTTCACAAGGCTCACATAATTAGTGAATAGGTAACTATCATTCTTGACTAAGCTCACTCGAGAGTGAAGCGATCACTCAACTAGGCTAGTAGCAGGTCTTAGATAGTGCCACCTCTTCTCGTGAGAGGTTTCTAGACTCATTAGCACATTTTGAGTTCCCCCCATTTGGTTATCATTTTACTACACCTTTCCATTCAGGTCACCACTTGCCTATTGAGACATTATTCTATTATGTGCACCCTTGGGTGTTGTAGGAGGTTCTATGTCGATGACACTCCTATTCTTTCTAGAGTTTCACCCCACTTCCCATGATATTTTCTAGAAGCATAAATCAACATCAAAACACACAAAAACAAACAAACATTTATTTTTTGTATTTAGCACTGATTCTAGTTACACTTTGTTTGCATGCTCACAAAACTAGTTTCAACACATTCACCTATTAGCAGCCCATCTACTAGCTATCTATAACCTATCACTTTTAGTTTTCTATCAAATTCACTATCTGGGTCTAGTTCACATAGCACTATGTGAACCAGATTTTTGTAGTCCAAGTTCGCATAGCGGCATGCGAACTCTATTCTAAGACACAAAAACATCCCAAATTTCATAGGATTACCCAAAACCTTACACAGAACACACCCACAACTTCAGATTTCTATTTTTGGATAGTTTGAGCACCTAATTACACTACACAACACCATGCCTATTATTACTCATAGCCAAGCACATGAGCAAGTGCATCTTGAGGAGGAGGCTTCTCATACCACCTCCAATCAGTCTACTCCTCCCCCTCCCTTCACAAGGGAAGCATCCATGCTCACACCTGATCTCCTTATAGGTTCTGAGTCACTTCACATATGCACTATGTCTCATGGTGAGACTTCTATCTCAAGCAACATGCTTGCCACCTCATCCAGTGAAGATCATCCACTTCTTCCCTACTCACCCCCACCTAATCCACCTTCCACATTTTATGACCACATCATCTATACTACTCCAAGAAACCCACCTCACTTCTTCACTATCAATGAGGAAACTCCACCTACCTCACCTACCTTTGCGCATCCTTTATTTTAGGATCTATCTCATTCCCTTTTCGAGAATGACTCTTCCTTACTCAATCATCCTCACCCCGAGGTTGCATCATCCACCCCTACCATAGGGATGATCTCAGATCCCTCATCTTCCACCCCAAGCACTTAGGTGCCCTCATCACAATCACCCTCTACAACCATCATTATTGTAACAACAATATACCCCACCCACATCATCACATCAATACGCTTCCCAAGCATCACAACAACCACCTTCCCAACAATCATTTTTTCCATATTTTGATACCACATCACAACCCCTCTCAATCACAACAATTCCAACCTCAACAACATCAACAAATCCCATCTCCACAATCCTTTGTGGACACATTCACCACACCTTCCTCTCAAGCTTCCACCTTTGAGACCTACACTCCTTCCTTGTCATTACCTCCACCTACATTCCCCTTTTAGAATGTATGGTATACCATATTCTGCTCCTCCTCCACCTACATCCACTTCCACCTTTCACCTTCCTCCACCTCCTTCATTTTAGGCTCCTTCTTCCATTCCCCTCTCTTCTTACAATCCATGCTATCCATATTATCTCACTAATCCCCCATCATATTCTACCCAACCTAAATTCTCCATTCATCACTCCTCTAGTCCTACATAGGTGCCCTCTTTTGGTACATCATCTCAACCACCACCTTCATCCTTTGCCCAAACACCACTACCTCCACCATAGTCTATCACCTACATTCTTCATGACACCTCCTTCTTGGTCATCCCCACTATGCAACCATTAAATAGACCCCTATGCAACAACCACAAATCCCACAACCATAATATTTCTATCCCCAATATATTCTCCATAAAAATATCCCATTCCTACATCCTATGACATTCAACAACCAAATCCATAAGAACACCTATAATACATTCCTACTTCACAATGGGAAGAACAACAACTTCAGTATCCTCCCCACTCTCAATATTGACTACTTCATCATAATTCATCACACCTCCATCACCCAAACTTCAACTCTTGCAAGAGGAAGTTAAGATGCTAAATCTTCGCATAGCTGGTTATGGGCCCAAAAACCCACATACAATGAGCTATGCAATGAACCCATCCACCCATCAGTTCCTATTCCTCCTTACCCATATCACTTTGAGATTCCAAAGTTTGACAAGTACAAAGGTAAAGAGGACCCTCAGAACACATTAGAAACTATCACTTTGCATGTTATCAGCTCCACAGTAGTGATCCCCTCATGTTGTATACCTTTGCTCTCTCCCTTGGGGGACAAGCTCTTGATTGGTACAACATGCTCCCATGCCATAGCCTATTCACATTTGAATAGTTGGCCAATTCATTTCTAGAACATTTCTCAATCAATATCAAAAAGAAGATAAACTTCTTTGATGTCTACGCCTTGACAAAGGTGATGATGAACCTATCATAGATTTTATTTCTCGATGGAGATCGATCATCCATGACCTAGCTCATAGCCTTCCATCCATCGAACTAGTCATACTCTTTGCCAAGAGCTATCATAAACACATCTCCACACCTCTACAACTTCATCAAAGTCACACATTTGATGAAGCCATTGCTCAAGCCAAGGTCATCAAGGACATCAAAGTCCAATCTAGCAAGATCAAGCTTAGGTAGAAACCATCTTACAACTCCAATTTTTGCTTCAATCAAAATGCACCAAATCAACCCTACTCAAAACCACCACAAACCAACCAAGTGGCAGTAGCTTCTCCAACTTCTTCATCAATCTCATGACCTCCTCCACCACAACAACAATTATTTCAAACTAATCCCCCTCCATATAAACCACAACAAGCTCATAGTCTTTAGCCTCAACTTCAACAACATAATTTGACTCCACTCTCTGAGCCCTTACCAACTCTATTTTAGATATTGTATGATGTGGGTCATATCACCTTACCCAAAATTCAACCTATTAATCCAAATCAACCCAAGCCTCATGGGTATAATGAGCAAGCCTTCTATGCATACCATCGATAACATGACCATGATATAGAGTCTTATCACTCCTTCCATAGCCTAGTCTAGGACCTCATCGATCAAGGTACCATTCAGGTTTCAAACCCCTCACACCACAAAACCAAAACTTGGGTATCTATCAGAACCCACTACTAAAACATGGGGGACCAATCCCCAAGGAACCCAATCTAATCCGCAAGGCCAATCTAGATAGGTTAATAATGTTCAATATGATCCTCCCTCACATGGAGTGGTTAGCATGATTAACCTCACCACTCATACCCAACATTACCTAACACTCCAGGATGCACCCATCACTTCACCTCTAGTACCATTCACTTCTCCCCAATCCCTACAACATCATGCTTCACCACCCCTACCATAAAACATCATCACTATTCATGGTAGCCTCACGCATCATCTACGCAATCCCCTACCAAGCTATCCATTTTTGATCTATTACAACAATCTCAACCTCATCATGAGGCATTAAATGACATTCTTTGATCCATTGACCTTGAAACTCATGACACAAATGCCTTTGTGAATTTCATAGGGAACATACCCCATTGCATGCAACCATCCATCAGTTTTCATGACCATGAGATTACCAAACTCATGGGTGAGGGAGCTGATCCTCCCCTCCATATCCAAGCAACCATCAATGACATCACCTACAAGCGTGTCCTCATTGATACCAGTTCTTCCATTAGCATCATCTCCACTATTACTCTTCATCACCTACATATTCCACCTACCCACTTTACCATACCATCACTCGACCTTCACACTTTCGATGGTTCCATGCGACCCATAGTAGGTTCTATCATCCTACCTATCCACATAGGCATTAGGACCATCTCCATTTTATTCCATATTATTCAAGGTGAGATGCAATACAATATCTTACTTGGATATCCATGGATCAGAGACATGCAATGTGTTCCTTCCACCTTGCATCATTATCTCAAATATGTGTATGATAGACTCATCCATTGTGTTCCAATTGATGGTGACCCATTCAAGTTTTGCAACATCACTGACCTCCCACTAGGACCTTCATCATACTCTACATAGGTCCTCCCTATTCCTTCACATCATCAAGTAGAGACTTCTATACCTTCTCCTACACCTACCTCATCATCACATCACTCATCAGGGACACACACATAGTCCCCTACATCTTCTTCTCACATACCTTCATCCTCTTCTATAGATCCCCATATTACATCCATACCTTTCTCACCACCTTCTTCATGGCCTCCTCCTCCCTCCCAACCTTCTTCTTCCATGAATCCACCTCCCATGTTTGTACCTTTTTTACCACCATCTTTGTGGCCTCCTACTTCATCTCATCCATATTCCTCCATAGAGCCTCCTCTTCTCCCTACTCCTCAAACACCCCCACTTCCATTTCATCCTTGACCTCGGTCTTTCACATCTTCTCATAGCCCAACACCTAGGCCTACTCACCCCACCTCATAGTTTCCACATGTGGGTCATCCAATCCCTTCCACTACAATCGAATGTCATGATTGGGAGCAATGAGCCTCTCACCTTGATGACCAACTATTCCATTCCTCTACTACCACTATCCATGATTCCCAAATCTCATCTTCATCCTCTAATTCAGACTCACCACCTCATTCACCACCTCATACATCACCCCAAGTCTCCATTTTTATGATGAACTCTAGCTCGGGTGAATACAATGTTCATGATGCTCATGTGCATCCTCCTACGATCCAATATACCCATGATTTTGGTCACCCTTCAGCCTCAATGCTAACCATTGGTACTATCATTCCCCTTGGTCCACCAAACAATCATACCAACTTCATCTACATAGGTCTAGACTCATCACTCCCAACTATACCCCCACCCACAATCTAGTTTTTGTGGTACCTTAGACCACATGTCCAACCCACACTTCACCTTACACTACCTTCAATATTTCCATTGGCATGGATTTGGACTAGGATATTATGAACAAGGCTTACGAATGCCTATCAACCCTCACATTCAATTACCCACTGATAAATCTAGGCTAGGATATCACCCTACAACCATCCATACACTCAAAGATGAGATTCAAGATCTCTCCTTAAATCCTCCACCAATTCCTACACACTCATTGGAAGAATATATCAACACTGACATCCTAGATGAGAGTCCATCTCCTCATTCTACCATCAACATTCCATGCACCTTCTTCCAGGAAACACCATTTTCTAACACTACCACTACTTACTGCATTGATGAGCTAGTCGATAGATTTGCTACCCTTTCCCTCACAACTCCTTGCTTAAAGTACACTTCTTTACCTCCCTCCATCACCTATACATTCATTCATACATTTGCCTAGTCGATGACAAACTCATCATTCTATAACTTGACCTCATTCTCCACCCATGGTGCTACATCCACCATTAAATCTACCACATCATTCACATACTCCTGAGTCTTCATATTCAGACTCATCATATAGCACCATCTCCACCACCTCCATTAACATGGTTGATATTGATTTATTCTCCCCACTTTGGTATACATCTCCTATAGATCACACCAAGGCACCAAATCCAAACTTCATCGACTTCACACACATCTCCCCTACACCTTCATCACAAGACTTCTTACTATCACCACCCATCTTATGCATTGCAAATGCACCTTCACCATCTACTCCACCTCACATTCTATGGGTTAATCATACAGATATATACCTAGATGATGAATTTGATTTACCTAAGGCTATCGATGACCTCCATATCATTCCTATCCCTACTCAACTTCAAGATGGTTCCCACATGCTTATGGAGGACACTATCAATATTGACATTGGTGATGATCCCAAAAATCCCCATATCATTAAACTTATTACCAACCTCTCCTTAGAGGAACGTACCTTATTTACAACCTTCCTTAAATAATACATCAAAGTTTTTTCCTGGTCCTACATGGACATGCCTGGACTCGATCCCTCATTAGTAGTTCACAACCTCACTCTTGATGGGGATGCCAAACCCGTTAAACAAAAATTATGATGCATGCATCCCACAATCACTTTAATGGTAAAATCTGAGCTCCAAAATCTCCTTGATGTAGGGTTCATACAACCCATTGATTACCCAGAGTGGGTATCCAACATGGTTCCAGTACCCAAACCCTTCGATGAAGTTCACGTCTACACCAATTTTAGAGATTTGAACAAAGCTTATCCCAAGGACAACTTTCCCCTCCCAAACATCGATTCACTAGTTGATTCCATCATAGGCCATGAAATGATATCCCTCATGGATGGCTTTTTTGATTACAATCAAATCAAGATCAATCCAATCGATCAACACAAGATATCTTTCACAACCCCTTAGGGACCTTCTATTACAAGGTCATGCCCTTTGGCCTTAAGAATGTTAGGGCAACTTATCAACGTGCCATGAATTACATTTTCCATGACTACATGCATAAAATCATGGAAGACTACGTTGATGACCTCATAGCCAAATCAAAAGAATGCTCACAACATCTTGTAGATCTTCGTAAGATCTTTGATCACCTTCTTGAACACAATGTACGACTCAACCCAAAGAAGTGTGTCTTTGGTGTCACTTCAGGTAAGATCTTGGGGTTCATTATTTCTCAGCAAGGCATTGAAGTAGACCCCAACAAATTCAAAGCCATCATCGAGATACCTCCACCCACAAATCTCAAACAACTACATAGTCTACAGGGAAAAATTCAATCCATTCATCATTTTATTGCCCAATTATCTGATAAATGTAAACCATTTAACCACCTTTTACAAAAAGGGGTTACCTTCAAATGGGATACCAACTATCAGCAAGCCTTTGACTCAATCAAAGCCTACCTCACATCACCACTAGTTCTATCTCTACCACATCCACAATTACCATTCCTTCTATACATTTTTGCTATAGATTTTGTGATTGGAACATTATTAGCTCAAAAGAACACCCTCAATCATGAACAAGCCATATATTATATCAGTCATACACTAGTCAACTATGAAACATGATACACCTACATGGAGAAGCTATGCCTAACTATAGTCTTTGCCACACAAAAACTATACCATTACATGCTTAACCACACCATATTTGTCATTGCTCATGATAATCCATTACGCTACATGATGAACAAGAGTTACCATAACTCTCACACCACTAAATGGATTATGCTTCTTACTAAATTTAACCTTGAATTCATTTCTTAGAAGTCCATCAAGGGATAGGTCATCATAGACCAACTAGCTGAGGCTCCATTGCTTGACAACCAACCACTCCTTATTCAACTTCCTGATGATTCCATCTTTCACATCACTAAAGCTGAGGAATATGTCAAACCCAAAGTACCAACTGATCTAACACTCTTCTTCGATGGCTCCCATTGCACTCACGCTAGGGGTGCTAGAATCATATTTTTCACACCTGATGGAGAACCTCTCCCATTTTCCTTCAAATTAGGGTTTCCTTGCACAAATAACAATACTAAATATGAAGCCCTAATTCTTAGTTTGAAATAGGTGCTCTCTATGCACATTAGATGCCTTCAAATCATTGGTGATTCTCTTCTCATCATAAATCAAGTCAAGGAGATTTGGAAATGTCATTGCCTAGTACTCCAACAATATAAACAAATTGCTCAACAACTACTCGCCCAACTTGAGTGGTATGACATCGAGGTCGCTCCTCACTCATCAAATCATTTTATTGACACAATGGCTTCCTTGGGGTCTTTAATACCATAAAACCCCCTCTTTGACATGACACATGTGTCCATCCATACCTTAACATAATCTGCTATTTCACCTCCATCCCCCATCGATGATGATGGCATCCATGTCATCCACACTAAACCACATGATCCTTGGTTTTCTCAGATCAAGGATTATATCAAATTAGGCTTCCTTCCTTGTGACCTACCACATGCTCATCATCGAGCATTCAAACAAAGGGTAATCCATTACACACTACTAGGGGACATCCTTTACCACCATAGTCATGATGGTATCCTTTTACATTGCCTAGAGCCACAAGAAGCTCAACGAGTGGTCCAAGAGACCCATGATGGAACTTGTGATGGCCACTTCAGTGGCATGGCCATCACTAAGCGCATTTTATGCATGGGCTACTATTGGCCCAAAATGGAACATGATTATTGTGAATACATCAAATGATGCATCAAATGTCAACAACATGCTAACCTCACACACTTACCTTCACAAGCACTCCAACCCATCCAATCCATGTGGCCCTTCTCACAATGGGGCCTAGACCTTATTGGGAAAATATCACTTACTTCCTCGAGCAATCATAAGTTTATCATCACTACCACCAAATATTTTACAAAGTGGGTCGAAGCTATCCCACTTGTTCAAACAACAAGAGCCAAAATTATGGTATTCATCACTGATCATATCATTTATCACTTTGGAATTCCCTCACAAATCATCTTCAATAATGGCACCCCATTCAAAAACAAAACTATCCATGCCCTATGCACCAAATTTAACATTCACCATAGCTTCTCTACCCCATACTACCCATAGGGTAATGGCTAAGCTGAAGCTACTAACAAAACTATCTATGCTATCCTTCAAAAAATAGTCATAAAATCTCATCATGATTGGCATAATCAAATTCCATTAGCCTTGTGGGCCTACCGCACAAGCATCCATACTCCTACTAGGGCAACACCCTTTTCTTTGGTCTATGGCATCGAAGCCATTATACCCCTAGAACTTGAGATACCTTCTCTTTACATCTCTATGAAGGACTTCATTGATGATGACACTACTCATCAAGCTAGGCTAGACCAATTAACGCTCTTAGATGAGCATCACATCCATGCCATAGAGCACACACATGTTTATCAAGACCATATTCATCATACCTACAATAGTAAGGTACACCAACATAAATTTTAGATCGATGACTTGGTTCTCAAAGAGAACCAACAAATCACTAGTCAACCCCACCAACAACGAGACAAATTCACCCCAAATTGGTTGGGTCCTTACATTATCACACACAAATTTGGTTCTAGGGCCTATCAATTGGCCAACCTCGAAGGACTCATAGAGCCTAAACCTATTAACATTATTCACCTATGCACATTCAATGCCTAGCTAGCCTAGGTACACATCACTAATGGTTGCACATACTATCATCATTATGTTGTATATATCACCTCACTCACACATTCACAATCCACATTGCACCCAACACACACTTTGCACTTTCTATTACATGACAGAAACACTTTTGCTTTATATATCATTTTTATGTTATTGGTATCTTTTGTCTTGTAGGTTTCCATCACCAACTATGACACCTTTGCAAAGACACATTGCTTTAGATCTACACCTCCAACATACCACCATTCCATCATGCAAGACCTTTTGATGCTCCCTCCAATACCAATCACCCCAACTGATCTTGCAATACCACCTAACCCTATTCATGTTCATCAATCATCCTTATCATCACATTCAACTCATGACACATCACCTCGACCTCATTCACCCAACCGTAGAGATTCCTCCTATTCTCCTCACTCTAATGATAGTCAAATTTCCCTATCCTCCTTTGCAGATAAGGAGGAACATTCCCACCCACCATACCCTCATGCATAGGGCTCATCCCCTCCTCCATTAGTTGATGAAAGAGATCCTTATCTACCAACCTCTTCAACTTGATGACCTCCACTTGGCTACTTTCCTCCTAACAGGGGAATTTCACCTACTCACTTACAATCCTCAGGATTACCTCCACCCCTACCAAATGGGATGTCACCTTATGACCAATCCCTTCACCAACATATTTCCCAAGCCACCTCCTCACGTGTTCACCCATCTAGGCCATATCACTCCTACAACCATCCCATGCACCACCCATTCTCCAGACACCCCCATCCCCATTTCGTGGTATTCCGCTTCAGCCTCCTCCACCACCAACTCACCAATTTCAATATCCTCCTCCTTTCCCTCATTCATTCTCATATCCACATCCATATCCCAACCCCATTATTACATTAGAATCTTGCTTCTCACCTACCTCGATTCCATCTCCCCCACATCTTGATATCCAACACATTCTCTCCCACCTCGACAACCTTGAGTTACACTTGAGTCATTATCGATGTCATTCCCCTCCATACCATTCTACTATGACCATATTCCCTCACCTTCTTCCATTCCTATCCCTCACTCCTGCACACACCCTCCACTAGATCCTAGGTCCATAGTCCAACCACTCAGGCCTACCCCACATCCCTCATGCTCATCACCACCCGAGCCATACATTTATCCCACACCTATACTTTTAGAGCTACTCTCCCACACTTTTCACCAACTAATCCATGTAGGACTCCTCGAGTTACCAAAAATCCATCCCATCAACCCCCTTCACCCCAAGCCAAAGAATTACAAGGAAAACCAATTTTACATTTACCATCAACAACCAAGGCATGACATCAACAACTACCACACCTTTGAAAGCCTCATCAATAACATGGTAGATGGCACACTTCCTCCATGATCCACACACCACCCCTCTAGAGTTTAAGCACTACACCTCCTCCCATACCTCACCCCACACCATCACATGAGTCTTTCACATCCACACCCCACTATTTCTAGGAGCTATCCAACTACACCAATTACCAAAATCCTAGTCGCATCACCACACCACCTAGTCATTCACGATCTGATCTTCACCACTTCACACATTCTTAGATTACCTTCCTATTTCTTTATTTCTCTTCTTTCTCCCCTTCTTCTTGTTATCCTACATTGTTGTATGGTCACGCTTCGAGTGGCTACATACCTATGCTAGATTTCCCTTCTCCTTCTCTTCTTCTCTATTATTATTTACATTATTGTATGGTCATACTTTGAGTAGCTACATACCTATGCTAATTCTATCTTCTCTTCTTCCTCCCTTCTTTATTTCCTTCTTCTCATTTTCACTTTCTTCACCATATCTTTTAGCTTCCCACTTTCCTCATTCTTATTAATCACATGCATTTTCCCACTTACATTCATCTCTCGAGCTTTTTGCACCTCCCACATACTGGGGCAACCATAACTATTATTCCTTCCTCTCATCATCTCTTCACATATCTATTTCTTTTAAAATAGCTTCCAATCTCATCTCATTGAGTTTCACAAATTTCCTCTTGTAGATATTTTCCTTGCATGCTATATCTCTCATACTACATCCATTGCATATACACATCACTCCTATTTTTACATCTATATTCATGTTTGTACATTCCCCTATAGAAATATGATCATGATAGGATTAAAAACATGCACTTGTTAGCATCACCACTTGGTTGTCCACTCCTCTTCTCAGGATTATAGATTATATAGTGTTTAGCATGATTTTGATCACTCACCAGTTAAGTCAATCAAACGTCACCTCTAGTTGACAAGTTCTTACGCTTCTTACAACTTTCTTTGGTTGGTTCAACTTCTTTCAGGGACCATTCACACATGTCATATTTTTAAGCAAATTTTGAGTCTAGGGAAGACAACACCTTGCATAGATATCACCATCTAGAGAATGGTTTCCCCTACTCATCCTATCATTTGCATGATCAAAATATGACCTAGGGATAAACAAAGGGACAAGCATAAGCAAAATTAAAAAATGGGTAGAAAACAAAAGACAATGCCCACATTCCAAAAAAAAGAGAAAAAGAGTACCACAAAAAGAGAATCAAAAGAATGAGGGGTAGAAAACAAAAGGAAAAGCCTCCAAGAGCACTACTATTATGCTTGATCTCCTTTGGTCCTTCGGTTTAACATAACATCACGGGATGATTTCCATCACCAACAATAGGCTCTAAGCACCTGCCTACCAGTGGAATAGTCTTACAAGTGGTGACACATCTATCACATTAGTGACCTTCTTTTGTATAGATCACTATGCACTTGTGGATGAGCTAGCTATTTTGGCTATATTTGCAATGGGTTAGTCCTACCTCCCTCAAAATGGATAAATGAACATCACTCATCACACACACTAGTCCTTGATAGACTTTGATCCAGTTAGTTATGAGTTGTAGTTGAACCTTGCTCAGTTTCTCATGAGGTTTGATTGCTATAACTATGATAGTCAAGATTATTGCATAATCCCTATACCATCCTACATCCCTAAGATAATAAAATGGATCACATTACCACTTCTATTACGATACAAGTGCTTCCTATACATATTTCATCATACACATACATGCATCATTGCATCTATTTTACATTCATTCATTTACATTACATCATTCCACATTACATCTAATCTAGTGATATCATTCTCCTACATTTTACCACATGCATACATATTCATCCATCATACATTCACCTACCACTATTCTACATTACACATACACATAATATTAAATTACATATTCATTCACATAAAATCATGACACATGTATATAAAGCCACAACAAAATTATTATCAAAATACCCTCAAGCTACAAAAATAGAGTACATCCATCATACATCTTAGCCCTACTGACCACTAGGAGTCTCACCACTCCCCTCCTGAGCCACTAACAACTCCACCTCCTCCTCTACTACCCCACTCAACTCTGGAGCTACCTCCACCACATGCTACAGGCACTACCACCCTATCCAACTCTAGGGTAGCTCCCACTACCTAAGACACCATTGGTGCTACCATCCTTGGCTCCATCAACACTATCGATGGAGCACTCCATTGACTCTACTATGAATGTGTATGAGTCTATGATCACAACCTCAATTATGACCCTCCATAATCTAGAATCGCATGCCCATATAAAATCAAGGTAATCTCACACTACATCCTCATAAACCCCTCCCTCGAATATAAATCGACACCTCATGTGCCTATCACCAATGATCCACCTCAATCCCTAAACCTACCACCTCCACTATGCCTACTACCCCTAGCATGATCAACCTCCTCCTATGCCTATTATTACCTCTCTATCTCTACATACAAATCCACCACCTCCACCTCATGCGCTACTCAAACCACATCCCTATCAGCTTGCACCTACTACACACTCTCCTACACCATGGTAATATCTACCCTCAATCTCTCCTTAGTGGCCATCATCTCCAAAACCTAACATCATAAATCCTCTACAATCTTAGCATACCTCACCTACTCTACCTCAAGCTATCCTCATAGCTCCTCACACTACCTCTCTAACTCCTCCCTCTCTTTGCTTCACCTACTCACCTACCACTAACCTCTCCTCTAACTCTCAATGCTCCTCCCTCCATATCCCTAGATCTAGAGCCCAATCTATCTCACTCTCATGTAATCTCCCCTCTAGATCTTATACCCTCTCTCTTAGTATCACCAGCTCATCATGAGCATCCATCATATCCTAGATATCAAATGGTATGTTGACATATCTCTAGCATCATCCTCCTCCATCATCACCATATCTCCCTAAGGAGACCCTACTAATACATCAGCTACCATGCCACCTCCCTCCTCCTCCATAAGCACTACATCATCCAAGGGCTAGCCTCCACCACTAGCCTATCAATCTAGTGACCTCACAATAGGAATCCTAGACCCATCATCTCGATGTCACCTCTACCATCGAAGAGGCTCCTCTATCTCCTCCTCTGATCCTACATCTAACATAGGTCCACCTCCCCCTGATGCCTATCCACCCACTATAGGTAATCCTACCACTAGCTGCACCCAGTCATCAATCACTCCAACTCCTAGTTCCCACCTCTATATGGCCCACCATACATCATACTCAAGAGTCATCCCTACATCATCCACATCCAGAATCACCATCAATGGATCCCTCACAACATCCAAGGGAGGCACTATAGGTCACATCCTAGATCACCCTACCTCCTCCATATCACAATAAGTGGATCTAGTCTCCCCTATCATAACCCAAACTACCGCATGACCCTACTAAAGGGGAAGAACTCTACCTACCACATATACCACCCTACCACCCATCACCCTCGATGGATCATCCCCAACTACTCATCATCCTTCTCCCACACTACCCCACCCTTCCAGGGCCTCCACTGGATATGCTTAGGCTCCAAATCGCCTAACTACCTCCTCCAAAATAAGCCATCACCCTCATGACTCCTCTTCATCCCCTTCTCCATATCTATACACCATTTCAAGGTGTAAGGTACAAAGTCTCCCATCAACTCATGTGCCCTATAAGGCAACAATAATGATCACTCTATCACAATGTGCTCCCATGCCCAAACCTACAGCAATGGGCTCCAACTCAAGCCCGACCACCCTACTTGCACCACATCATGCAACTCCCTATACACATGTGCCAATAACATGGGTACCCATACAAACACTACCTCATGCTCTACCATCTCACATACTACATCCATCATATTCCAGGAGAACTTTACTCCTAAAGTATCTAGTAGAGCATACATCGATATCATAAGCATCACCATACAATGGTGATCAGACAACATCTTCTTATACCAATAGTACTCATAGTCCACCCCCTTCTCAAACTATACCTCCACCCACTTCACACCAAATATCACTACAATACCTCCTTATACATACCATCTAATACCACCCTCACTAGAATACCCTCTATCAATAATTTGTAAATTCTATATATATCTTCCAATGTAATAGTCATCTCACCTATGGGAAGGTGAAAGGTGTTCCTATCTAGATCCCACCTCTCACACAATGCTAAAATATATGCCCTATTGGCATGAATACTCAAAACATCCCATACACCCTTCATCCACACCCTACCCATCCACTCCACATCCACCTCAAAACATTTCTTACCCAAGATAACTCTCAATGACCACACACGATGTCATGACTCAATCTTCTTCACCTATTTTCATTCAAAAACATCACACAAATTTTTATCAGTTTCACATACATATAAATTCATTTTCCTTATTTCATACAAATATTCATCACATACAAACTTCATACAACATATCTCATGCATCACACATTCCAAAAAAAAACTCTAGTTTGCATACCACCATGCAAACTCCAGTTCACACCCCACCATGCAAACTCTACAAAAAGAGCATTTTTGGGCACCCATTAGGCCCTTTCATGACAAAAATTTCATTCACATACAAAAACATCACATTCATGGCATACAAAACAAAATACAACCCCACAAGCACACATTTCAAGGCATACATTCACAAAACACACAAACACATTACAAAATGACAAAACAATCACATTTTTGGATACCCATTTTGACCTTTCATAATGAAAGTTCAAACAGATTCTAAAAATAGTACATATTTCACACCACATAACAAAGTCAAACTTCACAAACATACATCTCATGGCACGCATTCACATGACTTGCCAAAACATCACAAAAAATCAAACAAATCATATTTTTGGATACCCATTTTGACCTTTCATAATGAAAGTTCAAACAAATTTCCAAAATAGTACACCATTCATGCGACACAACAAAGTCAACTCTCACACATGCACCACATGTCACACAGTCAAACATGTCAATTTAATGGTCAAACTAAAAAATAGTCAACACTTTTAGATACCCATTTGGCCACTTTTACACTTTGTGCACACATTTCAATCAAACATCACATGCAAATATGCATACACACTCAAACCTACATTATCATACTTTTCAAACATTCATGCAATTCAAAATCAAAAATAGTTTGAGTCTCAAGTACTTACCGATGGGGTCCCATGTCGACCACTAGTGCTTGCATGCCCTCTCACCATCTCAACACCAACTCAAGATTTTGATAGTGCTTCACTTCACAAACTCTTCCTCACTCCTCTCTCCACAACTCTTCATAGCACAAATGACCCTCACATGCATGAAAAGGGGTCTTATACTCCCAAAAACCCTAGTTTACATGCCACCATGCAAACTCCAGTACAATTTACATGCCACCATGTAAACTCTAGTTCACATCCCACCATGCAAACCTGGTTTACATGGTGCTATGCGAACCAAACCTCATGACACCATTTTCACTTTTTCTTCACTCCTATAACTTCTTCTTCCTTTCCCACCACTTTTTGCCCAAATTTTCCACCTTTTATCACCATTTTCCTCTATCAATCGACTCATCACCACATCACCACATTTCATCTGTATCATTATTGATTCCTCGCTTGAGGGGGTATTCATACACAAATCCACTTTGCATACGATCAAACAATCAAACATCCAAATCATGGATATCACATCTATCTACAAAATATTTTTTTGAAGATTATCTCAAGATAAAAAACTCAATCCCAATCAAACATTTGTTAGATCACGAGAGCCATGCGCACTCTCAGACACATCTTGATTTCATTATGTATATCAATACCGACCACATACTAAATGTTACGCTTGATTTATCCATGCCACTCAACTCAAATGATTTGACAAATGTCATCATGTACTCATCAATCAATCAGAAGCAAAAATTTGAATAGGCAATTGTTCTATTCATAATTGGACCATCTTGCATTGGTCACAAAAGCAAAGTAGTCTTAAGTTGCCCTCACAAACAACCAATACGATATTGCAAAATATTGTACTAAATTGGCAAATCACTTATTTCACCATCATGTTTCATCCACATTCATTCATTCACATTCATCCCCACATTCTTCATCTTCTAAAACACCTCACCACCTTCTTCCATCATATTTTTGTACTAAACTATGTTTTACACAACATAGTACAAAAAGGGGTAAATGTAGACACCTAAAAGTCACACATGCTCACCCATAGATACTTGTAGACCTACATAGACACTTGTAGGCTTACATAGGCATTCATAGGCCATCGTAGGCCATCATAGGTCATCGTAGGCCATCGTAGGCCATCATAGTTATTCATAGGTGCAAAACCCTACAAAACTATACAAAATACATCCAAAATACATTCTATTCATAAGAGGGCTACCTACAAGCCCCTTAAGGCCACCTAAGCCCTTTCCTATGCCTAATTAGGGCCCCCATGGGACCATTCCCTACAAAAACCCTAATTATGCTAATTAGGATTCTAATTTGCAAGTGACTTTCCACTTAAAGTGCACTTTATCACTTAATTAGGTTTAATTAGGGTTAAGAGTCAAATTAGCCCTAAACATGTCCTCACACATGTGTGCACCCCAAATTAGTTAGGATATTTTCTAGGATACCTAACTCAACCCTCACCTAACCTAGGGATTAGCTAACTAGAGTTAACCCTAATCCTAGCTCACACATGTGTGAGGATAGGATATTTCCCTTAGGGCATATGAGAGGATGACTAAGCTTGCCACTTCACAAACCCTAACTTAACCATGATAGGACTTGACTCTAGGGTCTAGTACACCTAACTACCCCCATGACCTTGGTTTCCTCTATAAATAGAGGACCAATTCCTTCATTAATCTCTCTCTCTCCTTTCGGTCAACATACCCAGACTCTGCCAAAATTGTACCAAAATCCTTTTTGACAATTCTACACTCGATAAACAACAACAGACATTATCTAGAACCCATTCGGATAGCAAATTCTGCACCAAAAGTCAATAGTAGCTCAGTTCGCACCCCAACCTGTGAACCCAGGATCCAGTTCGCATGCCACCATGTGAACCAACCCTACAATAGATTTACAACATCAAATCAGGTATATATCAGTCTTAGATACTTTCTATAGCATTTCTATCAATTTTCATCATGTTTTTCTTCATTTTTATGTCAATTTATCTTCATAACTATGGGGTTTGACCAAGGTAAGCCCCCAAACACACTAACTCCTTTTTGTAGGCCCAGAGTAGGTACAAAAGGATAGAATCAAACATCACTACCAGTGGCACACGCACATAGAAGCCCACCTTCATTGAGGGCATCGGAAGACACTAGCAAATGCTTCTCAAATTCATGTGGAAAAAGGGGATAAAAACCTTTCTCAAGAGGAAGCTCATTTTGTAACCCTATTTCAGATTAATAAAATAGCATTTAGCACAAATTGGTGATTTCCATGTGTTACAGATTGTTTTTGATAATATCACTCCTTTCAAAAACAATGATATCTATAAACTTTGTGCTAAGTACAAGATTCATCACAAGTGGTCAACTTTGTATTACCCCTAGGGTAACAGTCAATCCAAAGCATCCAATAAGTCTTTTCTCAAGATCCTTAAGAAGTTGGTTAGTAAGACCAGTAATGACTGGTATATCCAACTTTATCCTACCTTGTGGACCTATTGCACCAGTGTACAAAATCCTATAGGCTCTTCTCCATATATCTTGGTCTATAGGATAGGTCATTTTCATTCAAGTTAGAGGTTCCTTCCTTGCGCATCTTGTTGCAAGATACCTCCATAAATAATGAGTATTTTTTAGATCATTTGAATCAACTAGAGCTATTGGATAAAAATTGTATTCATGCCTTAGATCATCTTTGAGCCTATCAAAATAGGCTCAAGCAATCTTATTCTAATAGAGTTCGTAATTGTTCTTTTGAGGTTGGGGACCTTGTCCTCAAGGAAAACCAAAAGAACACCAATGCTTTATTTTATCTTAAAGGTAAATTATAGACCAATTGGTTATATCCCTTTGTCATAATGGCCAAGTTTGGCTCAAGGACCTATAATTTAGCTTCTTTAGATGGTAAAGAGTTTAAAGAACCAATGAACATAATGCATCTCAAAAGATACTATGCATGACTTTGCATTTTCATATTACATTTAGCTTAGTTTTCATGTTGCATTTGGTTTACTTGTTCATGTTGCATGATTGCCTATCATTATCTTGCATGGTTTTATTGACATTCTATTCCACTTTGTATTTTTCTTGTTATACATTTGCACTGTTGCTTGATCATACTTTCATGATTGCTTGATCATATAGATTTTTGGGACTTCATGAGGACCACAAGTGATGATACCTAGTTAGGTCTTATCTCACATGCATTGCACTCACACTAAAGCTCTAATGCCTAGTAAATTGGCCTCCTAGTTTACTTAGCATGTGGTGGTTGTGGTATAGACCTTTTATCCCATCATGTCATTTGCTCATCAATTTTATAATTTAATAAATCCATAAACATTGGTGCTTTTTTATTTCTCATGTGTTGACTAATCTAAAACTTGTGCTTCTGCTTAAACCCATATTTGCTTAAATCACTTGCACCCTTAAACTTTCATATATTTTTGTTTTCATATTGTACTTTTTATATTTTGCTTTCAATGCAAGTTAGTGTAAGTTAGTGTAGGAGTATTTTGCAAGGAATAGTGGGAGCTAGTCTAAATTCAAATGTTGGGAGAAGCCAATGGTAATCCCTTCCAAAATTTTTGAAACTTGAATTGGGATGCAAATATTAATTAAAATTTAGGGCAATTCCTTGATTTAACATTGTCATTACCATGCTTAATGGTAAAAACCTATTTTTTTCTTAAAATTAATCACTTGGCTTGAGGTTTTATCTTAGTATGCTTCTCATCATTTCTACCTTTAATATGCCAATTGCTTCCATGGTTTCCACATCTTCTATATAGGAGGTGATTTACTTATCTCAAAATATTGTGCACCTCAGCACAATATGTAGGATTTGGAGTCTCACCCTAGCTAGGGGTATAGGGTACTAGTGGCCCTCTATTCAAGGGTTTAAATGTGGGAGTACCAAACCAAATTTAGTTTCTTAAAATATCAAAATATGGGTAACCTAACCTTGGTGTTTTTGCACTTGCACAACACACCTCAATTTGCATGAATTGGGAAACCACTTTTAAAAAAATTGTAAGCTTTCTTTTGTTTTTCTTGGGCTAGTTTAGAGTTTTCAGTATTTAGCTAAAAGCTTTTAATTTTGACCTAAATTTTTTGATCTTACTTTGAGCTTGTTGTGATGTTTATTACCATGTTTGTGTTTGTGGGTTTCTTTAAGTGGCAAATCACTATTCCCATCAAGTCAAGCTCAAAATAAGCTTTCCAACAGTACCTACATGCCTATGTTCCATAGCTTTAGCGCATTAAAATTGCTTAAATATTACAGGCTTGATTTTCCTCTCTACAACATAGATGACTTTCCTAGAAATTGAGAGATTATTTTTAAACCCTTGGAAGTTTTTTTAGACATACAAAAATTTATTTTTGGCTACATTTAACCTTGAAATGACTCAGACAAAAAGGATTAAACGACAAAAAGTAAGGTTTCAAAAGAATTCATCAATGGTACACATTTAATCTCGAAATGACTTAGATAGATAGGATAAAATGGCAAAAAGCAAGGTTTTAAAATAATTCATCAACAACTCATATTTAATCTCGAAATGACTTGGATAGACAGGATTAAATGGCAAAAAGTAAGGTTTTAAAAGAATTCATCATTGGCCCACATTTAATCTCAAAATGACTTGGACGAACAAGATTAAATGGCAAAAAAACAAGGTTTTAAAATAATTTATCCATGGCCCACATTTAATCTCGAAATGACTCAAATGGGTAAGATTAAATGGCAAAAAAAAGGTTTAAAGGTATTCATAAACGATATGCATTTAATCTTGAAACGACTTGGACAGGTAGGATTAAATCATAAAAAGCAATATTTTAAAGGAATACACCAATGGCTTGCATTTAATGTCAAAATGGCTTGGATAGATAGGATTAAATAGCAAATAGCAAGGTTTTAAAATAATTCATCAATGGTTCGCATTTAATCTTGAAATAACTTTGACAGATAGGATTAAGCAATAAAAAATAAAAGACAAATATTTTAAAGTTATTTCAGATCTGATGGCCTAGATTAAATCTCAAGATAGCATAGAAGGACAAGATTGAGCAATAAAAAAGATAAGAATTTTTAAGTCAAATCACTTTGATAACCAAGATTAAATCTTGAGATAGCACGGATGAACAATCTTAAGCAGCAAAAAGATAAGCTTTCAGATCAAATGGCTAAGATCAATTAATCCAATGACTAGATTAAATTTTGAAATAACACAAACAGATAGGATTGAGTAGAAAAGACCATTTTTTTTTAGCAATGAAAAGAATTCATCTATGGCTAGGATTTTATCTTCCATATCTCTCTCATGGCTATGATTAATCCATGAATATAGTGGTAGTTTGTCAAAGTGCTTCAATAATTGAGAGTAAATCATCGAGAAACATCGATAGCCTAGAATATCTTCTTTTAAACCAATAGCATGTGAATATGATCTTCAGCTTGGCGACTAGAAGGATTTAACCACTAGTTTTAAAATTTTAGAAAAACTTAGATAAATAAAAGATATTTAAGTTCAAACCCCTATTTTTTTTTTCCTGTGTTACTTTATAGAATTCTTGCTCATGGCTATATAGAATTCTATAAATTATTGATGGTTGATGTTGTTGATGTTATTACTAGCCTTAATTTTACTTATTATCCTATTTTTGCTAGCCTTATTCAAGTTCCTACCAAATAACTATGCCACAATAATGAACAAATATGGTGATAGAGGATCTCCCTGTCTAAGACCTCTTTTGGCTTTAAAAGAATCTGTTACAAAAGAATTCAAAATATTAAAAGGAGATTGGAAAGGTAAAAGTAAGTGCATATTGTGCTATTAAAAAAGGAAAGCATCAAGTGAAAGGAATTATTGAAATAAAATTAAGGTTGAAATAAAAAAAAAATGAAAGGAATTATTATTTTAGTGAAAACAAATTGGAAGTAATTACACTGAAAAAATTGAAGGACAAGAAAATTGAAGTGAATTATTAAATAAATGAGAAGAATATTTTCATATTTAAAGAAGTATTTGAAGGAAAAAGAATTTATTGAAGGAAAATATTAAACTAAGTAATATTGAAAAAATATATATTCAAAGATAAATTTATTAAAGGAGAAATTGGAAAGAATTGTTCAAGAATTATTTTGAAGAAAAGAAGGAAAGATTTTTTTCTGAAGTAAAAATAAAATAATAAATAAGCATTTTATGTGAAAAAATCTATAGCTTTCTCTAAATATTTTAAAATTATAGCAAGTTAAAACTTAGGGAGACAAAATGGTTTGTATTAAATATCTCGAAACAAACTTTGCATTAAAAAATACTAAAAACCATTGTTCATATACTTGCAAAAGAAAGAGTTCATATCATGCGAAAAGTAAAGAGAAAGCAAATAAAGAAACAAAGTGATATTAAAATGTTTGCATTCATAAAAATTTGGTATAAATGAAACAAAAATTAAAATGAAAGGGTCATCAAAATCTTGCAAAGAATACTCTAAATAAGAACAAGATGAAATCAAAATGATGAGTGAAAAGCATGACGCATATGACCTATTTTGAAACAACACCAAGGATATTGCTTTTAATAATGAGAATTTTTATATATATAATGTTTGGGAGACAGTCGATGGTCATGATGAAATTCAAATAACTAGAGATATTTTTTAAGAAGATAGAGACATTAATGAAAATGAAAATTGTTAAACCTAAATTCCTACTTACAATCCATTACCAAAAAATCTCAAAATAATGTGTGAATAGAATTAATATGGTATCTACCAATGATTCATGAAGAAGTTGAAACAAGGGATTTCTCAACACTTAAGGACTAAATAAAACTTGTTCTTGAATAAGCAAAGGAATGCTCTAAATATTTTGTTATATTACCTGTTGAATTAGGGAAAATAATATACATGGAATTACTCACTCTTAATGTCCTTAAAGGAAAAATAAAAATCAAGATAAAATAATTGAAAACTTAAAGGATAAACCCATAATGATAGATGCATGTTGTGATACTAGTTGTCTTCATCAAAAGTAAAATATAAAGCTCATAATGGTAGAAAATTGTTGCAATACATGTGATTTAGAATCCATAAAATCTCATATAAGTCATGATACATGTGATTTGAGACCCATGATAGTGAATGTAAGTTGTGAGACAAGGGACCTTGGTCAAAAAATAGATAGGATGTGACATAGGGGATTTGAGCATTATTTGTGTAGACAAAGGTGTGCAATAAATGTATGTGATACAAGGAATATATATGTTGGTTCAAGTTGTGATAGTGAAAAGGATAGCAATGCTCTAAGTTGTATTGAGAATCAGAATGGTGATACTAAATTTAGTTATTTTGAAAGGCACACTAAAGGGATAGAATACAAATGTATAGGTTTGAAAAAATGTAAGGCATAATACAAGACAAAAGGCCAAAATGTAAAGGCCTTGATCTAGGGATCAGTTTTTTGATAGGTAACAATAAAGGATAAACAAGCAATAATGAATCAAAGAATGATAAGAGTAAGTTTGTGACAAGAAAACATGCTAGACATCAATTATACAAAAAAATTTAAAAAAGAAACAAAGAAAAAATTATAGTATGAACAATTGTAATTATTATGGCAGATATGGGAATAATATAGAGAAATATTATCCATATGAGTGTCTTCTACCGGCAAGGATGCCACTTGCATTATCGGTGATGTGACCCGAGTTCAATCCCCATGGTGGATGTGTATAAGAAGTACTACAAAAAAAAAATAGAGAAATATTGGGATCTTCATTATTATGAAATTTGTGGAGGTAATACCCATTCTCAAAGATATTATCATTATAAAAGAAAATAATAAAATGAAAATAAGTCATTGGTGGAAAAGTATGTATGAATGGGATAAGATGAAATAAATTGTGATGTTAACAAAGATAATAATAAATGAAATTCTTCATAGAATTATGATTTGAAGCTTTCCAAGTGACAATTCCAAATTTTTTCATGAGAATGGTAGTACAAGGATGGTTTATTTTATACAAAGTGTGTTGATTATAAAATAATGAAGATAAATTTGTTAAAATTCGACGGATAGTATGATAGGGATAATGTTGGCATAGGATATTCAAAATTTGTTAATATGATATAATTTGTGATATCCACAAATTCATAATTAAAAAGAACAAAATTTAGTACCCAAACTAGAGTTGGAAAGAATACAAGACTCAATAACAAAATCAAAACTTGAATATGATAACAAGAATTAAATATTGAAAACATACCAAAGAATGTAATACATGGGGTTGTTGGAGTATATTACATTATTTGGTACCTTGCAAATACATTGCAAGAACCTTGTAAATACTTTGTAAATATGTGGTGTGAAAGAGTCTTGTAAATATTAGTCATTTAGTGTTTGTCATCATTAGAGGTTTGTCATTATTAGAGAGTCAATAAAATATATTTCTCTTATGAGAAATATGAAGAGTCATATTTCTTGTGAGTTTGAGGATATGAATAGTTAGTTGAAGTTGAAATGTCAAGAGTATTTATAAAGGCTATATGTAGAGAAAGCATATGAGATGTATGTAATAAAATTTCAATACTTTATTGGTACTAGAATACTTAGTTTGTGATCAATGGAAATATAGTAAGTTTATCTATTTGTTTGAATACTTGTGTATATCATTGTGCAAGAACTTTAATCTTAATATATTGTGAGAAAATACCTTATTAATATATTGTGAGAAAATACATTATATGCTAACAGAAATACCATTTCAATAATGTAGCTAAACTTTATCGATTTGATCAATCCATCGTCAAGGGGCAATCATGGATCCTTACTAGTATAGATTACTTCACAAGATGGAGTGAAATTATTCCTAAATAAAATTTTGTTGATTATGTGATCATCATGCTTCTCAAAGACCTTGTGGAAATGTTCAAAACACCAAGCAAGATCATAATAAACAATGCAAAAGTATTCCTCTTAGAAAAATTGACAACATGAGAAGCTAAAACAATATTTGCAAGAAGACTTCTTTCAATTACTATCTATATGGTAATAGATTGGTTGAATCCATGAACAAGAACTTGATTAGAATTTTTAAGAGGATTATAGTTATCAACAAAAGGGACTAGCTCTCTAAATTGGATCAAGTCTTATGGGTTGATAGTTTTAGTATGAAATAAGCTAAATTAATCTCCACTTACACCTTAGTTTATGAAAAGGAAGTTATTCTTCCTATCAACCTTGGGCTCCCCATAGTTCAAATGTTGAGTGACATTAATCACACTAATATAGTAGTTGAAAAACTTGTAGAACTAAGAAACAAGAGTTAAAAGTTTGATAATTTTTTATCACACTAGGACCTTGTAAGATGATAGTTCGATAAGTGATACAATCATAGATATTTTAATATTGGATATATACTGCTTACATGGAACAAAGAAAGAGCAAAACAAGGAAAGCATAGAATACTCAAGTCCTTGTGGAGTTGAATAGATCAAATAGTCATAACAAAGTAGAAGAATGCTTTTATGCTAGCTAATATATAATGGAATCTTCTTTTCATTCTTGTAGTTTTTATTAAGTGTTAAATTTATCCATAAAGGTAAGTGACAACCAAAGAAACACTATATTTTTTTTTTGTTTTCTCTAACATTTTTTTATTTTATAGGTAGTATAAGTAGACCATAATAGAACTTTGAATTCATGGATAATTTTGACTCCCTATCCAATGGACAAGGCACCAACCAAAATTGAAGATTTGGATTCTATTTTTTGTTAGTAAAATATCAGTAGAAGCAACAAAAAATGTTGGTGACTTTTCCTACCCTTAAAATTTTTTTATAATATCTCCTTTGCTAGCCCTTCAAGATGACCAAGAAATAATTTGAACAATTATTTCTAGTAGTTGTAGGTATTGGATTTTTTAGATTAGAGTTTAGGTCTAAGCTAGCTCAAGTTATCATATTTTATAGACAAATATGAGGATTTACAAATAATATTGAGCATGCTTGAAATCCTTGAAGATTAAAAGTTTACAAATTGAAAATATGTTATATTTTGGGGCTTTAAGGATGAAAGGTTGGAAATGTCTAATTCACAAGTTAGAATAATTAAAGGCATTTCAATTACAAATCAAATATTTGCCAAGGAATACCCCACTCTCTAGGTCTCCAACAAATTCTCCATAAACAATAAAATATTTTTTATGTGAGAACTCAAAGAACATTGAAAACATAACTAGAGGTGTTACAAACTTTAGAGGCATTCAAAATTTAGTTCTTGTAAATAACTTTTGAGGCATTCCAATTATTCTTACAAATAGTTGAGGCTTTAATATTTTGAAAATAAAACCCCTACATGCTTATATGATTATTCTAAATAGCTTTAAAAACCATCTCCAAATAACCATTGTGCACTTCCTAAAATAGCTAGTATGCACATCAAAATCAATTTTTACAAACAACAAAAGTTCCAACACAAAAACCTACCTAAAAACATGTATTAGGCAATAAAATAAATTTTGTTGTTGCCTAATTTTCAAGAATAGTTACTTGAAATTGCTTTTAGAAGATAAAACCATATGCATCTAACCACAAAAAAATTAAACATAAACATGGTCATGATAGCTTACATAAAATAAGGTAACTAAAAATTAATGGACAGTCTCATCCAGAATCAGAAGTTTTTTTGAAGAGTAGAAGCTAAAGTCTTGAAGGTGATATCCCTTGCCAATTGCAATCATAGTTTCTTACAGTAGAATCAACTCAAAGTTATTCTATGGAAATCAACGTCATTTTTCATGTGGTATTGTGAAAGAAGTAACCAAGCTCTATATCCTAAATGATTGTTGTAGTAAAGATGACTCATACCATGGGTAGTTGAAATTTAATACTTTAAGGATTAAAATATCATATATGGGATCTAAATAATCCATTGTTAGACAACAAAGAGTCAGTATTTTCTTCTATAGCTTCTTTGATCCTCTTCTAGTTGCTCTCTTTTTATTTTTTAGATAAAATAAAATTGTAAGTATAGTTTATATTTACAGATAAGACTTTCTTCTTCCTTTAGATAGTTCATGCAAGCCTTCTCTTCATCTCATATTATGTTGTTTCAGATCTTGTAAGTGTAAGTTCTTCCATTATTAATACAGAAAGTAGTTTGATACTTTAGTGTGGTTGTACCCTTGATGCATTCTTATAGTTTTTAAGATATTATTTATGGACAACTCTATGACAATGTATCTTCCTCCCTTCAAGTTTCATGAATCTAGAAGGGATTATGCTCATCCTAAAATTCCACTGGTTGAATATCATTTGCTTGGAACATCATTACCTTTTAATTTCTTTATTTATTTCAAGTTATTTTTTCTTTCTATTTTCCCTAGCAATTTAGTTATATATTGTTAAGCAACTTAGGGTTGTTAGATTTTGATGCTATATATTTAATGAAAATCAACCACAAGGACTAAAATTAGCATGCAATATTAAACATTAGATAATGGTAATATTTTAAGCATGTAAAACTCATAAGTAAATTCTACAACTACTCATGAAATAGCCATTAATGAAAGCTCATGAAAATAGAGAAAATGTTAATGCATGGTATGAGCAATGCACTTTCAATACTTATTACAATAATTTGTTACAAATATATAGTAGTATGTGACTCTTAACTTTCCTACTCTAAGGACACATGTGCATTTTGCATGATGGACACTTGTGCACATGCACACCTAACTAAAGACACTTGTGCATTTCCTGCACATTATTACATTACATAAATTAAAGACTCAAATACTAACTTAAGACACTTAACCTAATCTAACCATGTACCCATGGTGGTACATTGGCATGTACCAAATAATGTAATATTCTCGAACACCCCTCTATATTACATTATTTGGATATTGAATACTTTAGTCTTCAGTATAGATCTTCATCTTGTTATTTCAGTTCACTTTGATCTACTTCTTGTAAATTGATATCTATATTCATCTTGAAAGTATTTTCTTCCATCTTCATCTTTTATTTTCTGACATGTTTCCTCTTCCTATTTCTTCTTCGTTTCTATATCTTCACTATAGGTATATCTTCAATACAAAGAGTTAGTACATCATCACAATAATAATGACTTGGATTCAAAGGTTCATCACTAGTATGCTCTTCTTTCTTTTATTTTATTCTTTGAAAGAACTAAAAAAATATTAATAAAAAATATACCATTAAGACTCTTTTGATGAAATAACAATCATGTTTTGAGCATTCCACCAAGTCTTAAATAGTGTTTCATGAAGATATCCAATTAGTGTCATAACTTTTCCTTCTTTAGCTTCTTTGAGAAACAAGAACTTTTCTTTCAAATCAGTAAACAAATATGTGAATCCATCAAAGGTGTCTATCAGGTCTAAGCTTATGAAATAGTTCTTCACTATGCTCTTCCATTTCACTTTGAATAATAAACCTATCAATTCTTAAACCTTTTGAGGTTGACTACCTTATGACTCCCTAGTTTAAGATAATAAATTTTCAATCTTTGATTCTCCTTAGTTTTGAATGATAGACTAAGGACTTCCGGTAGTTTCAATATAATCTTCAATTTGTATTCTTTAAAGTTAATTCCTTATTTCTCCTAAATCTTGTATATATGATCAATTTGATAAGATATTTTTCAACTTCTAAATTGTAAGTTGAATTTGAGTATATGATCAAATATTAGTTTTGACAAGATTTCAATTCTTATGTTTTGTAGAATTCCTTGTATCTCCCTAGTTAGACTTGTTTTAAAAACTTCAATCTTTATGTCTCTTTTATTTTTTAATAAGAGACTAATAATGCAATTTTCAATTTTTCAAAATCCTATGTTGTAATCCTTATATCTCCCAAATTTCATGTATATGATTAAATAGGTTCTAAATTTTAAAACCTAAATTGAAGTCCTTATGCCTTCCAATTTAGAATTTTGTAAACTATATTTGCAATTTTGTAACCCTAATTTGATGTAGGAATCCTTATCTCTCCAAATTTCAAAATTTACAAATATTAAAAATTTGTTTTACAAAATCTAATTATTTGTTTACAAAACTTGAAAATAATTTTCCAAAACTTCAATTTAGCTTCCCAAATATCTATAAGACTTCTCAAATTGCATTCATAAAAATTCTAGGGTTTTGATTTTTCACTTTCAATCCTTATACCTCCAATATTTCAATTAATCAAGGTGAAAAACAAATTAATTAAATTCAACCCTTAGAAAAACAAATATTAATTATCCCTTAAAACTCCAAACTTAGAAAATAAAATATTAAATTGAACTTTACCTCCAATATTCTCAACGCACGAATGTTTTGATGAAATTAATGTTGCTCCAATGAAGATTCAATGTATTCTTCAGACTCCTCGTAATAATATCTTCAAAAAAATGGAATAATATTGAATGCTTCTGTCATGAATGCTTGTTCCATTTTACATAACCTCATCTCTTGTCATTACTCCTCAATCTGCAATACCTTGAACATAGACAACTATTTCAAGCTTTCGATAACTTTTGGATGCTCATGTGGGCTAATAGTTACACTTCAGGCATCCAAATATCTCAGGCGACTTTCCAAGGTGCTCACTCCAAAATTAAATTGTTGAATGTGCCTAATATGATGATATTTTTGGCCCTTTCATTAATAGACACTTCAAGATGTTTTAATTTCTACTTGAAATGATTGGTGCTCTAGATTTTATGTGCCAAATGGCAAGAAATGAAGGGTATTTTATTTCCAATCAACATTTCTTATGGTTATCCACACAGCAAACCAAATGTTCTCCTCACATTTTGATGCTCAGGCTTCCAACTAATCGTGCTCTTCATCCACTCTTTAATATTTTTTTCCTTAATTCTTCGTTAGGCTCATCAAAAAAAGGCTTCACCAACACTTCCTCTTCCTCACTCTTCAATGTTTTATGCTTAAAAACATTATGTATTTTTAGCGGTGGCTCTTCACTCGCCTCTTTGATACGTTGCTTTCGTGACACTCTTTTTTCCTAAGTAATGCACTTCTTTAACCCTTTATTTTCTTCCTTAGTAATGTAGCTTTGTTTTCTCACTTGATGGCTTTTTGTCTCCCTATAGTGCTTCAACTTCACTCCTTATGGTGCTTGGACTTGACTCTTAATGTACGCTTCATCCTGCGCTGGGTGGCGCTACCTCTTCAAACTTGCTGGTGATTTATAATGCTCTATGTTGGCCAAATGATGAAAATGGCTATCTCCTTCAGCATGGTATTTTTGCCACTTCTTTGGTGGTTGTTCTTCACCAAACATTTTGCAACCCTTTAATACCCTTCTTGGATTTTTTAAACACTTTAGATCTATTGACTTTGAGAACTTAATTTTTGCACTTATTACAATTCTAAAACCAGCATATAATGCTACTACTTATCACTCCTTTCCAAGCAAACTTTAACTCCAAATGTTGTTGTTATATGTGCAAGTTTACAATGCCAGCTCCTTTCCTTGGCTTCAATACTCTTCTCTTGCTAATTTTAATAGCTCTAATTTGGTGCTCTTAAAAACTTATAAAATATTTATTTTAATATTTGAATGAAAAACTTTTGTAGCACCAATATTGCATACTTTTAGACCTCCTTTTGTAGCTAATCTTCTTAGTGATTTGATTCACCTATTTGCTACCCCAAAACTATAAAATTTCCAGCTCCTTTTCCTTTTATCTTGTTGCTACAAAACCTCTTTAATTCTCCTTCAAATGTGCTCTCTTGAACTCTAAAATTTGCAGCTACAAATGTTGTCTTCTTGCTATTTAAAAACTCTTTTAATTTGCAGCTTTCAATGCTGCTCAAAAAAGAGCTTCTATGTTGTTCAAAGGTAGATTAAATTTTTGCTTATTTCTCCTTCAATTGTGTTGTCCAAGAATGTATAATTTTGTAGTTATAACGTTGTCCAATATGTTGCCTTCAAATTCTAAAATTTGCAGCACCTTTCTTTGACCAAATTTTGTCCAATGCTTCTCGTAAATCTGCCCTGAAATTCTCCAAAAATGCAGCTCAAATATATTCTCTTAATGCTGCTCAAATTTGCAGCTCAAATATCTTCAAATTGTTGCTTCCAAAAATCTGATTTCTCCTTCTTATCTTGTTGTCCAAAAACAACATTCAATTCCTCAAAATTGTTGTCTTCTTTTGTTGTCAAGCCTTCCTTCAATTGGTTGTTCAAGGGCACTTCAAAATCTTCCCAAATATTCTTCTATTTGCAACTATATGTTACCTTTAATTTTTTGTCTTGTGACCTTTCAAATTTTGCTGTAAAAATAGCAATATTCTCCTTTGTAAATCACCATTCAAATGTTTTATGGTTATTTTTAAAACTTTCAAATCTAGTGGTCTCTTCTCCTTAAATATTCTTGTCAAATATGAACTTCAAATTTGGCCATTTTTCTGGTCTCTTCCTCAAGAATATGAATGTCTTGAGATCTTGAAAAATACTTTCTAAAATTTGGTAAACTTCTTGTCAAATCCTTCTTCATTTTGGGCTTGTTTCCATATAGCGATAATGGTCCTAAAGTCTTATTTTCAAGAGTCTCTCCTACTTGCAATATTCTACCTTGAGTTTTCTTCAAATCTTCTCCAATGGCCACTTCTTCAATTTTTTCAATAGGGCTTCTCTAGCCTTCTTTCTCTCTTCTCAATCTTCAATGTCTTCGCTATTGCTGCAACTCAAAAATTAATCTCCTACAATAAAACTTAGATAGCAGAAATCAAATGCATCTATTTATCTAGATCTCTAAAAAGCAATAGACTTCACTAGTTATACTTCAATCTAGTGGAATGAGATCTATGTTGAGTCCTAGTCTTCACGAGTTTTTCTAAGTTTTTCTACAACCTTGTGAAAAGAATCTAGCCAAAAAAAAAATCTTAAAATGAGATCTCCCTATCTCCTCTCAATATCTCTTGTGGCTCTCCCTATATCCTATCAATCTTCCTTGTGCTCTAATATCACTATTGACTTTTGATGCTATATATTTAATGAAAATCAACCACAAGGACTAAAATGAGCATGCAATATTAAATATAAGATAATGGCAATATTCTAAGCATGTAAAACTCATAAGAAACTTCTACAACTACTCATAAAATAGTCATTAATGAAAGCTCATGAAAATAGAGAAAATGCTATAGAATGGAGATATACTAATGCATGTTATGAGCAACGCACTTTCAATACTTATTACAATGCTTTGTCACAAATGCAAGATACTTGTGCATTTTTTGCACATTATTACATTACATAAAGTAAAGACTCAAATACTAACTTAAGACACTTAACCTAATCTAACCATGTACCCATGGTGGTAAATTATGTTAGAAATAGACTATATTACATCATTTGGATAATGTAAATGTACCTTTCTTGGTACATACTTAGAACATTAGATTACTTTAGGGGGAATTTATCTAGTTACTTAATGCAATATAATAATTGCACAAGTTTCAAAGTGCAAGTTGTATATGTGCAAGTTATCCCTTGCACATCTAGATAGAGTGTTGGCCAAGGAACCTATTTCCTATATAAAGGGCCATAGACATAGAGAAATATAGAGTAATAGAAAGTATGTAGACCAGTGTGGCATGATGTAGCAATGTGATGTATTGTGATGGGGTGTAATATGCTCAATGCCCATTCTTGAGTTGTAGAGTGTTCATTTCCTCCATAGCTACTTTTGTAAACATCTCCATAATTTCTATTTATAGTATATTTTCAATCATCTCGTAGATTTACTTTATTTCATATTATTTTGCATCTTGTGATTGTTATCTCCCATTACATGCTACATCAAAATCTAACAGTGGTATCAAAGCCACGGTAGATCAATAGGAATCCACCATATCATTGAACCTGATTTTTTATCAACCTGACACACCATTGGACCAATCACTATCAAAAATTCTCAAAAAATTCTAGGTGGTAATTAAGGAGAGCCACAAGTAAGGACTGAAAGAAATCTCAATTTTTAGAATACTAAGATTGCATATGGCTAGAGTATTTCCATAGAGTTTCAAGGAAAAACTTATGAATACTAGGACTTAGCACTTGATCCACTAGTTTGATGAATCAACTAGTGAAGCTCATCTAAGAGATCTAAATAAATTAACCTAAAGGTTATTTTACTACAATTAATTAATACTCAAATGATTGAGACACCTCCTACAACAAAAAACTAGGAGATTTTAACTTTGTGCCCGAAGGTCGGAGTGCCTTCATAGTGCAAATATTAGTTACTTCAAGAGAAGAACACTACAGAAGAGACTTTCGGATAAGAATTATGGTGAATTTTGGAGACAGGAGATCTCCATTGCTAGATTGAAAACTTCACAAGAAGAAAATACCACATAAGCCTTGATCTAGAAGAAAATACCATAAAAGCCTTGATCTAGAAGAAAATGTCATATAAGCCTTGACCCAAAGGAAAAGGCCATAGAAGCCTTGGTACTGAAGAAAATGCCACATAAGCCTTGAAGAAAAAGGTCATGGAAGCCTTGATCCTAAAGAAGACTCCATAAGAGAGTATCTAATTCAGAAGCAAATTCATTACTAATACTTTGTTATGGGAACAGGGATATCCAATGAGTTGGGAAAGCTTCCTATAAAAGGTTAGGAAGATTATCTTCTTTAGAATCAATCCAACACTTGAAGCAATATAGATCATGAGAAGATCTCATTGATGAAGAAGGACTAGGAGAGTCCTAGTCAAATACAGAGGCAGCAAAATTAAAGATCCAGGAGAATATCTCACCACCAACACTTCTATAAGTAGAAGGTTGAAGATAAGGTCTCAAGGAAGACCAGAAGAAGCTGCAAGGTCTTGGAGAGGCCTCTATGAGAATCTAGTAAAAGGCTTGGAGAGCCTTACTAAAGAAATCATCAAAGAAGTTCCAAGGAGAACTCATTGGAGAAATTCACTATTGGAGATAGTGAAAGATTTGGGGCAATTATTGCCATCCAACAACAAGACCAAGAAGAATAATTTGGTAAGGAGTGTCAAATCTCATAAGACCTCAAGACATTCAAAATTTTACAAGAAGCTTGAAGGAATATTTAGACATAATAAACCTATCAAATCCAGGATATTTGGATATTACCTCTCACAGCCAGAAGGTACCACTTCATAATCAAATATCTCTTTTAATCTATAGCAAAATAAGAAGACTACAAGAGGAGAACAAGCCACCAAAATCTTAGGCTCATGAAAGAGATTTAGAGACCATTGTTACAACCCTAATATAGCTAGTCGGCTATATTATTGTTTTCACTATTATTTGTCATTGATTTATTATTAATAGAGTAGGTTGATTTATAATTGTTCATCTATCATAATTTTAATTTCATTTGCAATTATTTGCGAGGACTAAGCCCTCCTTAGTGGCGAAGGACTTAACCCTCCTAAAGTGGTAATATAAATTCATTTCATCTTGATTATATTTTGCATCCAATTGTTGGTTTGTATTGCTTCATGTAGTATTAGATTTAGCAATCCTATTGCGGTGGGGTGGGCGTAACTCCTCTATGGTATTAGCACTGCATTTTTTAAATTCCAGGTGGTTCACGCCAGTAAGAAGCAAAGGAAACTGTATAGCGTATAATAAGCAAAATTCGGGAACTGAGAGCGCAATCGAGTGGCATATTACCTTTTGAGTTCCAGGTGAGATAGGCGATACTTTTAATGTGCAGACAACAGTACTTACAAAACTTATTTTTGATGAATTTGTGAACACACTCCTTTTTAAAGAGGAACTACGAATTTCAACCATGTTATAGACCAAAATAAGCGAACTGGTCTCCATGAATTCCTCGAAGGAATAACCTAAATCAGACGCCAAGTAGGGCGCCACATCGACGTGGAAAATTTATAGAGAATGAATAGCTACCAAACCTAATCTATAGTGCACAAATAATTGACAAGGATACAGCGTAGGAAATTTTTACTCCCATACATTTCGAAGAGCGTTAGAAGACATAGCAGCATACTTGCGATATTCTTAACGAATAAACACTGAATGGTTTCGGTTCGCCCATAATCATAGTGCCAAAGAAACATCCATAATTGTTGGTTTGTATTGTTTCAACCATATTTTGTTGAAGATGAAGTTGTTCAAGGCAACCTACAAAGAGCTGCAAGATCTTACTCAAGACAACAACTTGGTGATCTTAGACACCAAGATCTACATCCTCTACAGAAGTGGTGAAAATGGATTTCAAAAAAAGGTAGGCAACTATTGGTGCAAGTAAATTCATTAAGTGGATTTCTTATTAGGTTTTTTTAAGCACCTTGATTGGAGTAAAGTTGCAAAAATGAGAGTTGAATTAAGAGTCTTCAAATATGCAAAAAATAAAGGATTATTTAAGGTTCATTTTCACTTTAGGAATTGATTAGATTTTAGAATCTCAAACTATCAATCAACTACCTATCATCTAATTTGGAAAGAAAAATAAGACTAGCTCTTATTACCTTGCTTATAAAGAAATTTCAGAATAATTATTGAAGATTCATTTCAGATTATTCTTGATTAGTTGTAGTAAATTGATTAAGTGCATTATTTTTTAGAGTTGATTGGAGTGATAAGGTGAAATTTTTAGTGCAATAGAAGTAAAATATTATTAGATTCATTTTGCACTATTATATTGCTCTCAAATATTATTGTTTGTGTTCATTAGAAGGGCACAAAAATAGAATTTTTCAAAGTGTCTAAAGACACTATTAATGCACTAAGATCTACAACTTTGAAGTGGCCTAAGGAAGCCACAAAATCAGCTCAATCCTCCAAGCATTGGAGAAGAAAGTAACCACCATAAGAGCATCAAAATAAGCCTCGAACGAGACTTGGTGAGTCTCAAGTTCAAAGCACAAGAAAGTAGTGCAGAAAAATAGCTTCTATCATGTGGTTACAAGCTTGGATTCATTTATAAAATATCCAAGCAAATAGGGGAAGGTGTCTAATCAAGAGATAACCTCAAAACCCCTATATTGCACTCAATATTCTGCCTCAAAAACTAGAAATTCAGATTTACAAAGAGGAGTGCAAAATAAGGTGCAACAAGGTCATCTTGTATAAAACTATTTTACATTATAGTGCACTATTTCTAATCTAGTTATACAGGGAGAGAAGGCAGATTTAAAGGTGCCTCAAAGGCACTACACTTGCTGGAAAAACCAGTCAAAAGTGGTCATATGCTAGCAGCCATCCAAGCCTAGCCCAAGGAGCCATTCGAAGGGCTCATACTCCTCACATTCTAGATGGTCGAACCTACAAGATACACGTACAAGAGCAAGGGAGAAACAACATCATTCAAGAGCAATAGCATCTATGTAAGGAGGATGAAAAACAAATATAAAGGAGAAGAAAAGTTGAAGCACCATTTGGAGTGTTACTTACTCCATATACGCTCATTGAAATTGATGCTCAAGGCCTCCATACTATTGCTCCATATCCCAACAGAAGACTATGCAGGTGAATGAAAGTAAAGGTGGGTATTTGTGAAGCTAAAAAGGTCTCCAAAGGGTCCATTTGAACCAACAATAGAGACTACATCCATGCAGAGAAGAAAGTGACACTTATCACTAAAGGAAAACCCTAATGCTCGATTCAAGAGAGCACTCATCTTCAAGGAGGAGTTACATGAATAGGCTGGTGCATTGATTGTATGGGATACACTTGTCAAAGAGGAAGACCAAGCATTTTTCTAAATAACGTAACGTTCTTACGTTACAAGAAGGTAGACAAATGTTTCATTGGTACCAAACTCTCCTCAAGCGCTCAAAGGGAAATGGTCATGCCACTTGGCACATCAGAGAAGAATCTTCTCCATTTTAAGGATGTCAATGACCAAATTTAAAAGGTAATTCTTCATCATCAAAATTACTATCTCACCATCTGTGCAAAAAAGGGTCGAATTACATGTCAAGAAGGTGTTAGAGCCTTTAATGCTCAAGGCAACTGAAGTCAAGGAAAAATTCTAGAAGACGCCAAATTTGTAATGCATTAAACTCAAAGCGCTTCCATTGGAGAATACAGTCACAGCATCCATGACGTCTACGTAGATTTTGCAGTCCAAGCTTCTCTGAAATCAACTCCGAACATTGCTTGGAGAAAGGTAAAATTATTTTCATTTATATGTGCTTTCTTTCCTTGGATTTATAAGGTTTAAATCAGAGGAATTTATTTACATTGAAATCCATACATCAAGGGGAATATTTTATCAAATGAATCAAATATTTGTAATATAAAACCTAGGAGTAATAAGGTTTTCTACTTGGATAAAAATTGAATATTTGCAAATATTATTGTGATCTAATTTATCCAAATATTAGGGAGTCATAAGGGCTACTACATCAAATCAATTAATTGGAAAATTAGATACACTTAACCTAATTCCCAAAGGGTTATTTATAAAGAGAGTTTCTTCATAGGTTGGATATTCATAATATTATTGTCTCAATCCTTTCAAAAGGAGACAAAAGATCCAACATTATAACCTCTTTAAAATTTGGGAACAGTGCTTAGTTCAATAGGAGCAATAAGGGATAATAGGAATTGATTTTGGTATTCTACAAAACCTTACAAAATCAATCAAATATTGAACTATAATTCTACAAAAGCACTATATCTTATCCATAGCATACTAGGGAGTCATAAGGCATTCTACAAAATTTGAGGATTGACATTAGGGTTTTCAAATGGCTTCAAACAAATTCTTCCTAGCAGAATCTCAATTACTCAAGGGTCCTAATTATTTTTCCTGGAAGAATAAAGTGAAAGCTATCTTGGTATATGAAAAACTATGGGATATCATCAAAGGGAAAACACAAATACCTACCACAGATGATATTAAAATCTAAAAGTTCATAGAAAATGATTCAAAGGCACTTATGATAATAACCTTTGCAATCACTGATGAAATACAACCCTATATCATTTCAGCAAAAACATCTTTAGATGCATGGACAAGCCTAGAGAAAATATTTGAAGGAAAGAATAAGGCTACCATTCTCCATATTCAGACTCAACTTCATTCATTAAAAATGAATAATGGAGAAAGCATAGAACTATTCCTAAGGAAGGTAGCATATATCAAAGGGAAATTATTTACCTTAGGAGAAACAGTCAAGGATGAACTTCTTACTCAAATAACTATGAGAGCACTTCCAGACAACTATAAACAATTGGTAACATCTTTACAAGTTCTAAGTAAAGATACTTTTTTGATGAATTAATCAATATTCTATAGGAATATGAAGTGGAAAATACAGGTAAAGATGAAATATCTAATAATGCATTGTCATCTAAAGAAAATCCATAAGGAAACATTGCTACTTCATCAAAAGGATGGAAAGCATGGTACAATCAAGTATTGTTAGATATGCAAGAGAAAAGGCCATAGCACCAACTACTACAGGTTCAATCCCAAAAATTAGAATCAAGGAAATCATATGAACAATGGGAATCAATTTTAGGTACGACAATATCAAAATCCTCGTCAACAACAATTTCAGCATCCAACCAATTACCCTCAATTGGAGTATCAAAAAAGAAATCAAAAAGGACATCTAGCTCAGAGGATAGAAGAAATTGAAGAACTGGAAGAATCGACAGATGATTTTGAAATCAAAGCTCTCTCAACAAGAATGACAGATTATGAAGACACTAATCACTTGCTTGAACAGGTTGCAAAAAATAGAGAAGAAGATTCAGATCATCAGGACTTGGAAGAAGATCCACATTGAAGACTAAAGTCTTCAATATCCAAATAATGTAATATAGGGGGGTGTTAGAAATAGACTATTACATCATTTGGATCATGTAAATGTACCTTTCTTGGTACATACTTAGGACATTAGATTACTTTAAGGGGAAGTTATCTAGTTACTTCATGCAATGTAATAAATGCACAAGTGTCAAAGTGCAAGTTGTATATGTGCAAGTTATCCCTTGCACATCTAGGTAGAGTTTTGGCCAAGGAACCTATTTCCTATATAAAGGGCCATAGACATAGAGCAAGATAGAGTAGTAGGAAGTAGTGTAGACCAGTGTGGTATGATGTAGCAGTGTGATGTATTGTGATGGGGTGTAATATGCTCAATGCCCATTCTTGAGTTGTAGCTATATTCATGGAGTGTTCATTTCCTCCATAGCTACTTTTGTAAACATCTCCATCATTTCTATTTATAGTATATTTTTAGTCATCTCGTAGATTTACTTTATTTCATATTATTCTGCATCTTGTGATTGCTATCTCCCATTACATGTTGCATCAAAATCTAACACATTGACATGTACAAAATAATATAATATTCTCGAATAAGGATGTCATCCCTATTTGGAAGTCTCTCAATGAAATACAAAGTCCCACATTCCTTGGGATTCCCTTTATACAAATGGTTTAGGAAACATTTTTTCTTTGACCAGTTAGGTCAATCAATATGTAGTATCTAGGAAATGTCAACATATATAAAGAGAAGGCAATAGGATGGTCAGTAATTTAGCCAATTGTAGGATTGATCTTTATCTTAACAAATTTTAAATTTTAGAAGACAATTATCAATGGCAAATTCTTTGTTAATAAAAATATCAAGAATTTGATAGAGAAAAACAAGCAATTTATAAAATTAAATTATTTAATCACATTTATTAGACCAAAACAGTCTATGGGACCAAGAGCTTTAATACAAGATGGGTTATAGTGTACAACCCCACTCCCTTTTGGATTTAAGAAAAATGAAAAATATATTTGACAAAAAGGTAAGCTAAAAATGTCTAATTAATGTAATAGCAAATATAATGTTTTGATAAGAGTATCCCAAAAGAATCTATCTATAGCTTACTAAAAAAAATCATAATATATAAAAAACAAAAATATATTAAAATTAGATAAAATATACAAAACTATACCCCATGAAAATAAACACACAAAACTATTCAAAAATATATATATAATTGCATATAGAAAATATAAAAATACCTTTGGGAACAACATGAAGGTATTTTTACCAAATAGCATTATCTCAACCGGTTAGATTCCTCAACATTTAAGGAGGAGACCCAAGTTTAAATCTTGCCAAGCGATATATGACAATATCCAAGTTTTGTTGTAATAACACTATGTGGTGATGATGCAATATGGGTGGGACTTGTTTCCGTCCCATATAGCCAATTGAAAAAAAACATAATGGTATTGTAGGATGGAAAATGCATTTTTTAGATGGCTAGATGCATCTCTAGGATAACCTCCATATCCCAAGACGATTCCTCCAAAAATATGGAGAAAAAATAAAAAATAAACATAGGACACAAAAATGTTTAAGCACTGCAACTTGAGTGAGCCTAATGGTTAAGATTTTGGTATTTATAAGAGATTCAATGTTTCTTGAATGAGCCTAAGGGTTAATATTTTGGTATTCATAAGAGAGTTAATGTTTGAAACCAAAATGAATAGAGTTCTATAATAGGTTACATAGACATAATATGGGTGGTACTCGGTGATTTCACTCCATTTAGATTCCTCAACATTTAAGGAGGAGACCCAAGTTCAAATCTTGCCAAGAATTATATGACAATATCCAAGCTTTGTTGTAATAACACTGTGGTGATGATGCAATATGGGTGGGACTTGTTTCCATCCCATATAGCCAATTGAAAAAAAAACATAATGGTATTGTAGGATGGAAAATGTATTTTTTAGATGGCTAGATGCATCTCTAGGATAACCTCCAAATCCCAAGATGAGTCCTCCAAAAATATGGAGAAAAAGAAAAAATAAACATAGGATATAAAAATGTTTAAGCATTGCAACTTGAGTGAGCCTAATGGTTAAAATTTTGGTATTTATAAGAGAATTAATGTTTCTTGAGTGAGCCTAAGGGTTAAGAATTTGGTATTCATAAGAGATTCAATGTTTGAAACCAAAATGAATAGAGTTCTATAATACGTTACATAGACATAATATGGGTGGTGCTCGGTGATTTCACTCCATATAACTATCTACATCTTTTATCAAATAGCATTAACTCAAGTAGTTAAAAATTTAGGCTCACATTGAGGATACTTAAGTTCAACTCTTTCCAAGTAATATTATACCATTATGTGGTTTATTGAAATACCATGGTAACATGGTGACAACATAACACAAGTGACAAATTTAAAAGACTACGCAAGTATAAAATACATTTTGATCTTTCACTTTAGCATTAGTTCAAGTAGTTAAAAATTTAGGCTCACATTGTGATCTTTCACTTTAGCATTAGTTCAAGTAGTTAAAAATTTAGGCTCGCATTGAGGAGATTTAAGTTCAACTCTTGCCAAGTAATATAATACCATTATGTGGTTCATTGAAATACCATGGTAACATAGTGACAACATAACACAAGTGACCAATTTAAAAGACTACACAAGTATAAAATACATTTTGATCTTTCACTTTGGTCATGGTTTATACCATTGTTGAATTGTGTTAACTAACAAAAATATTTTGATATAAGGTAATCTATGTATTATAGTGTGGTCCAATAACATATTGTTTTGATGGTTATTAAAACTTATGTCATTAATTCATAGATAGTTTTATTTTCTTCCTTTTAATTGGTTGTATGAGATTGAATTGGGCCCAACCTATATTACGTCATAACCATGACCATGGAGACAACTTGGGTATTATGCATGTTTCACTTGGCAAGTTTCAACCTTGGATATCCTCCTTAAAATTTAAAGAATTTAACCAAGTGAGCTAATGTCATTTGATAAATGCTAATATTCATCCATAAAATTAGAACCTTAGTCTATAGTATGTAAATTATTCCTCACAACCAATTTCCCTAAACCCCATAGGCTAAATGATAATATTTACTCATGAAAAAAATTATTTCATAAATAGTATTTATACTCCAACATACACATGATTTTGTACATAGGTTATATATATATATATTTTTTAAATAATTCAGTGTCTAATAAAAACACATCAATTTTTTTAATGTTCTTTTGATTCTTTATGTTTTACTCTTTCCTTGATAAATTTAAACGATTGTCTCATTCTAGTCAATTATCTCGAAGTCATGAATTTCAATAATACATCAAAGCATGTGCAAATCTCCATATTCGATATTTGATTCATTAGTTTGACTTCAAACTTTTATACAATTTTTAGAGGTTGTAATTGTGAAACTAATATTTCAATCCAATTTTCTAGGGTTTGTGAAAAACCCCATCATACTTGAGCTAAAATATGCGGGAAATCAACTATTACATTACCAAGGATTAGTAAAACTTATTTTTTAACTTGATCCTTCAGTTCTTTCAAAAAAATGTTTAAAATAAAAAAATGTTTCTTTCATTAATGTAAAAAAATATTGCAAGGATCAAATAACATTAGTTCAACTGGTTAGATTCTTCAATATTTAAGGAGGAGAAGGTTCGAATATTTCCAAGTGAAACATGGATAATATCTAAGCTTTGTTGTAATACCATTGTAGTGATGATGTAATACAAGTGGGCTCGTTTCAATCCATATAACCAATTGAAAAAAAAAAAAAACATTGGAAAGCATTTATGGTTTGCATGTCCTTGTAAATTATATTTTTTTTAGTTATTTATATGGGATTGAAATAGATCCCACTAGTATTATATCATGATCACATAGTGGTATTATAACAACTTAGTAATTATGCATGTATCTTGTTTGGTAAGATTCAAGCCATTCGTATTACATAATTGAACATATAGTGGTATTTCAACAATTTGACAATTATGCATGTATTATATTTAGCAAGATTTGAACCTGAGACTGACTCCTCCTTAAAGGTTGAGGACCAATTAAATTCAAGTCATTTAATAATACATTAAGGTTCACACATAGGATATAACCCTTGCTCTATCGTGTGAAATTCCTTCCTCTGACCACTTGCTCTAAGTTATGGCCCCCACAAATTATAATCACTACCAAATTACATTTGATATTTAAAATTGGTTACACATGCATATAATCACTCATTAAAATATAAGTTAAAAAATTTGAATAACAATAATGCAATAAAAATTCTATCATAATGCAATAAAAATTTTACCCACGTGAGTGTGATCTACTGGTAAGGATGTCCTTGATTGTGAGATATGATGAGTTTAAAAAAAACTGTTTTATGTAATAGAAATTTCCTAATCCAAAATGTTATGAGAATTGCTATGTCGATATGTTAACATATTTATCATCTTTATATCTAACATGGATTATGGCACGCTTTATGACATCTTAAAAATTATAATCAAACTGATCAGTATCACTAAATTAATAAGACCTAAAAAGGTCGCATATGTTAATGTTAATTCATTTTTTTGTTTAAATAAAATTTAATGAGTCAGAGCAAGCTTCACTTTTTTAGATAATTGAAGAAGCATAGGGAGATTCTGAATAGAAATCAAGTGCGAGAAAGAAGTAAGCTTCACCTTTTCTTACTTCAAATCTTTAGGAAAAGTCAAAATTAAAGAATACATGTAAGGAAAAGCTAAGTAGCATGGAAGGGAAGTCATTTGAAAGCCTTGATTTGAAGTAACAATGTCCCATCTTTTCTTACTTCAAATATTTAGGAAAAGTCAAAAATAAAGGATTCATATGAGGAAAAGCTAAGTAGCATGGAAGGAAAGTCATTTGAAAGCCTTGATTGGAAGTAAGAATGCCCCAGTTGGAATTATAAATGTCCAAGTTGGAAACAAGAGGAAGAGCAAATATATGGCAAGTCCGATCCAAGCAACAGATATTTACACTAGAAGTGATTATCAAGGATGAGATGATTGAGCATGATATGATGGTTCTTAAAAGCATAGGGTTAATGTGTAAGTTCCATAGATACTCAATAGGGTTTTCATAGATTCAAATTTGGATTAGGTGAAAGTAGGGATTAAATTCAAATTACTCCATGAATTTTTCTTCATTAAGGTTTTTCCCTCGATATCTTTTTCAATTCAAAAATTAGGGGAAAAATAATGGGTGGTGGCCCATGGTATAGAGAAATGCCTTATATTTAAGACCATGGGGTGAGTGTTTTTGTGGAGAACCATTAAAGAGCTAGTGTGGGTTAGGTTTTTTTGACTTTTATATCAACATGTTTTGAAGAATACTAGCAATACCCTAGTGGAGTTCATCTAGGAGGGATAAGTTTCTAAGGAGCAAAAGCATGTTGTATAAACCTAAATGTGTTGATATGGATATTCTAAAATCTTTGTCATAATCCATTAAGATTAAATTTGAATTAAAAGAATAGGATCAATAAATGAATTATGAAAACATTGCATTCCAATGCTACATATGTTATGAGTGAAGACATGGCAAGAAAATGCAAAGTGAAAACAATGGAGAAAGACAAAAAATTAGTCATGAGACAACTTCAAAATGACGATCATATTGTGGGAGAATTTGGATTAGATCCATGATATTCCACTCCCAAAAAAGTGGCAAAGAAAGCTTATCTATAGCACTAGATGACAAAGGTTATGATGGTTCACTTGGATCAACCATTACAAGAAATAGAAGATTCAAGGGATGAGGAAGTACAATAGTTAAAAAGGTGTAAAGAAATATGTGGAGAAATATTTTAAGACAAGGAAGGTTGAAGAGGTCAAGGTATGTCCTCATTTTCCTCAAGTAGTATATATTCCTCTCCTTGCAATAGAAATTATCTCTTAAATTTTGGAGTTTCAAGAGCAACATAATAAAGAAATAAGGATGGAAAATATTTATAGTAATTTAGGGTTTTTAGGGCAACATGTGAAGTTAATTACTATGGAGGAACATCCTTGTGCTTTAGGGTTTCCAAGGAAACATAAAGAAAAATGTGTTTTTGATGTTATTCCTTATACTTCACATCCTTCAAAACAAGACAAACTTATAGATAAGTTTCACTATGAACAACATGGAAAAACTAAAGAGATAGATGAAGATGAAAGTATTGGTGGAAATGAAATAGAACATAAGACCTAAGAAGCAAAAACAAAGAGAAAATGAGACTCGAAGGGATATTGACACGGGAAAACAAAAGCAATTATGGCATGCTAACAAGTTGGGCTAAGCCCAAAAATAAAAGCATAAAGTGATGATGAAAATTATCTTAGAATATTGCATACATGAATAAGACCTTTGAAAATGGAGGCATTGGGGAATAGACAATTTATTATAGCCAATATATTTATAGAAAAGGAAACCAAGTAGTAGACATTAAAGCCAATCATTGTGTTGATCTTTGTCTTGACAAAAATCAAATTTTAGACGGCAATTGGTCAAGTGAGATTTAATCTCTTAATGAAAATGATATCAAGGAGTTGATTGCAAAACATAGCAATTTGAGAAAGATGATGAATACTTTTAATAGAAAGACAAATGAAAAATATATTTAATAAAAAAGCAAGCTGATATGGTTTTATTAACCTAACAACAATAGCAGTGCAAAGTTTTATCATTTTAATGGAAGTGGTCCCAATAGAATCCATAACTTATTAGAATAAATCTAATACAATAAAAATTCCATGAAACTCTTACTTACAAAAGTATTTCTGCATTACAATTAAGTATTTCTGCATGAGAAAAAAATCCTCTGGTAATTTCATTGTTATTTTAAAAATAAGTTTTCCTTCTAATATATATATATATATATTGCATAGGCAGTTTAGAAGATCATAGGAATATGCAAGTAAATAACTTGTATAAGAAGAACAATGAATTTTATGTCGTGGACCAAGGTTTCAACTCCATAATTGAAAATCAACATTTATTACATGGCATGAGTTCAATCCAATGGATTTTTCACCTTTAAGGAGGAGACCCAAGTGAAAATCTTGTTAAGTGATACATGCATAATTACCAAGTTGTTTTAATACCACTATGTGGTCATTATATGTAAGGGTGGGGTTGTTTCAATTCTTTATAACCAATTCAAATAAAAAATTAAAAATTAAAAACTATATATATATATATATATATATATTACAACTATATTTTTATGGAACTGCAAGTCAACGGTAGTGGTAAGAATTTTGGCCTCTCTTTTAGAGGTCTAAGATTCAAACCCCATTCAGTATGAGGGGACAATGAGCCCTCATAAAAACCTATGTAAACTCATATATATATATAAAGTTGCAAGCTTACTGTTGTGGTAAGGGCTTTGGCCTATGTTTGGGAGGTCCAAGGTTCAAACCCCACTCGGTATGAGGGGACCAGGACCCCTCATAAAAACCTGTGTAAACTCATTGAAAAATACAACTATATTTTATCAAATGGCATTAGCTTAGCCAATTAAGTTTTTCAATGTTCAAGGACAAGACCCAAGTTCAATCTCACCAAGTGATGTATGGATAATATCCTAGCTTTGATATAATACCACTATATAATGATGATGTAATATGGACGGGGCTTCTTTCAATCCCATATAACCAATTGGAAAAAAAAATACAACCATATTCATTTATATATTTCAATGGTTAAATCTCTCTTAAATGCATTATGATTTTAATGTTCTTATCTTGTTCAATAATAAAGATTTTAAGTTATTCAAATTGAACTATTGTTAACATATTCTAAATATATGACATCATCTTTAGAAATAAAAGGAAAGGTAAAGAATTTCACACCCTAAACCAAGGTTTTCAGTAAACCTAAATTTTGTTTATAGAGTTTGGGATAATGGGTAGGGAGTGATGAGTTTCACATCATAAACAAAGATTTCAATCTCATGGATGAAGTCTTAACAATTGCTTGAAGGGTTTTATGCTAGCAATAGGAAACAAGAAGTTTTACATCACAAACCAAAGTTCAAATCCCATGAGAGAACCTTAACATCTCAACACATTGGATTAGGGACAAGCGATAAAGGAAGGGATAAAAGTTTCTTGTCGTGCATCAATAGGTGATCCTTAACATTTGCCCCATTTGCCCAATGGGTCCAAGACAAGCAAGAGAGAACAAGGAGTTCCATACCATAAACCAACATTCTAATCTCATGGGTGAACCTTAGCCTTTTAAACCATGGGACTTAAGGTAAATGATGGGGAGTCAATATTCTCATGCCATAAATCAAAATTCTAATCCTAAATATGAACCTTGGCATTTTGTCGATGACACTTGACAAGGATCATAAATCAAGGTTCAAATCTCTTGTGTAAACGATGAGGAATGAGTCCCCCACCATGAACTATAATTCAAATCTCATGGGTGAATCTTAACATTTTCGCCACTAAGTTTAGTTTAGAGCAAGTGATGGAGAGCAACAAATTTCACATTGTAAGCCAAGGTTCCAATCCTATGGTTGAACCTTGGCATTTTGATAAACTAAATGCAAGGTCTAGGAGGGGGCAAGTTTGACTAGAAGTAAACCTCACCTTTGTACTTCTTGTTTTTATATCTTTGGAGAAATTCAAAAAAAATAAAGAATTATTAATAGAAAAAACTACGTAACAAGCAAGTCAAGCCTTTATTACCTTAAAGTAAGGATGACCTCATTGGAAATAAGGCCGCCTTAATTAGGGACAAAAGGAAGAGTAAATCTATAAGAATCTCTATTTAAACAATAAATATTTCAAAAAAAATGGTTATTGAGGATGTAATAATTGATCACCATATGGTGCTTAAAGTAGAGGGTTAATATGTAAATTCAATTGTATTGACCAACTTATTTGAAGATTTAAGTAAATTAATCAATGGTAGAGATTGAGTTTCCATGACTTTTCTTTCAAAATGATTTTTTATCATCATTTATCCAAATCCAAGGTTAAAATAGTAGGCGGCAGCCCATCCTTTAAATGATTTTTTATCAACATTTCTCCAAATCCAAGGTCAAGGTTAAAATAGTAGGTGTCGGTCCATCCTTTAATAAAAGAGATGGCTTATATGTAAGACCAAGGAACTCAATATAATTAGCCAATCTTATTCACTCTTCCTCTTGTTGAATTAAAATTAAAAGATGAACTTGGACTTGCTAAGACTATAGGCATGAAATGCAAAAGAAGAGTCATATTTCTCATAAGATACCATGTATCTCATGTCTCTCATTTGAAAAAAAATAATGGGATGCAAAAATAATGGGATGCTAGAATATTACGTTCTGTTGCTCCAATTAATGTAAGGTTATAATAACTTGAATTTACAAAATCTGAGAAAGTCACAACAGCCAGGGCATTTGGATCTCCATTGAGAGCAATTGAGCTCAAATCAAATTCTAAAAACCACTCTTCGCAGATCTCAAGCCATGCATGAATGATCTTTAATCAATGGCAAATTCGTTGAAATTTTGTCAACTACTAGATGTAGTTAGACTTACTTTGAATACATGGAAACCCCTTCCTACCATTAGAAGAGATCTTCATCATAAATACTAAATCTTACACAATTTCTTTTGAAGTTGAGCAACCAATGTTGTTTTCATTAAATGAAAGCGTAAGCGTACCCTATTACGGGCAAACTATATACATTATCCATTTTTCTTTTGTCTAAATAGCCCTGAGGACACATCTTAAATAGTTTAGAGAACATTGGATTTATACCATTGTCTTGGACAATATCAGAAAAGGAACTGATTTAGTCCTCTCGTATGTTATAAGTAATTCAGTGGCCATGCTGCCTGAATAAATCAACAAAATTAAGTTTACATGTTAGAATTTAGTTTTGACTATTCACGGAAGGAAAAACTTTACTCGAAGTCAAGGTGAGTAGTTTTCAGGTTAATGAATTGTCTCTGTTTCAATGCGAATGTGCTAAAGCTGAAAACTAAGAATATTCAAGATGGATTAACATGCTTGCAAATATTGTGCTTGGCAACTGCCATTTGGAACACATGCTTTTATCAAAAGTCCCTGTATAGATAGAGTTGAAAGCACCCACTCTGTTTATTTCCAACTGAAATTCATGATAAAACTGAAAGTTGGATTTGATCATGTAGGTCCTCATTTTAGCCATGTTATAAAAACCTAAATCTTTTAAGGCAAGCAAATTGCAACCTGACCATAATTTGCAACACCAACTCTATTGATAACAAAAATTAGTATTAATCACCTGCTATAACCTCTGCGCTTTACTATTTACACTTGGAGAAAATGCATACTGACACAATATTTTACATATATCCCACCCATCATCTCGTAATCTCAGCCCAGTCTCCAGTTCTCAACAACACCCTACCCCCAAAAAATTTCAGTAAGACATTCCACTTTTCTGGTTAAAAATTATAAAACAGGTCTGTCCTCCTTCTCAATATATCATCTGAAAACCATGCCACAACTTAGAAACTGTTAAAGTGAGGCACTCCTTCCCTGAGACTAATTGTGTCTCCCAATTGCCCTTATGCTTAGTATATGAATCAAAAACACAAGTTTGAAAATCAGTTAAATATTTTCCAAGCGATATGTCATAGAAAGAACGTGCAATTACTTTAGTATTCCTAGCCTGATCAAGCATTTTATTATGCGTTTTCACTAACTCCTTTGATCGCCAATTCTAAACCTTATCTTTACTATGCCTCTTTGCATAATGGTAGAGGTCAGATGCATATTGATTTTGGTTAGATCAATGAATAGGTAATGGGTAATTTGTAACTATAGTATAATCCCTCTCATTTGCCCGACGGTACAATAGTGCAGAAGCTTCAATCCTGTTTTGCATGAAAAACAAAATTAATCTTACATCATTTTACAACAAAGATTAGGTGCTTGTCAAAAGATATTTCTTGGAACAACAAACCTAATTGTCATAACAACTACAGAAAATGCTTACCACCCAGGATGAACAACAAATCGATTGTTTTCTCTGGCCCAATTCACCTATAAAATGCAGAAAGGCCCAACATTATAAGGTGAGTGCTTTATTTGTAATGAAGACAATTCCCAAACAATAAAAAAAAAAGTCAAAGGCAGACCTTGTCAGTCCCAGGAGCAACAGCTACAACATGCGTAACTTGGTCATCAAGATGAGTTGAGCAGACAGCACCAAATTGTTCAGCCATCTGCCATAAAGGATGAAGATGTGGCTGAGCCTCTCCTACGGGAAAAACTCTACTAAAAACAACCTTACAACCCATTAAAATTTTGCGCTGCTCCGCTGCAAGGATATCCCGGACATCCACTTGATGTAGCAGTTTACTTGAGAAAAAATTATGGTGGATTTTCTCAATCACCTGTTAGACAATGAAGAGCATACACATTAAAAAAAATGTTAACAGCTAGAGACCGCAAACAGAACTGACAAGACCCCAGCAATATCTTGAAACTTTGCAATTGTAACAAAAACACTGTACAATCTAGACAAGATTCTAGTATCTTACTGCTAGTGAAGATGCTAAAGTTCCGTCTTCGGGCCTTTCATCAAGATCTGCTTCTAACAATGATGGCCCTGGCAAACCAAACTGGCGCCTGCTACAAGGGAAATACATGTATCTGCACATAATAGGCTCATCTTTTAGAATTAAAATTAATACATGTTGCTTGCGATGTTTAAAATCTGATTAAAAACATATGAAAAGAATTAAAAATTTTACCTCTCAACTACAATTAAATTGTGCCTATGATGAGGCCAAACCCTTGCAGAGTCATCAATAATTACTACAGCGGATTCCATTCCCAACACACCATCTAAATCTTTACTTTTGGGCAACCTATCATCTCCATCTATATCAGCCTCGTCACCCTTCGAAATAACACGTCCTGCAAATAAAGTTCCTGTAGGGTCTAGTACTTTTGCCATCTCTGTGGCATAAACTTTGTTGCCCATAGTGTACACATGTAGTTCATACAATTTGCTTGCCTGCAGCATAAAACTTCACAACGTGAATTTTTTGCAAAAAAGAAAATCTTTATATCTTAATCTAATTAAGGTAAAATAATTTCTCCATGTCATGTAGGTGATTGAAAACAAATGTTACCCTACTTGACAAGATCAATACAATACCAAGTCAAACTCATTACAATATAAACTCAAAACTATACTAACTCTATCGAGAAAATTCCAGATGCCAGGCCGCAATTTTGTCCACATTCCCATATGAGGAAAGCGGAAAAGTTGACGTTGAGCCCTTTCTTTGTCTTGCTCCTCCTTCTTCCTTAGGATTTCGTCATGCATGGGTTCCACTTCAACAAACTATTAAACAAACAAAACACTCGATTAAAAAGACAATGCATGATATCATTTGCTTCATTCATTTACTCACACAACACAACTCGTTTCTTTCTTGCATTCTTCCTTTGAAATGTTTCTTTAACTCACAATAACCAGAGTAACCAAAGACGTTTAATACCTTTGCTGAATTTAGCAGTGTGTGGTCAAGGTCCAAAACCAGGCACAGCTTCTTGGCACGGAACATCTTATTCTGTTCTTCAATTCTTCTTGCTCTTTCCTGATGAATAGCAAGTCGTTGTTCTTCACTATACCCTTCTAGGAGATGATCAAGATCTCCCCAAGGATTGGGCTGATGTTGAGCATCAGCAATATTTTCATCTGTCAGACTCTGCAAAGGGGATGACGAAACCATGGTAGAGTCCTTTGTAACTGTCATGTCTTGTTTATCCACTTCATGGAATTTTGAAGGTATGCCAGATGTGCTGTCCAAGCCAAGAAGCTCAATTTGTCTGTTTGGTTGATCAACCCTCAGCTGAGATGAAAGAGCCTGGAATTTTTTCATATCTGATTTTCCAAGCAATTGGGCAATGCTCATAAGCTTTTCTTTAAAGTTCTGTTCAATATTGGGCAAGGAAAGAACTTGGGGCAACTTTGGAACTAAGTCTGCAGCAGCAGGCCTTGATGAAGTCGTATGGAGCTCTCTGCTTACTGGGGTAGAACATTTAGTTGTACCATTTAATTTGAAACTCTCAAGACCTGAATTAATGGGAAGAACACGACGTGGATCACGAGGCTTCATCCGAAGCTTCCGAGATTCTGCACCCTGCATTATTAATAGTATATTAAATAAATTTTGAATCCAATGCTAAAATGCATGAGCATGAGAAAAAATAAAAAGCTTCTTTTGAAAGGCTAAGCAACAAAACAATGATTGAAAAGATGGTTACAATAGTTCATACAATCAACTCAAGGGAAAAAGAAAAACGAGATAGAATTCCAATACAGCGATATCAAATACACATGAGAAATAAACCTTCAAAGTAAGTTGAAAACTTACTGTTGAAGCTATTTGAGTAGCAGGCTTTGGAGCAGTTGCTGAGTCTGTGAGGGCTTGCTGCTGCAGACTAGAAAGTTTTGGCATACTTGGGTTAACTTCTGTCTCTTTTACTGATGTGGGAATAAAGGCTCCAATAGGAGCTGTGGTAGAGTTTGCCTGCTGATATTGCTCAATATTTTGGATACCCTGTGATGACAAGCTCTCTTGTCCACGCTTAAGCAGGTTCATAAGCATGGTTGGGTTCACTGCTATACCCTTAAGTACAGTAGGTATTAAATCTGAAGTCGAGGTAACTGGTGCATGTATCTGTTGACTTATGTCAGTTGTATCTGACACATTTCTCTCTCCACTTTCTTCTTCACCTTGAGACATCATCTTAAAATTTAAATTAGCACCAATACTATTTGATTGAATCTGACTAACTTCCAAGGCCTGGCCCATGGTTGAAGTGTTTCCATGGTAGAATGACTCTGTCTTTTGTCTCTTGTTTAAATTCCCATTTTCCATAAAAGTGTGTTCTCTATCTGCATTAGACATGGTATCAGAATCATTTCCAAACTCATTAAGCCTTGGCAAGGCTCCTGTGTCATCTGCTTCCATTTCGAATGTTTGATCCCAATCACTAGATGATGGAATAACAGTACTTTCCTCCAACCATCCACCACTCCCAGACACCATCACTGGAAAATTATTAGGAAAAAAATGATTAGCTGAGTGATGCCTTTGTCGTTTAGCATAATGAATTTCTTGCATTAGATCATCATCAGCCTTGTGCTTCCTGAATAGCAATGTCCCTTCAACCAAATCTTTTGTAATAGCATTAGATTCAACCTGAAGAGGCTGCCTATTTAGATCTACTGTATGAAACTCAGATTCATTGGCCCTCCGCCTCGGATCCCTGCTCTTTGATAAAGCTTTCCTGGAATGCCCTCCAGTTAAATTTGTTGATTTTGTAGATTCAATTTCTCCTGGAATATCTTTTTGGGAAACTGGTAATACCACCTTTATTGAAGAGCCATTTTGATTTCCTGGCTCCATGGATCCAGTATCTAAATTCAATGGATAACAGCAGCCTTCTCTCCAGACAGATGCATTTTCATCATTATTTGTGTCCCTCATTTCTCTCTCCTCTATAATACTCTGTGGCTTTGTATTGCCATCAGATGTTGATGCTTCCACCCCTTGACAACTTGTTTCTTCCTCTTCGTTATCCTCTGATGGAGTAGGGCTAGGCATCCTGTCATATATCGAGAACTTCTCTTGATAGGATGTGATTGCTGCATGCACAGCTTCAGATCCTCTTTCATCTGTTTCATCATTAGTAATTCTAGCACGTGGAATCAAAGAGTTCACAAAAGGTTGGTTTTCTACAAAACTAGATCTCAAATTTTGTTGATTCCAACATGCTGAGCTATCCTCACGAGTGGGTGTTAGCAGATTTGAGCCATCGGGTTCATCATATTCCCAAGGCTTGTCAGGTGAGAGGGCAGAGAATTCTGCAGCTCCAGCAGACAAACTGCTATTACTCGAAGCTCGACTATCATTGTCTGTTGAAGTCAGTACTTGGGTATCATAGTTAGCTTCAGAAGTTTTCAATTTGTATGTTACTTCATCAGCGTTATTAAGTGGATCAATTGATTTCAAGGAATCTGCATCAGTTCTAATTTCATTATTAGGTGAGATTTTTTCCCGTCCTTCTGGTTTAAAGGTACTTCTCAACTTCTCTTCCTGAGCTATTTCAAATTTTGCACTTTGATTACCAAATGAAACCGACAGCAACATGGACTGTAACTGTAAAGACAAAAGAGCAATACATCAGTAGGAGTTCCAAACAAGAATGAAATCCAAAATCTTAGCGCACAGAACTATTTCACCATTCAACTGTTTATGGGATCCTCAATTCAACTTCTCAGTTGTGAATATCAAGTTGATGTTAAGTAATTGATTCAGTTCCCATGACTTACCTCTTTCATTTGTTTGTTTGTAAAAAGCTTCCGAGCTTCCGTCTCTACAAATTCCAGCAACCTAACCAAAAAAATATAATATCATATGGATACCCAAACACGTATGAAAATCTCAGGACTAGTCTATAACTATTTCATCTGCTAGTATGTTAAGTAACCTTGGAAATGCACTTTTCTCCTCCTGCTTTTTAGGGCTCCCTGTTTTATAAACCTGCGAATCGTGTGCATTCTTCTGTGAGTATTGAATGTATGAAAGTGCTCCAACACTATTATTTAGAGAACCCATATAAACTGCAAACCTAGTTCTTGTTGAAAATGAGAGAAAGAGAGATTGTAATCCTTACAGCGTATGCAGCTTGAATCCCCGCAAAGACGGTGGAAATAATGCTAGCATCTATCTTGCTCCTACTTTCAATCAGTGATCTCAAAGCTTTGTGAAGTTTATCGCAAACACCCATAAATGACCTGCCAAAATCATCACACTATTAGCCATGCCCATCCAGCTAGCCTAGTAAGAAATCGCTAACTTGAATTAAGGTCGGCAGAGACAAAATGGCAAAAGCAATTGCCACCTACTATCCACCTTCCTCAAACCAACTGCTTGGTTCCTTCAGATGGATTATAAGTTGAACTTGCCAACAAATCTAATAACCCTATTTTTCAATAGATTACAGCCCCAGAGCAAGCAATGCAGTCTGGCACATTAAGAAACAAACCGGTTTTAACTACAACTCACTTCTGAGCATCCTTGACAGACACATTCATGAGCATTTCGGCAATGTCAGCAACTTCCTTTCCCCTCCCCTGATCATTTAAGCCCTGCTTCCCACCAAGACCTTTCACAGATCCAATCGAATTCTTTATCTCCTGTCTCCCTGCACATCTATCTAAATTCATCCCTGGCATCAGACTCTGCCCAGAAGGCAAATCAGATTCTGGCCTGCCCTCGTCCCCTGAATTCTCAAACCGTTCTGGACTGGAAGATGATGATTCCAAGGACCCTGATCCTATTTCCATTTCAATCTCACCTTCTTCCAACTCCCCTTCTTCCCTCTCATCATCAGCACCACCTACACCCCCCACTGTAACCTCCATTTTTTCATCATTATCACAAGGGCCACCCATACCCACCTTCCCCAAAGCTTCGTTCAGCACATTCCCTACATCCCCTCGATCCTTGGCAACCACTTCCCTGTCACTGCCATCACTAGAGCTCGATCCAGAAGCTGAAGAAGACCCCGAAGAACTACCATGATCATCATTTCTCCTAGCATGGGTGCTCCTGCCAGAGGCATTAGGGTTTTCAAATCCCAACTCCCTTAATTTCATCGATCCTCTTCCATTTTTCACATTCTCTTCCTTGGATTTTGAATTATTGCCATAGTTATTGTTATTAGTGTTACTGTTTTCCGCAGGAAATGTCGGCTTGCTTTGCACAGCTTTAGCCCAGGCCAAGTAAAGGCTAGGGTTATAGTTACCATTTGAAGCAGAAAACTGCAAACCCTCCCTCCGCCATTGGGCAGTACCACTTTGCCCTTGATCAACAAATCGTTGGCCCTCCTCCCTTCTGCCAACGTCATTCCAATACCTTGACGCCGCCAAATCATTCAAACTCGCCTTTCTCTGCAAACCCGGCAAACTATCGTCATCATTATCATCATTCAAACCCTCGTCTGAAGCGTCTGCTATTTCGCCTTCCTCAATGTCTTCCATAGGGTTCTCATTTTCACCAGGAGAAACCATTGCTTTAAATTTTTCGTAGTCGAAAAACAGGATTTCTCCCCCCAAAAAAAAGGGCACTATGTCAAAACCTGTGTTGGGGTTTCTTGATCCTCGATTTCAATACCCTAAAACCAGAAAAAAAAAAAGAAGCGGGTTTCTGGATCTGGGTGTTCCCGAACGACAGAAAGGAACCTTCCAGATTAGGTTTTCGTCAAGGATTCGAACCCTGGGGTAAACTCCGCCGTTTGGGGCCGAAAATCCACCCAATTCGATAGGTTTTCTTTTTCAATCTAGAGGTTTGGAATAAGATCCGAGGCGGTTTTGTTCTCTGATCAATTTCAAAAACCCAATGCACAACGGTACCCTGCGAACTCCTCAAGTGCTGCGGTGGAGCGCCCCCTTCCGAAGAATCTGAACCAAAATATTTCCGAGTCTTTCGAATCATGGGCTACAAATTCCAGAGCGTTTATATATTACGCATGTACGGCGAGATCCGACGGCCAGCGTGTCGTTGTCGGGACCGGCCGATCCTGACCGTGATTAAGGCCGTCCGCGGTTGCTCCCTAACCACTAACGGTGGAATTTACGAGGGATTTTACATCGTCATGAAGCCCCGTGTGAGGAAGACTTCAGTTACTGCAGGCGGTAAATTTGTGAGAGTGGGGGTAATTCTGACGTGAGCTTTGCAACTATGGGACCGCCAACGATGAACTTGACACGTTGCGTCTCCTTGTCTGCCGGCCTGGCCTTGCCTTCCTTAAATGGTGGACAAGGTTAGAATCTTTGAGGTCCACAAAACATATATATTTCTATGGGAAAACTTGTGGACCATCCATCAAAGAATTATAATATTCAAACTTTTAAAGGTATAAGGTTGAAATCATAAAGAAGTAGGGTTGTACACCATGTTTTGGTAAGAGGAGTATGGTTGGAATAATCACATATTAGATAAACAACACCTTCCATAAAAGTTGTTTCATATAGTTTATGACCTCATAGATGTTAAAAACTAACTACTACTTTTTCTTTTTCTATAATATGCAAATATATATATATATATATATATATATATATATATATTAAATTATCACTCACAAGAATTTTGTTTTAGATCAAGTAGCATGAGCTAAATCAGGTAAATTTCTTGACTTCCAAGGAGGAGACCTTCGTTTGAATCTTGCTAAAATATGTATAATTGTCAAGTTGTTGTAATACCACTATATGGTCATGGTGTAATAAGGGTGGGGCCTATCTCAATCCCATACAACCAATTAAAACAAAAAAAAATTGGGTTGCCAACTAAAGGAATGTTTGTAATATGAAGCAAGTGTGAGTCGATAGCAAATGCAAGTGAGAAGCGAAGACCGAGCACAAAGTGAGAAGAATGAAGTATAAGGAGGAAGTAGGAAGCAAAGTGCGAGCAAGGAACGAGTGTCACTCCTTGTTTAGATCTTAGAAGAAACTCAAAAATTAAAGGATTCATGTGAAGAAAGTCTAGGTTACATGATAGGAAAGTCATTTTTGAAAGTCCTTACTAGAGTAAGAATGCCTTAGTTCGAAGTAAGGATGGCCTTAGTGGAAGTATGGATGCCTTAGTTAGCAATAAGAGGAAGGCCAAATCTATGGCAAACCCTATCCAAATAATAGATTCTACATCACAAGTGATTATTAAGGATGAGATGATTAAGCATGATGTAATGGCTCTTAAAACATAGGGTTAATATGTACGTTCCATGGATACTAGTCAATTTTTTCTGATATTCAAAATTGGATCAAGTGGAAGTGGAGACTGAATTCAAATTACTCCATAACTTTTCTTTCGAAAATATTTTTCCTCATTATCTTCTCCAATTAAGAAATAAGGGATAAAATAATGGATGGTGCCCTTGATTTAAGGGCAAAGAAGCATTATATTTAAAACCATGGAGAGAATTGTATGTGGAGATAAAGGCTATTAAAAGGCTTCTTGTGTGGTTCAGACTTTTTGGACTTTCTTTTCAACTTATCAATAAGGATGTTTTGAAGAATTTTGACAATACCCTGGGGGAGTTTATCTAGGAAAGACCAACTACTAAAGAGATAAGACATGTCATATACACTCAAATATGTGTTGCCATAGGTTTTTCAAAACCTTTACCATAGTCCATTAGGATTAAATCTTATTCAAGAGAATGGGATCAACAAAAGGATTATAAAAATATTGCATTATAATATCATAAATGTCATGAAACCGAACACATGTCAACAGATTGTAAAGTAAAAATTATGGAGAAAGAGATGAAAATTTTTGGGCATGAGATAAACTTCAATATAAAACAAGGAGAACATATTATAGTAGAAGTTGAGTCAAATCAAGGATTTTCCACACCAAAGAAAGTGGTAAGAAAAAATATTGTGTATCATCGAATGACAAAGGTCATTTTAGTTCACTCAAATCGACCATTAGAAGAAGAAATGACACAAGGGATGAGGAAGTACAATGCTTAAGTCCAAATACAGAAGGAGGTAAAAGGCGCAAAGGAAGATGGGGAGATAAATTTTAAAGTAAGTGAGATGAAGGATGTCAAGGTTAATCTAGGTAAATCATCTTCATTTTTCTCAAGTAGCATAAAATCTTCTCCTTGCAATAAAAATGAAAGTAGTACAAAGTGTATATGTTGCACTTTAGGGTTTCAAGAGCAACATAATAAATAAATGCATATGAAGGATATCCATGGAAATTTAGGGTTTCCAAGGCAACATAAGAAAGTAATTACTATGGAGGATCATCCTTGCACTTTAGGGTTTTTGGGGTAACATAAAGAAGAAAGTGTTTATGAGGCTATTTCTTGCTTTTCAGATTCTTTATGGCAACATAAATATTTAGAATTTAAGTCCCATTATGAGCAATATGGATAAATAGAAGAGATTTATGAAGACGAAAGTGTTGGTGGGAATGAAAAAAGGAGAGGAAATTCATTAAAGCATGTACAAAGAGAAAATAAACTCAAAGGGATATCGATTTAAAAAGCCAAATAAAAATTATCAAAGGTGTTAAGAAGAAGTGGGGTTAAGCCTACAAAAAAAAATTAAAAATGATGATAAAAATGATATCATGGAATATTAGGGGTATGAATAAGACCTCTAAAAAAGAGACCAATAAATTAATAGGTTGTTATAGTTTTGACTTTATTTTAAAACAAGAAAGAAAATTAAGTAGTGAGGAACAAATATTTAGAATATGGGTGATTATCTAACAGTTTCTTCTATAGGAGCCTCAAGTGGTATTGCAACAATATTGGACAAACACAAATGGAAAGGAAAATTGTTAGAAGCAAAAAACAATGGGGTTTCTAGGCTATTTTACAAGAAAGAGGATATCATCAAAGTTGGGTTTCTAAATGTATATGCTCCAACTATAGTCATTCCTTGTGAAAGACATTGGAAGGACCTTAGCATTTATTTGTCAAATACAATGATGATTCATAATTGTGATCTATGTATTCTTGGGGGTGACTTTAGAACAATTTTGTTTCCTTTAGAAAATAAGGATGGTATTCCAAGATGGTCTAAATCAATGCAATATTTTACTTCATTTGTCAATTCAAATGGCCATTGGGATCTTAGTCCTTCAAGTTTTCGATATGCATGGGATAATAGATGCATTAAGCAAACTCACATAGCATAAAGATTGGATAGGTTCTTGTTCTCCAAGACATGGTTGCAAACAAAGCATACAATCACTTCATATTTTGTATTGCAAGCAGGATGGAATCACAAACCCATTCTTTTGACTTGTGGTTTATCCAATAATGGTCATCCAAAGCTCGCTTTTAGTCTATGTGGACCCAAAACCCTAATTTTTTCCATATGGTTTTGTTATGGTGGGATGAAGTAAATTTTGAAGGATCATATATGTATAGATTTGTTTAAAAGATAAAATATTTAATGACGCAAATGAATATTTGGAATGTCAAATCTTTTGGTAACTTTTTTAAATTAAAGGAAAATGAATCCAAACTCAAAATTTTACAAGAAATAGTAGAAATCAATGGAATGGACTAGGATTCTTATATGAAATAAAAGCAATTACTTTTTTATTATTATAATGCATTGAAAAAGGAGGAGTTGTATTGGTTCCCAAAATCTAGGGAGAAATGAATCAAGGAAGGAGATAGAAATATTAAAAAATCATGCTACAACAAAAACAATTTTTTTTCGTCACATCAAAAATTTATTTACTCCAAATGAAAGAAATATTGAGGAAAAAGAAGATATAAAGAAGGAAGCAATTAATTATTTGAAAAATATTTTGTCAAATACTGAGAAGAGAAGGAGGCACAAGATAAGCTTTTGCAAAATATTCCATTAACTTTCATAGAGGGAAATAATGAAAGCTTGATGAAGACAATATCTATGGAGGAGCTACATGAAGAAATTTTCTCTTTTCATCCTAATAAGGCACCTAGCCCTGGTAAAGAATCTCTTCCAAGGTGACAAGAGGGCATGAAGACTGAAGAGAATATTATCGATAATAAGAGATTTGTATAAGAGGATATTTACAGAAGAGAAGATTATCAAAGGAGAAGATTATCGATAAGATTACTAGCAAAGAGAAGCAATTTGAAGATTATCGATAAAGAGAAGTGATTTGAGTTTCATCTATAGTATCTTTTTTACCAATAAAATAATACCATCGAAGTCATCCATGCTTCTTCATAATAGCAACAAAAATCTGAGCAACATTGTTGAACCCTTTGGAGGAGAAGCTTGGTAATGGATTAATGCAAAGTCATAATAGATGACTACATTCTTTTTTATGTCAATTATATTGCATTTAAATTGTTCTACTGGTGATAGCAAGGATTAGAGGAGTTTAAGAAAAAAAGAGTTTTGAAAAACCCTAGTTTTTTTTCTTTCCAAAACCCTAACTACTTTTGGATTTTTTTTGGGTTGAGACCATGGACTTACCAATTTTCATTGGAAATGATGACATTGATGTTCGAAATGGTGGATGAAATTTAGATCTCTATATTCTAGTAATTTACTTGGAATTTGAAACTTTTTAATAGTTTAAAGGAGGAAGCTCATGATTGGTGGGATATTCTTACTAAGGAAAGACATGTTAAGAAAAGAACTTGGATATGGGATGAAATGGAGCATGCATTCTTGAGTTAGTGGAACCCTTATAAAAAGATAGCTAGTTTGAAGGTCACCATCAAAGGATATGAAGAAGAAAAAAAAGGCTTCAGAGGAAACTAAAATAAATGAATAAAGAGGATATAATAGAATGAAAAATTACATATGACAGCGTGCAAGTTCATGATCACATTCAAAAGGAAAATCTTAAGAAACAAGGATCTAATGAGAAGCAAGAAGCAATTATGGTAATGGAAAGTTGAAGAACCATTAGAAAACTCAAAAGTTGAATTTACAGTAGCAAAAACAATAGAGTCCATGGAAGAAGCAACAACAAAGTCCAAGGAAGCCTTGTCAAAAGTGCACAAGGATGCACCAAAAGAAAGGTATAAGAGAGAAGATTGTGAAGAAGAATTTATAAAAAAAAATTGTTGAAGAATCAAAGGGAACAAAATGCTAGGTTAATGTTGCAATATATCAACACGCACACCACCCTGAGTGGCAACAATCTTGGAGGTATAACTTAAGGGATCAATACTCTATATCTACATGGAATCATAAAGGCATCAAGTATGGTAGTGTTTAAAAAAAATATAATGTTTCCAGATTTCAAAGGGTGTAACAACATCAGGGAACGATATGACCAACCGTTCAAAATATCATAGTAGAGTAGTAGAAGCATGGAGCCAACAAAGCAATTATGAATATTCAAGTGGCACAATGGCAACTTGACATCATCAAAAACCATCACTAATCAGGATTTCACTTGGATGGATGGATGAACAAGATTGGAAATTCTCAAGAAAAAGGATGTTGAATATTTGTATTTAAAATTTTGAAGAAGATCCAAAAAATGAATATAAAAAATTTAGACTTTTTATGAAAAATATGTAGGTATCTAATTATAGCATCTCAATTGAGATGAGAATTAAATATGTTTGTAAACTCTTAAGTTGTATAGAAGCAAGTTGTGATTTATCGGGGGTTGGGGACCTGAGTACAACCCCTTTTTCTCAAGCAAAAAAAAAACACCTAGCCCTGGTGGATTTCCTACAATTTTCTTTCAAAATATTTGGGATTATTGAAGAGTAATATGTTGGTTGTAGTTGAAGAGGTAAAAAGGGAAGGCTACAATAAGTGATATCAATGCTACTTTTATTATGTTGGTTCCCAAGAAAGGTGAGACAAGATATTTTGATAAGTTTCATCCAATTATCCTTTGTAATATGATTTATAAGATCATTTCAAAAATCATTGCAAACAGGTTGAAAGGAATTCTAGACTGTGTTGTCTCAAATGAACAAGGTAGTTTTGTTTGTGGTAAACAAATTGTTGATGGTGTAATTATTACACAAGAGGCCATACATTCTCTTCATTCCATAAAAAAAACTAGTATGCTTATGAAATTAAATATGAATAAAACATATGATAGGGTTTCTTAAATTTTGCTACATGATATTCTCAAAAAGTAAGATTTTGATCACAATTGGTGTGAATGATAAAATATTGTTATAGTAGTGTGAAATTTTTTTGTTTTGATCAATGGTTCTCCTACTTGGTTCTCCTACTAGTTACATTAAATCATCTTACAAAATTTACCAAGGCGATCCACTATCTCCTTATATATTCATTTTTCTTGAGGATGCATTAAGGAGAGCTTTCTCAAAGGTAAAAATGAAAGAAAAATCAAAGGTATTTAGGTTGTAAAAAATAGTCCCTTCGATCTTATCTTCAATTTGATGATGATACTTTTACTTTGGTTCATCCCTTAGTCAATGAGGACATGGAGTTTAAATCAATATTATCATTCTATGAGAAGGCTACTGGACAGTTGTTGATAGTACAAAAGCTAGAATTTTTTCATTAAAATTGCTCTAGGTTTACAATGAATTATTGTTGATATTTTAGGGTTTAAAATTAAAAAAAAACATCAAATGGTATTAGCTCAATCAATTTGATTCATCAACATTTAATGAGGAGACCAAGGCTTGAATATTTTTTGTTGTTGAAGAACGAGGAATTGTACTCAGGTCCTCCACCCTTGAAAAATCACAACTATCTTATTTAGAGCATGAGATTTTACAAACAGATTCAATTATCATCTCAATTGAGTTGCTATAGCTAGAAACCTACATCATTTTACATAAAATGTCTGAATTATTTTTTTTTAATAAATTTACACAGGTTTTTATGAGGGGTCTTGGTCCCCTCATACTGAGTGGGGTTTGAACCTTCGACCTCGCAAAGAGAGGCCAAAGCCCTTAACACTGCAGTAAGCTTGCAACTTATAAAATGTTTGAATTCTTGATTTTTATTTTTTGAAACTTTTCACTTTTTTGTGTGAGTACAAATATTCTAGAATTCAAAATTCTAATTGACATTTTCCTATAGCAACCTTCACAATACCAAATATTCACATCTACTATTTATGCATTGCATCTTAGTAAATTAATATTTCCAAAACATTGCACTATCATAGCCCGCTTTACCAGATTTTGATTGCTAGTTTCCTTCTTGAAGCACAAGTGCAACCACAAAAATTGTAATAGATAGTTTATATGAATGCACATTAATCTTATAAAATAAAGTAGATATTACCAATGGAAAATATTAAAGTAAATCTTAATCATTATATGATTTAGGTAGTCAATATTTTCTTGTCAACTTCAACTAAACTTACTACTTCCTCTAACCAAGGAAAATAGAATTTAACTTCACGATCCTCAATTAAAACCCGTCTATTAGCTAGCCTATCTACACATTTGTTTCCTTCCCTTAATGTATGTGTAAACCTAATTTCTTCAAACTCTATAACAAGGTCTTGAATTTCCATAATTATCTCTTGTATGTTCCATGGAGCCTTTGCTTTTCTCAAAATTGCATTTATTACTATTAGTGAATCACCTTCCATCCATACTTTGTTCTATTTCATTTGTTTGCATATTTTTAACCCTTCCAAATTTGCCCAAGCTTCAACTTCATTATTTTTCTTAAATCCACTATTGGAAGTGCCATGAGACAAAATCTCTCCTCTATTATTTATAATTATTCCTCCTCCTCCTGTTGATCTTGGATTTTCTTTAGATGCCCCATAAAAATTCAATTTGACCAACTTCACATCTGGTGGTTTCTACTTTATATTCTTTACCTTCTTTTTGTTATTCTTGTCCCCAACATCATAATTCCATTTAATGATTTGATTCCATCCATCAAGGCTCTCTGCTTCTAGATTAGGGATGGGTGTGTTGATAGGGTTGGTTTAGAATCCTCTATGGCTAAAAAAATATTCCTTTTCATTACCTCTAAACCATGTTCCTTTCCTTTAAATATTCTTCTATTTCTTCCTAGCCATATAGTCCAAAGTATTGTATATTTTGATATATCCCATATTGTCTATAAAGCCTCACTTTTAAAAGTTTTTTGCCATTACTTTAACCATTCTTTAATTTTTCCATTAATCACCTTATATTTACCAAACATATTAAGAATCCATTGCCAAGGTTTCCAGACTATTGAGCAATGTCCCAAGATGTGGTCTATACTCTCCTCCATTTTACAAAGAATACATTTTGAAGGGCCATGAAAACCCCTTTTCATAAGGTTATCCCAAGATGGGCTATTCCAAATATATCTCCATATTCTTGTGATATTCCTATTTTGATGGTGCTTTGTATTATATCCACTTCTTATTGTGTATTCTCCCAAGCTATTCAACTCCCAAATCAACTTATCCTTAGCTCCCCTTAGAGTAATCACTGTTGTTATCTTTATACTCAAATGCATCCTAGCACTAATATCTTGTATAATTGTTAAAACACCTTCTTTCCATTTGTATCTTCCTTCTTGATCCTTGTACAACATGTTTGAAACCCTATTACCATATTTGTCTTGAAACAATCTCATCCATTCTTTCAAAATTGGATCTAGATTGAGTGGTTTTTTATCACACCAAGTATCCATCCAAATAGAATTTTTTTCTCTAGTTCCCACCACCCATCTTAAACCTTTAATCACTAAATCAATTAATTTTTTTAAACCGTTCCATAGTGCAGAACCATTTGGTAGAGAGAATGTAGTAAATATTAAACTTGGGTCATTGGGCTCAATATACTTAGAAGAATTCTTGCCCATTGTCTTTGAATCTCTTTGTAAAATATCCAAATTACTTCTCCCCTAAGAGCTAAGTTTGCATCCATAATAAATCTTAAATCGATACCTCCCCTAGTTTTATCATCTCACACTTTGCTCCATTTCACCAAAGGATATTTCCTTCTGTCATGTAATCCTAATCATAAAAATGATCGCATAATAAAGATTAAAAAAATTTCTATCGATTTTGGCATAGTATACAAGGACATATAATATATTGGAATAGCTTATAAGACTGATTTAACTAGTTGTGCTCTTCCTACTAATGATAACCATCTACATTTCCATATCGGTAGTTTGTTTTAAACTTTACTTATTGTAGACACGAAAAATTGAACCATCCTGATGAGTTATTTTTCCTTGGGTTCCTTGAGAGGTTCTCAAACCTGCTAGGAGCAAGTTTGACCTCTTTTCCTGTGTTTTTTCTTGCTTTTTTTAACCTTGATCGAATTCACATTGGGTAAATTATGGGGCATGGATTCGGTAAGTTTTGGGTTTTTCTTCAAAAACTTAATTTTTAGGCTAACCCTCTTGGGGTGTTGGATTAATCAAGGTTAACTTTCATGATCCCGCCTTTTAGCCCTCTAAACCCTTATAAATAAAGGGATTGGATCCCTTTTTTTTCCCAGTTACTCCAAGTTATCCTATTTCTTTCTGTAATCAATCTATAAAAAGAGTTTAGGCAAATTTAAAGTTCTCTTGTCTTCTGGTGCTCTTGGTTCTTTAGTGTTCTATTGTTGGTGTGTTTCTTGTGATTTTGCAAGTGGATAAAGACTTGACGATGATTCATCTTCTTGAGGGAGGAGAGACCTTCCATATTTTCTCTTGCTTCTTCTACCAAATTACCAGATTGTTTCTTTGCATTCATTAATTCACATTTTCATCCTTGCTTGTGTTCTGTTACTTTTTTTAGTCTATGTTCTAGGGTTTTTAACCCTCTTGTGTGAATATGTGCCCCATATACTATATGGCACAAATTCTATGAAAGCTTTGCTTTCACCCATCAAGCATTTTGCATTCGTTTCAACTTGATTATTGAATTCACTCTCGGTATCCTATAGGGCACAAATTCAATCCAATTAGATTTTGGGGTGACTACTTGCCCCAAAACCCTAGGGTTTTGTTTGCATGCCATCTACATTATATTTTGTCCTTGTATGTGTTCATTTTTGGCTATTATCATTATGTTTTTCTTGCATTTCATATCGTACTAGCTTAGGGGTAAATATTTATTCCCAAAACTCTAGTTTTCAAAATTTCACTCTTGATCATGCATTGCATCCATTCTGTTTGGACTTAATTTGTTGTTTCATGCTTGCATATTTCATTGTGTTTGTTCCAAAGTTCAAATATTATTTTATTACGAACAATAAACTAAAAGGACCAAGGGGGCTTGACTATTGCACCTCCAAGCTCAGTCTTATAGCGGCCTAAGCAGGCCCCCAAATGCTAACCATATTTTTTAGAGTTTTTGTGAAGCTATTTTGCATATTTGAAGCTATTGGATATTCTGGATACAAGACAAAGCTTGGATCAAACACCGGATCAGATAAGTGCCCTTGCTTAAGTAAAAATATTTTATTGCTTGCAACCTAGGGTTAGAAATCATTGAATCAAATAATCATACTAGGGTTAGACATTGTCTTCTTGCATCTTGTGTGTTTTGCATTATTCTTTCATTTCCATAGTTTAGCATAAAAAGGCCAAACATAGGTGATTGCTTAATTAACACATTTAACACTTCCACCCCGAACTTGGAGCGAGTCCTAAAACCATTCTTGGTGAACCCCTTTCCCTTTTATCCATCAAGTGTAGAGAATATAACACACCCCTACGATCACCTTGGCTCCTAGTGGATCTAGTCGAGAATCATACATGGTAGGACAATTTTCTCCCTCTACATATTTGGTGAACTCAAAGTGAACATACATCTTAGTGGCCAAGATAGGAAGCCTCTTCCTTTGCTTTTCTCTTGAAAACTTCAATAAGACCACTAATTCTATTTGTTTAGATCATAAAATATCTTAAAAATATTTTGTGTGTTTTCGCTAGTTTTTAGTTTTCCTCCTTTTCCACTCTATCCTTTCTCCTTCTCCTAATGGCTCCCAACCTTAGGAGTAAGCGAAGGCTTTTAGAGTCTGATGATATTTTTCAAGAAGATGATCAAATTGATAGAGAAAATCATAATCTAGAAGAGGAAGAAAATGAAGAAGTTGGTAATGACCTTGATCCTACTAAGGGGCCCAATGGAAACCTTATCTTTAAATAATTTGAACATGTCTGGAATTTCTACAAGCATCATAAATATGCCTTGGATAAGGCTATGGATGAGGAAGCTCAACTCAAGGAAGTTGGAACTTCTCATCATCAAATCATTTTTCCTAGAAATGTTCATCATAACCCCTTGTTTAAATCTTCACATCATGCTAATCCTTGTCCTAAACCAACATATGCTACTACTATGACCACCAACATTGGAAGAATTTTACAAGTTCCTCCAACTAGTAGTGCCACTCAATATTATGTTCAATTTCCTCCTCATTCGACTAATATCAACATGCATGCTTCTGTTCCACCAAATATTAGTTATCCTCCACATCAAGATACCACATATCATAACCCATACCATAATAGTGTCAATGCTTCCAACATTCACCAAGTTCCCTTTCAACAACCTACCTATACCCCTCCCTTAGGGAACCTAGGGGTATTACACAACAACAATCCTAAAATGCAAAGTTTAACAAATGTGGTGAAACAATTGGTTTCGAGAGTGGATATGATTCAACCACCTAGTTTCACCTACAACTATAGAGAAATATGCAATCAGCCCTTAGACCCTATCATTGCCTCTAGGCCCTACCCTAAGCATTTTCCAATGTTGATTTTGCCTATCTATAAGGGAACATAAGATCCAATTGAGCATTTAAGAATGTTTAGGACAACATGCTTATGATATTATATATGATGACATGTTGTTACTAAAGACGTTCCCTAAGAGCCTTGGTGGTATGGCATTAGAATGGTATTATCAATTACCTAATCATTCTTTGAGGAACTTTGAAGAGACAGCTGAAATGTTTGTTCAACAATTTGGTGCTTATGTTGAAAATAATGTGACTATGAAAGATGTCTATATGTTAAAACAAACTAAGGATGAAAGTTTTTTAGAATTTTTGTCTCGTTGGAGGAGTCTAGTTGGATGCTTGAGATATACCTTACCTCCTCGAGACATGCTTGAGATATTTATTGGAAACTTACAAGAACAAATCTCTTATGAATTGGAAACTATGACTATCACATATTTTTATCAAGCAATAGACCTAACAAGAAGGGTAGAGCAAGCCCTTATCAAAAGAGGTCAGCTTAAGATAAAATAGGACATGACCACTAAAACACAATATAAGAACAAGCACGTAGTTGGTGATGGGGTAATAGATAGTAGGCCTATTAACAATGCCATTAACACCCTATAAAATATGGTGCTTAGCCAACCTCAAAAACCCCCACAAAGGAATTTTACAAGACTCAACATACCTATGATAGTGGTTCTAAAGCAACTTTTGGAAGCTAACATGATTGAGTTGCCACCTATAAGGTAACCTAATACCATAGCTAATTGGTATAAAGTTGGTCAACATTGTGAGTATCATAGGGTGGAGGGGCACTTGAAAAACTCTTGTAAGAGGTTGAAACATGTGGTTCAAGACTTAATTGATGAAGGATGCCTTGTTATAGAAGGTTATCAACCCAATCCTCCAACAAACAATCAACCTCTTACTCAACAAGCACCCACAACAAATCAAGACATGGAAATCTTCCAAGATCCCCTACCTAAGCATGGTCAATAGGCAACTAATCAAGTATCATATCGTAATGTGCCACCTCCCTATGATAATATGGTTGGAATGATATCAATAACTACAAGGCAACAAGCACAAGCTCAACCGACTCAACATTCTCAACAGGAGATGAGTTCTTCATCCAACCCACCTTAGTTTTGAAGAATACCCAAAAAAGGAGCATGAGATTAGAAAACCCACCTTTAGTGTTGAAGCCACAACCTAAAGTCTCCTTTGAAATTCAACAACAATTAGCTAGTACCCCAACTAAGATCTCCCTCTTAGAGCTTTTGAAAACTTCTCCTATTCATAGGGAAGCTTTGTTGAAACTTCTAAGACAATAATTTGTTCCTCAAGATATTTCCCCTAGTGTTATAGCTAATATTGTAAGTTCTCTTGGGATACATCATATCACATTTTCGGATGATGATATTCCTTCCTCATACTTACAAGGGGATTCTTCCCTTTACATCACTGCATTTATTGGGAAAACATTTATCAAGCAAATTCTGATTGATAATGGTTCTTCCCTCAATTTATGCACTTATCAATTCTTCCAAAAGTTTGGATTAAAAGAGGAAGATTTAACTAAGTCCAATATCATCATCAAAGCTTTCAAAAATGAGTCCCAAGAGGCTTGCGGTATTATATATCTCTCCCTTAGGGTTGGACCTAAGATCTTAGATACCTTGTTCTATGTGGTGTCTTGCCCCGCATATTTTAATCTTCTTCTTGGATGCCCTTGGATTCATGCAATGAGGGTGATCCCTTCTACTTTTCATCAATGTTTGAAGTTCGAATCTAAGAATCAATTGGTCACCATTTTGGGTGATCCTCACCCATTTGAATATTTTTCAATGGTTGAGCAAGCTCAATCTGATCTCAATTTATGTCCATCAGTTTCCTCATCTCACATGACTAAGCAATTAGAAAATATAAAAGTTGAGTGAGGAACCATTAATCAATGTTTCATTACATCGGATCAAGTCATTTTCTTCAAGAACCTCTTTTGAATATATCTCATCAAGTCTTAGAGTGGAGTGATGAGGATGAGTTACCCCTTTATACCTCAAATATTTTGTTTTGCAATGTGGTAACTTTGGTGCACCCTAAGTTGGTGCCCCTTGGATGGTAAAGAAATTAAATAACCAACAAACATAATGCATATAAAGAGATACTATGCATAACTTGGTACTCTACATTCTTTATGTTTCAATGATATTAGTTTTCATACTACATTTGGTTTGCTTGTTCATAGTGCATAACTTTCTGTCATATTTTGTATGTTTTGCTTGATATTTTGTTCCTTGCATTTATGCTTGTCATATAATTGCATTGTTGCTTTCTCATTCTTGCATGATTGCTTGCTCATATAGATTCTTGGGGATCTCATGACAATGGTAAGATATGAAACATAGGTAGGTCATAGCTCACATGCATTGCACTTACACTAGGCTCTGATGCCTAGCGAATCCCCAAACTTAGGGTTCATTTCTATGAATTTCCATCATGTCGTTATGTATTCCTTGACCTTGAAAGTTTTAATGAACATCAAATTTTATTTTTCCCAAGTCAAGAAATATAGTTCTTTTGTTTATCCTTATCCTTTGCATGTTTGTTTCTTTCTCCTTTTTTGCCAAGACAAGGATGCACATACTTTCTTCTATTTGTGAATCTTGCTTTTATTTACACTTTCTTCTTTCTCAATATTTTGATTGTTAAGGGATCCTTGAGAAATAGGATAGATACCGTATGAAGATCCTTTATGGTGTTCATATGACCACTAACTATCTTACGCACATCTCTTACTTCTCAAAAGTTTGTGAAGGATGCACACACACACTATTCTTCTTCTTCATCTCTATTTCTTCTCTCTATTTTCTAGCACATGCACACATAGGTTATGCTTCACTTTGATCACTCATATTTTGCACACACCACACCCCTATTAGGTAGTACTCATTTTGGTAAACATTAATTACATCATTTCAGCATCCCATATGGGATAGCTTCATGGTCACGAGTGAGGGGTAGCCTCCATTTGACCATTTGTGAGCATACATCCTAGCGGGTATATCTCTTTTTATTTGGTCATTATCCATCTCTATGAGCATAACACCCTTATAGGATATCTTCATGGCCACTAGTGAGGGGTAACCTCCATTCAATCATTTTTGAGCATACATCCTCAGAGGATTTTTCTCTATTTCTTTTTTTTTTTATTTCTTTTAACCTTTTGGAGATTCCACTTTCTTCTTCTTTCACCTTTCTTTCTTCTTTCGTTGTTTATTTCCTTCTTTTCTCTTATTTCTTTCCATTTTTTCTTCTTTCCATCTGCTCATACATGCATTTCATATTTCATTCCTCTTAGCCTACATATTAGATTGCATTTCATTTTAGTTAGGATCATTTTGTATTTCATTTATTAAGTTTGTGATTCTCGTTTAAAAAAAATAAAAAATCTAATAATAAAATGTTAAAAATGTAAGTTAGCCCTTGTCTCTCTTTTTTGGTCTTCCCTCCTTCCTTTTGGCACCTTTTCTTTTGTTTTTTGTTGCTCTCTTTTCTTTTAAGTTTGTTGTTTTGAGTTTCATTAGGAATTTTACATTCCTCCCAAAACTCGAGGGGGCACCCTAGCCTGAGAAGCATTAATGTCCCTAATACCTCACTTTGTGTGCGAAATATTCAAAGTATCTAAAACAACACTATTTGCACACCACTCCTTTCTTCTAAACTGACCATCCATTTTTCCCTTGTGTTTACCATATCTTTTGCTCATAGATGTCTACAACTTTCTTTGATGCATTTATAGGCCATAAATGCATCAAAGAGGGGGTAAAATGTAGACATGGAAAATTGACCCACCTAGACGAGTCATTTTTCCTTGGATTCATTGAGAGGTTATCAAACCTACTAGGAGCAATTTTAGCCCCTTTTTATTGTGATTTTCCTTGCTTTTGTTAACCTTGATCGAATTCACGTTGGGTAAAGTACGGGGCACAAATTTGACAAGTTTAGGGTTTTTATTTAAAAACCTAAATTTTAGGTTGATCGTATTAGGGCATTGGCTTAATCAAGGTTAACTTTCATTCTCCTACCTTTCAGCCCTTTAAACCCTTATAAATAAAGGGATTGGATTCCCTTTTTTTCCCTAGTTACTCCAAGTTGTCCTAAGTTCTTTCTGCAATCAAGCTATAAAAATAGTTTAGACAAATTTAGAGTTGTCTTTTGTGTTCTTGGTGCTTTGGTGTTCTGTTGTTGGTGTGTTCCTTGTGATTTTGCAAGTGGAGAAAGCCTAAAAAATTATTTATCTTCTTGAGGGAGGAGAGACCTTCCACCTTTGTTCTTGCTTCTTCTACCAGATCACCAGGTTGTTTCTTTGCATTCATTAATTCACATTATCATCATTGCTTGTGTTTTGTTGCTTTTTTAGTCTATGTTCTAAGGTTTTTAACCCTCTTATGTGAATCTATGTCCCATCTACTACAGGGTATCGGTTCTATGAAAGCTATACTTTAGCTCGTCAGACATTCTGTATTTGTTTAAGCTTGGTTACCGAATCCACGCTCGATATCCTACAGGACATGAATTTGGTCTAGTTAGGTTTTGGGGTGACTGCTTACCCCAAAATACTAAGGCTTCATTTTGCATGCCCTCTACATCTTGTTTTATCCTTGTCCATGTTTGTTTCTGGCTTTTATCATTGTATTCCACTTGCATTTCATATCGGACTAGCTTGGGGGTAATTATCTATTCCCAAAACCCTAATTTTCAAAATTGCACTCTTGATTACGCATTGCATACATTTTGTTGGCACTTCATTTGTTGTTTCATGCTTGCATATTTTGTTGTGTTTGTTCCAAAGGTCAAAGCTCATTTTATTACGAATGATAAACTAAAATGACCAAGGGGGATTGAATGTTGTGCCTTCAATCTTAGTCTTATAGCGACCTGAGCAAGCCCCCAAACTTTGACCATATTTTCTAGAGTTTTTGTGAAGCTATTTTACAAATTTAAAGCTATTGGATATCCTGGATGCAAGGTAAATCTTGGATCAAACACCAAATCAGATAAGTGCCCTTGCTTAAGTAAAAAGGATTTTATTGCTTGCAACCTAGGGTTAGAAATCATTGAATCAAAGAATCATACTAGGGTTAGATATTATCTTCTTACATCTTGTGTGTTTTGCTTTGCTCCATAGTTTAGCATAAAAAGGCCAAATAGAAGTGATTGCTAAATTGACACATTTGACACTCCCACCATAGACTCGGAGTGAGTTTTAAAACCATTCATAATGAATCCCTTTCCCTTTTGTCCATCGAGTGTAGAGAATATAACACACCCCCGCGATCACCTTAGCTCCCAATGGATCCAATCGAGAATCGTATGCAATAGGATAGTTTTCTCCCTTTACACTTATAACTCGATTTGATAATTCTATAAAGAAAAATCGACCAACACCGATAAAAGCAGTAAATCAAAGTAGATAACAATGTATGCATAAAATGAAAGATCTTATTTATTATAAACTTGAGGAGCCTGGATCTCCACTTTATACATAGATATACCCCAAATCAGGGGTTACAATACAATGTTTGCTTTGATACAGTTATTACAATCAGAGGGTTTAAAACCCTCGTTCAAATGAATGTTGGTGTCTCTGGATCATCTTCACTCCAAACAAGTGTGAGTGGGCTTGTGTATCCTTACGGGGCCACTTGAAGCTGCAATAATCATCACTAAAAATACCTCCTATAACCTACACACAAACAGATCAAAATAAAGTTAGTAACACCTATGGGGCCTCCACAGTGTGAGGCCCACTAAAACATGAAAGTGTAAAATACTAACCCTAGCTGAAATACTTGCCAAATGAAGTGCAAAAATACAAAAAACGTAAGTAAAACAATGAAACCTGATACCTTGTTGAAATATACCTGAGTTGCTGGATCTACGCTCCTGATGACTCGATCTGGTGATGCACATGAACAATCACGAGCATTCGAGGGTTTGGCAACTACAAACCGGTGAATGACGAATACCCTGTAGCATTCAGGGATGGTTGTGGATGCCCTACAACATTCCTAGAAATGCTCTGTAGCATTCGAGGAATGCCTTGGAGCATTCGGAGGTTGTGGGGGGATGCTCTATAGAATTTGATCTGGTTCGTAGAGGTTTTGGTGGTGGATATGGTGGATGTGGTGGTGGCGAGGAGGGAATGTGTTAGTAGAGTGCTAGGGTTTACAAAATGATGGATGATCAATGCTTTTAGATCTTGACCTCTCAAAAATATTTTGACCTTCATTCATAAAAGTGAATGATATTTTATAATTTGCCCTTAAATCATGCTAGGGTTTTGATGACACCAACGGGCGGTCGAGATTAAAACATGATGAAGGGTTGAGATTGTGATTTGATAAGTGACATGGATCATGTTAAATGAATGGTCGAGATTAAGACGTGATGGGCGGTTGAGATTTATCCATATATATATATATATATATATATATATATAAATATATAAATATATATATATATATAAATAAATATACATATATATAAATAAATAATGAATGGCTATGATTTGATGATGCGTAGATGACAAGTGGCTAGGATTTGGTGTCTACAGATACCCTTTTTGTATCATGTTGCGTGAAACACAATGCGGTGCAAAAATAAGAGACACCTGGTTTGGTGAAGTGGCTTCTTTCCTCAGGTGTGCAAGAAGATCCTGAAGACAAAAATTGTTGTTGTAGCTTACCCCCTCAATTGGTGAATGAGTGAAGAATGAATCTCACGAGCCAATTGACAAAATTGTGGATGATATGAATGATGTAAATGAATGTGAATAATGCAATGATTGTGAATGGTGCAATGATTGATTCTAATTTTACCCCAATAGAAAAAGGGGTTTTTGAAATGTGGATGATATGAATGATGTAAATGAATGTGAATGATGCAATGATTGATTCTAATTTTGCCCCAATAGAAAAAGGGGTTTTTGAAATGTGGATGATATGAATGATGTAAATAAATGTGAATGGTGTATCCCGATGTGGGAAAGCAAAATCAAATTTGGTTACCCCAAGTTTGGGGTGATTTTGTGTTGTTGAAAAATATACCTTTTGGCGTCATTGAAATGCAAAATGATGAAGATGCAAAAAAATGAAAAAGTAAAGGAACCAATCATCCTAGGGGCCTGTTAGTGACTGTAGCAATTCTTGAATGTAAAGTGAGGAACCAATCATCCTAGTGGGCTGTTATCCCTGGTGACTATTGTAATGTAAAATAAATGATGTAGTGAAAGTTATCCATGTTTGTTACCCCATGAAAAGGGCATCAATGACAACTTTTGAGCAAATTAGTCTAAGCACAATCTCACTCAAAAAATGAGGGACCAAAAAGATTTTGTTTTCGAACAAGAGGATGTTGGATGATGATATGAGCAAGTATCCTTATGGTGATCTACCCATCCTACCGAATTGCATGGATAACCAATCGTTGCAATCGCTAGGGGAATAGAGTAAACCACTAGATACGAGGTTCGCTTGATAATGTAAGTGAATTTGATAATGTTGAATGGAAATGCATTGATGAGTGAATTGGGCAATGTTGAATGAAGATGTATGAATTTGAATGAATATGAAAATGCATTGATGAGTGATTTTGATGATTTTGTGAAATTTAGAATTGTTTTGGGATATTTTGAAGCAATTTGAGGTATTTTCATGACTTTTAGTCGTAAACAATAATTAAATACCCAAATCAATCCATGTTATCACAAAATATGATGAAATGATGTGATGAATGCTTGGAATAGTGAATGTGGTAGTTTTGTGAAATTTTGGACCATTTTGAGGTGTTTTGACGTGATTTAGGTGTTTTTGCGACTTTTGGTCGCAATAAAAAATTAAGCGCCCAAATCAATCCATGTTATCACAAAATATAATGGAATGATGTAATGAATGCATGGATGGATTTTGAGGTGATTTTATGGGGTTATGCTATGTTTTGAGGCCTTTTGAGTCCTTTTGCAGCATTCTGGATCCAAACGTCGACCTACGTCCACATCATGCACAAACATGGGAGAGCATCTACCACTTGGTAGATGCAAGGAAGCATTTGAGTGCACCAGGCAGATACCCTAGGGAATTTGAGCATGACAAAATTGGCTATAAAAGGGTTGTAGGGGTGAAATTCGATTCATTCTTGTATTTGAGAGTTCGAGAAGTGATGTCTAAAGAAGATTGAGTGAGTGAGGTGATGGCAATGGAGGGAGTGGATGTGAAAATAGGAGTTGAGGTGCAGGTGGTAGAGGTAAGTGCCCTTAGCTCTCTTGTTTGGATTTTGCAATGTGTTTTTTTTTTTATTATGTAATGAATGTGATGGTAATGTGCATTTGCTGTTGTGTTGTGTTGTAGTTGAGGATCTTGGAGGCTCAACATCGATTCTTACCCATCATACCAAGGGTGAGAAAGGTATTATAGAAGGACCACTGGGATTGGTTGGAGTGGGTGGGATTGGTGGGGTGTGCCCAAATTGAGGTGGTGAGGGCTAATGAGGGGTACCTCTCTACCTTGGTAGAGAGATAGGGGGACCTTCTAGCTCTCAATAGGGAGATGACGGTGACACTGGAGGATGTGTACCACATCTTTCAAGTACCAGTGGAGGGGTTGCATGTCCAAGTTGGGCACGATAAGGAGTATGAGATGAGGTAGATTTTTGTGATGGATGGAGGGGTGAACATTAGAGGAGGAGGGATCAAGTACTTGGATATGTATGTGGAGAGGTGATTGGAGGTACTACCAACCTTAGTCATGTTCCTACTGGCTAATGTGTTGGTGCCTAACAACATTGGCTATCGGTTCCCATGGAACATGATTCGATTGGTGTTCGATATGATCGATGAGCCTTGGGTGTATGCATGGGTGCCTATGCTACTAGTGTAGACATACCTGGAGTTGTACGAGGTGAAGAGGTAGGGGTAAAAGGGGTTGGGTTGTAGTGTGCTATTGTAGATCTAGGGCTAGGAGCATGTCAGTGTGGCTCATCCTATGGGCCTACCATGCGAGTGGGATAGGGATCAACCCTATGCATTGAGATGGTGGGTGATTGAGGAGATACAGTTGAGTCATCCTGGTCGTAGTGGCCAGGAGTGTAGAGATCTATGGGTAGGGTTGACATCAGACCAGGTGTACTGGAGACCATGGTGGGATGCTAGGTGGCCTAGTGATGGAGAGCAATTGTGATGGGTCAAGAAGGTGAGATGGGTGGTTGGGTGGCATGGGAGTGAGGTGGATTTGATCCAGTTCTCATAAGTGTTGTGGTAGTTTGGGATACGATAGGGAGTACCTGATGCTCTAGTGTTGTATAGGCATCGAGTTGATGAGTCGAGCCTACCTTGTATGGAGGAGTGGTGGGTGGAGTATGAGGATGATGAGGAGATAGATCTCTTGTATGTGGATGATGTCGGGACCATCGCTAACTATGATGCATGGTTCACTTCATAGCCACCATGGGTACCAAGTCAGGTGGTTGATGAGGGTAGTGGGGATGATGGGGAGACAACAACAAAGGTCGAGGAGACTCCCTGATGTCAGAGATGTCATCAATCCAGTAACTAAGGGAGGTAGGCAAGGGTTGCAATAGAGCAACCTCTAGAGATTGGAGGTGATGGTGATGGTGGGGGTGGTATGGAGGAGGTTCTAGAGAGACCTCCTAGTCAGAGTGAGGAGGAGTGGGCTGAGCTCCAGGTAGAGTAAGACCAGCTTTGATAGATGGTGGTAGAGTGAGATGCAGTGATAGCAGCTTAGGATGATGAGAATGCTTGATTACGAGTAGAGCTAGAGGTACATATGGTGGTAGGTGGAGGTGAGGATGTGATAGTGAGGCTCTAGGTAGAGCTGGCATAGAGGGATGCTCATTAGAGATAGGATGTGCTATGCCTTTGATCTTAGGAGGGCTACATTCAGGAGTTGGAGGATCTCCTTATGCAACATGGCATTGGGCTACTAGTGTGACCTTCCTCCTCCATAGTAGGTTTTATTAGGCATAGTGACTCTAGATCTAGGGCTCCATCAGGATCTCAGGGGTCTGCCTATGGGTGCTAGCTAGTGCCTTGATGCACTTTTGTATATGAGCCTTAGTGCTCCATTGTATATAGCCTTAGAGTATTCATTGTATATATATATTATATATATATACATGGCTTTTATTTTGTGTTATGACTTTTGTGTGAATGTTTGTGTGAATGCATGTGTATGTGATGTGATGGATGACAATGTAATGATGATGTATATGCTTTATGATAATAATGCAAGTGAACTGACACACTAATGATCATTTGTAGTTTAGATTTTGTTTGACCATATTTATCATTGTTACTTAATTAGGGGCACCAATATGGTGGTATGTGAAATGGAAGACTCATGTAATGATGTGATAATGACATGGATGTTATTTTGGCTTATGGATGGCTGATTTAGAATTGTTTTGCAGAGACTCAAACATCCTAGTGATGTCAAATAAACTCACTAAGTTCTATCTAATTTCTCCAAGACCAAATTGTGTGCTAGTGAATGTTCATTTACCAATCATGAGCATGGTAATGACTCAAGGCAATCAAGAACCAATGTGTGTGCAAGTGAGTTCATTAACCCATCTTGAGTAAATTGAGATGAAACCTATCATGGAGGAGACCAAGAAGCTAGCTTGTCCTTATGTGCGGTCAGAGGTCTCTTCAAGAGAGATGTGTCACCATGCATGAGCGTACTCCACTACTAGTCAAGCATCTATAGCCCTAGTGGAGATTAGCTCCATAGTCCAATGATATGATCTCTAAGCTTTGGGGATTTAGACTACCTAACCATCTGGATGGAAATGTAGTTCTATCCTTACTACTTGAGGATCTGTGGTGTGTGATTTGTAAAAGAATTAGAGCTTTGGGGAATCAGATTCTCAACCGAGGTGTGATGAGAATTTTACCCTATCCTTACTACTCATTCTTTTATTTGGAAGTGTTGTTAGTGGTGAAGACCATTGTTTTGATTTTGGACTATGTGCATAATGGGACAAGCAAAGATGACTTTTTTACTTCGAGGTTCAACCCAATCATGGTGTTATCCCTCTTTGACACAAGATGTTTTTAATAGGTGTGAGATGTGTTTGGTTCAAGAATGTTAGAGTCAACTCCCAGAACTCAAGATTTTCCTTAGTGAAAATGTGCCTTGGTCCTAGAGAAAACTCGACATGTATTGGAGGTTGCTTGAAACACTAGGAGTGGCTGAGTGACCAAAAACACCTAGGGATGATGGAATGATAGTGCAAATGATGTCATGACTTATGAACTATGGGCAATGATATGGATGCAAACTCACCTTGTAACAAAACATCCCTCCAAGGTGTTGTGAATGTTGTTTTATGTTGGTCATCAAGATTAATTCAAATATGATTATATCCTAAAAACCATCCATTAAAGATAGCATTTCATGGCCAACGCAAGTATCGACAAGAGTATCGATGTTTGGTAGAGGAAATTCATCCTTAGGACACACTTTGTTAAGATCTAAATCAATGCAAATCGAATCACCATGTTAGGCTTAAAGAGCACCATATTTGAAAGCCACTCAGATAGTCAATGGGTTGGATGAAACCCACATCTAATAGCTTTTGAAGCTCTTATTTGACCATGAGGGCAATGGTAGGATGTAACTTTCTCATTTTTTTTATCGACTTAGCATCAGGATGCAAGGTTAGATTATGGACAACCAAGTTAGGGTCAAGACCAGCATGTCTTTATAGGACCATGCAAATATGCCCTTCTTTTTCTTGAGGAGAGCTATCAATTGCTCTTGTTCATCAATGGATAAACTTTTTCCAAGTTTAATGATTTATGGATTGTTCACATCTGTACTAAGGTTCACATCTATAGTATCTTCAATGGCCATGTGTGAACCTTCCTCAAGTTGATGGGGCATTGGGATCAGATGAATGTCATCAATGACATTATCAAACTCTTTTGGCATAGTCTCTTCCATTTCTACCTAGAAAATAATAGGAGCCAAGGGTGAAGGCAAAAGCTACGAAGGAATGTAAATAGTAAAGCTCTTAAAAATTCCTTAAAAAGGATAAATTCAGAAAAGGATGGTGGTGATGAAATCCATTCCATATCAATGAGGCTTATGTCAATAGGAATTGGTTTTGCCAAATCGTATGGATTATAGAGTGGGGTGAATAAGTCAACAAGATTCATGTTGACTTAGTGGGAAATGGTGGTTGGCAATGTGAAGGGTGGTTTGTCTTACCTCTTAGAATCGATGAATGAACCTTGAGAACCTAGATAGCAGCAAGCAACATATATAAATGCAAATGATAAGGACATGCAAATGCAATGCAAATATTTTTTTTTTTTTATGTACATATGTTACATCAAGTTGTTGTGAGGTGATCAATGAAGTGGAGGTGGTGGTTCACTAGTAGGCTCAGCTCGCTCCCTTGGGAGAAGCAAATAAAATATGGGTTGATGGATGGGGAACATTCTGAGATAATACTCATCATATTTGATGAATGGTGTGATTGGGATTGATTCCTCTTTAGATTCATCTGAAGCTATCGATATGATATCGTATTCTTCATATAATTCCTCAAAGTCATCATTGTGATTGGTTTCCTCTTCTGAATCTAAATGGAGGCTTTGAAAAGCTTGTTCAAAAGAGGAAGTGGAAGAATGTGAATGGTAACCTAGGCCTGAATGGTCATGCGCTTCTCGATATTGAGGTTCAATAATGTCATGCATACCCTATTCATGTCATCCTAGGCCATATCCTTACCAATTAACCTGATGAAAGTATCATGATGGGAAACCGAACATGTGCTCTATATTGGCAAGGATTGGTTGCTTAGGTTTGACTAGGGAAAGTGGATCGAATGATGAATCGACCCCCCATATATGAAGTTGATTATGTTAGGTGTTGAACCCATGTGGTACACTACTCCTATAGATAAGGGTGGGTCACATGGATGACCATAATCCCTAATAATTTGGATGTTGAGTGGTGTAACTATGACATCTTGAACCACATACTCACCAATGCTAGGACTAGTGAGGTGGACTACAACTTGTGTGGGTGATGATGTGGATGGAGTGGATGTGGAGATGTGGGACTCATGGGTGGCTTGTGGCTTAAATGATGGGAGAGATGTATGTTGAAATGGCATCTCAAAATCTATCAAATCGACTTGTGAGATATCGATTGATGGAGATGAAGATGGATTTGGCTGAGGAATTTGATGGATGATTGATGATTCTAGTGTGGATGAAATGATAGTGGGTGTTTGTGGAGTTGGTTGTGTGGGTGATGATGAATGGGTGATAATGGGTGATGTAGATGATGTGGAAGATGTGGAGGGATGTCCCCTTGTATGGATGTGGAAGGTGTTGATTGGGTTCGACCACATGTACATGTTGCTAGTTGTGATGAAGGTTGGGGTGTGGAAGTGGAAGCTTGATGTGGGGTAGTGATAGGGAGATCCTCGAGAATAGGTGCTTTGGATGAGGAATTGTGAAGTGAAGTGGATGGTGTGGTTGATGGGATTAAGAAAAAGTGAGTGGATGGAAGTGTGGATTCATATGGGTTGGAGATGAAGTTGCAATATTTAAATGGTTTGATGTCTATTGGTATGCAATGAATCTACCCCTCATGTACATATTTCAAACATTGATGTAGTATTGAAGGGACACATTTCATCTCCCTTATCCAAGGACATCCAAGGAGTACATTGTAAGCCATGGACCCCTCCAAGATATGGAACATAGTGTGCAATATCTTAACCCCCACTTCTATGGGTAAGACCATAGTGCCAACTATAGAACATAGAGCATCATTGAATGCTCGCAAGGTGAAAGTGGATTTGGTGATGTGTGAAGGTGGAAGATTGAGATGTTGAAGGGCTGAGGTGGTAATGATGTTGATGGATGAGTCGGTGTCAATCAACACTCATTTGAAAGGCTTCCTATCAACTTGAGCCATGATATGTAATGGAGGATCTGGTGATTCTGATGATATTGATTTGATCTCAAAATCATAGAATGTGATAGAGGGCTCCATACATGTTTGAATACTCCCCATAAAATTATTAAAGGTATTAGCATCTTGAGATTGAAGTTCAATGGATTTTAAGATTTCCATTAATGCCTCATGGTGTGGGGGAGATTGTTGTATAAGCTCATAGATCGATAGTTTTGTGGAAGCCATTTTGAGACTAGTTGTTAACCGATTGCTCAATATGATGATAGGTCTTTGTGGATGGCTTGGGGGATGAATAGGTTGGGATGGATGACTTGGAAGGTGAATTGGTTGAGATGAATTGGTAGAAAAATGAATGGGTGGAGATGAATTAGTAGGTTGTGGAGACACATTTTCTTGAGGTGCCATGGGAGGTTGAACTGCTTGAGGTTGTTCATTTTGGTGATTGGTGCTTCATTGACCTTGAGTGACTACATGGATAGCCCCCATAAAACCTTGGTACTATTGCACATGATTGACTTGGTTAGGGGGAGTCATGGTATTTGATCCCCCTATTGTCTATTGTGTTTCCTCATGATGAGGAAGTGGTGTTTGGTAGATACCAAGATTTTGATTTTGTTGTGCTAAGGGGCTATCCAACTTAATGGCCCCTAGGTCTATCAAGTCTTGCACCATGTCTTTAAATGTAAAGTAGTTATTAATGTCATGCCCCTTCTATCGATGGAAAGGATAAAATAAATGCTCCTTATAGCCCTTGCCATGTTTGGTTGGATCATCTGGTTTAACTTTGGGTAAGGTGATAGCATTAGTGTCATACAACCTACGAAATATGGAAGCATATGATTTGGATAAAGGTGTGTAAGTGCGAGTTTATCAAATAGATTATTGATATTGATGATTTTCCATAGTTGGCATTATGTTATGGAATTATTGTGGTGGGGGAACCACTTGATAAGACACTTGTTGTGGTTGTTGCGATGATGGTTGTGGTTGGTGTTGACCATGGGGTTGTTGAGTCATTTGGGGTTGACTCAAAACCACTTGATTGACTTGTCCTAGTTTTGATTGGCCAGAATAGTTTCCTTTAGATTGGCCCTTGTTTTGCCATTCTTTTTTCTTTGGTTTGATCTCACCCTCTTGAATTTTTATTTCTTCGATGATTCAGGCTTGGGCAAGAGCTTCATCGAATGTTCTATATTGTTGTAATTGCAATAATAAGGAGATAGGTTTTAGACAACTCCTTGCAAACATTCAAGTCAATTCTTCCATTGGTAGGGAGAATGGCAACTTGGTGATGACTACCCTCCAATGGTTTCCAAAGTCATAGACCGACTCTTCTTCAAATTATCTGAGATTGTACAAGTCGGTCAAGGTAGTTTTCTTGTGAACATTGAGGGAGAACCTTTCCAAAAATTTATCCACCAATTGTTCAAATGTGTAAACACTATGATGTGGTAGATGATTATACCAATCTAAGGCATCTCCCCCTAATGTCTGAGGAAAATTTTGGAGCATTAATGCATCATTCTCTTGGATTCAAAAACATGAATGGATGAATGTGCTAATGTGCTCCCTAGGGTCCTCAGTCCCTTTGAATTTGTCAAACTTTGGTAGTGTAAAGTCTACTAGATAAGGCGATGAAGGTACCAAAGAATGAATGGGTTGATTGATCAGCTATCTCAATGTAGGTTTTTGGTACATCATACCAGGAGTATGCATAATTAAGCTATCAATCTATTGTTGCAAGGCTTGGATCTTAGGGTCTTCCATGTGTGTGTGGAAACCCTGGTTTGTTTGATGAGTGTATGGAGGTGGTGTGTGTGGAGTGATGAATTGTTGGGATGGAATGTGGTACTGATTGGCCGATGGATTGATGGGTATCTGGTGATGTTGGATGTGTTGTTGGGCTTGGTTATGGAGTGACTGATGTTGATGAAGTGGGGATGAAGTTTGGGGGATTTGAATGTGTTGGGTTGTGGGAGTGGTATTGATGTGGGTGAATGGAGGTGTGGGTATGGTAACCTTAGAAGATTGTGATACCCAAGATGGATCAGGGGTGAAGAAGGTGTGTTGGTTGGGAATGGAATGGGGTTTAAAATTTGCTACCTATGATTGTTATTGAGGGTAAGAATGAGCATCTTGATGGCCCATAAGCAGTTGATTGAGATGTTGCCATGCTTGTTGTATGGCAATTTTAGATGCAGATTGTGTGGTTGTGGTGGAAGTGGATGTAGGTATGATGTGAGTGTTGGCAATGTTGGTTGAGGTTAATGGAGGGTAAGTTGTGAAAGGAATCACAACTGAATGAGGGGTGGTAGATGGAATGGTGGATGGAATCTGTGAAGCAACATTAACTTGTGCTTCATAGAGTGGGTTGGAATAGGTAGTGGTGTAGGTAAATGGAATGGAGGTGCTTTGGCTACATTATTGTGGAGGAATTTGGTGTGAGGGTGTAGATGTTACCTCAAAAAGAGGGTTGGTGTAGACTTGGTTAAAGTTATTGGGATGTGAGTGAGCAAGTTCCTATTGAGAAGAAGGAACATGTCTGGGTGGACTATTAATTGGTTCTAGAACTAGATTGGTGGGTCTTAAATAGCTTTTAAGTTTATCAGAATCTATGTAAGTGATGTGGTGGTCAATGGGTGTGGATGGCTCAATTTCTGGAATGGTGGTGTGGATAGCCCTTTGTATCACATCTACATTTAAAGTGAATACTATGTGAGAAGGTCCAATAGATAAGCCAAAATAGCTTGTCTATACCACACTAGCTAAGTTAGCCATAAAAGTGGTTGAGGAAGGAGTGGAGCACTCCATGGATGAGGTAGGTACCTGACTCATGGCTTTAGCTTGATTTTTGGTCAATACCATAAGCTATAAGTAGGTAGGGGTAGCGAATGTGTAGGGTGTGTGTGGAAAGTGAGATGGCAATGAAAAACACATAGATCAAACAAACAATTGTGTCCTATGTCTTGCAATAATATTTTTTATTTTGATTATTTTTTTTGTGTGTTTGATGTTATGACTCCCTAAGCCTAAGACAACTATGCAGGGTGGATAGGTGTGTTCACACTCACCTCTCTGACAAGAAATGAAATGTGAATGGCTTAAATGGCTTCCTAAAGTGGGTCTCTCAAGAGTGGGGAATTTTTTGGTGATGAAGTCTAGAAAAACCACTCATGGGCTACTATTGGTATCTATGGGGTGAGCCAATGGATGGAGATGAAGCCCACCATCATTGGTCTCGATCAGTGGTTGGTGATGAAATCCAACTCACTGATGTTGAAGATGAAATATGCAATGTGTGTGGATTCCTTTTAAGTTTTTATTTTCTATGGTGTTTCTCTAAAAAGAAATCACACTTCACATCAACCAAGGTGGTGACTAGGAACACTAGTGCCAAGTATGAGGTCCTCAAAAGAGTCTAGGGTACACCGCTTAAGATCCACAATGTGTGGAGGGTTCACCTAGCTCTTCCACTCTGAATCAACAAGTGTTTCCAATAGTGGGAGGAAGCTTGAGCACAAGTGACTTATCCCAACCTAGAAGAGTGAGAAGTGGGAAAACTTAGCCTACAATGCAACTAATATGCTTTTCAATTTATTGCCTAAAGCATAAATAAAAACACACACAACACACAAGGTAGAAAGAAAAACACCATGAAGAACAACAAAACTTGAATCAACTGTAGTGAATGTCTAATGCAACTAGAAATGAATGTATAGGTGCAGATCTACCCCTATATGCAAATCTATATGATTCTAAAAATGCACTTCCTTTTCTTTTTTTTTGTAAAGAAAAATGCCTATGAATGCCTAGAATGCCTAACAATGCATGATATATTACTTTTTAAATAGAAAAATAAACATTTCTTTTCATTTTCTCTTTTAAAAAGTAAAAATGTAAGTAGGGTTTTGAATAGGACTTACCAAGAAGCCTACGTATTCTTTCCCCAACTTTGCAGATGCGACATGAATCTCCTAGATACTCTATCAAATCTCATAGATACTCTATAGAATCTCCTAGATACTCTATGGCATCCACCTGGATGTTGTGTGGCATCCCTCAAATGTTGTATGGCATCTGCACAACCATAGATCGAATCCCACAGCTCCTAGAAACCCTAGCTCTAGACTTCATGATTTTTGCATGATCAGATTTTTGAAAACCTACAATAAAAACATAGAAAAATATAGATCAAAAACTCAATATTGACAAGGTAAATTAAAATGTGAAACCCTTTGGGGGTCCCACCATGATCACCATTTTGTAAAGCAAAATGACCAACACCGATAAAAGTAGTAAATCAAAAGATAACAATGTATGCATAAAATGAAAGATCTTATTTATTATAAATTAGGGAGCCTGGATCTCCACTTTATACATAGATATGCCCCAAATCAGGGGTTACAATACAATTTTGCTTTGATATAATTATTACAATCAGAGGGTTTAAAACCCTCATTCAAATGAATGTTGGTGTCTCTGGATCATCTTCACTCCAAACAAGTGTGAGTGGGCTTGTGTATCCCTATGGGGCCACTCGAAGCTGCAACAACCATCAATAAAAATATCTCCTATAACCTACACACAAATAGATCAGAATAAAGTTAGTAACACCTATGGGGCCTCCACAGTGTGAGGCCCACTAAAACATGAAAGTGTAAAATACTAACCCTAGCTGAAATACTTGCTAAATGAAGTGCAAAAATATAGAAAATGTAAGTAAATCAATGAAACCTGATACCTTATCAAAATATGCCTGAGTTGTTAGATCTACGCTCCTGATGACTCGATCTGGTGATGCACGAATGCCCATGAGCATCTGAGGGTTTGGTGACTGCAAACCGATGAACGATGAATGCCCTACAGTATTCAGGGATGGTTGTGGATGCCCTGCAATATTTTGGAAATGCTCTGTAGTGTTTGGGGAATGCCCTGGAGCATTTGAGGGTTGTGGGGGGATGCTCTATAGAATCTGATCTGGTTCATAGAGGTTTCGATGGTGGATATGGCGGATGTGGTAGCGATGAGGAGGGAATGTGTTAGTAGAGTGCTAGGGTTTATGAAATGATGGATGATCAATGCTTTTAGATCTTGACCTCTCAAAAATATTTTGACCTTCATTCACAAAAGTGAATGATATTTTATAATTTTCCCTTGATCATGTTAGGGTTTCGATGACACCAATGGACGATCGAGATTAAAACATGATGAAGGGTTGAGATTGTGATTTGATAAGTGACATGGATCATGTTAAATGAATGGTCGATATTAAGACGTGATGGGTGGTTGAGATTTATTCATATATATATATATATATATATATATATATATATATATATATATATAATATATATATATATATAAATAAATAATGAATGGCTATGATTTGATGATGCGTAGATGACAAGTGGCTAGGATTTGGTGTCTACAAATTCTATCCTCATTATTCCATTAAATAAGGGTATCCCTAGATAAGTTGTTGGTAAATTTGCCTCCATTTGAAGTAACCTGCATGTCCCTACTTTGATTTTAGTTGGGGTGTTTAGGAAGTAAATTTTATATTTTGTGCTATTAAATTTTTGCCCTGATTCTCTTTCATATTCTTTTAATAAGTTATTCAAAGCTTTGGCCTCGTTTATCGTTAACCTCCATAAAAGGGTTGTATGATCTAAAAATTATTGATAAATGATGTTGTTAATGTTATTACTAGCCTTAAGTCCACTTATAAGCTCATCTTTGTAAGCCTTCTTCAAGTTCCTACCCAAAACTTCTACCATAATAATGAACAAGTATGGTGATCTACCCGTTTAAGCCCTCTCTTGGTTTTAAATAATTTTGTTACTAACCCATTGATCGACATTAAATATGAAACTATATTGACACAAGCTTTAATCCATCTAACCTATTTCTTGCCAAATGCAAACTTTTCTAATATTGCAAAAATAAAATCTCATTTAAAGTTTTAAGATCATTGCTTTCTCTTTTCCTGAAGTTGCTGAATGTATAACTTCATGAGCTACTATGATCCTATCCAGAGTTAATCTCCCTTTCACAAATACTCCTTGCTCTTCTAAAATAATTTTGTATAACAGTAGACTTAACCAATTTGCCATCACTTTGGAAATAAATTTATATTATGAAATACATAGTCTTATGGGTTGAAATGAATCAAACAATTATGCATCATTATTTTTTGGAATTAGGGTAAGATATATTACATTTATTTTATAAGGTATGTATTGTTTTAAACTAGACTATTACACTACCACCAATAAAGAATCCTTCACTATATCCTAATTATGTTGATATAATTATGTAGAGAGCCCATCTAGATATGGGGATTTATCCTTATTAAAAGAGAAAAAGGCTACATGAACTTCTTCTAGAGTAATAGGCCCCATTAGTTTTCTATTATCTTTATTTATTATAACTAAAGGAACTTCTTGTAGAAGTTTATCATTAAGAACTTCAAACTCCTTTGATCCTAGAATATTATGATAAAAAGACCTTGCATCCTTTCTAATTTCACTTTGGTCTTCAATCCAAACCTCTTCTACTGATTTAATTCTACTAATTTCAGATGTTGATATTTGTACTATTGTCATCCTAAAAAAAATTTGTGTTTTTATCTCCTTCTTTTAACCAAGTTTGTCTTGATTTTAATCTCCAAAATTTCTCTTCCTTACTCTAAATATTATGATATTCACTAAGTAAATCTCTTTTCTCTAAGATTGGATTATTATGATCACCTTTTTGGAATTTTGAGTGTTTATGTTTTAGTTCTTCTTTTTTCTCAAAAATATTTCCAAAAATGTTCATGTTGCATTCTTTTAATCTAGATGCCATTGATTTAATTTGTTTTGGAATTGTATACAACCCATTGTTTCCTGAAGAATTCCATGTTTGTGTTATTATTTCAACAAATTAAGGATGGTCTTCCCACATCTACTCATATTTAAAATATGGTATTTTTTTTTCATTTACCACCATTTTAAATTTTATTAGCTAGTGATTTTAAGGTATTAATTTTAGCACAAGTCCCTTCATCTAGCCAATGATATGAGAGAATGCATTTGTCTATTTTTTTGCTATTAGGTTCTAGCATATCTTGTTGTTGATCCATGTATAGTTATCTTCTTCAAACTCAACCTCCCATAGATTATTGTTTTGAATAAAAGTTGATAAATCTCTCATACTTTGTGTTCGTTTTCTAATTTCTCCAAGTTTTTCATCGAACTTGGTTATGGCATTAAAATCTCCTATGATCACGAATCAGGTTTCTTTGTCTTTAATTCCCATTCAATCCCACTCCAAACTTCTAATATGCCTGACTAATTTGTAGGTCCATAAACATTGATAAGGATGAAATGAATATCTATAAAGAAGAATGTGACTAAAGAGGCTATCTAATACTTAGTTTTATGAATGGTTACACAGGAGGTTCTAATAGGATTCACCAAGGCTCAAATATTTCCAAGTGATACATGGATAATATTCAATCTCTACTATAATACCACTATGTGGTGATGATTTAATAGGAGTGGGGTCCATTTCAATCCCATATAACCAATTTAAAAAAACTAAAAAGTTCCATCAACCTACTTGGGCATTCCTTTGTCTTATAAAGGAAATAAAAATGAGCTTTGGATCTCTTGTTTGGATAGAATGAAAGCTTGTTTGGTAGGTTGGAAAGGTAAGTTCTTAACCATGATAGGAAGGTGATAATTCATAAAGACTACATTGTAATCCATCCTTATTTATATGAAATCTTGTATAAGATTGCCAGTAGGTATAGTATCAAAAATTGATAAAATTTTAAGAGACTTTATATGGAAAGGATGTGAGGAAAAATTTAGGTTTCCTCTTTGTAAGTTGGATAGGGTTTAGAAAGGAAAGACTATTGAGGAGTAGGCTTGTGGAATACAGACTTATGAGTTTTCATTTAGGAGTAAAACTTATGTGGAGATTATTTAGAGATCAAGGAAAGAATTGGATAAAAAAATTACTTCAATTATATACATGTTCTCTTGATGCAATTAAATTATTTAAGAAAATAACCCTACTAAAGGATCACCAACATGGAACTTCATATCAGATAGTTTATAATTAATCAAAAGCTATATTAGATGGTTAGTTAATGAGAGGAATTATATAAATTCTTGGTTTGATGCTTGGTTGAAGCCTTATCCTCTTGTCTCTAATTCTAAATGGCAACCATTATCTCGAGCATTCCTATGTCATAAAGGTCCAAAAGTTCAAATATTATATTAATATGAGCAACAACTCTAGATCTTAGATTTATTATTAGCTTGCTTTAAGGAGAGGAACTCAAACAAATTATAGATGAACTTCAAGAGTTTTATTTGATAATTTTTATATGAAAGAATGAGTTGGTTTGGAATCTATCAAAATATGGTGGATACTCAGTCAAGTTGAGATATGAGTATCTAGAGCAATCAAAATTTCCTACTCCCACGAATTTTCCTTGGAAGAATGTTTGGTCATTAAAGGCTCTCCCTAAGGCCTCAATATTCCTTTGGTTAGCAATTTAAAGTAATATTATTGTAAGAAAGAGTATACAAAGAAGAGGATATTATGGACCTTTTAGATGTACCTTGTATGAGAAGAATTTAGAAACATCAAAATATTTTATTCTTTATCATCCTTTTACTCACACCATTTGGGATTACTTTTTATAAAATATGAAAATATATTGGGTAGCTCCATCAACGTTGAAAGAGTTTATGAGATATTGGATTAATTATTTTAAATCTAAAGCATTATGTATTCTATTGAGGATTGATATTCCATTATTTGTTTGGATTTATGTCTTAAAGGGAATTTTAGAATTTTTTAAAATAAATCTCAAAATCATGTTGAAGTTTGGAATCATATGATTGTCTCTCTTGTAGAATATTTATGAACATTGTGCTTATCATGGGAAGTCTAAAATGCAAAAAAAGAGGTGGTAACAATTTGGTTACAATATTTAAACATACATGGAAGAGTCGTATGCAATAATGACATTAAAACAAAGGATCCCCTTCAATATAGGGCAAAATGGAGATGTCCAAAAAATAGGTTTGTCAAAATTAGTTTTGATGGTGCTTCTAAAGGAAATCAAAGAAAAGTTGATAGAGGTGATTTTTTTAAAAATATTAAAGGTAAAATCCCCTCACTTACTCAGAATCATATAGAACTTCAAAAAACAACTATGCAGAGGCTAGGGTACTTCATATAGGGATTTTGGTATTTTGATGAGAGTGGCCCTTGAAATATTTTAGATTTAGGAGTTCTTATTACTCTAAATCCTTATATCTCAACTTGACCAAGTATCTATCATATTTTGTAAAATTAATTTCAATTCATTAATTTTATGAAAAAAATCCAAACATATAACTGTTGATGCATCTTTGGGATTTGATCCACTACATGTTTGAGGCCCTTTCCCTCAATCAATATGCTAATATGAATCTAAGATCTATAGTTGTTGATAAATCAATATAATTTTTGTAAGCATCTATAAGCCAAATAATACCAAGAAAATAGTTGTTATTTTGGATAAAATATAAGAAGGTAAGGCTCCAAGTGTTAGACAAAAAATGTGTGGAATCCTCCTCATCGATTGACCACCTAATATGTTTCATGATCAATTGCAAACTCTCTAATATAAAATTCCATGTTGTCAAACTTCTGAAGAACACAAGCTTATACTGAGAGGGGGGTGAACAATATAAGACCACTTTTTACTTTTCTTTCCCAAACAATATTATGCAATGTATAGATAGCAATATCAACAACAGTAATCAAAGCAATGCACAAATCACCACACACAATAGAGACACCACAATTTACGTGGTTCACCCAATGTGGGCTACTCCACGGAGAAAATATTTCACTAAAATTTTCTCAATCAATCTCTTGGGAATCCTTTCCCTATTACAATGTTTATGGACCTCTATCCAAAGGAGACACCAATCCCCTAAATCAAGTTCGTGGATCTCTATCCATAGGAGAACTCCTTCTCCTCTGCTCTAGCTGGTGATCCTCTAGAAGACTACTGCCTCCACTACACTGGCTTGTGGATCTCTCTCCACTGAAGACTCTTGTCCCCACTCAGAAGACCTATCCTCACTGCCCTGGCTAATGGATCTCTATCCACTGGAGACTACTATCCTCTGCTCTCTGTCACCTCCAAAGCTCTATCTCAAATCTGCACTAAACACAGTCCTTCGGTCTAGCACAAATCTGCTCAATATCTATCTTCAAGCCTTAACTCAAAGCTTGACTCAATCTCAAATCAACTCTATTAGATCTACCCTAAACCTTAACTCAAGGTTTGAACAAATCAATCAATCAACTCTGCTCTCAAGCCTTCTCAAAGACTTATCTCAAATCTACCTTGTAAGCTTCCTCAAAAGCTCACACTAATATATCCACAAGTCCTCTCTAGAACTTGCTCAAATCTACTCTACAAGTCCTCTCTAGAACTTGTCCAATCTCTCAATAAGTCCTCTCAAGAACTTATCCAAATCTGCTCAATATCTGTATTGTAAGCTTCCACAAAAGCTCACACCAAATCTATCCACAAGTCTTCTCAAAGACTTACCTCAAATCTGCTCAACAAGTCCACACAGAACTTGTCCAATCTCATAGAAACATAAAGAGAATTGTTAGAGACTCAATATGTTCTACACTTATCACAATGCTCAATTACTTTCAATCACTCTCTTAGAAACATAAGGAGAATTTTTAGAGACTCAATATGCTTCAATTTCAACTCAATGCTCAATCACTTTCTCAAATCAATTCAGAATATAGAATAGTTTGTTTTATGGAACTTGAACAATCACTTCACACACCCACTTGACTAGGCTCAACCAACTCTACTCAACCAAACACTCAATGAAACAACCCTTGCTCACAAACCCTAGTCCAAGCATATGATCACTCACTCAAAATATTTCCAACAATGCTCAACAACAAGTCTCACATAACAATGATACTCATGTTCTTTTCAAACTCTAGTTCAAGTTCTTTGCTCAACAACTCACTTCAACAACAATGCTTATAAAACAATCTTCACATAGCAATGATACTCAAACCCTAGTTCAAGTTCTTCACACAACCAATGGCTTCAACAACAATGCTTATAAAACAATCTTCACATAGCAATGATACTCAAACCCTAGTTCAAGTTCTTCACACAACCAATGGCTTCAACAACAATGCTTATAAAACAAGGTTTTAACAACTCTTTATTCCAGAAAACCTTGAAGCATTAACTCAACACATTCAATAGGAAACCCTAATCAAGTCCTTTTCACTCCAAACTTATTTTCAGGAAACCAACCAATCAACTTAACTATGGAAGAATGTGCTCATACCTTTTTCTTGATGATGAAGGAATCTCATAAATCTGCCACAACCATAAACACTTCTTTTCCAAGCTCAAAGAAATTATAAGATGATAAACTTCCTCAAAATACAATGTAAATATCAAGACACACATACACCTTATCACTCCATATTTAAGAAAACATTCATCAACATTTACAAAAATAATACACCACTTACACCTTATAATCTCCCAATTAAAATAATATTCAATGCACTCTTCTTTTCAAAATAACTCAATGCAAGAAGTTCCCTCTATCCTTTTAAAACTTCAACAAATCAATGTGACACAAACACTTTATTAAAATAAACCTAACACCTTATTCCTCCAACTTATCAAAAATAATTTTCAACTAACAATCCTTTTAAGCAACCCTTTTAACTCCAAACTTTAGGCAACACACAAAAATAATAATCAAAATTTATTACCTTGCCTTGGAAGGGATTCGAACTCACAACGCAGCCTCAACCAGTGCCCTAGCCATGGCTCCAACCGCTGCACGAGCTAGGCGCTCGCTTGGGGAGTAAAGAGCACCACGTGCTCCAAAAGACTCCCCACCTTGCCTAGCACAAAAAATGTGTGCCTTTCCTTTGGTGCTTCCAACACTAATGCAACCACCAAAAATGTTGCCGCCGCATTTCGAACGTAGGTCTCCTAGCGCCCAAACACTCTAACCATTGTCCTCTTGCCACTAGGCCATGCTGCCTAGTTGGCGCTTGGTACTTTGGCGTTGTTCCCCTTAAACCTTATTCGCTAGTGCTAAAACACAAAAGTCGCTTCTCTTATTCCACACGAATTCAACACAATTGCACGCATTCATTAATCGAGCAAAAGGATAAGATTTAATGCCTCTAAGGCATTGGTATATATATTGATTTCCCTCCTTCATGCATATACGTCGGTGCTCGAATTTCCTCCACATAAATTAGATGTGCGATTGTTTTTATTTCCCTTTGAACTTATTAATTTATAAATTATTTAAATTCATTTGAATTTAAATTTTATAAATTAATTCTTTAAAACCCTTTGGTTTTATTAAGGCCATCTTTCATTGTACAACTTGGTATAAATAATATTTATTTATAAAATTTAAATTCACTTTGAATTTAAATATTTTATCAAATAAATATTAAACCTTCCTTTAGCTTTGCAATAATCTTCCTTGGGTTTTTATGAAAAACCTTTTAACTTATGCTTCCATATAATATTAAAAATATTATGAAGCCCTTTTGCCTTTAACCTCTCGCATTGTTCCTCTTGACCTTTGACATCATCAGTGGCTTATTCCTGGATATCAATGACAACTTTGACAACTTTGTTTCTTGACAAATTCCTTGACATTAATGATGACTTCATTCCTTGACATCAATGACAACTTGACTTAATGACTCAAAATGTCCAACAATCTCCCCCTTTGTCATTGATGGCAACCCAAATTCTTTTTACTGAAAACTTGGCTTTTTCTTTGTTCTGCTCCCCCTGGGACATTGCTCCCCCTTGCTCAATGCTTTCTCCTTTTTACTCAAATACCAAATCTCTCCCCCTTACTCAAATCTCTCCCCCTTTGACATCAATGGCAAAGGGTCACCTTTGGGGCTCGGGGCTAAGAATGAGCCTCTTAGCTTAGCCCCTCCCCCACCTTCTCTTGAGGTGGTTAATTTTGGGGTGGGAGTATTTCTACTCCCAGAAAGCACTGTTCTTTACCTTTATCCTCTTTCTTTCTTATCTGATCCTTCTGATTCCTCTGACTATTTCTTTCCATGTCCATGTTCCTATCATTCCTATCCTATTCCTATTCTTGTTTATATCTATGTTCCTATTCATATCCATGTTCATGTTCCTATTCATATCCATGTTCTTGTTCCTGTTCCTGTTCCTACTTGATTCTAGAATGTCTGCTCTACACCACTTTGTTGTGTGACCATCATTATTGCACTTATAACACTTAATGTTATTATTCCTTGGAGGTGCAAATATCTTAGGATTTCTCCTAGTGAAGCCATATCCTCTTCTATCATGAACCCTGCAATTCATTGCTTTGTGACCAAACTGATTACATGAGTAGCAATACCCATGGAAAAGTTGTATGTTCCCATATTCCTATCTTTCCTGTGTCTTGCACTATGAAGCCATGTGCCCAAACTTGTGACATGAAAAGCATCTTCCATTGAAGCCTCCTTGTCTTGACCTCATTGGTCTCCTAGTCTCTCTTGACCTATTTTGATTGTTGTTCCATCTGTATCTTCTTTGTGCATTGTTCATGTTCTTGTTGAACTCTCTATTGTCCAACTCATCCTCAGATGTCTCACTCTCTTTTACACTGTCTTCTTCTGAAGTATCTTCATCTGAAGTTTCTTCTCCTCCAAAACTTGAGGTTGACTTTCCTTCCCATTTCTTTTGAACCTGTTCAAATCCAAGACCTATTTTGCTTGATGTAGGCTTTTGTATCTTGATGAACTTATCCAAGTTCTTTGAGCTATTTTTGAACCCTTTTAGCTTGACTTTGGAGTCTTCTAAATATTCTCTTAGTAGTGCCACTTCTTGTGCTAACTTTTCACATTCTAAGATCTTTGCTTCTAACTTATCTTTGAACCTTTTTGCCTTAGCCTTTGATTTTTCTAAATCCTCTATAAGCAATCTTCTCTCTTCATCACATTCTTGAAACTGAATTTCAAGTTTAGAGTTTTGCTTTCTTACCTTCTTTACTATGTCAAGAGCATAAATAAGTTCTCCCTTGAGATCATATCCATCTTTCTCTGAATATTCCTCTATTTGTTTACCTTTGTCCACATCTTTATTTTCTATTGGCTTATCTTCTATAGGATCACCTACTTCTTCTTCTAATGCCATTAGAAGGTTTTCATCTAGTCCTTCAAGTGCATCCTCATATTCATCATCACTGAAACTATAACCATCCCTTGTACAACTATCTTCAAGATGTCCAAAGTTACCACATCTAAAACACTTGAGAATTACTGGAGTCCTTTTCTTAACTTGTTCTTTTTCTTCAATCATAAATAGGACTTCATCTCTATCATTATCTGAAAAACTAGCATCACTATCACTTGAGTACTTACTTGCCTTATCCGCATAGTAGCTCCTCTTTTGTCTTTGAAAGAACTTCTTTCCTTGTCTGCTTTGTCCATCCTTGCTTTTCTTTTGGTGCCTGTATCTTTCTGATTCCCTGTTCTTGTGATCCTATTTTTCTTCATCATTGTTATTCTTAGCTTCTTGACAGTCAGTTGCATAATGACCATACTTTCCAAAATTGAAATATTTAATAGATCTTGTATCTCTAGATCTTCTTGAATCCTTATTCCTTCTACCATAATTTGCTTCTTCATCACTGGATGACTCATTGCTTGATTTTGACTTCTTACCCTTTGTCTTCTTGATTGCTTTGAATGTTGCTTCTTTTTGAGGATTTGGTTCCTCTTTTGTTCTTATCTCAAATGTTGTAATAATACCAAGCAACATATCTCTTGTCAAAGTATCACCATCCATTGACACTTCTATAGAAGAAACCTTTTCACTGAATATTTTTGGAAGAGTTCTTAAGACTTTATCACAAACATCCGATTCATCAATCTTCATTCCAAGTCCTTGCATATCATTAACAACCTCATCAATTCGAAGTAGATAAGTACTAATATTTTCCTCATCCTTCATTCTTAATGCTTCAAATTGTCCTTTGAGATTTCGTATCTTTGCTTTCTTGACACTTTTATCTCCTTCATATATATTTTGCAGTTTATCCCATATTTCTTTTGCAGTTTGACAATGCATAACTTTCATAGACTCTGTTCTATGCAAACCTCTCAAAAGTGCATTCATTGCTTTTGAATTGTAATGTTGTAGGAGCTTACCTTCCTTATCTATAGGAGGATTAATTAAGGGATCATATCCAAATTCAACTGCTTCCCAAATTTCATTGCCAAGTGCCATCAGGTAGATCTTCATTCTCATACTCCAATATATATAGTCACTTCCATCAAATACTGGTGCTGAATTATCTGAGGACACATTCTTAGAATCCATTGTGTTCTTGTTAGCTTTTCCTTCAAGTTGTTAAACTCTTCTGAAGGAACCTACTCTGATACCAATTGAAGAACACAAGCTTATACTGAGAGGGGGGTGAACAGTATAAGACCACTTTTTACTTTTCTTTCCCAAACAATATTATGCAATGTATAGATAGCAATATCAACAATAGTAATCAAAGCAATGCACAAATCACCACACACAATAGAGACACCATAATTTACGTGGTTCACCCAATGTGGGCTACTCCATGGAGAAAATATTTCACTAAAATTTTCTCAATCAATCTCTTGGGAATCCTTTCCCTATTACAATGTTTATGGACCTCTATCCAAAGGAGACACCAATCCCCTAAATCAAGTTCATGGATCTCTATCCACAGGAGAACTCCTTCTCCTCTACTCTAGATGGTGATCCTCTAGAAGACTACTACCTCCACTACACTAGCTTGTGGATCTCTCTCCACTGAAGACTCTTGTCCCCACTCAGAAGACCTATCCTCACTACCCTGGCTAATGGATCTCTATCCACTAGAGACTATTATCCTCTACTCTCTATCACCTCCAAAGCTCTATCTCAAATATGCACTAAACATAGTCCTTCGATCTAGCACAAATCTGCTCAATATCTATCTCTAGTCTAGCACAAACCTATCCTCAAATATACACCAAACTCTATTCTCAAATATACACTAAACATAGTCCTTCGGTCTAGCACAAATCTATCCTCAATATCTATCCTCAAGCCTTAACTCAAAGCTTGACTCAATCTCAAATCAACTCTTGGATCTACCCTAAACCTTAACTCAAGGTTTGAACAAATCAATCAATCAACTCTGCTCTCAAGCCTTCTCAAAGACTTATCTCAAATCTACCTTGTAAGCTTCCTCAAAATCTCACACTAATATATCCACAAGTCCTCTCTAGAACTTGCTCAAATCTCTACAAGTCCTCTCTAGAACTTGCTCCAATCTCTCAATAAGTCCTCTCAAGAACTTATCCAAATCTACTCAATATTTGTATTGTAAGCTTCCACAAAAGCTCACACCAAATCTGTCCACAAGTCTTCTCAAAGACTTGCCTCAAATCTGCTCAACAAGTCCACACAAGAACTTGTCCAATCTCATAGAAACATAAAGAGAATTGTTAGAGACTCAATATGTTCTACACTTATCACAATGCTCAATTACTTTCAATCACTCTCTTAGAAACATAAGGAGAATTGTTAGAGACTCAATATGCTTCAATTTCAACTCAATGCTCAATCACTTTCTCAAATCAATTCAGAATATAGAATAGTTTGTTTTATGGAACTTGAACAATCACTTCACACATCCACTTGACTAGGCTCAACCAACTCTACTCAACCAAACACTCAATGAAACAACCCTTGCTCACAAACCCTAGTCCAAGCATATGATCACTCACTCAAAATATTTCCAACAATGCCCAACAACAAGTTTCACATAACAATGATACTCATGTTCTTTTCAAACTCTAGTTCAAGTTCTTTGCTCAACAACTCACTTCAACAACAATGCTTATAAAACAATCTTCACATAGCAATGATACTCAAACCCTAGTTCAAGTTCTTCACACAACCAATGGCTTCAACAACAATGCTTATAAAACAATCTTCACATAGCAATGATACTCAAACCCTAGTTCAAGTTCTTCACACAACCAATGGCTTCAACAACAATGCTTATAAAACAAGGTTTTAACAACAACTCTTTATTCCAGAAAACCTTGAAGCATTAACTCAACACATTCAATAGGAAACCCTAATCAAGTCCTTTTCACTCCAAACTTATTTTCTAGAAAACCAACCAATCAACTTAACTATGGAAGAATGTGCTCATACCTTTTTCTTGATGATGAAGGAATCTCATAAATCTGCCACAACCATAAACACTTCTTTGCCAAGCTCAAAGAAATTATAAGATGATAAACTTCCTCAAAATACAATGTAAATATCAAGACACACATACACCTTATCACTCCATATTTAAGAAAACATTCATCAACATTTACAAAAAATAATACACCACTTACACCTTATAATCTCCCAATTAAAATAATATTCAATGCACTCTTCTTTTCAAAATAACTCAATGCAAGAAGTTCCCTCTATCCTTTTAAAACTTCAACAAATCAATGTGACACAAACACTTTATTAAAATAAACCTAACACCTTATTCCTCCAACTTATCAAAAATAATTTTCAACTAACAATCCTTTTAAGCAACCCTTTTAACTCCAAACTTTAGGCAACACACAAAAATAATAATCAAAATTTATTACCTTGCCTTGGAAGGGATTCAAACTCATAGCGCAGCCTCAACCAGTGCCCTAGCCATGGCTCCAACCATCGTGTGAGCTAGGCGCTCGCTTGGGGACTAAAGAGCACCACGTGCTCCAAAAGACTCCCCACCTTGCCTAGCACAAAAAATGTGCGCCTTTCCTTTGGCGCTTCCAACACTAATGCAACCACCAAAAATGTTGTCACCGCATTTCGAACGTAGGTCTCCTAGCGCCCAAACACTCTAACCATTGTCCTCTTGCCACTAGGCCATGTTTCCCAATTGGCGCTTGGTACTTTGGCATTGTTCCCTTTAAACCTTATTCGCTGGTGCTAAAACACAAAAGTCGCTTCTCTTATTCCGCACGAATTCAACACAATTGCACGCATTCATTAATCGAGCAAAAGGATAAGATTTAATGCCTCTAAGGCATTGGTATATATATTGATTTCCCTCCTTCATGCATAACGTCGATGCTCGAATTTCCTCCAATAAATTAGACGTCGACGCTTTTTATTTCCCTTTGAACTTATTAATTTATAAATTATTTAAATTCATTTGAATTTAAATTTTATAAATTAATTCTTTAAAACCCTTTGGTTTTATTAAGGCCATCTTTCATTGTACAACTTGGTATAAATAATATTTATTTATAAAATTTAAATTCACTTTGAATTTAAATATTTTATCAAATAAATATTAAACCTTCCTTTAGCTTTGCAATAATCTTCCTTGGGTTTTTATGAAAAACCTTTTAACTTATGCTTCCACATAATATTAAAAATATTATGAAGCCCTTTTGCCTTTAACCTCTGCATTGTTCCTCTTGACCTTTGACATCATCGGTGGCTTATTCCTGGATATCAATGACAACTTTGACAACTTTATTTCTTGACAAATTCCTTGACATTAATGATGACTTCATTCCTTGACATCAATGACAACTTGACTTAATGACTCAAAATGTCCAACAACTTCTAGGTAAGGTTTGCTACCTTAGCAACTTTACTATATTAATATAACCTGTATATTTCTGAAGCTACATTTTTACCCAATTTTTTCTTGATCTTTGAATAATCTTCAACCAAAATTTTCACATAATTTCAAACTTCTAAATTTGCAATATTACAAATCTAGCCCTCCAATATACTTTGCTTTACAAACCTTGACTCATTAACAAAGAGGAAACCTAGATTTCTCCTCACATCCTTTCTCAATAAATATCTTTAAAAATTAGCATTGAGATACTATACCTTCTTGTAATATTGAAAATAACATCATATGTAGTGATAATTTGTAATGTATACTTTTTGAGTTGTATTTTTCTATCTATGGTTAGGAACTTATCTTTCTACCTAGACAAATAAGATTTTATTCTATATAAAATTGAGCCCGAAATATCCTTCTTTATTTTATTATATTAGGGAATATATAGATATGGTAATGTCAATTTTCTAACTTTAAACCACAAAATCTCTACAATAATCCATTGTAATTTTCATAGGCAACATTGACAAAGATCTTAGATTTTGTTGTATGAACCAACTATCCAGTGGCCTTCTTGGAGCATGATAGTATTGATTTAAATTCTTAGCCCAATTAATTAAGGGATGACATAAAACATAGTATAATGAAAATATTAGAGATAGGATTCAGAGGGACCATTTGTTGTAACCTGAATACCTTGGAAGTTTTCCTATTACTTTTGTCTTTGAGAGAGTCCTTTCCAATGGATTATGAAGAATAATGAAGAGATAAGAAGATGGGGGTCACCCTTGTGAAGACTATGAGATGATTCAAAGTATCCACTATGGTATCTATTGATTAAAACAAAATTAAAATGCTATAAAAACGTCTAATCCATTCATACCAACCTTAATCAAATCCAACTTTATCATCTAGAAAAATGTAGAAAATCCTATCATATGCTTTGTTTTTATCCAATTCTATAAGCACACATATTTTTTTAAGAACATATGACCTCTTATACCATGATTACACCGTTAGCAATTTGTTTACCACAAGAAAAGCCATGTTGTTCATCCAAAATAACACAATGCAAAATATTTTTAAGTCTATTTGCCATGATTTTTGAAATTGTCTTGTAAATCATGTTATAGTCTTATTGGATAAAAATTTCAAAATATTGTCTCTCCTTTCTAGGTAACTAAAGTAATAAATTTGGCATTAATTTCACTTATTATAGCCTTATTTTTTCTAGACCCTTTAACTATAGACATGTCATTCTCCAACATACCAAAATTTTTGAAAGAAAATTTTAGGAAGACCATCAAGGCTAGTTGCCTTGTCATGGTGGAAAGAGAAAATTAACTTTTATAACTTTGTCTAGATATTTCTTATCAAAATTTCATTATATATTTATGTCATAATTGTTGAAATAGTTTGTTAAAGTTTATCTTGAGCCTTATTATCTTGACAACTTCTAATGAAATATCTTTGAAGTAATTGATTGCTTCCTTCCTATCCCTTCTTCCTCAATAATTCTTCCATCTAAAGCTAAAATAATTCTTATACGAGAAAAGAACAAAATTTTTTTGGCAATAGAATGAAAGTTAATATTATATATGTCAATTTTTAAGTTATATCCTTGGATTTTGGGGCTCTATATAACTTTTGGTTTTATAATATGTTATGATAATTATAAGGTAATTTTTTTTTTGCACATAAGCATATTGGTCCATTTTATTGATTTCTATTTTATCTTGTAAATCCTTGAGGTTGTACTTAATTTCCTCATTTATTTTATATTTTCTATAAATGGATTTTATATTTTAGATATTTATCTTTCCATTTATATATTTCATCTTTTAAACAAACGTGTACATATGTGATCCTTCAAAATTTGCTTCATTCCACCACAACATAGCTATTTGGAACAAATTAAGGTCCCACATAGAATTAAAACAAAAGGATTTGAATGATGATTATTGAGTAGATTTCATATTAAAAGAATGAGCTTGTGATATGATCCTACTCATAACAAATTGCCTAAAAAGACTATATACTTTGTTTGTAACCAACTATTAGACCAAAAAACTTGTCTAAGTGTAGATATGCAAAATTAACCCATCCAAGTGAGTCATTTGTTAGCTTTCCGATTAGGTTAACTCATAGAAAGCTTCAAATAGGATCTAAAAATAAATTAAACTAATGCTACTAACAATGAAGCTTAATAGCAACAAAATCTCACAAGTAATATCTCACGAAATAACACAAATGAACACAATATACCAGAATTATATTAATGATACAACATTGTTACAATGCATGGAGCTTTACCTCCAATATATCATTTTTCATGACTTTTTAGTTATCTAACTATTGCTCTCCTCTTTCATTTGGAAGATGCAACCTTTCATATTCCTCTAATAAAGATAAAGATCTCAACTTGCCACATATCATGTGACTCTTCATACTCTCTTGACACTTTGCACTCTTTCTCATATTGCCACATATATTATATAAAATATAAATCATCTATCAAACTAATATTGCAAGAAGGACCAAATAATGTAATATCTCCAACACCCCCCCGTATTACATTATTTGGTAGGAAGACTTTTTTCCTTCAATCTATGATTCTTCTTTCTCTTCAATATTCAGCTCTGAATCTTCATGGATAGATTTGTGTCTGCCTCTGGATCAATATATCTGAGTTACCTCTGGATATCTATCTCTGGGTCATTGTCTTAGGTCACTGCCATTGGTTCTACATTTGGGTCACTGCATATGGGTCTCTACCTCTAGGTCATTGCCACTGGATCACTGCCTCTGGAACTCTACCTCCGGGTCACCTTTAGATAATCATTGTCTTTGGATCATCCACTATAAAATCATCATATCTGTAGGATCATCACTACATATGAATCTTCCAAGGTGTGCTTGATTTTTCTTTCTCTCTATCTGCTACAAGATCTCTTTCCATGGGTCTCCTTAATCTACTTTTAAATTTCTTATAGACTGCCTTCTATTCCAAATATATTATTGGAATAGGTAAATTCAATCTATCTTATACTTTTCCTGAATTTATTCTTTCTCAAATTTTTGAAACTTATTCTTCACTGGTTGTTCTTCAACCTAGTGGTATTAATCCTTATCTTCACTAGTTTTCCTTCAATCTAGTGGTAATACTTATCTTTTACAACTTTCAAGTTCTATGTAAGCAAAATTTGATTATACTTGGTTTCCTTTTGTAGAAACCATACAAAATTCCTTTCATCTTATCCCATTCATCTATGATTTTCTATCCATAATCAAATTTTACTCTGTAGTCTTTCTTTTTCTTTTGTAGATAAAATATTTGTGAATGATTATGTGCTCCACAAATATTACAACTATGAATATTTCGACATCTCTCTATCTTATGTCTATATCTATAACAATGACCACATGTTTTCTATTACAAAATGCCTTTGACCATTTTTTTCTTTACTGCAACTGATTCTATCAATCCCAATCATAAATTTGATGTCACTATTTCCTGTTATAAACTTAGTTTCTTGCTTACTATTGCTAGTTTGACCTGTATATCCAAGACCTTCACACTTTGGTATTATTTATGATACAATTGAATCTTTCATTCCTTATCCATATTTTCCTAAACTTGTACATTTATATCCCATTTTATTTAGTAACCTTGAACCAAATCCTTTAGCATGATTTTCATTATAACCAAACATATTATTAGACTAATATTTATTAATATCATCACAACTCTAATAATCACTATTTTATCATAATTTGAATCCATATCAACATCAATTTTACTAGGATAAGCCTTTTTTGAACAATCATGAACTGTATTCAAGTCACTTGTATCACAAGAAGCATATTTCATCATTGATTTGTTCTCTACTTCTTCAACATTTTCTTGTTTTCTCATCTTAGAAACATTAAGAGTGATAATTCCTTTGTAGACTATTTTCCATAGACTAATAGGTATAGTAACAAAATATTCATAACAATCATTAACATCATTAAGAATACTTTGCATGTATTTTTGAAGTATTGAAAATTCCCCTTTTTCTGCTTCACTAGTAATATCAACAAGTCTATTCTTCAATGTATCATCAATGAACTTGTTTTTCAAATCTTTAATCATGTCCTCTTGTCTTCTATTCTTGTCTTTAAGGATTTCATGAGAAAGAAATACCATATACATCAAATATCCTATATCACTAGGTAATGTAAAATCACTTTTAGAATCTTCATATACCTCTTGAAGCCTTCTATTCAGATAATTACTAAGTGCTAAGAAATTTTCATCTTTGATTTCTCTCAACATTGATTGTAAGACACTCTTTTCACTTATTGATGTATCCTTTTCAATTTCTTCTATCATGTGTTGTGTATGGCATTTTAATCTTTCCAACCTTTCTAAAATTTCCTAAATGTCTAATTTTTCTTGGACACATAGGTTTTCCTTTTCAAATATTTTTGACAACTCATGTCTTTGTATTTCAATTTTTTGATCATTTGTATTCTTTTTCATTTGTTTTTTCTTTGCCATGTTCCTTTGAAGTTGACTACCTTATATCTCCCTAAATTTTGAATAATAGATTCTAAGTTTCTAAATTTTAAAAACCTAATTTGATGTTGAAGTCCTTATAACTCCCAAATAAGAAATTTAGAAATATATTTGCAAAATTATTATTCCTAATTTGATGTTGAAAACCTTATTTCTCCAAAATTATAAATTTGCAAATATTAAAAATTGATTTACAAAACTATATAAAAACTTCAAAAATTTCCAAAATACATTAATAGAGTTTTAAGGGTTTCAATTCATCAAATGTTTTCCTTATTTCTCCAATAGAATAATTAATCAAGGTGAATAATAGATTAATTAAATTCAACTTTAGGCAAAAAAAACTATTTCTCAACCTTATAACTCCTAATATCAAAAAATTATTTATCCCTAATTATAATTTAAAACCTTTAGAAAAAATAAAAATAATAATTTGACCCTTATATCTCCCTCCTCAATATTAAATCAATTAAAAAAAAACTTTTTACCTCAACATCATCATCCCTTCTTCTTCAACCAATGAGATTCTATCAATGCCCCAACCTCAACGATGATAGCATGTATCTTTTGGCTAGCCTACCACATGTCCAATATTCTAATCTTGGAGGAAGCACACTAACAACTAGCTAAGGGTCCTATCCTAACAAAGACGACCCATTTTTTATTTATTACTAAATATGATGATTACAATAAATTCCTATGCATATATGAACATCTTCAAAACATCTCCTCAATTTTGATAACGACTAGTTTGGGCTAAAAATGACTATGAAGATGCATGCAACCAAAAATATTTCCCCCCTTCACGTTCAATCAGTATGACCTGGTATGAAATAGTCAAAATCTTAGTCATAAGCTAAATATTACTATGTGTAATGTTATCCTACTTGGTACTTTGATTACAGTGCATCGTAGCTTGTAACAACTAGCTCAGATATTTTATATTATCCTTCAACTCTTGTAACTCTTAGGGTTTGTCACCTTCATCTCTACCATAACACCATGATTTATTCTTTGCATATGTTGTTCTTTACTACACGCTATTATGCACGCTCTTACAATAGACTTTTGAAGAGCTTAGGTGGGAACAAAATGAACCTTGACTATCACATTGTGAGTAGAGGTACCTATGGCCTTAAATTTTTGTAGTACCTCCATAGTATTTAGTGAGCCTACGCTTTGTCTAACAAATCCTTGATTGGCTAGTAATAGTGATTTATTTCCATCACTACAAAACAATACTTTGTATCCTTTCTCTTGATAACTCTCTTATGTATCAATGTCGATTCAGGTGGCTTCCCTTACACAGATTATGATTTTATTATGCTTGCAATGTTGCACTCCTTGAATGCTAAATTCTTCTATGCCTTTATGCTTTAGCTTACTGCCTTTAGACATATGTGTTGAACTTCTTTTCTTTGCCTTCACTTTTCATAAACATAGCTTTACTTTCCAACTCTTGTAACTTCACTTCTTTTTATTGTATCGTTTCACATCTCTTAACCTGTGTTATTTTTCTCTTCAACTCTTACACTTTCACCTTATCTATTTTACAAGACTTCACTCGAATTTCTACCTCCAAATTTTGCTTCAAATTTCCTTTTGTAAAATGCTCTTCTTTAGTGCTCAAGCTCCTTTACAACGACTATCCAACTTCGTTCTAATGGTGCTCCTTCTTCTTGGTGATCTATCTTCCTCTTGATAGCTCTTTGTCTACCTTTTCTCCTCCTTTCAACATTCTACTTTGCACTTTTCTGGATTGTACCATTTATGCTCTAAAGCATTTAAATTTTCTCTTCTTGCTAGCATGTAAATCAACTTTCTATTCCTTCTAATACTCTATATATTTCTACAACTTGATGCAGGTTTGATGACAATGAAGAATTCTTGGATAAAGTTTGAAAAACTTAACTTACAATACCTCCTTTCTTGGTGTTTTTTTTACTCTTGGATATAACACTTGCAAATTTACTATAAATAATTTTTTGATGCTTAAAAGAAATGCACTTTAGACATATAAATTTCTAATATTCTTTCAATCTCCTTCTATCTTACTTGCTTTCTTGCTTGCATTATTATTTTCCAAGCTTGTAGAAATTTGTATCTTCTCTCCTTTACAAAATGTTGCCTAAATTTGCAGTTCTTCTCTTCAATTTTTGTTCATAGCTCTCATACCACTGTTAGCTTTTTGAATAGGTTAACTCATAGAAAGCTTCAACTAGGATCTAAAAATAAATCAAATTAATGCTACTAACAATGAAGCTTAACAACAACAAAATATAACAAGTAATATCTCACAAAATAACACAAATGAACACAATATACCAGAATTACATTAATGATACAACATGGTTACAATGCATGAAGATTTACCTCCAATATATCATTTTTCATGACTTTTCAGTTCTCTAACTATTGCTCTCCTATTTCATCCAGGAGAAGCAACATTTCATATTCCTCTAATAAATACAAAGATCTCAACTTTCCAGATATCATGTGACTCTTCATACTCGCTTGACACTTTGCACTCTTTCTCATATTGCCATATACATTATATAAAATATAAATCTTCTATCAAACTAATATTGCAAGGGGGACCAAATAATGTAATATATCCAACATCATTTTCCCTAGAACCCTTGAGAAGTCCCTCAAACTTGTCAAAGCACAAGTTTGGGCCTCTCTTCCCCTTCTCCTTCTCTCTTTTCCTAGTTTTTCCAAAATCATGATCACCTAGTACGAGGCGCGATTTTGGCAAGTTAGGGTTTTCTCTTAGAAAACCCAATTTTTGGGTCAACCCTTAGGACGTCGGCCCTCCCTTAGGTTTGCCTTTTCATTTTCCTACCCTTTTTCCCTCCAAACCTCTTATAAATAGAGGGTTTGGATCCTCTTTTCTCCTCTAAGTGATCTAAGTTATTTTTCCAAACAATCTTTCTAAAGTTGCTTTGATGAATTCTCCTAGCAAGATCAAGTGTCTTCTAGTGTTCTTCTATTGCTCTACTTTGATTTGTTGTTCTTGGTGGACAAGTGTTGGAGCCTTGAGGAGGAGTCTACCATTTTGTGGAGGTCTTCATCCTTTTGACTGTTCTTTCACTACCACCAGGTTTCTTCTTGCATTTTAATATTCCTAGATCATTAATTGTGCATTTTTTATCTCATTTCACATTTAGATTTTGCACTCTACTGCAAAATCATGCCCCATCCATACAGGGCATGATTTTGGTAGATCCAAAGTCATGGTCACCCCTTATGGGGCACGATTTTGGATTCATCAGGTTTGGGGGTAAAGTTTCACTCCCAAACCCTCAATCTATGTTTGCATGCTTCATCTAGGTCATAATATCATTGTTTGCATTCTATTTTTTGCATTGTTTCATTTCATTGCATCTTGGCTTGTTCATTTCCAAAAAGGTCAACAATCACTTTTATTTTCAAATGGTCAGCTAAAAGGACCAAGGGGGCTTGACTGTTGCACCTCCAAGCTCAGTCACACAATGGCCTAAGCAGGCCCCCAAATGCTGATCAAATTTTCTAGGGTTTTGTGAAGTTGTTTTGTAGGTTGTGAAGTTGTTGGATATATCTAGATGCAAGTTAAAGCTAAGGTCAACCACTAGATCAGATAAGTGCCCTAAGTTAATTTCTTAGGTTGTTTGTTGTTTGCTTTCTATCCATTTCTATTCTAAATCTAGATCATAAATAAAAGAAAAATATTTTGATTTATTTCTAGGCATTTGAAAGAGAAAAGCATATAGTTTGCATTCTAGGGTTAACTTTGTTTGTGCATTCTCTTAAACCCTTGCTGAAAAAAAAAATATATTTTATTGCAAGTTAGGGTTTAGTCATCATTGAAAATCAAGAATCATCCTAGGGTTAGCTTCTTGTCTTCTTGCATCATTGTTTGTCTTGCATTGTTCTTTCATTTTCCATAGCTTAGATTTTAGAAAAGCCAAACATAGGTGTTTGCTCAATATACACATCAAACATTCCATCCTAGACTTGGAGTGAGTCCTTAAACCATTCCTAGTGAACCCTTCGATCCCCAAGCCCTCGAGTGTAGAGAATATAACACACCCTCATGATCACCTCAACTCCCAATGGATCCAACCGAGAATCATACATGATAGGGCAATTTTCCCCTCTACATATTTGGTGAACCCAATATGAAAACACATATTTAGTGGCCAAATTAGGAAGCCTCTTCCTTTTTTTTTTTTTTAAAACTTTAAGCAAGACCATTAAATTTGTTTGCTTAGAATTAGAAAACATTAAAAACATCTTAAAAATATTTTGTGTGTTTTTTACTAGTTTTTAGATCCTCCTTTTCTCCTCTATCCTTTCTCTTTCTCCTAATGGCTCCCAACCTTAGGAGTAAGTGAAAGCTTTTAGAATATAAGATTCTTCAAGAAGATGACCAGATTGATAGGGAGAATCCTAATCTAGAAGAGGAAGAACATGTAGAAACTAGTAATGACCTTGATCCTCTTGAGGGGTCTAATGGACACCTCACCTTTAAATCATATGATCATATCTAGAATTTCATGAAACATCATAAGGATGCCTTGGTTAAGGCTATGGATGAAGAAGCCCAACTCGAAGAGGTTGGGACATCTCATCATCAAACCATTTCTCCTCAAAATATTCACACCAATCCATTGTTTGAATCTTCACATCATATTAATCCTTTTCATAAACCAACATATGTCACTACTATAACCACCAACATTGGAAGAATTCCACAAGTTCCTCCAACTAGTAGTGCATCTCAAGATTATGCTCAATTTCCTCCTCATTCTACTCATCTCAACATTCATGCTTCTATTCCACCAAATGTTAATTATCCTCCACAACAAGATACCACATATCATAACCCATACCATAACAATGTCAATACCTCCAACATTGGCCAAGTTCCCTTTCAACAACCTACCTATAACCCTCCCTTAGGGAACCTAGGGGTATTGCACAACAACAATCCTAATATGCAAAGTTTGACAAATATGGTGAAACAATTGGTCTCAAGAGTGGATATGATTCAACCTCCAAGTTTCACCTACAACTATAAGGAAATGTGCAATCAACCCTTAGACCCTATTGTCGCTTCTAGGCCCTACCCTAAGCATTTTCCAATGCTAGTTTTACCTATTTATAAGGGAACAGAGGACCCAATTGAACATTTAAGGATGTTTAGGACAACATGCCATGATATTATATATGATGACATGTTGTTACTAAAGATATTCCCTAAGAGCCTTGGTGGTATGGCATTGGAATGGTATTATCAACTACCTCATCATTATTTGAGGAATTTTGAAGAGACAACAGAATTGTTTGTTCAACAATTTGAAGCTTATGTTGAGAAAAATGTGACTATGAAAGATGTTTATATGTTGAAACAAGGTAAAGATGAAATTTTTTAGAATTCTTGTCTCGTTGGAGAAGTTTAGTTGGATGATTGAGATATACTTTACCTCCTCGAGACATGCTAGAGATATTTATTAGAAATTTACAAGAGCAAATATCATATGAATTGGAAACAACAACTATTACCTCTTTTGACCAAGCAATAGATCTAGCAAGAAGGGTAGAGCAAGCCCTTATTCGAAGAGGTCAAATTAAGCCAAAGAAAGAAGAATATAGGACCATGAAAGCTCAATATAAGAACAAGCATGTAGTTGGTGATGGGGTAATAGATAGTAGACCTATTAATAATGTTGCTAACACCTTACAAAATATGGTGCTTAGCAAACCTCAAAAACCCCACCAAGGAATTTCACAAGACTCAACAAACCTATGATAATGGTCCTAAAGTAACTCTTGGAAGCTAATATGATTGAGTTACCTCCCATAAGGCAACCTGATACCATGACTAATTGGTATAAGCTTGGTCAACATTATGAGTATCATAGAGTGGAGGGGCACATGAAAAATTCATGTAAGAGGTTGAAACATGTGGTTCAAGACTTAATTGATGTAGGTCACCTTGTTATAGAGGGTTCTCAACCTAATCCTCCAACAAACAATCAACCTCCTACTCAACAAGCACCCACAACTAATCAAGACATGGGGATCTTCCAAGATCCCCTACCTAATCATGGGCAACAGATAGCTAATCAAGTGTCATATCATAATGTGCCACCTCCCTACAATAATATGGTTGGTATGATAGCAACAACTACAAGGCAACAAGCTCAAGCTCAACCAACTCAACAATATCAATAGGAGATGAGTTCTACATCCAATCAACCTTCAAAACCACCCTTAGTTTTGAAGAGTACCCAAAAAAGGAGCACAAGAGTAGAAAACCCACCCTTAGTGTTGAAACCACAACCTAAAGTCTCCTTCGACATTCAACAATAGTTAGCTAGTACCCCAACCAAGATTTCCCTCTTAGAAATTTTGCAAACTTCTCCTATTCATAGGGAAGCCTTGTTGAAGCTTCTAAGTCAACAATATATCCCTCAAGACATTTCCCCTAGTGCTATAGCTGATGTTGTAGGTTCCCTTGGGATACATCATATCACATTTTTGGATGATGATATTCCTTCCTCAGAATTATGAGGGGATTCTTCCCTCTACATCATTACATTTATTGGGGAAACATTTATCAAGCGAATTTTGATAGATAATGGTTCCTCCCTCAATCTATGCACTTATCAATTTTTCCAAAATTTTGGATTAAAAGAGGAAGATTTAATTAAATCTGATGTCATCATCAAATCTTTCAACAATGAGTCCCAAGAGGCCTATGACATTATATCCCTCCCCTTAGGGTTGGACCTAAGATCTTAGATACCTTGTTTTATGTGGTACCTTGCCCTACATCTTTTAATCTCCTTCTTGGATGCCCTTGGATTCATGCGATGAGGGTTGTCCCTTCTACTCTTCATCAATATTTGAAGTTTAAATTCAAAGATCAACTTGTCACCATTTTGGGTGACCCTCATCCATTCAAATATTGTTCAATGGTTGAGCAAGCTCAATCTAGTCTCAATTTATGTCCATCAGTTTCTTCATCTCACATCACCAAGCAACTTGAAAATTTAAAGGTGAGTGAGGAACCACTAATCAATGTTTCATCACAAGATCAAGTCAATCCATTTCTTCAAGAACCTCTTCTAGATTTAGCCAAGCTACCACCTTCACCAAGGACTATGGGTTTACCTCATAAGAAGGGTGAAGTAGTACACATTGGCATGTGTACCTTTATCTTCATGGGTATCCCTCAAAGAAAATATCCATGGTAGCAACCCTCTTCCTATAGAGTGTTCTTTTACCCATTGTTACCTATCCAATGATTACCCACTTCCTAAGCAAATCCTATCTAGTATGGGATATATAGGTAAAGGTTTGGGGCCACAATAAAAAGGTATTCAAGAGCCTTTGGAAGTTGAGATTTGGCTTAGGAGATGTGGCATAGGCTACATACCCAATAAAAACCAACCTTTACCATTTGATGATGATGATCACCTCATTACTTATGCTAAATATTTGGATCATCAAGGCTTGGAGTGGAGTGATGAGGATGAGGGACCACCTTATCCCACTAACATTCTATTTTACAATGTGGTAACTTTGGTGCATCCTAAGTTAGTTGTGACCCCAAGGGAGTATGTTGAAGGGGATACTCTTTGTGACATGGATCATGAGGATATCCTTCAAAATAATTTCTTCTTTGATGGGTCAGTCCCTTATGTTGCGCATGTCGAGTCTTCTAGTTCTCAAGAGGATTTTAGTTCTATGTCTCTCGAGGACCTTGAGCAACTAGGAGTGATCCCTACCCTACCTCCTTATGAGGATGAGTCTCATATTCTCATTAAGGAGACCATAGATGTTAACATAGGTTCTGAGGAGAGCCCTAGAATCCTTAAGCTAGGTAAAGCCTTGTCCATGGATGAGCAGGAGCAATTGACCAATTTATTGAAGGAATTTCATGATATTTTTGCTTGGTCATATGTCGACATGCTAGGGCTTGATCCCTCCCTTATTATGCATCATTTGGTAGTGAAGCCTAGTGCTAAGCCTATTAAGTAGAAACTTAGGAAGATGCATCCTAAGGTCACCCTTTTAGTCAAGGAGGAGCTCCAAAAACTCCTTGACATCAATTTTATCAAAGCTATCGACTATTCTGATTGGATCTCCAACATCATTCCTATGGCTAAGAAGGTAGGAACAATCAAAATATGTACCAACTTTAGGGACATTAACTTAGCATATCCCAAGGATGATTTTCCTCTCCCCAACATAGATATGATCATAGATTTCACTACCAAATATGGAATGCTTTCACTCATGGATGGTTTTTAGGATACAATCAGATCATGGTTACCCCTAAGGACCAGGCCAAGACAACTTTCATTACTCCATGGGGTACCTTCTATTATAAAGTTATACCTTTTGGCTTGAAGAATATTGGTGCCACATATCAGAGGGCTATGACTTATATTTTTCATGACATGATGCATGATATTCTAGAGGACTATGTGGATGATCTTCTAGGTCATTCCATACATCGAAAGGATCATGTTCATGATCTAAGATGAATATTTGAAAGGCTTTGATAGTTCAGAGTTCATCTTAAGCCCTCCAAGTGTGTGTTTGGAGTCACATCTAGCAAGTTGTTAGGTTTCATCATGTCTAGGTGAGGCATTGAAGTAGACCCCACTAAGATAGTGACTATCACTAACATACCTCCTCCTCATAACCTAACCAAGTTGCATAGCTTGCAAGGTAAACTTCAAGCTATTCATCGATTCATAGCTCAGTTAGCCGATAAGTGTCAACCCTTTCTTAAGCTCCTTAAGAAAGATGTAGTGTTCTAGTGGGATTCTAAGTGTCAACAAGCTTTTGATGAACTCAAAAGGTATCTCACTTCCTCACCTATCTTAGTTCCTCCTAGACCAGATAAGCATTTGATGCTTTACATAGCAGCCATAACTCATGCTTTGGGAGCCATGTTGGCTCAACATGATGATCAAAACAAAGAGTGAGCTATCTACTATATCAGTAGAACCTTGGTTAGCTATGAAACCTAGTACACCCCTTAGAGAAGCTTTGCCTTGTTATAGTGTTTGCTTCTCAGAAGTTAAGACACTACATGCTCAGCCATAAGATATTGGTTATTGCAAAGTTTGATCCTTTATGCTACTTAATGTCTAAGCCCCACCTTTTAGGTCAAGCTGCTAAGTGGGTTTTAGCCCTTAGTGAGTTTGACCTAACCTTCATAGGTCAGAAGGCTATCAAAGGTTAGGTGATTATTGATCAATTAGCCTCTACTCCCTTAGAGTCAGCCCATCCCTTAGTCATCAAGTTTCCTAATGAGTGCTTTAGTGTAGAAGCTAAAGAGCTAGAGTCTTGGACTTTATTTTTTGATGGAGCCCGATGCTTAAAGGGTGCTAGTGCTAGAATTATTCTAGTTACCCCACAAAAATACTCATTCCCCTTTCCTTCAAGCTTTATTTCTCTTGCATGAATAATACTACAGAGTACAAAGCCTTGATCCTTGGTCTTAGAGTAGCCTTAGCCTTGAAGGTTAGAGTTCTTTCAATTTTTGATGACTCTCAACTTATGGTCAATCAGATTAATAATGTTTATCAGACTCAAGATGATAAGCTAAAACCTTACAAAGAGATTATCACCAAGATTTTATCCATATTCGATCAAGTAACCATAGAGTCTATCCCTAGATCCTCCAACCACCATGTGGATGCCATGGCCACTATTGCATCCTTATTTCCCTTGGAGTTGGAAGATGATCAAGCATCGATTATCATTAGACAACTCTAGGAGCCCACATCACTTAGTTCTAGTCTTGTTTTATTAGATTTTTTAACCATCAAAGCTTCCCCATATAAGCCATGGTATAATGACATATTTAATTTCCTTAAGGATGGTTTGATTCTTAATGGTTTAGATCATAATCAATATAATATTTTGTACAAAAGAGCATGTTGATTTATTATAATTGACAATACTTTATATCGATATTCTTTTGAAGGCATCCTCTTACGATGCCTTAACTTTGATGAAGCTTAACTAGCTCTTAGTGAAGCTCATGAAGGATCATGTGGAGGCCATTTTAGTGATAATGCCATTGCCAAGAAGCTCCTTTAGATGGGGTATTATTGGCCTTCCATGGAGAAATATGCATGTGACCATGTTCGATGTTATGACAAGTGTCAATGCCATGACAACCTTGTTCATGCTCCTCAAAACCTTTAAGTTATTTCTTCTCCTTGGCCATTTTCCATGTGGGGATTGGACATCATAGGGAATATTAACCCAACATCATATAATGGTCACAATTTTATCATAACAATGATAGAGTACTTCACTAAATGGGTCGAAGCCATACCCTTAGCCATGGTGACTAGAGCTCAAGTCTCCAAGTTCATCTTCAACTAGATCCTCTATAGGTTTAAGATTCCTTCAATGATTATTTCTAACAATGACACTCCTTTCAAGAACAAGGATATCCATAAGCTTTGTGCTAAGTACAAGATTCAACATAAGTGGTCAACTCTATATTACCCTCAGGGTAATGATCAAGCCGAAGCATCCAATAAGTCTTTAATCAAGATCCTCAAGAAGTTGGTTAGTAAGACTAATCAAGACTAGCATATCCAACTTTATCCTACCTTATGGGCCTATCATACTAATGTGTGAACTCCTACAAGTGCTTCTCTATATGTCTTGGTCTATGGGACTGAGGTAGTTTTTCCATTCAAGTTAGAGGTCCCTTCATTGTGCATCTTGTTGCAAGATGCCTTGATCGATGATGAGTATCATTTAGATCATTTAAACCAATTGGAGTTACTAGATGAAAAGTGCATTCATGCCTTAGAGCATCTTTGAGCCTATCAAAATAGGCTCAAGTGATCTTATTCCAAGAGAGTTCACAATCATTCTTTTGAGGTTGGGGACCTTGTCCTCAAGGAAAACCAAAAGAACACCAATGCTCATTCAGATCTTAAAGGTAAGTTTCAGCCCAATTGGCTAGGCCCCTTTGTCATAATGACCAAGTTTGGCTTAAGAGCCTATCATTTAGCTTCTTTAGATGGTAAAGAACTTAAAGAACCAATGAACATAATGCATCTAAAAAGATACTATGCATGACTCTATATTTTCATATTACATTTAGCTTAGTTTTCATATTGCATTTGGTTTGCTTGTTCATACTACATGATTGCCTATCATATTTTGCATGGTTTGCTTGACATTCTATTCCATTTGCATTTTTGCTTGTCATATAGTTGCATTGTTGCTTGATCATATTTGCATGATTACTTGATCATATAGATTTTTGGGGACTTCATGAGGATGGCAAGTGATGAAACCTAGTTAGGTCTTAGCTCACATGCATTGCACTCATACTAGGGCTCTGATGCCTAGTGAATCCCCAACCTAGGGCCCATCTCCATGCATTTTCATCATTGCATTTGCTCATGTCTTCTCTTCTTTTCTTTTATATTCCTTGACCTTGAAAGTATTCATCATTTCTAATTTCTCCAAGTCAAGGGATATAGTTCTTCATATCTTGTATATCCTTTGTCCTTGAAAGTTTTAATCATTTCTTCTTTTCTCCAAGACAAAGGATATACATTCCTTCTTCTATCTACTTTTGCTTTTCTCACACTTTTCCTTCTTGATATTTCGCTTATTAAGGGATCCTCATAAGATAGGGTAGATACCACATGAATATCATTTATGGTGTTCATACGACCACTGACTATCTTACGCACACCTCTTAACTATCAAAATTTCAATAAGGACACACACACACTATTTTTACTTCTTGCTTCTCTCTTTCTTCTATCTTCTTCTCACACACACACACACATTGTTCTATTTTTACTTTGCTCATTCATATTTTGCACACACCACACCCCTATCGAGTAGTACTCACTTTGGAAAATCAATCAAATATTTCACCCCATACAAGATAGCTTCATGGTCACAAGTGAGGGGTAGCCTCCATTTGACCATTTGTGAGCATACATCCTAGCGAGTATCTCTTCATCTCTAGCCATTAACGAGCACTACACCCATAGTGGGTATCACTCCACACTTGACCATATTTATGAGCATAACACCCTTACAAGATAGCTTCATGGCCACAAGTGAGGGGTAGCCTCCATTCAATCATTTGTGAGCATACATCCTTATAGGGTTCCACTCCATTCTTTTCTTTTTTTACTTGGTCTATGTTCATTTGATCACATTAATATTTCATGGTCTACATTAATTCAAACATCATATTCCAAGCACCTTTTTCTTTGTTGACCTTATCCATATTCTACTTCTTCTCCTTCTTCTTTTTCTTCTTTTCCTCTTTTCCAAAATCATACCCTATCCATATGGGGCATAAATTCACTCTATGTCAAATTCATGATCCATATTTATAGGGCACGATTTTAACTAGAGCCATATTTTTCTCTCCTTTTCCTTTTCTTCTTTCTTCCATCATATTTTTCTTTCATCCCTTCATCCATCCATGCATTTCATTCATTAGTTAGCTTCATCCCATCATGCATTACATTAGTTTAGTCCATTCATGCATTCCATAGTTAAGTTATCATTCATTCATGCATAATCAAACATAAAACACATAAAAATAACACACATAAATAAACACATTTAAATAAAGCAACATGATATTACTCAAAAAGAAAGGGTACATATGTTAATTTAATCAATGTGCCATAGTCTAAGCCCAACACACTCGACCCTCCCCAAGGATGCATGCCACACTCAAAATTGGCATGTCACCCTAATCCTAGCCCTAGCTCTATGAGCTTATCTCCTCTACTCTACCTATCGAAGGTGGTCCTAGTGGGGGCATGTTCATAGACCATAAAATAATCCATGATCTAGACCATGATCGACCCTATATCTAAAGGGAGGATGATGGAGGTACCCTCTACTCCACTAGAACCACCTAGAAGTATAAGGTCTAGTAGAAGGTCTCCCTCCATATAGATACCTCTAACCTCTCCCTACCCTCTATAGCTCTACCTATAGTAGGTAGATCCCCTCACCCTATTGGCTATCAATCATGATAGCCATCCCCTCTACCTAAGCCTATATTGCTCTTACTCTAGTTAATTCACCTCTCCCTTGAGGAAATCTACCTCATCCCTCACTGTATTCTCTATGAGTATCATGCTCAAGGCACTTCGTAGCCCCTCTATCCTCTTGGACCTATCCTCTTAAAGTAGGTCCATATCCCTCTACATGGACTATCTAGGCCTACAATACCTATCTCCCTCATTAGGTCTCCCTGACCCATGGTCCCACTCACTTACTAATGTGAATGCCTCTTCACTCTACTCAACCCAACTCTATCATTAGGGGTATCTCCTATCTTCCCCTCCTTAGTCCCAAATATGATAGTTACTACTACCATCTCTACCTAGACCTATGCTCATGTCTATCATGGGGTCTCCTAGCCCTATCAACTCACTCTATGGTGCATCAGTCACCTCTCAAAGTGCCAACTACACCCATCAACCCATAACCTAGTACCTCTACATTAGCACCGATGGGGAGATCCTCAAGGGCATAATGCTCCTATACCATATCCTATACCCAAGAGCCACCCTAACATCATCCACCCTTAGATCCATATAGAGTGGGTCATCCAAGTCCTCCTCTACCCATCTCCTCACATCAAGGTCCCCTCTAACTCTTGATGGGTCCCTTAACCCACCTATACCAATAGTCACCTAGGTTTGATATCTCCTAAAAGATACCAAACTACCATTAGACTCAATCAAATCTAAAGATCTCTAGCTCCCCCTTCTCTATAGAGACCCACCTAATCCTCCTAACCTCACTAACTCCTCTACATCCTCTATCCATCTAAGGTGTAGATACCATGATCACCATATGATCATGTGCTCCTGTAACTCATCTATCACCCACCTCCCTAGTGGTAGGATCCCAACATATATCCTCTAGACCTACTCAAAGCTCTTGGACCATATATATATTATTGGCCACTCTAGGTTGGGCAATGGCCTTAGTAGTGCATATGGTCTCCTAACTACTATGTGCTCCCAACACCACACCTAGAGCAAGGTCATACACACTAACCTTATATATCATTTATACATGATATTGTATAATATCCTATACAAATAAGCCAACACATATGGGCCCCATGTAAACCACACCTATTAGTCTTGCATGTCTACCACTACTCCCACTAGTACCCATGGTAGGTGTCACCTACTAATATGGCACACCAAGAATCTTATCACCACCCCATAGAGCATGATCATTAGAGCATCAACACCATAATGCCCCACCAACTCATCGACATGGATTCCCACTCTATAAACCTACATGGAGCCTAGTCCCCTAATAATATTTATAATAGCATGCTACCCTCATGCCCTATAAACTACCCTCCCTAATGGGGATGCACAAGATGTGCCACACATCCTCTAGTGTGACCGTCATCTCCCCTATCAATAACTAAAAGGTAGATGACTCTAGGTACCATCTCTCACAAATACTATCAATAGCACTCTATCTACCTCCACCCAGGGCATATCTACTAGATGTAGTAGCCCCACCACCCCTAGAGTGTCCCTCTCTACCTATGTGAGCCCTCATAGCTCCTCCTCCAAGGAACTTGATCACCACTCTTGACTCTCTAATACATCATGCTACAACAAAAAATAACAAATTTTTAATTCAGTTCAACATAATAAATAAAAAATAAAAACAAAATAAACATACATTTCAACACCTAAGCTTGCTTATATTGGTATTTCTTTATTTTCCTCTTCTCTGCTTGTTTTCTTTTATTTTTTGTTTTTCTCTTGGCCAAAATCGTACCCCTTTCTCCTTGGGCATGATTTCATTTTTTTCTCCCTTCTTTCAAATTCGTGCCATGTGCTTGTGAGGCATGAATCCACGAAGTCACATCCTATAGTTCTAGGGTGTGACTTTGGTCATCATTATGAACCAATCAAAATCATGGTTGGTCCCTAAAAATTGTGCTAGAGTCATGTGTAGCAAATTCCTTCTAAAAAGATAAAAAATTACTAAAATGTACTAAAAACCTAATCTAGCCTAGTCTAGAGGAAGGATTTTAGTCCTTACCCATGCTCACTCTACTACTACATCGACCTCACCCCTCACAATGGTTGAATGGTGTGTGGGAAGCACCATTTATATTTTTCTCCAAAGCTCTTCTTCTCTTCTTCGCATGGTGAAAATGAATTCATTTTCACCCCTCCTCTTCTTATACCCCTTTTTTCTTTTCTCTCTCCTATTTGCAACTTTTCTCATTGTTTACCTCTCTACTTCCTTTTACATCAACCATTTTAAGTTTCCTCAAGGAATTTTGCATTCCTTCTAAAACTTGAGGGGGCACCGACTGAGAGGCATTAAAGTCCCTAATGCCTCGTTTTGCATGTAAAATTTTAAAGTGTCTAGTATGACACCATTTTTGCACCACCCCTTTCTTCTAAACCAGCCACCCCTTTTTGTGTTCATCGTTCTTCACCCATAGGTGTCTACATATTTCTTTGATGCATTTATTAGGCCATAAATGCATCAAAGAGGGGGAAAAATGTAGACATGGAAAATTGACCCACCTAAGTGAGTCATTTTTCCTAGAACCCTTGAGAAGGCCCTCAAACTTGTCAAAGCACAAGTTTGGGCCTCTCTTCCCCTTTTCCTTCCCTTTTTTCCTAGTTTTTCCGAAATCGTGGTCACCTAGTACGGGGTATGATTTTGGCAAGTTAGGGTTTTCTCTTAGAAAACCCTATTTTTTGAGTCGACCTCCAAGATGTCGACCCTCCCTTAGGTTTATCTTTTCGTTTTCCTACCATTTTGCCCTCCAAACCTCTTATAAATAGAGGGTTTGGATCCTCTTTTTACCTAAGTGCGTTCTAAGTGATTTTTCTAAGTGATCTTTGGCTAATAATTTCTCTTGGCAAGCAAGTCTTCTAGCAAGATCAAGTGTCTTCTGGTGTTCTTGTTGCTATGTTGTTGATTTGTTGTTCTTGGTGGATAAGTGTTGGAGCCTTGAGGAGGAGTCTACCATTTTGTGGAGGTCTTCATCCTTTTATCTGTTCTTTCACTACCACTAGGTTTCTTCTTGCATTTTATCATTCTTAGATCATTAATTGTGCATTTTTGTATCTCATTTTGCATTAATAAGTCATTCTTGCACTTCTATTGCAAAATCGTGCCCCATTCGTATAGGGCATGATTTTGGTAGATCTAAAGTTGTGATCGCCCCTTACGGGGCATGATTTTGGATTCATTAGGTTTGGGGGTAAATTTTCACTCCCAAACCCTCAATCTATGTTTGCATGCTTCATCTAGGTCATAATATTATTGTTTGCATTCTATTTTTTGCATTATTTCATTTTATTGCATCTTTTCTTGTTCATTTTCAAAAAGGTCAACAATCACTTTTATTTTCAAATGGTCAGCTAAAAGGACCAAGGGGGCTTGATTGTTGCACCTCCAAGCTCAGTCATACAGTGGCCTAAGTAGGCCCCCAAATGTTGATCAAATTTTCTAGGGTTTTGTGAAGTTGTTTTGTAGGTTTTGAAGTTGTTGGATATTATGGATGCAAGTTAAAAGCTAGGGTCAACCATCAGATTAGATAAGTGCTCTAAGTTAATTTCTATCTATATCTGTTCTAAAACCTAGATCATAAATAAAAGAGAAAATATTTTGATTTATTTCTAGGCATTCAAAAGAGAAAAGCATATAGTTTGCATTCTAGGGTTAACTCTGTTTGTGCATTCTCTTAAACCCTTGCTAAAAAGAAAAAGATTTATTTTATTGCAAGTTAGGGTTTAGTCATCATTGAAAATCAAGAATCATCCTAGGGTTAGTCTTTGTTTTCTTGCATTTTTGTTTGTCTTGCATTGTTCTTTCAATTTTTCATAGCTTAGATTTTAGAAAAGCCAAACATAGGTGTTTGCTCAATGTGAATAAAAATCAAGCAACACCAATACAATAATGTAAAATGACAATAAACACCATAACACATAAATATTGCACAAATGAAATAAAACTCTTTATTACTGCGGGTGGATCTCAAATGTTACAATTGATATACCCCAAATGTGGGGTTTTACAATATTTATTTTTTATACAGAATTACAGAGTGCTAGGGTTATCCAAAACCCTATTTGAAAATAATGGTGGAATCTTCATGCTTGATTCGATCCCAAAATATTGGTGGGTATACTTGTGTATCCTGAATAGGGCCACCCGAGCTTCAAAAAATTTCAACGAATATAGTTATTACACTTGCACACAACCAACAATAAGAAGGATCAATAATATCTGTGAGGGCTTCACTGCATGAGACCCTCAAAAATAAAATCACTAAACCCTAACTACAGAATAAAAGCTATAAATAGATCTAAGAATATAAAAATAAATACATGGAGTTATTACCTTGTCAATGAACCTTTTGTTTCTATTTTTGCTTATATAAATGCTGCCAGTGATAGTTGCAAAGATGCCCTAATAATTCTCAAGGGATGTAGGGCTGTATATTTGGTGTGTAAGACGCTCACGAGCACTCGAGAATGACCAAAAACACCTAGAGGCACTCTACAGGCTCTAGTGGCTGCTTGACGGGCTTTGGTAGGTGTTTGACAAGCGTTGGTGGGCACTTGGCAGGATCTGGTGGATGCTCGATGGGCTCTAGTGTGTGTTCAATGAGCTCTAGAGGGCATTTGAGGATTTATGAAGATGGCATAGAACCATATCTAGTTCACGTGGGAAAAGTGGTGATAGAAGCGAAGGGCTATGAATGACGGTGATGGAGGCAAATATGGAAATGGGGAGGCTAGGGATTAGACTTTAGAAATCTCTTAATAACTTAGGAGACTTAGGATTCAAAAATTACTTAGGGATTGAGTTATCAAAATGACTCCTCTTTATAATATTCCCTTAGACATGTTAGTGTTTCGATGACACAATTTGAGCGGTCGAGATTAAAACATGAGGAAGGGTGGAGATTAAATCTGGCCAAGTGGCATGAATTAAGGTGGATGAATGGCTGATATTAAAACATGGTAGATGGCTGGGATTAATTCAAATAAATAAATATACATATATATTTATTAAATATATATATATATATATATATATATATTAAATATATAAATATAATATATAAAATATTAATATTTAAATATATATTAACAAATATGTATATATATAAATAATGGATGGTGGATATTGGAAAACATGGATGGATGATAAGTGATTAGATTTTGGTGTCTACAGATACCCCTTTTTGTACCGCATTGTGTGAAACACAATGTAGTGCAAAAATACGAGACACCTGGTTTGGCCTTATGTAGAAGCAAATTTCTTTCATTGGAATGCAAAGATGATATTGAAGACAAAATAATTTGATTGTGTATCTATTTGATTGTGTAGCTTACCCCCTAAATTGACGAGTGAGTGAAGAATAAATCTCACGAGCCAATTGATAGAATTTTACAGTGAAAATACAAGTGAATAGTGTAAGTGTATGATGTAAGTGTGGATGATGTGAATGATTTAAATGATGATATGAATAATGTAAATGATTCTATTTTTACCCCAATGAAGATAGAGGGTTATTTCCAAGTGTAAATACCATTATCATGTAAGATGTATCCCATTCTGGAAAATCAAAATCAAATGTGATTGTCCCAAGTTTGGGGTGATTCCATGTTGTTGAAGAAAGTGCCTTTTGGTGTCATTGAAATGTAGTGATGAAAATGTAAAAAAAGAAAAATAGTCTTGCCCTCGAGGCCACTCATGATTGTAGCTAATTCCCACATGGAATTCCTAAATAGTTGCTCAATCACTTTACTCGGCCTGTATCCTTAGAGACTGATGTAATTGCAAAGGAAATAATGAAATTTATCCATGTTGGAAACCCCATGGAAGAGGGCATCAGTGACAACTATTGAGAAGTTTGGTCTTGGCATAGTCTCACCCAAAATATGAGGGAACAAAAGTGATTTTGTTTTCAAACAAGAGGATATTGGATGATGAAGATGGCCAAGTGTTCTTATGGTGATTTACCCTTCTTATTGAATTGCATGGACAACCAATCACTACAATCACCAAGGAGATAAATTAGACCACTAGATATGAGGTTCACTTGAAATTGTATGTGAACTTGGTAAATGTTGAATGTAAGTGTAATTATTTATGGATTTTATGGTTTTGAAATGCAAATTTTAAATGAAGGTATAATGATGAATGAAATGTATGATGTTAAATGCGGATGATATGAATTATGTAAATTGATTTTTGTAAAATGCAAGTGGTTGATTCTATTTTTGCCCCAATAGATAAAGGGGTTTTTGATATGGGAAAATGCAATTGCTGTGAAAAGTGAAATGATTGATTCCATTTTTTCCCCAATAGAAAAAGGAGGTTGTGAATATGCATATGATCTATTCTATTTTTATCCCAACAGATGAAGGGGTTTTTGACATGTGTACGATGATTGATTTTCATTTTTGCCCAAATAGAAAAAGAGGTTTTATGAAAATGCAAGTGTCCTTATGGTGATCTATCCATCCTATCGAATTGCATGGATAACCAGTCGCTGCAATCACCATGTGACTAGGATAAACCACTAAATACAAGGTTCACTTGTACTTGCAAATGTACTTGGCAAATATTGAATGAAGGTGTAATGATGAATGAAATTAATGATGTTGAATGTGGATGTATGGATAATGCAAGGAATGATTCTATTTTTACCCCAAAATATGAAGGGATTTTTGACATGGAAAAATGTAATGACTATGAAAAGTACACTGATTAATTTTGTTGTTGTCCCAACAGAAAAGGGATTTTTGAAAATGCAAGATGATTGAGTCTATTTTTGCCCCAACAGATGAAGGATTTTTGGCAATTGTATGATTGATTATATTTTTGCCCAAAAAAAAAAAAGAGTTTGTGAAAATATAAGTTATTGAGTTTGTTTTTGCCCCAACAGATGAAGGGTTTTTGGGAATCCAAATGATTGATTCAGTTTTTGCCCCAACAGAAAAAAAAAGGTTTGTGAAATTTAAGTGATTGAGTCTATTTTTGCTGTAACAAATGAAGGGTTTTTGGTAATGTAAATGATTGAGTCTATTTTTTCCCTAAAATATGAAGGGGTTTTTGACATGGGAAAATGCAATAACTTTGAAAAAATGCAATGATTAATTTTGTTGTTGCCCCAACAGAAAAGGGATTTGTGAAAATGCAAGTGATTGAGTCTGTTTTTACCCCAACAGAGAAGGGATTTGTGAAAATGTAAGTGTCCTTATGGTGATCTATCCATCCTACCAAATTGCATGGATAACCAATCACTATAATCACTAGGTGACTAGGATAAACCACTAAATACAAGGTTCACTTGTACTTGCAAATGTACTTGGCAAATATTGAATGGAGGTGTAATGATGAATGAGATTGATGATATTGAATGTGGATGTATGGATAATGCAAGGAATGATTCTATTTTTTCCCCAACATATGAAGGAGTTTTTGACATGGGAAAATGTAATGACTATGAAAAGTGCAATGATTAATTTTGTTGTTGCCCCAATAGAAAAGGGGTTTTTGAAAATGCAAGATGATTGAGTCTATTTTTGCCCCAACATATGAAGGGGTTTTTGAATTGTTGATGATGTTATGTGTATGTGACCAAAGGGGTTTGGTTCCTTTGGAGCCTTTTAAATTTGATGTGTGTATGCAAGGCAAAAGGCTCAACCTGTGACAAAAGGACATAACCTTTTGAACCTAGAAATTAACTTGTTGATGATTTGATGTGATTGTGACCAAAAAAATTGATTCCTTTGTAGCATTTTGAATTGAAATGTGACAAAATGGATTAGGCCCTTTGGATATTTTTGACTTTGATGTGTGTTTGTGAGGCAAAGGGCTCAACCTTTGACAAAAGGATGCAACCTTTTGAATCTGGCAATTGACTTGTTGATGATGTGAATGTGATTGAGTGATTGAATTGTTTGTTGAATTGGTGGGGAAGGTGTGATACCTTGAGCACCCCCAAGTTGTGTTATTGTTTGTTTGATTGGAGGAAGGTGTGATACCTTGAACACCCCCAAGTTGTGTGCTTGTTTGTTTTATTGGGGGGAAGGTATGATATCTTGAACACCCCCAAATTGTGCTATTGTATAGAAATTTCTAGCGATATTTGCACATGTAAATTATCTCTCTCTCTCTCTCTATATATATATATGGATTTTGCTTTCTTTTTTGTGTGTGTTAATTATTTTTGTGTGAATGCATGTGTATATGTGTGATGGAGGATAATGAAATGAAAATGTATATGAATGCAAACGAATTAATGCTCTACTGACCATTCATAGTTTAGATGTTATTTGACCATTTATAGCATTTATGTTTAATCAGGGGCACCAAAATGGTGGCATGTGAAATGGAAGACTCATAAAATGATATGGATGTTGATATGGAAGAAGAAATGGATGTTGATATGAAAGAAGATATGAATGTTGATATGGAAGGAGATATAGATGTTGATATGGAAGAAGATATAGACGTTGATATCAAAAACTGACTATATTGCAAAGACTCAGATATACTAGTGATATAAAAAAAACTCACTAAATACTGCCTAATTTCTTCTAAGACCAAATGTGTGCGCAGTGAATTCATTTACTGAATCATGAGCATGGTAATTACTTGTGGAAATCAAGAACCAATGTGTGTGCAAGTGAGTTCATTAACCATTTTGAGCAAATTGATATGAAAACCTATTATGGATAAGACCAAGAAGCTAGCTTATCCTTATGTGTGATCAGATGTCTCTTTAAAAGAGACTTATTACCATGCATGAGCATACTCCACTACCAATCAAGAATTTATAGCCTCGGTGGAGATTAACTCCATAGTCCAAGAATTTGATCTCTAAGCTTTGGGTATTCAAACTACCTAACTGTGTGATTGGAAATATAGTTCTATCGTTACAACTTGAGGATCTGTGGTGTGTGATTTGTAAAATATTTAGAGTTTTTTGGGATTTTTCCTACTCTTTCTCTTATTTTGAATTTGTGATAGTGGTGAAAACCACTATTTGTGAATAAAAAATCAAGTAACACCAATACAATAATGTAAAATAACAATAAACACCATAACACATAAATATTGCATAAATGAAATAAAACTCTTTATTACTACGAGTGGATCTCAAATGTTACAATCAATATGCCCCAAATATGGGGTTTTACAATGTTTATTTTTTATTTCACAGCATTGCATTTTACACCTTGCATTTCACACATTGCATTGCACACATTTCATTTATTGTGACTTTAGTATTTATTGTAAAATGACTCCTCTTTATAATCTTCCCTTAGACATGTTAGGGTTTCAATGACACAATTTGAGTGACCGAGATTAAAACATGAGAAAGGGTGGAGATTAAATTTGGGCAAGTGGCATGGATTAAGGGAGATGGATGGATGAGATTAATACATGGTGGAGGGATAGGATTAATTCATATATATTATATTTAAATTTATTTATTAACTATATATAAATATAATATATAAAATATTAATATTTAAATATATATTAACAAATATGTATATATATATAAATAATGGATGGTGGAGATTGGGAAATATGGATGGATGACAAGTGACTAGATTTTGGTGTCTACACTTAATATACACATCAAACATTTTCACCCCAAACTTGGAGCAAGTCCTTAAACTATTCCTGGTGAATCTTTCATTCCCAAAGCCCCAAAGTTTAAAGAATATAACACACCCTTGCAGTCACCTCAGCTCCCAACGAATCCAACCGAGAATCATATGCGACAGGGAAATTTTCCCCTCTACACTAATTTTTCTATCATGTGAGATCCCCTAATATCAAATATCATTTACATTAACAAAGGAGGCAAAATCCTCCATTGATCTAGACCAACTAATAGTGTGATCCTTATCTAAAGGAGATAGAATTGTGTTGAAATCTGATCTAGATGGCTCCATTGCATCATAAGTTCAACCATAATTTTTTTTAGTATTATTAATATCATACAAAAATAATTAATTATAACTTTTTAGGGACATCAAAATACAAAACACTTTGTTTCCTTATTAAGGTTTTTTATTAAGGTAAAAGTTGGGTTTTTGAAAGGGCCCATAACCTTTTACACTTTTCGACTGACAACACTAATCCTAATGCTCAAAAAATCTTCTTATAGGGCTACAAATTTTGGGTTATTTCAATAGTTTTCAAACATTTTCATCTGATTCCAAATTACCATCCTAACTTTGAAAACATATCTGACATGTCCCTTGGGCCTTTCCCAAAGGTCAAAATGGTTTTAAACCTCCTCTATAGACCATTGATTTTCCCACCAATCCAAAATATCCTTGGAACACACTTGATACCATCCATTAATACTATCCTTGAGTTCATCCACTTGTAAGGACTTCGCTTGACGAGTTAATCACTAAAAACTTTATTCTCGCAATATATTTTTCATATTCTTGTAAACCATTGATAATTGCACTTGAATGATCTACCCAAGTCTTTAATACAATTACCATATGTCTATATAGGAAAGTCCATGGGATGTTGTCCATCGAGGGACATCTTAAGTAGACTACCACTACATATACCATGTTGTAAATGATAGCCAATGATGAAAATTTTTGCTAGCAAATTCATTACTAGGTTTCCTTAGTTGCATGGATTGCAACTCTTTAATACAATTACCATTTTACTAGATAGGAAAGTCCATGGGCCTGTTGTCCATCGAGGGATATCTTAAGTAGACTACCACTACATCTACCATGTTGTAAATGATAGCCAATGATACAAATTTTTGCTAGCAAATTCATTACTAGGCTTCCTCAGTTGCATTGATTGCAACTCAACTAGATTAAAAAAATATGTCTCGGTGCATTGCCAAGTAACCCTATATCTACTAATGGTAGGCTTAATATTGGGAGTCTACTTGTATGGATTCCATTTCTACTAAATATTTTACATCTAGGTGAACATTATCTACAGAAATCCACCTTTGGTCCTCTTCATGAAGAGCCCCCTAGTTAGCCAACCAGTCCACCATCCTATTGGATTCTCTAAAAATATGAATTATCTTGATGTGCTCCATTGAGTTTAGGATCCATAGGATTTTTCTTGTTCTAATTGACATTCACTAGCTCTTTGTAGCCCTCTTGTTAAGGTAATTGATAATGTTGAGAGAATCTCCCTCCACTTTTAACTTACTCCCAACTGCCTTGTTAGTTTTGCTCTAGATAAATTTGCTTTGGCTTCTGCTTGAAGACTCATCATAGAGCCTAGAAAATCACTAAAAACACCAATTAGGATTCCTTTACTAACTCTTATCACTGCTCCCCTAGCCTTCCCAATGTTCCCCATAGAATATCCATCAAATTGAGCTTTAGCCATCCCTCCCTAGGTGGATGCCATTTTATAATTTTTATATTTTCTTGGGGTGCTTTGTCCATATCAACTAGGCTAAGGTCTTAGTGTTTACTAATATTTACCTCCTTTGTTGATTCCATAAATTCCTTCATACTCAAGAATTTAACATTTTTTATAATAGTCACTTGGATTGTCTACCTAATTCTTAAGGAGACCCTCTTTTCCTCCTTAAATATTATTTTTTACTCTAGCCAACCCCCCCAAAATAGTGGAAAGGAATAAGAGCCCATATATTATTTAACCTTGCACTCCTATAGGGCTTTTCTCATTGTTCTATCCAATCCACCATTCTATTTAGCAATACCTATATGACCCCCATATCCTTAATTAAACCTTGAAGAATCAAAAGGGAATAGCTACATCCTAACATTAAGTGTTCCACTCACTCTTCTTGTTCTTCACATAGATTACATCTATTAGAAAATTAAAACCCTCTTTTATGTAATTTATCTGTTGTTAGGATCCTCTTCTACACAACCAACAAAAGGAACATTGTTATCTTTGGTGTTGCCTTTGTTTCCAAAAACCTCCTCCATTGAAACCCACGTTTTAGCTCAATTGACACTATCTCATAGGTTGATTTTACACTAAAGGATCCCCATACTATATAGTCTTCACCCATTTTTACACCTACATGAAAGGCTCTTAGTTTAATTTTGATCTTATTTAAAGCTTCCTCATTATGGTTACTACCACGTAAGTCCTTCCACCTTGTCATTTCCTCTTCTTAGTCCATGTAGTCTACAACCATACTTCCATACCTTTATTTTAGATCTATTTGTACGTCAACTAACTTCTCATCGAATATTAGCAGTATTTTCTCCAACCATGCATCCTCCCAAAAGTGAACAGACCTACCATTTCTAGTTTTTCATTGAACTCCTTTCCATAGCAGCTTTCTTCCCTCCATCACATGGTTCCATATAGATAAGATTTTATAGGGATTTAAAATGGTAAAAAATATTGCATCTTCTTGGCTATCTAAGTACTTATTATTTAAAATTCTAGCCCACAAAGAATAACCTTTCTTAAATAGACTCCATCCTACTTTAGCAACTAAGATCTTATTCACATCTCTAATCCTCCTTAATCCTAATCCTCATTTAGATTTTGATCTATACACATTTTACTATGCCATAAGGGTTATTCTACTCTTTTCCTCCACACCTAACCACAATTTTTTTTTTTGTATACTTTCTACACTATTTGAAGCTTTTACAAGTATCTTAAACAAAGATAGGAGATAGATCAACTTGGATTGAAGGATACTCTTTAGCAAATAAAGCTTTCTTGTTTGACTTGGTAAATTTCCTTTCCAACTTGCTAGCTTACATTGAAACTTATTAATCAACATATCCCATACCTAGTCCTTACATACACCTATAAATAGAGGTATTCCTATATAAGTGGATGGAAGACCTAATATATTACAAGTTATTACCTTTTTTATCCTTATTTTCCGCTTCTCTAGAGTGTTGATGAAGAACACCTTCTTTCCAAGTTAATCATCTATTGAGAAGCCTTGTTATTTAGATGTAGGATTTGTTTGAACTCCTTGGCTTCATCCACCAAAGGTTTTCCAAGCAGGATAATGTCATCCACAAATTGTTGGTGAATGATACATTTCACAGACATAGAAGGTTTCAACCCATTTAATGCTGCCATCATTTGGACTGCACCTATACATACCCCAAGGCATTCTACCATGATAATAAAGAGGTAAGAAAAAAGTGGATCCTGAGGTCTTGTTCTCTATTGATTCCATACGTTATAGTAATGCTTTGTATGCATAAGAGGATTTGATCTCCTCTTCTTTTCTTCGACCCTATGGTGGAGGGCGAGGAATATCAAGCCTATTACATGGTGGTTGAATGTCATCCACCCTACCTCCATAAGGTGCTTTAGGATATTCTTCTTATGGTTCAAGCTCAGTGTAGGAGGCCCCGTAAGGCATCTCTTGAGCTGGACTACAAGGAGGGGTAAGTACCTGTGGAAGGTGATATATGTTTGGCCTAGGATGCAAGTACCGATTAGGCCTAGGAGGTCAAGGAGGCAACATTTGGTTAGGCCTAGGAGGTCTATCTTGATTTAAAATAGGTTACCTCTAATGAACCCCTTATCTATGGGCACTTGGGGTAGGGACCCTATCATGTAAGGTATTTTGAAATAGCTCATTGGTTTGATGTTCTATTTTTTCTTTTCTAATTGATGCTAGCAGTCCAAACGTTCTTTATCCCATTGAAGCCGATTGAATTGCGCTTGGTGTTCAACATATCTCATGACTACTTTATTTATCTATTCTACTGTGTAGGGCCTATGAGCCCTAGCAGTATCACCCTAAGGCCTATCTCATTCAAGATGGTCTAAAATATTGATTATAAGATTCCCTTGATTGAGGGAAGTCACGTTCACTTAAGGTTCAGTCCTACAAAAGCGTTCTTTGTACTCAACTGACATAGAGGCACATCGTGCTTGTGTAGCATAATGGACCTAAGGATAATCAAATATTTCCTCATGCCTTCATTGATAAAGAAGGGAAGGGCTAAGTTTTCTCACCCTGAGCGATGAGTATCATACTCATATTGGTACTTAGGTTGTTGTAACCTATTAGGATGATTTAAGGGCATAGTTTGATCATTTGGCCCTACCTAGTGTGTGTACTCTTGATCTTGCCCATAGGTGGGTGTGGTAGACCTAGCAGGCACGTGAATGCATGGTATTACTCTATTTGTTAGTGCCTCAATGCATAGTTGTCATTCTTGAAAGAGGGTGTGTGAAGCATTTGAATAGGCGAGGTATTTCCCTGATTAGGATCAAAACCTGTAGGGGTGTCCTATGCAGGGGTCCCTTGTAGGTGAAGTTCTTGACTAGCTATTCTAGAACTTGGGTGAGCAGGAGGCCTCCAAGGAGGTATGAACATGTCCTTAGGGATAAATCAGATATGAATTGTGTCTCCTTGTCTAATCTCCACATCATCGGCCCTTGAATGGGCTTGGCTGTGGGTGCACACCATAGCTACTTCCTACAAAATTCTATGTGATTATCTCCTTTACAAATTTTAATGATGCAGCACACAATAATGGAAACACGCAATAAGATAGGTGTTTATATCTTTTAAATATTTATGTGTGTTCCCTAAAAATAGTTTGTGTTTTGATTTATTGTTTGCAAGGAGACCTTGTGTTATGTGTTTTGATTTTTTTGGATGATATTCTTATGTTAAAAGGATTTCACTTGTATACTGCAACTTGAAAACCAACAATTAAAGTCCAGTCACGTGTACCAACCAAAGTATGGAGATGAATCCCATACCCAATCAAGGAGCACATGTCCTACCAATCCTCACCCATATTGACCGTGGGTAATGATACACTCTTCAAAGAGGAATGCGTGCTATTTTCTATGGGTAAGATAGTTCTTAGAGCTAGCCTTGGCCAAAAATAAGGTTCATAGGATGTGAGCCAACGGGTGGAGATGAAACCCACCGTCATTGGTATCTATTAATGGTTGGGGATGAAATCCAACTCACTAATTTTCAAAGTGTGACGTGGTGTGTGTGGTTCATTTTATAATAAAATAAAATAAAATAATAGAGCACTCAATGAGATTTCACTAAATGCATAAAGAACGCTTCACTTTCAAAAATATTAACTAGAAATTGAACCTACAAAATGCATGCCCTAAATGACAACCTACCCATTAGGTAGGTCGCAAGCAATCAAACCACATAGATGCATTCCTACTAGATTAATTTTCTATTTTTCTTATTTTTTTTGTTGTTTTTACAATTAAAGAAAAGTGAAATCTACCTTTCAAGCAAACAAAGAGAGCAAGAAAAAACAAATTTAAGCTTTTTTGAACAATAAAATTGTAAAGTAAAGGTGCAATTACTTACCTTGAAAGCCTAAGAAGTTGCTATTTCTAGAATAATCTATTGCAGACCCTCTATTTTATGGCCATCATGGGGTGGGATGGCTATAAACTTGGGGATTGTCCCTGGCTGGGATGGCTACTGTGGTTGTCCTTGGGTGTTCCAATTAGGAAATCAAGAGCCATTTTAGGCTAGAACGACCAAAACCTACAATATTTCAAAAGCAAAAATAGGGTCAAAACTTAGCTAAATAAAATGGGATAGGGGTCCCACCGTGATTACCACTATAGAGAAAAAAAATGGTGCACCTAGCAGAGGTAAATGAGATGCATCTATTGCTATGTTGATCTAAGCACTACAAAAGCAACATTAAAGTAAGCATAAGATGATAAATAGATGAAAGAAATGGGTGGTTCTATTTATATTAGTGCAATTGCCAAATATGCAATTACAAAATGTCCCCTCGAGGGATCTCAATTGATACAACTCATTACAATACTCAAAGGATCAAATCCTTTCAAAAATCCAAGGTACGCTTGCAGTGTGTTTCTCGCACCCACGATTGAAGAGCGTGCTTTTGATGCCACCATAATTTTCTATTGATGTCTTGAATTTTTGATCCTTCCTCGTGCATTGTGATACGTAGATCTACACACAAAGAAATCATATTTGTTACTAGCATATGCGGATTGAAATGCAATCAAAGAGATATGCGATAATTGGCTTGAAAGAGGGAATGTATAATAGATGATTCAAAACAAATCAAAATGCTACCAAAACTTAGGATAATGCATATAATATGTTCTAGAAATGATCTGATCAAGAAAAAAAAGAAAATAGTGCTCAAATTTATGGTCATCCCGGGGTGTGCCATTCAAGACTACAAAACAAGAAATGCATGATAATAGGTGCAAAACAACTCAAAATTGCACCAAAACTTAAAAAAATGCATAAAATATATTCTAGAATCTATCTATGCAAAAATAGAAGAGAAATTGTGCTCCAATTTGTGGCCATCCTAGGGTGAGCCATTTAGGACTGTCACAATTTGGGGGTCGTCTTGGGGTGGGACGACCACCAAATCTGGTAGTTTTTACCACCAATTCCTCTAGGATCGGGTCTAAATTACTCCTAGGGATATTGTCATCAATTTTTGGTATCTGATTCACTTAAATGGGTTAGTTTTGTAAATAGATTATGCACTTTAGAATCACTTGAAAACCTCTTTTTCTCAATTGAGATCTCAAGGGAAAAGATACAACAGATTAGGGGTAAATATTGATAGTACTTCATGGTGAAATATTGCAAAGACTCCTCTCTAAAATTGGGTGGAATGGATCCACTTTATAGCCCAAGAGGGCATATGGTCAAATGGGCATGCAAGGCCATGCGAGGTAGGTGCCACCATTTATCCAAACCTTGCCATGCATTGGAGGGGTTTTTTTTACCATGTCAGGGTTTCTTATAAAAGTCATTAGATTGGCAATAGTATCGTTACCCGTGACGAACTAATTCTTAGGAATTCCCGATCTCAATATAAAAGGCATGTTTGATCTTTTTTGAGGAATATGCCTGAAATGCAATCTACAAACTGCATATTCATTTTTGTACTATTACTTCTACAAAATATATCTAGCAGTATTTATAAGACTTCGGGAGCCAATGATACCAAATGTTGGGAGTCAAATGGAAGAGATATATTATACATGGAAATTATTACAATATATATGCATAAGCCTATATGAAGAACATGAAACTTGTCAAGGAATGTGACAACCACATGAGAAATCCTTTCTCCTCTGCTCTGGCTAATGATCTTCTAGAAGAACTGTCACCCCCACTGCTCTAGCTAATGGATCTCTATCCACTAAAGACACCTATCCTCACTACCATGGCTAATGGATCTCTATCCACTGGAGACTTTCATCCTCTATACTCTATCACCTCCAAAGCTCTGTCTCAAATCTACACTAAACACAATCCTTTGGTCTAGCACAAATTTATCCTCAATATCTGTCTCTGATCTAGCACAAACCTGTCCTTAAATCTGTACCAAATTTTATCCTCAAATCTGTCCTCAATCTCTGTCCTCAAATCTATCCTCAATATTTGTCCTCAAATTTATATTTAATCTATATTGTAAGATTCCAAAAGCTCACAAATATGTCCACAAGTCTTCTCTAGGACTTACCTCAAATCTATTCAACAAGTCAACACTAGAACTTGTCCAATATCATAGAAACATAAAGAGAATTGTTAGAGACTCAATATGCTTCACATTCATCACAATGCTCAATCAATTTCAATCACTCTTTTAGAAACATACAGAGAATTGTTAGAGACTCAATATGCTTCACACTCACAAACTCTCAACCACTTTCAATCTCTCTTTTATCACATAAACATATGGAGAATTGTTAGAGACTCAATATGTTTCATACTCATCAACATTCAACCTCTTTCTCAAATTAATTCATAATATAGAACAATTTATTTCATAAAACTTGAACTATCACTTCACACATCCACTTGACTAGGCTCAACCAACTCTACTCAACCAATCATTCAATGAAATAATCCTTGCTCACAAACCCTAGTCCAAGCATATGAACACTCACTCAAATGTTTTCAATAATGCTTATCAACCAATCTCACATAACAATGATACTCATGTTCTTTGCAAACCCTAATTCAAGTTCTTCACTCAATCAATCACTTCAACAACAATGCTTATAAAACAATCTTCACAATAGCTCAAAAACTCAATAAGGAAACCTAATCAAGTCCTTTTCACTCCAAAATTGTTTTCCAAAAAACCAACCAATCAACTTAACTAGGGAAGAATGTGCCCATACCTTTTTGCTTGATGAGAAGTAGAGCACACAAATATGCCACAATAATAAACACTTCTTTGCCAAACTCAAGGAGGTTAGATGTCAAAATATTACTCCAATACTTTCTCAAAATATTCCTTGGACACAAAAATAATCAAAGCTCAAATATGCCTTATTTCTCCCTTTTAAAATTAACACTCATCAAACCATACATAAAAATAATTACTTGGATACATATTATCAACTCCAACTTAAAATAATATCTGACACCACAAAAATCACAACCAATCTTTCTAAAAACACCTTTATTTCCTTTTCAAAGCCTAAAACAAATAATATCAAAAAATTATTTTGCAATATCCCTATAACTCCCTAAAACCTCATATACCACATGAAATATGCAAAAATTAATTTTTAATACCTCAACAACCTTATTCGACAAATCTGGCACTCAAACTATAATGCATACCTTAATATCCCTAAAAACAAAAAGGTTTCAGCATGATTCGATCCATGGTCTCCCCAAGCACCAATCGCCTTAGCGCTTTGGAGCCCACCGCATGGGCTAGAAGCACCCACGTAAAGGAAGCAAAGCTTCCTCCTCTTTCTACCAATATCCATTGTAATTTCCAACGAAAATGCAAAGTAAAATATCCTCCATGGGGGATTCGAACCTGCGCCAGTCGCTTCCCTAACGTCTTGCCACTGCTGTAGTTTCCAACTACGCTACCAGAAGTTGGTGACCAAGGCTCCCTCCTTAGTGTATGATGTAATATTGACTTATCTTAGCACTTTAAACAAAACATAAAACTCTTTATTGCACCCATGATTTGCATGAAAACATAGCATAATATTTAATTCAAAAGGTATTGGAGATTATGGTAAGGTGGGTAATCCTCCTTTTATACACATGGTAAATGTTATTCCCACGTCGATGCTTAGAAATTTGATTTCAAATTTTGAATTAATTTTAATAACCATCCTTAGGGTTAGTTAAAAATTAATATAAATGAGAATGCTTGGAATAATTGGGGGGAGGGGGAGGGTCCTGCTCCCTCTCCCTACTCCCCTCCCCTGGTTCTTACCCAGTCCCTGGCTCATCTCGGGTCATCCCTCTCTGGGAATGCTTTGTAGCAGATGATATCCTTGGGGGGAGATCCTTCTCCAATTTTTGCTCCTTTCCCAGTAGTTTTAGGGTTTCCTTACCTGAGCCCATGGTCTGGTGCATCCCAGGGGTATCCTAGGGTTTCTTGCATGTTTCTAGGATCCCTTCCCTGATCTCCTTTAGGCTTTCCCCTGGGGTGTTTTGCAGGTTTTTTGTGTGGATATGGTTCCCAGGGCTTCCTCGATCAGTGGTGGTGGCAGGTTGAGATTTTTACTACTTACTGGTGCATCCTATGAGGTCCTCTATGCTTCGAGGTTGGTCTGGGGGGGCCAATTTCCTCTTCTACTAGTGACTCCTCTCTAGGATGCCTGTGGTTGCTACTGGTCCTATCCCATTGGGTAAGGCCCTTTTTGGTTTCCTGTTCGAAGGCTTCTTCTTGCTAGATCTGTAATTTGGTGGACACCCAGGGCATTGGTTGGCCTTCGAGGTGGGCCTCTTCCTCTGCCTGGGTTGTTCCCAGTCCCAGTCCCAGTTCCTTGAAGCTATCCATGAGCAAGGATGGGGGGATCTTGGTCCCTTCTTCTAGGGTTCCTAGGGTTTTTGTTGCATGTCTAGATCTTGGGGGGGACCCATGATCAGTGCATGCAGACCCTAGTTCCCCTAGGTTAGGCTTCCGAGGATCCCATATTTGTGCCTGTTGTCACTTCCTACCTAGGATCCTCAGGTTGTTTGTTTTAGTTCTTGTTCAAGGGCTTCTGGTCCTAGTTCCCTGGATTTGTTCGTGAGCAAGGATGGTGGTTCCTAGGAATTTGTTTTAGAGTGGTGGGGATTTCCTTCTATATTCTTTGGTCTAGGGGGATATTAGTGTGTTTGCAGCTATGGTCCCTCCTTCCTCCTTTAGTTTTGGATTTTGGGATCCTATATTTGTGCCTATTGCTATTTTCCCTGGATCCTTTCGACGACTTCATTTTTTTGCTTGTTGTGCACAGGGATATTTTGGCCTGTAGATATCCCTAGTAGTTTTGTTCCAATTTTCAGGCTCATGTGAAGGCTTCCTACTTTTTTCCTTTGAGGACCTTGATACCATTTCCCAAGCTGTCCCGCTATTGATCCCTGGCCTGTATCCCAGTGCTGCTTGCTGCTTTTCTTGCGCGATTACTTTCTACTCCTCTACACCCTGGGTTGCATCCCAAGCCATCATTGGGCGAGGATCCTCTCCAATTTTCTAAAATTCCTTGCTATTGGTTTTTGGGCAGGATTTCTGGTTGCAGGCTATTCTTGACCTTCCCACTCTCCCCATGCAGGTCTGGCCAGGTGCACTGTATCCACCCCCAAGAGGATCCCAGACTATTGTATCCACCCCGAGTGGATCCCAGACTATTGTATCCACCCTTGGGAGGATCCCAGACTGCCAGCAATGGGAGGATGATATTTTTGTGAAGTGGGCCTCACTAGTTGGTACTAGAATCTGGTCTTTCTATTGGATCAAGGGTTGTTTCTGGCCCTTTCCCTTTTAGTTTGTGTTTATTTTCATGTACTAAGGAATTGCTTTAAATATCGGAGCTACGACCCTTTTTGTTATAAGGTTTTGGTATCCTCTTAAAAAATCCAATTTGTATATAAAATTCTAGTTACTTATAAAAAAATAATAATAATATAAATTAATCTTATAATTAATATCAAAATTAATTAATAATTAATTTAAATAACTTTAAGTAAATTAAATTATAAATTAATTTATAATTAATTTAAAACTTCCCTTTATAATATTATAAAAAATATTATAATATTATTCACTTGGGATTTTTGCACTTTAGACCATATCTGATGTCCTGAAACTGGGTCTTGATCAACTGAAACTGGAGAACCAAACTGATGCTGCCCACTGAAACTGCCACTGATTGGTGCTGAAATATTGACATCAATGATCACTCACTCCTGAGATAAATGAAAAATTATCTTCTCAAAATGTCCAACACCTTCATGGTTCAGTAATGCCAAGCATTTTTTTAATTGAAAGTTTTGCTTGTTTTCTGTCCCAAGCGGGGGCATGATTGTCTTTGGCAATGATTCGTTGGATGAACGCAATTTGCATGATTGAGTGTTTGATTGTTGATTTTGATTATGAATTCGTTAATTATGACTACCCCCTCAAGTGATGAGTCAATGAGGGAATGACCAGTGATAAAAGTGATGAGTCGCTTGACCCATATGACTTGGTTGGGGTTCCTTCAACTTTACCCATTGTAAAATTTGTCTATTTTGTGAGGATTTTGATGATTTTGTTGATATTTCATGGAAGAAAGGAATTGAATACCTCATTCCCATGGAGTGGTCTAATAACAATGTGCCACTTTTGGGGATTGAAGTAGAGACTTTTCAATTCATCCATGAAATTTTGGTTCAATCTTGATCCAGAGTGAATTTTATCAGATTTGACTTGTTTTTGGTGGTTTTTAAGCCATTTTGGGTGTTTTTTTAACTGTTTTTGAGGTGTTTTTTGGTGGCCATCCCAAGGTGGGATGGCCACCATATTAGATGAATGTCCCACCCTGGGATGACCATGCCTTTTGCAGGGCTATTTAAGCTCAAAATTTGAAAAATGGGCTCATTTATGCACTTTTGATTTGGCAGTTTGAGAGGTGAGGAGTAGGAGAGTGATTTTATGAAGTGGAGCACTGTAAAAACCATCCCACATTCACCATGATCCAGCTTGTGGACTCGATGAGCGATGGAGCCGATGCGAGATGGGTAAGGGCTGAATTTGCTCCTATACTTTATTGAACTTGGAAGTGTAATTATTTTTGCATTTTCCAACAAAACACACTAAATATTGGTAAATGAACCTTAGTAGTGATAGTATGTAGGAATTTGTGCTTTATTTTTTATTTTTGTGCATTTTTGTTACATTATTTTACATTTTTAGGATATTTTATGCTTGTTTTTGGTGGTCGGGAAGGCCATTTTTGGGCCATTTTGGGGGTCGTCCCTGGGAGGGACGGCCACCCTGAGTTGTTTGGGGGCCATCCTTGGGTGGGATGACCACCAATTTTGGGGTCGTCCCTGGGTGGGACGGCCATGATTTTGCCTAGAAAAAGGCCCTTTTTTTAGGTGTTTTTGGGTTTCTTTTTGCTTTGTTTTGGTTTTGTTTTTAAACTTGCTTGCCCTTGCCAGGTGATTAAGAGTCAGTATCAATTTTTGACTCTCTTTAGGACCACTCATGGCCTACTAATAGAGGAGGACTGGGAATGGCTTGACACCATTGGTCTTAAGCAAGTGACACGACTAGAGCTAGTGATGGGAGACAGAGCCTACCTGACTGCATTGATAGATCTATGGGACCCTCACACCAACACCTTCCACTTGCCGACTAGGGAGATGATAGTGACCCTAGAGGACATCTACCAGATTCTGTGTATTTTTATAGAGGGGCGTCCGATTATATCTACTCATCGGGATCTCAGAGATACAATTTTGGAGAGATACTTCAGAGATGATTGGCCTGAGGCGCTATGAGATTTACCTAGCGGAGGCATCCTAGTGGATCTATGGTATGATGCAGAGGTCTTGACGATGAGACATGCCCTATTGATGACACTTATCTCTAACATGCTACTACCAGAATCATCAGGAGCTAGGTTCCCATGGAACCTTTTGGAGTTAGTGTTTTCACTGGTGGAGTGCACCATCGAGAGACCTTTAGTGATGGCATGGGGTACTACGTTATTAGCACAACTCTATGATGAGTTGTATGAGATCTACTATCATAGGGGAAAAAGTATTGGGCTACAAATTTCTATTGCAGGTGTGGGGATGGTAGCATATTGTCGTGGATCGACCATGGGGGCTACCTTGGATGATGCGGGCACAACTTATGGATAGGGAGATAGGATATGGGATCCTATGGTAGCAGGATCAGGAGATGGGTCATAGCCATCTCGATGCAGGTTTTATTGAGCATTATGTAAATTTATTTGCACTACTCAGGGTATATGCAACTATCTAGAGATCATACGAAGACTATCCAACATGGCCTGAGGCTGAGGTACAACTTTGGTGGGTACGACAAGGGAGGTGGCTAGTTGGTCAACACGAGACTGAGCAAGATTACTTCCCATATTCTCTAGTATTATAGTAGTTGGGGATACACCAAGGGTTACCTAGTGATCTAGTTATCTATTGATTCTAGGGCAATGTGAGGAAACTAACTTGGCTGGTAGTGGAGGTAGTTAGGGAGGAGGCATATCCTATGGAAGCTACCTCTAAGAGAGATGATGGAACCACAACAAAGTATTACTCCTGGTGGGTGATACATCTATGGCATAGAGCTGGATCACTAGGGGGTGCTATGGCTACAAGGGTAGAGGAGGCTCACAGGGAAGCTCTAGATGAGGCTTACAAGGAGGCTCTAGATGAGGCTCCAATTGATGAGAAGCCAAGATTGGGGGAGTGACCTAATGAGGAGGCAGAATCAAGGGAGAGATGTGCATCATCAAAAATATGATGAGTGGGTGGATTGCATGGATGTAGAGGGATAGTAGGGGGACTATGATGAGGATGATTTGGATGAGTAGGGAGTGCAGGTATAGTTGGTAGCATAGGATGCCACCATTGTAGAGCTGTAGGGTGAGATGATTAGAGGGAGATAGGAGTAGAGGGAGTACGCAGAGGAGAGGGCTCTCCTACAGGCATAGGTGTAGAGTGCACATGTAGAGATTGACCAGTAGGCACTAGTGATTGAGGAGTAAGGGGTTGTGATTATAGGGTAGGTGATAGAGCTAGCCATGCTTTGGTCACAGGTTAGGGTAGGGAGCTTGATCCAAGGGACATCTAGTAGTGGTGAGGTAGCCAGGATATAAGAGGAGGTGACACAACTCTAGACCTTACTGAGTGACTACCAAGTGCATCATCGAGAGGATACAACATACACATAAGATTTGGAGGATGAGATAGCATGCCTTAGAGGGCACTTACCAGCTTGCTCTTCTGCTAGTGGGTCACACCAGAGTAGGAGGAGTGGTATAGGGTAGTCATCTATGAGGATGGGGGCTCCTAGATCCATGAGGAGAGTAGATAGGGCTAGGGGGAGCAGATCTGGGAGCTCTCGATGAGCATTGACTGAGGGTGGGGGTGAGAGTCATGGTGTTGGTCCTGCATGACCATGGCTTTTGAGACTCTATGGTTCTTTTTGGATTTTGGGAGCGTGAGGTCTGAGGACCCACTTTATTGTAGCCTATGAGGAAATTTTGGATGATGATGTATATTTTTACCCCATACACACACACACACACACACACATATATATATATATGAGTTGTTATTATTGTCATCATGTGTTTCCTTATTGCTTTATTGGATGTATGCAATGCTTATGTTTGCTTTACTGATGCTTTGATGGATGCATGTGTTGTAATATGATGTTTTTGATGATATGGATATGTGTGTATGCATAATGAAATGGATGATTTGTTGATATGTATGATGAAATATGGATACTATTTGACACACTATGTTAGCACCATAGACTATATAAAATTCATCGATTCATTTTGTAATGTTGTCATGAGACTATGTGATGGATTTGTGAAAATGTAAACTGATAAAAATGTGATAAAATGGTATGGAATGGAATGAATAGTAAGATGTTATAGAATGTCCTTGAGGTTTTCATGAGACTCAAACACTCTAGTCAACTAGTCAAAAATTATATACTAACCATGCAAGACTTTTTGACAAGGTATGAATCTGCTAGGATGACCAAGATACTCAATATCCCTATGTGTGCATGTGAGTTCATTGTTATGATAACACATAAAGTTACCCTAGTGCCAAATAAGATTGATGCAGCCCATATGTACTAAAGATCACCCTATGAGTATCATGATCCTGGGTTTTGTACGTAGTTGGATTAGACCACTAGGTAGTACAAGCTACCAAAAGCTAGCTCATCCGCATGCAAACATTGGTCTGTACAAAAGTAGGATGCTAATGTGATAGACATATCATCATGCATAAGGATACCACCATTTCCAGGTAGGCTTGATGCCACCTAACCTATAATGAGGATCACCTCATGGTTTGTCAAATGCTGAGAATTCTAGGGATTCAAGTTCAGTACTCCCTTCTTTTCTTTTATTTTTGAATTGCTCTAGGGATTTGCTCATTTTTTTTTGGTGAGCAAGGGATTTTGGGAGTGGTGATAACCACTATTTATTTTGCTTTTGCTTTTGTTTAGTGGTGAAAACCACTATTTATTTTGGGGATTTTGGGTAGGGAGGAGCTTGTCCTTTTATCAATTCTTAGAATTTTTGAACCATTCACATAGGGGGATGAGCAAGGTAAACTTTTCACTTAAGGTAACCTAGACCACTTTGTAGGTTTCATATTTCCTTGTGCAAAACTTGGATTTAATGTGAAAATGTGTTGGGATTTTGATGTATACAAGGTATAATCAAAGCAAGACTCTACCTTCTAAAAATTAGGATAGCTTTCTACAAAATTTGAAAAGAAAACTAGATATGGTTGAGTGATCAAAAACCCTAAAGACACCCTATAACAAATGACTAGGTGAAGGGAAACAGACACAAATATGAAAGGTTGGAAATGTAGATGATAATTGTAATGTAGATGGGTGTGAATGATGACTTTTGATAAAGTTGATTTTGAAGGATGTCTAGTATACAGACCTGGTGCTAGACATGTATGAGCAACTCTAAAATGCAAAATGCAATGATGGGTATGCCTAATGCAAGTGATTGTATAATGCAATGGTATGCAATGTGATGCAATGCAATATTTTTGTATTTTTATTGTTTTAATGATGTTTTTGGATTTTGATTAATATATATGTATATACATTTGACCAATGGGCTTATTGGATGCCATTGGGGCATTTTGGGTGACCAAAGGGTTTATGGATACCTTTGGAGCTTTTGGGTGACCAAAGGGTTTATGGATACCTTTAGGGATTTTTGGGTGACCAAAGGGTTTATGGATACCTTTGGGGCTTTTTGGGTGACCAAAGGGTTTATGATACCTTTGGGTCTTTTTGGGTGACCAAAGGGTTTATGGATACCTTTGGGGCTTTTAGGGTGACCAAAGGGTTTATAGATACCTTTGGGGATTTTTGGGTGACCAAAGGGTTTATGGATACCTTTGGGGATTTTTGGGTGACCAAAGGGTTTATAGATACCTTTGGGGATTTTTGGGTGACCAAAGGGTTTATGGATACCTTTGGGGCTATTTGGGTGACCAAAGGGTTTATAGATACCTTTGGGGCTTTTGAGTGACCAAAGGGTTTATGGATACCTTTGGGGATTTTGGGTGACCAAAGGGTTTATGGAAACATTTAGGGCTTTTGGTAGGGTACAATGCTTTAAGCATGAAAAGGCCATAGATGAAGGATATTCAAGGGTTCAGGTTCCTCAATTCCTTCAATGGAGGCTAGGTGATAAGTTCTAGGTCCAATATGACTAGTGATAATGAATGGACCTAACTAGTTTATCATAAACTTGTCCCACAGATGGGGTGGCAAGTTAGAATTTTGTTGGTTCTATTTTAGAACAAGGTCACCAACCTGAAAGTCTCTAGGATGGAATTTCATATTATAGGCTCTCTTAAGCCACTCTTGATAAATGTGTAGGTGCTCGAGAGCATTAACACATTGTTCATCAAGCAACGTTAGTTGATCTAGGTGAGCCTACCATGTGCGATGTCATCATCGATGAACTCTTGCATGGATATGCATAGCGATGGGATTTCCAGCTCTAAGGGCATGACTACCTCAACACCATACACTAGTGAAAATGGAGTTACCCTAGTGGGTGTCTGAATACTAGTGCGGTAGGCCCATAGAGCAAGGGGTAATTGCATATGCCAATCTTTGTGATTATCCTTAATAATTTTCTTTAAAATGGTAATCATTATTTTGTTTGATGCCTCAACTTGCCCATTGGCTTGTGGATAATAGGGTGTAGAAAAGTTGTGTTGGATGTTATATTTTGTTGTTAAAGCTCGCACATATTTATTCTTGAAAGGTGGCCCATTATCTGAAATGATTTTGGATGGAATACCAAAATGATAAATGATATTATGTAATATGAACTCCGCAATGCGGGGTCTAATCATAGTGGTAAGGGGAATTGCTTCCACCCATTTTGTGAAATACTCGATGGTCGTAATGATGAACGTGTGATGGCCTGAGGAAGGGGGTGAGATCTTCCCAACTAGGTCAAACCCCCATTGTGAAAAAGGCCAAACTGATTGAATCGGTTGTAAGGCCTGAGAAGGTGCATGTGTCAAATTAGCATGGTGTTGACACTTTGTGCACTTCTTAACATAAGTGCAACAATCCTACTCTAAAGTTGGCCAATAATAGCCCATGCAGAGAATGCACTTTGTGATGGCCATGCCACTAAAATGGCCACCACATGTACCATCATGTGCTTGGGCGATCACCCAAACTGACTCTTGATGTTCTAAGCAATGAAGGAGGATACCCTCATAGCTTCGATGATACAAAATATCTCCAAGTAAGACATACTTTGCTACTTTTTTCTTGAAAGTTCATTTGGTGGCATGTGATAATCCAAAAGGGATATTACCAAGATTTAGGTAATATTTTATTTGAGTGGACCAATCTTGATTTGAAGAAGCCTCAATTGCATGAATTGCTTGATCCTTTTGAAGTTCATCCCTAGAGAATGCTGATTGGGAGAGAACTTGTAAATATAGCATTGTGTTGCTATCAAAAGGAGTTTGAGGGAATAAAGTCCCCCAAGTGGCATTATTCAGGTGATTGTGAATTTGTGAGAACCGTTCATGAGAAGGTTCAATTTGAATCATGTGGACTTCTGGCATGGAGTGGATGTTCTCATGCTCAATCACAGATTGTGATAGCATTTTGACTTGAATGGTTGTTATATCATCAGTAGGGTTCTACGGGATTAAAGACCCCAAGGAGGCCATTGTATCCATAAAATGGTTAGATGATCGAGGGAGTGCCTCGATGTCATACCATTCAAATTTCATCAAAATTTTATCCACAAGGGATTTGTAGGCTTGCAAGATTAGACATTTGCATTGGAATATTCCCTTGACTTGGTTCACTATGAGCAAGGAATCACCAAAAATGTTGAGCTTAGTTATTTTCATGGCGATTACCATTTGAAGGCCTATGAGAAGAGCTTCATACTCGGAATTATTGTTGGTGCATGGGAAATCAAGTTTGAAAGATAGGGGTATTGGAGCCCCTTGAGGTGTGAAAAACACAATTCTTGTGCCACCCCCTTGCTCGCACTTAGAGCCATCGAAAAATAGAGTCATGTCAGCCTGTGATTTAGGCTCTTCAAGATCAGGTGATTCTGACACTTGAAAGACTCCATCATCAGGAAGCTCTATGTTAAGAGGTTGATCATCTTGGAGAGGAGCCTCTGCGAGTTGATCGATGATGACCTAACCTTTAATTGATTTTTGTTTGATGAATTCAAGGTCAAATTCCATCAACAACATGATCCATTTTATCATGCGACTATTATGATAAGTACGACTCATCATATATCGCAATGGATTCTCTTTGGATACTACATACGTGGTATGATTGAGCATGTAATGGCATAGCTTTTTAGTGGTGAAAACCACTGCTAAGCATAGCTTCTCAATGTATGCATATTTTATTTCGTAACTGACCAGGGTGCGGCTAATATAGTAAGTAGCTTGTTCTTTGTGCAATTCATTCTTTTGGGCTAACATGATGCCCAATGCAAGCTCAGTAGCTGAGATGTATAAATAGAATGGCACTCCTGGTTGAGGAGGAGCCAATACTAGTGGCGAAGCTAGATATTGTTTTATTTCATCAAAGGTGGCTTGACACTCATCATCCCAATTGAATGTGACCCCCTTGTGTAACAATTTGTTCATGGGTCGACACTTATCCGATAATTGCGCTATGAAGCGCTTGATAGATGTGACCTTACCTTGTAGACTATGCAATTGCTTGATGGTAGTAGGGGAGGCATCTCAAGGATTGCCTTGACTTTGTTTGGATCAACTTCGATGCCTCGTTTAGAGACTATGAATCCCAAGAGTTTTCTAGATGTGACATCGAAGATGCACTTCTTGGGGTTTAGTCTAATATTGTGTTCGATGAGGTGATCAAGAACTTTGTGCAATACATCGATGTGCTCATGGCATAGTAAATATTTAGCCAATAAGTCATCCATGTAATCTTCCAAAATTTTGTGCATGTAGTCATGGAAGATGTAAGTCATAGCCCGTTGGTAGGTAGCGCCAACATTTTTGAGGCCAAAAGGCATGACCTTATAACAAAATATCCCCCAAGGCATTGTGAACACCATTTTGAGTTGGTCTTCTAGATTAATATGAATTTGGTTGTATCCAGAGAAACCATCCATTAGGGATAACATCTCGTGGCCTATTGTGGTGTCTACCAGGGCATCGATGTTTGGCAATGGGAATTCATCCTTAGGACTCACTTTGTTTAGATCACGAAAGTTGGTGCAAATACGAATCCTCCCATCAGGTTTCTTGATAGGAACCATATTGGAAAGCCATGGTGGATAATCCACTGATATAATGAACTTGGCATCCAACAACTTTTGTAGCTCGTCTTTCACCATTAAGGCTACTATTGGATGCATTTTGCATAGCTTTTGCTTAACTAGATTTTGCATTTGGGTCAAGCATAAGATTATGCATGATTAGATTTGGATCTAGTCCTGGCATGTCTTTATAAGACCATGCAAAATCTTCCTTCTTCTCTTTGAGAAGAGCTATGAAATTGACTTGCTCAGTGAGGGATAAGCCTTCCCCTAACTTGATGAATTGAGGATTCTTAGGATCTAAGTTGATATCACTATCAATTGTTGGCTCAATTGACATATGAGATCCCTCTTCCAACTAGTGTGGAGTAGGGATCAAATGAATGTCGTCAGCTGGGTTTATGTCATCGATTGGAAATTTTGGTTCAACCTCAGCGTGAAAGACATCTTGAGTAGACCTTGGAGAAAAATGAAATGGTTGTAACATTTCATCGCAAGGCCAATACTTGGAAGGAGATGGTGGAGAATCTCCTCGATCAAAGTTGATTGCCTCCAAGTTGAGGTGCAGTGGCTTTGATGGGTTATTCGGATCATGCAGGGGTGCAAAAATATCTATGGAAATCATGTTGATGGATGGATGATCTCCTCTAGGTGGTTGATGGGGTCTATTGACAATAGGTTGTCGCAAGACTTGTGGAGGTGGTTGCGGTGGAAGTAGAATGATCAGAGGTGGTCGATGTGGAAGTGGGTGAGCTTGCTCTTCTAAGGGTAGAAGTTATCACCAGATGGGATGCGGTAATGGGAACACACATAGATAGAACTCATATTCATCATCCAAAGGGATGATCCATGTGTATTCTCCATCTAAACTAGAAGAGTCGATAGGTGCTACTTTGTAATCTGACTCATCATCAGATGTCCATTCATAGGGAGGACCTTGATCTTCTTCCTCACTATCATGTGGAAGGGTATGTGAACTTTCACCTGCTTCATAGGATTGGGTGAAATCATGAGATATCTCTTGATCTATCATAGTTGTAGGGAAGTAATCCCCCAAAGAATGGATATGATTAGGATTGGCATAGGGATCACGTGCAAGCTCATCCCTATAGTTTAGACTCAGGCACTCTAAACTATCAGTGAGGACATCGAGAGGCACAGGATTATTGTGTCCTAAACTAGACTTATCATATGGTATTTGATATTACGGCTGGCAAGGAATGTGAGTACCTTGTTCATACAACCCCAAACCATAGCCATACCAATTGCAGAGATGGAGATATCTCATGGTAAAGTTAGGATTGGACATGTAATTAATATCCTCAGAAAAGGGCTCTTCATCCTCTTCTTGTTGTTGATATGGTTCTATGCCATAGTCAAGACCCCCATAAATGAAATTCATTTGATTAGGAGGTAAGCCTAGAGGTACGATGGCACCTATGGGAAGATGAGGTCGACCCATGTTTTGCACTATCTCAATGGTAGGAGTTGTTGTGATGTTCCTTACTAGGTATTCTCCTAAGCCAGTGGTAGCTAGATGAACTGTGACTTGTGGTGATGGAGATGGATGAGATGGAAGTGAGGCTTGAGTTGACTCAATGTTTACCTCATGAGGTGGTTCCTTATCTTCTGGACTAGGAATCTCTTCTATGGAGATGGTAGAGATGGTTGGAGGGATCTCATTAATAGGCCTCTTCCCCATGTTCCTCTATGGAGGATTCGATGATGATGAAGGTATATCTAGAGGTGCCAATGATGAGGATGGTATGGAAGAAGATGGTTATGGATTAATGGAAGGTGATGGTGAAGGAGTCAAACCTTGGTTGGATGTATTTGATTGGAAGTCCAGATGGGTTGATGGCAAGGTCAACTCGGGGATTTGCTGCACCAAGTTGTAGTATTTGAAGGGCTCAAGGTCTATAGAGACAACATGTACTTACCCTTTGTAAGTGTACTTCAAACATTGGTGAGCTATGGATGGCACACACTTCATGTCCCTAATCTAGGGTCTGCCCAAAAAGATATTGTAGGCCATTTCACCCTCCAAGATGTGACACAATATTGGTATGGTATTTTGTCCCACCTGAATAGGTAAGACTATGGTGCCAACCATTGAGCATATAGCATTGTTAAATGCTCAAAGGGTATATGTGGATGCAACAATATGGGATGTTGGAAGCCCTAGATGTTTGAGAGCAGTTGTGGTGATGATATTGCTAGAGGAACCAGTATCAATAAGAACTCTCTTGTAAGGTGTTCCATTTACACATGTGATGATGTGCAAGGGAGGATCCACCATGTCATTTGGTATTGGCTTGAGTTCATGCTCATGAAAGGTGATTATTGGTTTTGTGCATTATCGAACATGCCCCACAAAATTGTTAAAGGAGTTAGACTCCTAGGGTTGCAGTTCAATCAACTTGAGGATCTCCATGAGAGCTTCTTGATGAGGTGGAGATTATTGAATAAGCTCATAGATGGAAATTCGAGCTGATGTTGTTCATAAGCTCTGAGAAATTTTACTCTTTATTGTGACCATCAAACGAGGTGGAAGGTTTTACACTGGGAGTGGTGGAGGTTGTGATGTTGAAGTAATATCGTTTGAAGCCGCATGTGGTGTAACTTGACTTGGGTAATGCTTATTCCTTGTCACAATACTAACCATTATGACTAACCCTTGTTTAGGGGGTGCCATATGGATCTTGTTTACTTGTGGTGCTAGCTTTATCTACTCCTCATGAGTAGGCAACGGGTCTTTAAAAACACCCATTTGTTGATTTTTTGTCACAATAGGGTTATCAACCTAAAGATCATTCCTATCGATCATGTCTTGTACTAGGTGTTTAAACCTATAACACATTTACATGTCATGCCCATTCTACCTATGGTACTTGCAGTATAGGTCTTCATGATATCTTGGAGGCTTTTGTGAATTCGGATCTATAGGTCAACTTTCAGATAGATTATATGCCTTAGCTTCATAGAGGTGCTCAAATAAAGAGTCCATGGACTTAGCAATGGGCATAAATTGTTACTTAGGGTGATGTTTCTGATTTTGCCCTTGATTTGTTTGATGGTTGTTGTTTTAGTTTTTAGGTGTGGCCTGATAGTTGGGCTTCTAAGGCACATTGGTTATGCAAGCCTCGAAATACAGATAACAACTTGGTTGACTACTATCAAATTTGGTTGTGCTAGATTGTTCTTGGTGTTATTAGTCCATTACTTCTTGTAGGGTTTGGCAATTTATCCCTCTTAAATTTTATTGTCTTTGATTTTTCTAGCATGTTGATGCAGGAGCATCTCGGGCAGCACAACAATCTTGCATCACCAAAAAAAGTTCAAAGTTTGAAAAAGTTCAAAATTTGCAAAATTGACTAAGTATAAAATTGGTCGCGATATCGCGACGCAAATATCGTCGCGATATCGCGACGTATTTCGAGCACCGTGGCAAAAGCAACTAATGGTCGCGATATCGCGACGCAAATGTCGTCGCGATATCGCGACGTATTTCGAGCACCATGGCAAATGCAACTAATGGTCGCGATATCGCGACACCAAAGTTGTCGCGATATCGCGACACTTTGGCCAAAGCCAAAACACAAAGAAGTGTCGCGATATCGCGACACCTTGGCCGCCAAAGCCAAAACACAAAGAAGTGTCGCGATATCGCGACACCTTGGCCGCCAAAGCCAAAACACAAAGAAGTGTCGCGATATCGCGACACCTTGGCCGCCAAAGCCAAAACACAAAGAAGTGTCGCGATATCGCGACACCTTGGCCGCCAAAGCCAAAACACAAAGAAGTGTCGCGATATCGCGACACTTTGGCAGCCAAAGCCAAAACACAAAGAAGGGTCGCGATATCGCGACACCTTAGCAGACAAAGCCAAAGTGGCAGTTCCAGGTGGCAGTTCCAGGTGGCAGTTCCAAGTGGCAGTTTCGAGTGGCAGTGCCTGAGATCGTTAAGGCCGTTCCAAGCGGCAGTTTCAAGGGCCGTTAAGGCCGTTCCATATGACCGTTCCAGAAGCCGTTAAGGCGGTTACGAACGGCGGTGCAGCACGAAGCATAGAGCATAAAAGGGATTTATTTGAAGGATTCGGGAGGCTGGGGGAAGGAAGGAAGGCTGCGGCTGTATTTTGCATTTAAAGCACTGTGTATTTATTTTCATGGTCTTTTATTGTAAAAGCTTCCATGCTTCGAATTAATAAAACTGCGTCTTTCAAATAAAATTGCATCATTTTATTTGTGGTTAATTTGGCTCTCCATCAAGTGGTATCAGAGCTGTAAGATTCTGAGTGTGTTGAGCAGAGCGCCGAACGTGAGGCAGCTCACACCAGGATCTGGGGTTACGGGTTTCGAGAAACTGTGAGACGAGAATGCCGCCACAAAGAAATCGTGGTCTTGGAAGGAACGTGGTTCCTGAAGGAGATTTTCGTGCATTGTAGAGACAAGTGTTGGCATTGCAGGAAGAATTGCGCGAGGGAATAGAGCCAAGAGGAGAAGATCGCAGCGATGATGACGGAGTTGAAGACCCGTCTGAAGAGGAAGAAGAAGAAATGAGTGCCGCAGAGTCGCGAATGATAAAAGCCATTTCGTAGATTGGGAAAAGGCCAAAGATTGACGTTTCTACGTATTCTAGAAATTTAAATCCAGAAGAATTAATTGACTGGATTAATGACATGGAAGAATATTTCGATTATGAGGACGTTGAAGATCCAAATCGAATAAAATTTGCCGAACAAAATTAAAAGGCCATGTTGGCATATGGTGGAAAGGAGTGCAGTTGGAAAGAAACCGGAGAGGCAAAGAAAAGATCTCCAGGTGGGATCGAATGGTGGAAAAATTGAAACGGCAGTTTATTCCAGCAGATTACGAATTAGATCTGCTGAGAAAAATGCAGAGTTTGCGACAGTCCAGCAAAACTGTTAAAGAGTATACTGAGGAATTTTTTAAAATTTCAATTAGAACCGGTCATACGGAAGCAAATAAGGAAAGAGTAGCCCGTTACATTAATGGGTTGAGAACCAGCGTGCAAGAGGAATTGAGTCTGGTTCGAATGAACAACATTGAAGATGCTTATCAGTTTGCTTTGAAAGTAGAAGAGAAACTGAATCGCAGATTTGACAGCAAGCAAAGAGGAAGAGGTCGTGGTGGAAGAACTGGTGGAAGAACCAGTGGAATTAAATATGATGATCAAAAATAGAATGGTGAAACCAGCAATCGCCAGGAACAGAAGGAGGAGAATGCTTACCGACCCCGTAATCAGAACAATGATTATCAAAGGGGCAGAGGTAGAGGTGGACGCGGATATGGCAGAGGCAGATTCCGTGGAACCTGTTTTAATTGCGGAGAAGAAGGGCATCGATCATATGAGTGTCCCAAACACCAAGAAGCACCAAACAGAAGGCCTGAAGGAAATGCCAGAGCTGCAATTCTTGAGGATGGTGTTGAATCCGAGCACTCTGAAGAAGCAGAGCACGGAGAAGTGATGATCACAAGAAGAACTTTGTTGAATGAAGAGAAGGAACCAGATCAACGAAAAAGCCTGTTTCGCACGAGGTGCAAATGTTCAGGTAAAATCTGTAATATTATTATTGATAATGGTAGTACAGATAATTTGGTTTCTGAGGAAATGGTAGCTAAATTAAAGCTAGAAAGAAAACAGCACCCGCATCCATACCGGATTGCGTGGTTGCAAAAGGATCATAGAGCATTGGTCAGTGAACAATGCTTGGTCAAGTTCAAAATTGGAAGATACCAGGATGAGGTCCTGTGTGATATTTTGCCGATGGATGCTTGCCATTTGTTGCTTGGAAGACCATGGCAATTTGATAGACGTGCAGCGCATGATGGACATGCAAATACCTATTCCCTGACAAAATATGGAGTACGCCACAAATTGAAGCCATTAAAGGAGGTTGAGGAAAAGGTATGCAATAATGCTAGAATTTGTTTAGTAGATGGCAAAAAATTTTTGGATGGTATAAAGAGGGATTCAATGTGTTATGCATTAATTCCTAATGTAAAAAGAGAAGATACTACTAACATTCCAGCAGAAGTTGAACATCTGTTAGCAGAATTTCCTGATATTATATCAGACAATGTGCCTGAGGGTTTGCCGCCAATGAGGAAGATTAGTCATCAGATTGACTTAATGCCAGGATCTAGCTTACCCAACAAGGCAGCTCATAGAATGTCTCCTGTTGAGAATGAAGAATTGAACCGACAAGTTCAGGAATTGTTGAGGAAGGGTTTGATTCGGGCAAGTTTGAGCCCTTGTGCAGTGCCAGCAGTACTTGCACCAAAGAAGAATGGCGAATGGCGAATGTGCACTGATTCTCGAGCCATTAATAAAATTACTATTAAATATCGCTTTCCATTACCCAGAATGGACGATATAATGGATTGCTTGAGTGGAGCTAAATACTTCACTAAGATTGATTTGAAGAGCGGATATCATCAGATACGTGTTAGAGAGGGTGATGAATGGAAGACAACCTTTAAAACCAGAGAGGGTTTGTATGAGTGGTTAGTTATGCCATTTGGATTGACTAATGCACCCAGTACATTTATGAGGTTGATGAATGAAGTATTGCGTGACTTCCTGGAAAAGTTCGTGATAGTGTATCTAGATGATATTCTGATTTTTAGTAAAACATTGGATGAACATTTGTTGCATGTTCGGACAGTTTTTGAAAAACTGCGTGAGGAGCAATTATTGATAAATATACAGAAGTGCAGTTTTGTACGAAAGAGTTGATATACCTGGGATTTGTCATCTCAGAGGAGGGTCTGAAAATGGATCCTGAGAAAGTGAAGGCTATCCTTGAATGGCCTGCTCCAAGGAATGTGACAGAGGTAAGATCATTTCATGGTCTTGCAAGTTTCTATAGAAAGTTTATTAGAGACTTTAGCAGTATTTGTGCACCCCTAACAGAAACTATGAGAGGGGATAAGAGAGAATTTAAGTGGACTGCCAAAGCAGATACCAGCATGAATATATTGAAGAAGAAAGTGACAGAACAGCCCATTTTGGCACTTCCAAATTTTAATAAAGTGTTTCAGGTTGACTGTGATGCCAGTGGCAGTGCCATTGGAGCTGTGTTGAGTCAAGAAGGTAAACCTGTTGCATATTTTAGTGAAAAATTGAATGATGCTAGAAAGAAATACTCTGTTTATGATCAAGAATTCTATGCTATAATTCAGGCTCTTAAGAAATGGAGACATTATTTGCTAACCAAAGAGTTTGTTTTATATCTTGACCATCAAGCTTTGCAGTATATCAATAGTCAAGGTAAACTTAACCAACGGCATTTGAAGTGGGTTGAATTCCTGTAGAGTTATACCTTTGTACTAAAGCATAGAAGTGGCAAATCTAATAGAGTTGCAGATGCCTTGAGTAGAAGGCATAATTTTTTGATGGAAATGAGAGTGCAGGTTGTTGGGTTTGATGAACTCAAGAGTTTATACCCAGCAGATCCAGATTTTGCAGAGGCATGGACCGCATGTGTGTCTCCTACTACCGTGGATCGCACTAAGTGGTTAGATTTCATGATCCAAGATGGGATGCTATTTTGGCAGAATCAGTTGTGCATTCCCCGAAGTTCCATGAGGGAAAATTTGATCAAAGAGAAGCATAGTGGAGGACTAGCAGGGCATTTTGGCCGTGATAAGACCATTGCTCTTGTTAGTGAAAATTACCATTGGCCACAGTTGCAGCCGGATGTGACCAGATTTGTGCAGGGTTGCAGAGTGTGCCAGATGGCAAAAGGAGTCAACCAGAATACAGGAATGTACCAGCCATTGCCTGTACCAGGAAGACCTTGGGAGGATATCAGCATGGATTTTGTTCTTGGTCTGCCAAGAACACAACGTGGAAATGATGCCATTTTTGTTGTTGTTGACAGGTTTTCAAAAATGGCCCATTTTATTCCATGTCAGAAGACAAGTGATGCGGTTCACATTGTCGGCTTGTTCTTCAAGGAGGTAGTCCGACTTCATGGTCTACCCCAAAGCATTGTTTCGGATAGAGATACCAAATTTGTGGGTTATTTCTGGAGAACTCTATGGAAGAAGCTAAAAATAGACTTGAAATTCAGTTCTACGTACCATCCGCAGACTGATGGACAGACCGAGGTAGTCAACAGAAGTTTGGGTAATCTTCTACGATGTTTGGTAGGAGATAAACCGAAGGGATGGGATCTGATTTTACCCCAGGCAGAGTTTGCTTACAACAATTCTGTCAATCGCAATATCTTGGTAAATCACCATTCCAGATTGTGCATGGGTACAACCCTAGAAACGCTTCTGAGTTGAGACCGATGGATAAAGCAGACAAGTGCAGTGCTGAAGCTGAAGACTTTGCAGCACACATGAAGACTTTACATGAAGAGGTACAGTAGCATATCAGTCAAATGAATGCTACTTACAAAGCCAGAGCAGATCAGAAGCGGCGTTTCAAAGAATTCCAAGTAGGGGATGAAGTCATGGTTCACTTGCGTAAGGAACGTTTTCCTAGAAAAACTTACAATAAGTTGAAGATGAAGAAGTTTGGACCATGCCGGATCATAGGCAAACGAGATTCAGGCAATGCCTATGAAGTTGATCTCCCAAGTGAGCTGAATATTTCACCTATCTTCAATATTTCAGACTTGGTTGAATATCATGCAGGAAGTTGTAGTGAACCACCCAGTCCGGATCTGTGGAACATTCCTGCATCCACTCCAGACAAAGAAGAAATTGAAGACATACTCGACACTCGTGCAGGCAGAAGTACCCGAAACAAGCAATATTCGGAGTATTTGGTCAAGTGGAAGAACAGACCTGTCGAAGATGCCACATGGTTGTCCAAATCAGAGGTTGATCGTTTGGGTTTTCCTCTGACCATCCAGAAGTGAGGATCACTTCTAAACATCTACCCCGGGTGTCTGATGCAGGAGCATCTCGGGCAGCACAACAATCTTGCATCACCAAAAAAAAAGTTCAAAGTTTGAAAAAGTTCAAAATTTGCAAAATTGACTAAGTATAAAATTGGTCGCGATATCGCGACGCAAATATCGTCGCGATATCGCGACGTATTTCGAGCACCGTGGCAAAAGCAACTAATGGTCGCGATATCGCACGCAAATGTCGTCGCGATATCACGACGTATTTCAAGCACCATGGCAAAAGCAACTAATGGTCGCGATATCGCGACACCAAATTTGTCGCGATACCTGTCGCGATATCGCGACACCTGGCAAATGCAAACCAAAGAAGTGTCGCGATATCGCGACACTCTCCAAAGCCAAAACACAAAGAAGTGTCGCGATATCGCGACACCTTGGCCACCAAAGCCAAAACACAAAGAAGTGTCGCGATATCGCGACACCTTGGCCGCCAAAGCCAAAACACAAAGAAGTGTCGCGATATCGCGACACCTTGGCGCCAAAGCCAAAACACAAAGAAGTGTCGCGATATCGTGACACTTTGGCAGCCAAAGCCAAAACACAAAGAAGGGTCGCGATATCGCGACACCTTAGCAGACAAAGCCAAAGTGGCAGTTCCAGTGGCAGTTCCAGGTGGCAGTTCCAAGTGGCGATTCGAGTGGCAGTGCCTGAGATCGTTAAGGCCGTTCCAAGCGGCAGTTTCAAGGGCCGTTAAGGCCGTTCCATATGACCGTTCCAGAAGCCGTTAAGGCGGTTACGAACGACGGTGCAGCACGAAGCATAGAGCATAAAAGGGATTTATTTGAAGGATTCGGGAGGCTGGGGGGAAGAAAGGAAGGCTACGGCTGTATTTTGCATTTAAAGCACTGTGTATTTATTTTCATGGTCTTTTATTGTAAAAGCTTCCATGCTTCGAATTAATAAAACTGCGTCTTTCAAATAAAATTGCGTCATTTTATTTGTGGTTAATTTGGCTCTCCATCACCTGTGCTAGAGAATCTTCAAGAGTTGGGTACAGTTGGAGTTGTAGCAGCAAGGAAATTGACTTCAGGTAACTCTTAGCAAATAAGCAAGTCAACTCAAACATGGGGAGTAGGTATGGTAGCTTAGAAAGAAGCATTCACCACCTATTGCCATAGTCTATGATTGACTCATAATAATATTGCTTCAACCCTATGAGGTCAGTTAAAGTCACCTTCCACTCAGTTTTAAAGGTGAAGCGTTCTAGGAATGCATCTATATATTGTTAAAAGTTATAGACACTATGCTTTGGGAGTTGACTATACCATTCTATGGCAGGGCCAAAGAGGTTAAGAATAAATATTCTCAATAGTAAGGCATCATTTTTTTGGATGCAGAAGCAGTGATTCAAAAATATAGTAATATGCTCCTACGCATATTCCTCTCCTTTAAATTTATCTAACTTGGGTATTTTATAATACTCTAAATAGGGATGGGAAGGTACTGACAGGTGAAGCAATTGACTACAAAGCTGATGCAAAGTTGGCTTATGAGACACAGACCCATAGGTCTTATTCTATATTAATTTCATGTGTTCTAGCAATTCTTTGTATGCATCAGAGGATTTGATCTCCTCTTCTTTGCTTCGACCCTATGATGGAGGGTGAGGACTATCAAGCCTATTGTGTGGTGGTTGAATGTCATCCATCCTACCTCCATAAGACACTTCAATATATTGTTCTTTTGGTTCAAGCTCAATGTAGGCACCATAAGGCATCTCTTGAGCTAGCATACAAGGAGGGATAAGCACATGTAGAAGGTGATATACATTTGGCCTAGGAGGTAAGTCATAATTAGGCCTAGGAGGTCAAGGAGGCAATATTTGGTTAGGCCTAGGAGGCCTATCTTGATTGAAAGTAGGTTGTGTCTGATGAACCCCATGTCTATGGGTACTTGGGGTAGGGACCCTCTCATATAAGGTCTTTTGAAATAGCTCATTGGTTTGATGTTTAATTCTTTTGTTTTTTGATTGATGTTAGCGATCCAGGCATTATTTATCCCACCAAAGCTAATTGAATTACACTTGGAGTTCAACATACCACATGACTACTTGATTTATCTATTCTACCATGTAGGGTCTATGAGCCCTAGAAGTATCACCCTAAGGCCTATCTCATTTAAGATGGTCTAAAATATCAATTACGAGCATCCCTCGATTGAGGGAAGTCATGTTCACTTGAGGTTCAATCCTATACAAGAATTATTTGTACTCAGCTAGCGTAGAGACACATCATGCTTGCATAGCATAATGGACTTGAGAATAATCAAATATTTCCTCATGACTTCATTGATGAGGAAGGGAAGGGCTGAGTTTGCTCACCCCGAGCGATGAGTATCATACTCATCTTGGTACTTAGGTTGTTGTAATCTATTAGGGTGATCTAAGGGTGTAGTTTGATCATTTGGCCCTGCCCAATGTGTGTACTCTTGATCTTTCCCATAGGTGGGTGTGGTAGACCTAGTAGGCACACAAATGTGTATTATTGCTCTATCTGTTAAAACCTCAATGCATTGTTGCTATTCTTGAAAGAAGGTGTGTGAAGAATCTAAATAGGGGAGGTATGTTCCTTGATTAGGATAAAAAACTGTAGGGGTTTTTTGTGTAGGGATACATTGTAGGTGAAGGTATTCACTAGATATTCTGGGACTTGGGCGAGTAGGAGGCCGCCAAGGAGGTATGAACATGTTCTTAGGGCTAAATCAAAGATGACTTGTGTCTCCTTGTCTACTCTCCACAACGTTGACCCTTGAATGGTCTTAGTTGTGGGTGCACACCATAGCTACTTCCTACAAAATCCTACATGATTATATCCTTTACAAATTTTAATGATGCAGCACACAAAATGGAAACATGCAATAAGACAAGTGTTTATCTCTTTTAAAGATTTATGTGTGTTCTCTAAAATTGTTTTGTTTGTTTTGATTTGTTGTTTTCAAGGAGACCTTGTGTCACATGTTTTGCTTTTGTTGGATGATATTATTATGTAAAAAGGGTTTCACCTATATAGTTGCAGCTCGATAACCGACAATGAAAGTCTGGTCACATGTACCAACCAAAGTATGGAGATGAAGCTCATACCCGATCAGGGAGCATAAGTCCTACTAGTCCTTACCCATATTGATCGTGGGTGGCAATATACACTCTGAAGAGGAATGTGTGCTATTTTCCATGGATAATATGGTTCTTGGAGCTGACCTTGCCAAAAATAAGATTTGTAGAATGTGAGCCAACAGGTGAAGATGAAACCCAACGTAGTTGGTATCTATTAGTGGTTGGGTATGAAATCCAACTCACTAATGTTCAAAGTGTGATGTGGTGTATGTGGTTCATTTTATACTTAAATAAAGTAAAACAATAGAGCACTCAATGAGATTTCACTAAATGCATAAAAAATGTTTCACTTTTAGAAATATTAACTAGAAATCAAACGTACAAAATGCTTGCTCTCAATGACAACCTACCCATTAGGTAGGTCACAAGCAATCAAACCACACATATGCATTCCTAATGGATTATTATTTTTTTATTTTTCTTATTTTTTTGTTGTTTTTGTGATTAAATAAAAGTGAAATCTACCTTTCAAGCAAATAAAGGGAGCAAAAAAAACCAAATTTAAGTTTTTTTGAATAGTAAAAATGAAAAGTAAAGGTGCAATTACTTACCTTGAAAGCCTAAGAAGTTTTTTTTGGAATTTTCTGTTGTAGCCCCTCTATTTTGTGGACATCCTGGGGTGGGACAACTGCAAATTTAGGGGCCCTCCTTGGCTGGGATGGCTACTATGGCCATCCCTAGGTGTTCCAATTAGGAAATTAGGGGCTGTTTTAGGCCAGAATGAGCAAAACCTGTAATATTTCAAAAGCAAAAATAGGGTCAAAACTTAGCTAAATAAAACGAGAAAAGGGTCCCACCATGATTACCACTATAGAGTGGAAAAAATGATGCACCTAGCAGAGGTAAATGAGATGCATCTATTGCTATGTTGATCTAAGCACTACAAAAGCAACATTAAAGTAAGCATAAGATGACAAATAGATGAAAGAAATGGGTGGTTCTCTTTATATTAGTGCAATTGCCAAATATGCGGTTACAAAATTTTCCCTCGAGGGCTCTCAATTGATACAAATTATTACAATACTCAAAGGATAAAATCCTTTCAGAAATCCAAGGTGCGCTTTTAGTATATTTCTCACACTCACGATTGAAGAGCGAGCTTCTGATGCCGTTGCAATATTCTATTGATGTCCTAACTTGTTGATCCTTCCTCGTGAACTATTATTCCTAGATCTACACACAAAGAAATCAGATTTATTAATAGCATGTGTGGATTGAAATGCAATCAAAGAGATATATGCAATAATTAGCTTGAAAGAGGGAATGTATAATAGATGATTCGAAACTAATACAAATGCTACCAAAACTTAGAATAATACATATAATATATTTTGAAAATGATATGATCAAGAAAGAAAAGAAAATAGTGCTCAGATTTATAGCCATCCTGGGGTGTGCCATTTAGGACTGCAAAACAAGAAACAGATGATAACAAGTGTAAAACAACTCAAAATTACACCAAAACTTAACAGAATGCATAAAATCTATTCTAGAATCTATCTATGCAAAAACAAAAGAGAAATTGTGCTCCAATTTGTGGCCATCCTAGGGTGAGCTATTTAGGACTATCATAATTTGGGGGTTGTCCTGGGATGGGACGATCACCAAATCTGGTAGTTTTTACACCAATTCCTCTGGGATTGGGTATAAATTACTCCTAGGGGTATTGTCTTTGAATTTTGGGATATGATTCACTCAAATGGATCAATTTTTTAAATGGATTGTGCACTTTGGAATGACTTGAAAACCTACACTCGATTGAGATCTCAAGGGAACACACATAGTAGATTAGGGGTAAATATCGATATTACTTTATGGTGAAATATTGCAAAGACTCCTCTCTAAAATTGGGTCAAATCGATCCACTTTATAGCCCAATAGGACATATGATCAAATGGGCATGCAAGGCCATGCAAGGTAGGTGCCGCCATTTGTCCAAACCTTGCCATGCATTAGAGGAATAAGAAATCTCCATTTTGGACTTCCAATTTGCAACTTGGCATGCGAGTTATGTGCCCTTAGATTGGCATGCTTGAATGGATAGGGTAAATGGCCAAATATGGGTGTTATTTTCCCTTATTTGATATTTTGAGGGTCCAAGGCCATGGTCGTCCCACCTAGGGATGGCTACTGGTGGTCATCCCTTGGTGGGACAACCATGCCTACATGGCCCAAAAGTTCTAAAAAGTAGGGTAGAACCTCCCAAAAGTGGCTAGGACCACAATTTAACCTTTAAGGGTTGCCCAAGGGGGCCATGGGGTGTCGATTAGAACATGTATTGGTCATATAATCAGATTGACACAATTTTAGCATCTACAATAACCAAGAAACTTAGTCCTCCATAGCAATTTCTTACCCATATTCACCATTGCCTACTAAAATTGAACTTAGAATTTTGTCTAGGAAGTGCCAGAAGACCCTGTCATAAGATTTATTCATATCTAGCTTCAACAACATTCCTTCCCTCCTACTTTGCACTACCAAGTATAATGTTTCATGGAGAGAGATGACACCATCCAATATTTTCCTTCCCTTCACAAAACTCCCCTTTTGATTTACAATAATCTAAGGGAGGACTTTCTTCAACCTTAATTATATCACTTTAGTGATGATATTATAAACTACATTACATAGGTTTATCATCCTATAGCCCTTAAATTCCTTCTACCCTTATTTCTTTGATATAAGCACTAAAAAGGTGTTGCTAAATTCTCTTAGAACTTTTCCTGAATGATGAGACTCTTGAATCACTTTTATTAAATCCTCCTTTACTATATTCCAAAAGACTTGGAAGAAACCTACTTGGAAACCATTTGGACCTAGAGATTTTTCCTTCCCTAAGAAGAATACCACTTCCTTAACCTCCTCTTCATTAAAATCTCTCACCAACTCTTTAGTCATTCCTTTAGACATTCTCTTTGGTATATATTGAAGACTTTCTTCCATAGCTTCCTAGTCTTCCCCCCTTTCCTTTTATAACAATGAATTGAAGAATTCAACTACCTCTTACCTAATCCTTACTTCATATTTAACTATTTCACCATCCTTACATAGGATTTTAGAAATCCTTCTAACACTTTTATGCTTCATCATCAAGACGTGATTTTTTTTTATTTTTTTTGCCTTCCATAAGCCATTTATCCCTTGATTTTTACCTCAAAATAAGTTTCCTCTCAAGCCAAAATAGTGTGAAGATATGCCTAGATCTCCTTCTCTTTGTTATATAGGTCTTGGTCCCTCCAAATTGTCCTTACTTCCTCTTCCAACAAACTTAGTTCCTACCTAAGACTTTCTTTTTGTCTAAAGATGTTTCCAAGGACTTGCTTGTTTCAAGTATTTACTTCTTTCATCACATGTTCAATTTTCTCTACCAAAAAAAATATATTAGATCCTTGGATCAAAATCCTCCACTATGATTCCACTTCTTCATAAATATTTGGGTGTTGAAGCCACATGCATTCAAACTTGAAAGTGCTTCTTCCTTTCTATATTTCCTAAAACTAGCTAAAATAATAGTGGATTATGATTTGATTTTATCCTAGGAAGAGATATGAGTGCTCATGGTTACCCTCAAACCATTACATAGAGATAAGTACTCTATCCAATCACACTTGGATTAGGTTGTCCCCTATTCGTCTACTCATCCATGTAAAATAATTACCTCTTAAATCAACATCATATAGACAAGATTTTGATGAAAAGTTGCTAAAATCCTCCATGCTCTCTAAGAAGCCCTGGGATCCACCTTTATTCTCTCTAGGCATCAAAGGGTTGTTGAAGTCCCCTATCACTATCCATATTAAAACTCTTATCCATTTCCCCATCTGATCCAATTCCTTCTACAACAAAAATCTTTCTCTATTCACATTCAAAGCATAAATATTTGTAATGAGGAAGGTCAAATTTAATAGTTTTGAAGTTATGCAAACAATTAGAAGGTCCTCATTTTTTGTGATGACTTACCCTTCAAAGATATCATAATTCCATAAAATTAAGATTCCTCCTAAAGCCCCCTTCACCTCCACCTAACCATTGCCACCTTTCTTCCATATCCCTTTCTTAATATTCTCCTAGCTTGTAGCATTCAACTTTATTTCTTGTAATAAAACTATATCAGGTTGGTTATCCTTAATTATGGATCTCACAACCCTGTGATTGTTAGGGGTATTCATTCCCTTAATATTACAAGATAAAATATTCATTTTCTAATTTTTTACGTGGGCTTCTACCCACTCGAGTCTATTATCATCTGAATCCCCAAGTTAATATCCTTTTCCATCTCTTTTAAACACTTTTCCTTTGAATAAGGCCTTCCCATATTATTTACCCATTATATCCCTACATTTGGGGTATTCTTGGCACTCCTTGTTACTCTTAATTTTAGGACTTCTTCAATTCCTTAGGATCATTCCTTTAGTGGTAGTTTATCTACTATGTAAGCGACCACTTCTAGATCCTTCTGTTCCATATCCATTTTTCCTCCCTTGCTTTTGTATTTTCTTCTCCTATTTTGGAGTTATCCATTTCAATTTCATTCCTTGGACCATCTTGTTCTAGCATAGATGAGCTTTCATCGTAAATCCTACCTAATAGAACCTCATTGTCTGTTAGGTTGCTAGATAATTTCCCCCTCTCTTGTTCCCTCCTTGTTCAATAGGTTTATTACCTTGTCTCCACTTGCCTACAAGTTAAATTTAGTTTTCCTAACATTTTATGGCTCTTATCTCTTTGGATTTAACTCATTTTCAACTCTGTCTTCCTAATATTGGGGCTCTTTTTACTTGTTTCATGCCATTGATCCTTCTTCTTCCACATTTACCTTTTCTCTTTTCCTCTAGAACTTTTGAAATTCTCCCCATTCATTTTCCTCCCTCTAGTAGGGAAATCATCTTCCAAGTGACATGTTTTTAACAAATTTCCCCTTCTTTATCTCTAGATTTATTCATACATTCTAACTTATCAAATAAATCCTTTTATAACACCTCTACCTTTCCTTCTCAACACCACTAGTTTCACTTATTTTTAACCAATTAGGCATAAATAAGGGTACTAGGTATCTTCGTTAATAAGATCAAATTTTAATTTATCCTAGTGAACACTTATATCAAGAATGACCAACTAAGGAGGTATTATACCTCTACAACTAATCAGTTTTATAAGTAAAAGTTTGCAATGTTGGATGTTTTAGTGATCCTAACAACATTGTGTCCCTAACAACAACACCAAAAAGTGATGGGAGTTGTTAAACCACACTTTAATAATTTCACTTTAATTTATCAAACCTAGGGTGGTATACAATGGCTATATGTGCTAGAAAATGTCTTAGGTAAGGTTAGGTATATGATCTCTATTCTAAAGTAATTCAAAAAGCATTAATCCAATTGGCTATAATAGAAATGAAAGATCTAAACTAATAAACTCATCTGGTTGGAAATAGAAATGATTACAACTAAAATAAAGTAAAGAGCAAAAAGAAAAACTAAGCATAAAACAACTCTCTTTCATACTAAGCTACAACAATATAAATCTGAAACTAATTCAGCTAACTAGTCCTCCTAAGAGATGAAATAAAGCAGCTAAATTATTGTCATAAAGTGCAAGAAAATAACGAACAAACTAATATATCTTACAATAAATGAAAAAAAAAAGAAATGATACCTTCCACCCAGCTAGAAGTGGGTCCTTGATCTGTAGGAACATGGAAGGGAAAGTAACTCAACTCAACTCATACAAGTAGAATATAATAGTAGTTTAAAACATGATATTATTCCAAGTTTAGAAATGGCAGAATTCCCTTACAAACTACAATAGATATCAATTAAAATTACAATAACATAAAAATACATTTTTACTTCTCTATATATTAGTTTCTATAGATGCTACTCTTATTTTAATGGAGAGGATAAGGCCCTCCCTTACCTTTGTAGTTAGGCTATTGCAACAACAAAGATGCAAAAAATATGCAGGTATTTTGTTTCAACAAGTAAAGATAAAGAATATGTATAATAACAACCAAACATGTAAGATATACTTGCTTGGATTCCTAGCTACCATAGTGGAATGGTTGAGAATGGGTAAATATGATTTCAAAACAATTTTCAAAGCAATGTGTACAAATTTACCTTTTTTCCTCTTGCTAGAAGTCCTTGCTAGTTGTGTTAAGTCAACAAAAATTGGCTACTTATTGACATCATGCACATGTAGTTAGAAAAATAGAAATTTGTTGAAAAAAATATCATAATGAAATGGTTTAGCCATGTCATCCTCCTTGTTCTATTCTATCATCTAATCCATCGATTATTTTTAACATGTTCTGTGCTAGTTGTAACTACCACATCAAGATATCATGCCTTCTCAGCATCTGGTGCCAAGATGTTATCTTTATTTGATGCCAACCTATAGCTTGTCTTGGCCAATAAAGCACTATCACATATGGCACTATTTGGATGTTGTGAGGTCTAGCATTGGTTGTGTGAAACTATATCTAATTCATGTTACAACATCAATCTCTAGCACCAGATAAACCATTGTCTATAATGTCATTGACCAAGCTATCTCAAGAGCTCTAGTTATGTGCAAAATCCTAATAACACTTCTTATTTCTAAATATTTGAATTAATCAAGAAAAATATTCTTTATTTACCTTTATTGGTACATAATACCATGTTGCCTAACTAAGTCTGCATTTACTCCTAATTACCTTATTTGATCAAATAACTACTACAATTATAAAACAAACACAATCTAATGGTGCAAAAAGGTGGTACAAAGAAGGAATTTTTGGGCCTCATCATAGAAGATATGTTTTAAGGCATAATAATCATTTTGACATTCTTCATTCCAAAGGATTAGCATTTGTCTACCAATTGAGAAATAAATCTCCTAATATCTTGTAATATACCTTATAGACTTCAAAGATAGGTTATTTTTTTAGTAGATGACATTTTGGTGATGGCATGGGTCTACCTCAATGCCACACCAAGACACTATAAATCCTAATAATGTTTCTTGTCATTCCAAATATGCATTTGGAGGGTTTTAGGTAAACCTTGCATTCTCTTAGTCATTCAAAGATACACTTTAAGTCTCTAACGTGATCTTCTCGTTTGATGGATCATACAAGAATATCATTTACATAATACTCAATGATATCATACACAATATCATGAAATATATATGTCATTGTACATTGATAGGTTGTCCTGACATTATTTAAGCCAAAGGGCATAACCTGGTAGCAAAAGGTCCCCAAAGGGGTAATGAAGGTTGTTTTGGATTGGTCTTTAGCATAATTAAAATCTAGTTATATCCAAAAATTCCATCCATTAGAGATAATATTCCACATCCTATTGTGAAATCCATAATCATATCTATGTTTGGAAAATTAAAGTCATCTTTGGGATAAAATTTGTTTATATCCCAAAATTCGGTGTAAATTTGCACACCACCTTCCTTTTTGGATACAGGTACTATGTTGGAAATCCAATCAAAATAATAAACTACCTTGATAAATTTAAATTCCAAAAGCTTTTGAAGTTTTTTTTTAAGTAATAAAGCAACTTTAGGGTGTGTTTCCTTTAATTTTTGCTTTATTAGTTTAGCATTTGGCTTAACTACCAAATGGTGGACTACTAAGGAGAGATATCATCCAAGCACGTCTTCATAAGACCATGCAAGGATACCATAAAATTTTTTCAAAATATTTATATACTCTTCACACTCTTCTAGAGTTAGGAATTTCCTAACTTTATAGTTTTAGAATTGTCTTAGGAACCTATGTCGATGTCAATTATCTCCTATATTAAAATGTGGGATTCATCTTTAGTTATGGACGGGTAGACAATACCCATAGAATTTCAAGTTATTCAAAATCATAAGTAGATTGCTTGGAGTTAGATGACTATGAGGGATGTATGGTTAATGAAAGAGACCACTCACTAGGGATATTTTCTTGGTAAGGACAATTGATATAATTATCCCTATAGGGTTGTGTGGTAAGACTTTCACCTCACAATCATTTATGTCAAAAATTGGTGAGAGGATTTATAGTGGTTGGGATGATGTATTATTATCTTATTGAGGTAGAGTTGACCTATCCTCATCGTTGGGGCCTCTTTCACAGGCTTTGTTGGATCCTTGTTTAATTTATTCAATAAGTTTAGGGTGAACAATGCATAGGGTGTTTATGTGGGCATATTGTGAAAATAGGTTGAAAAGTTGGAAGGGGGAAGTTTCATTATCTTCCTCCTAATACCAATATTGTTAAGGTGAACTCATTTTGGGGTTCAAATAAGAAAAGGAATACATTATCATCATAATTTCTATCTAAAGAAGAGGAAGATGATATTTCATTGGAGTTGGGGATGTATCCTAATTCCCAACATCCTAACCAAGCTTTAAATTCTATAAGTTATTTAATACCTTTATCATGAGCTCCTAGGCCTTTTCCTTGATAACCAAGGTTACAAAGTATTTGCTTAGGTATAGGATAAAGGTTACATAAATAATAGGAAAAATATTTCCATTCTATTATACATAGATTGCTTTCATGGATTCTTTATTTGTTGGTTATTCCAATAGAAACAAAGGTGCATATTCTAATCTTTACCATCATTCCTTTTCTGGAGGGAAACCCCAAAGTGCAGGTTGACAAGGGTAATATAGCTAAGTCTAGAGCTAGCAATTCATAATGTTAGTTGTGAGGTTTATATGATTTATGTCTTGGGCCTCAACTTTTTCTTTACCTTTTATTGTGAGTTGGCTATTTGTCCCAACTTATTGGATATCATTTGGCTCTTTAGGTGGAATAAGACTTAAGGTATCATTGATGAAAGGATGATAAACACACAAGCAAGGACAAAGCCAAGCCTTAGGGTTTTCTACCTAAATGGCTTGACAATATGTAAAGGGCTCTTTGTCTATCATAATTCCATATAATTTTCCTTGATATTCAAACTTTAAACATTGGTTATAAGTTGAGGGGATGGCTTGCATAACATAGATCCAAGGTTAGTCTAAAAGGATATTATAGTTTAAATTGTAAGGAAAAACATAAAATATATTATTTAGTATGCAAGACCCCACTTTTAATGGAAGGACCATAGTCCTAGTAGCCTCACATTCCTCATTATCATAAGCCTTAATGACTATTATATTTCTCTAAGTACTCTTTATTGAGTCCTATATGATTAATGAACTTAAGACTACATACATTTTATGGCTGAGCCATTGTCAACAAGGACTCTTTTAATGCACTACTCACCAATGTGACATTTTTGCATAAAGGGAGCTCTCCAAGCATAGAAGGAGGTGGAATGCCATCCTTTTAAAAGGATATAGTTGCATGGTTCACAGTAAGGGATCCTACCATACTAATCATATCATCAGGGTTAACATTCTCTAGTATGGTTTGCTCACTTGAAAGTTTAAAAATATTTTTGCTATGACTTGATGAAGTCTTTAATAACTCGAGTATATATATTCTTGTGGGGGTGTCCTCCAATTGTTGTTGGAGGTTAAAGGTCCTCTTGCTTTTATCTTGAGGTTTTATAATTGGGGATGGCCCTTTTGGAGAAAAAGTGCACCTAGGGTGCAAGACTAAAGAGGGATTAGAGGGTGGTTTTGAAGCTTGACCTTTTTATTTACCTTGATGTCTAGTGATGATTCTAATTTGAATCATCCCTACCAAGTTCTGATATAGTAAGGGAATATTCCTATATTGAACATGATTGGTAGTATGTTGTTCATGTTTAGGAAAGGGGTCATGAAATATCTCCATGTCTTGATTGGAAGATATTTTCTATTCAAATCTACTAACCTTAAGATGACCCTCATTGATAAGGTCCTGCACAATATTCTTAAGGATTCTATACTTATTAGTGTGATGACCATATGTACAATGGTAAGCACAATGCTCATTGACATTAAACCAAGGGAGATTCTTCCTTTCAAGATCAGGCTACCTTATGGGCAGTAATCTATCATTTTAGCTTCCAATAATTGCCCTAGCATAGAGGATAAGGATTGGTTTAATCGAGTAAACTTCCTCTTGGGATTTTCTTGGGCCTTAGCTAGTACAAGTTTATATAGGATAGTAGCAGTATTAATGTTGCCTTATTTAACATTGTTTATGGGATAAGAATCAATGTCCCCATCACCTATGACATGTTTATTCTTCTATTGTGATTTTGCATTGGAGGAAGAGGGTTTTTCTTCCTCATTTTTAGTTTTTAACTTCCCCATATATTGAAGGGCAACTTATAATTATTTTTCTAGGTCTACTACACTTCAAAGGAGGAGATGTGAATTATTTCTAAGGGGTATGGAAGTTTCTTTTGCAAATTGTGTATGAAAATATGCAATAGATATCTTTGTGGTGGGGTAAAGGGAAGGTTCCTAACCAAAGCAATCCATAGAGTTAAAAACCCATTTTTACCATGCTTAAGCTAATATAAATTATATACCATGCATTTTTTTGTAATGTAGATAAAAAATTGTTTGATGAACATTTATTCTAAATTACCAAAGTTCTTAATCAAATGTCACGGTATTTGAAAATACCACTCTAAAGTCTCACCAACTAGACTTTTAGGGAATAAATTTAATAAAAGTGCCTTGTCATAAGTGATGTCATGGCAAGTAGCATGGGAAGCTCTAAGATGATTTTTTGGGTCATATTCTCCCTTATATATGTAAAATTTTGTGCTACAAAGTTTGGAGGATAGGGTCGACTAGTGAGGAAGGGATATAGAAGTTGATTATAGTAATCCTTATAGGAATAGTTTTCCTAGTTATAGCTCCTTGGAGAGAAGTCAATTGTTACTTAAATTCTAAATTTTCTTTGACCAATAGTTCTAATTTAGTGTTAATATCATAGAATCCAGGATAAGGTGGTTGCAGTGTTACAAATTATGGGTGTGAACTAATTAATGGATAATATAGGAATTTTGGATGGGTTGATCCAAAAGGGATAACCGTATTGTTAGCTATGGATTTATTTGGAATAAAAGGATTAGTAGGAATGTTGGTAGAAATTGGTATTTGTGAAGAAGGCATGCTAATGAAAGAATTAGAAGATATTATATTTGAAGGGTTTGGCATGCTAGGAAATATATCCACATTTTGAACTTATAGAATACTTGCAAGTTGAGAGGTAAGGTGGTTTGATCCGAAGGGTTTTATTTTTGGAGGTATGGATCTCCAATTTCTAGAAGAGGATGGGATACTAGGCAACCTCCATTCTATAGTTGTGGTAATGATAGGGGGATTTGATCCTATTTGGTTTAGATTAGAAAGATTAACATCTAGGTACAAAGACCCATGAGATGGGTCCCTTTATTGAGAACTCATGGAGTTGGATCTAGGTTGCTACAAAAGATCTAAGAGGGATTCCTCCATAGCAGAAGTGGTCAAGGGTTCTTCATCAACCCTTAATTTTTTTTAATGAAACCTTCATTGGAACCTAGGGTAACACAAATTCAATGGCACCTAGGGTAACACTTCACTATTCATGGTAAATTTATAATGACAAATTTTTAACCCATGTGTGAATTCTCCATCCATGAAAAATAAATATTAAAAAGTAGAAAATAAAAAATGTAATAGATGGAAAAATCCTATACCTATACCTGGGCCCCGACTGGCCCACATGCACCCATACTAGCTCTAGTCGATGAACTGGACATCCCTATTATGCCATTCTACTAGTCCTTGTGTTTTTCTCTAGAGCCCCATTATTCTTCTATGTGTAGTAAAAATGAAATATTTCCTCACCCTTTACCTACTTTTACCCCTACTAGGGTACATTTTATCCTCCCCTATTTTTTTCCAACTTATTTGAGTTCCTTTTAAATTGCATATGGTCCCTCAAAAACTTCATTCGAGACCACATATGGTCCCTCAAAAACTCAATGGGGCACCTAGTTTGGGGGTAAGCCTATTTAATCATTTTCAACTACAAGGCTTGAAGACTACCCAATAAAAACATCCTACAAATAAATTTTTGGTACATTTTGGCTTGCATTGATCAATCAAACCTTAGCACCCCTATTTTTCTAAAAATTAGGGGTATCTACAATTATTTGTGCATCAAAATGGGTGATCTAGCCTAACCAATTTTGTCATAAATGCATAAAATATTCAACCCAACTATGTTACATGCCTCCAAACCCAAATTTGTAGCCAAAACCAACAACTGATGAATTCACTACATAAAAATTGAATACACCAGTGATGAATCTACCACATCAACTAGTAGATTCATCAAAAATCCTCTTCCCATGCATTTTTTCTTCCTCATTGGATTTGACCTCCAACAATAAAAAAATATGAATGACTTCAAAAACACTACTGGCAGATTTGCAAGTGATAAATTTATTTTAGGTGTGTGACCAACATTTCAATCCACTTATAATTATCTATTAGAGGTAGTTAGCCCCTCATGCCACTTATAATCATCCCACATGACTATCAATCAAGTCAATAAACACATCGGTCCACCTACTAATCAACCCCTCTAACCACCAATTAGGATAATTAATAGGTAATCAACTAAGAAAACTCATGCTAACCTGACACCTCACCCCCTCATGGCTGCCATTTTTTATAAATTAACCTTCTTGGTGTAGCATTTAAAAAAATTGACGAACTCTCTCAAGCATCAAAATATTGTTGAAATTTATTCAAAGACTCTTGGCTAAGAAGGGACAATTTTTGGCATCAAGATTTCTACTTCAAGCATTTTGATGACTTTAGTTGTCTTACTTATATTCCTGTTTATTTAAGTTTATGTGTGCATGATCATTTTTTGTTTCAAATTATTTTTCATTACACAGTATCCTTACTCTCATTTACATTCAACTAATCCATTGCACCATCAAGTACTTTTCCTTTTTTTGTAGGCCATTTTAGGATACTCATAGGATAACATAGCACTAATAGGTATTCCATCCCCAACAATGAACTACACCTCACTTTGGCTCCCTTTCATGTTTTCCTTTTGTCCAAGGTGAATCCGATACTTGCAATTTGTTTAGGAGATAGATTCATTTCCAATAGTAGTGACATGCACCCAAATGTAGTCTCATTACTTGCTTCCCTTTGTCTAAGGTGAATTCACGACCCAACCCTGTTCATGTAATGAATTCATTTCTAGCAGCCTTAGTCATAGATTCTTGACTCAATACCATATCCTTTTTGCCTAGTAAATCATACCATCTTTTAATTTTTGTTATCTTAGGGCTTGCACACCATTTTTGAGGCCCCTATTCTTCTATTTGATCACAAAAAAAAACAAATTTGCTACCTATATCTAGTTTAGGTAGTAAATTTGCTATCTATACTCTTTATCTTAGGTTTCTTGACCAATCCAAGGTCTCTACCTACATAACCATTACCAAATAAGTCTTCATCACTATACGAAGCCCTTCCATCTATTTTAGCTCTCTATCACCTCTTTTTGATCATAGAGATGTATCTACCAACTACTACACTTTTAGGCGGTGGATTTATCACAAGTACTATTGCATCCATTTTTAGATTTATTTTTCTAATTTTTTATATATGACAGGGGGTCTGACTAAGCAAACTAGGAAATCTGCCATTTCTTGTTGTTTGGTAGGCCCCTGAATACTAATTCATCTTATAGTCTATCTTTTTTGTAGGTGTAGTGAATTCACAAATTGAAAGGTCTACATATGGTAGTTTTTTTAGGTAGTGAATTTGCCTATAGTCAATGGATTCACAACAATGACTAGATCAGGTAGGTGTATTTCTCATCTCTTTGTTCTTATTTTCTAATATGCTCTGCTTGTTGTTTATATTTTGTACAAACTTCTATTTTGCTTTAGAGCACATTAAAAGAGCAAATAAAAGAATCCCTTAAGCTAGTTTTTCATTTTATCTCCAAGATTTTAATGAAAAAGGGAAATAAAGGAAACTCTAGTTTGTGTTTCTCTTTCTCATTTTCCCTAAGCATCACAAGTAAATTTATATGTAGTATTGCATTAGGTTAATTTTTTATGATTGCATCTCTCTTGTTCCCTTGATTTAAAAGAAAAGTAAAGAGGTTTAATTTCTTGTTGATCTAGGGTTAGAACTCATAAAAATCAAAGTCATATTTAGGGTCACTCTTGTATGAATGTATACTTATTTGATGCACTTTAGTTTTCATTAGTAGTAGCATATTTTGTTAAAGCATCAATAATTAAAGAGAAAACTCAAAGAATCCTTTTATCTTATCATTAACTTTCTTTATCTCTTTCATCACTTAGGCATTTGAATCAAAATTTCATGTAAATTTGCATTAGGCTAAGATTTTTATCTACATATTCTTCTTGTATCATTGTTTAAAAAAAATGTAGTTGTATTTCAAATTTGCAAACCTTTATTTTAGTTCTTAGAGATAGCACATTAAATTGAAATTGCATGTAGGTTAGTCTTTTGTTTGATGCATATTTATTTTCATATGCATTACACTATTATCCTTGCATATTAGATACTAAGATAAAACAAATTTTAGGTGTTTGAAAAAGTGAACACATAAAATTAGATTTATAAAATCTATAAAAAAACATATGACCTAGGAGACATTGTCCTTCAAGAGTTTTCCCAAGGGTTGACCCACACTTAGATGAAAGAGACCTACTACTAACTCATCATTCTACGCATTTTGAGCTTTAATATTTGGTGAAAATTTTTTGGGTTCACCAGGAAGTTTATAGAGTTCCCTAAATCTAATCTAAAGGTTTCACTTTTTAGGCACCTAAATTTTGTTCTTTACTAGTATCTAATATGAAAGGATGATAGTGCATTGAATTTAAAAACAAATATGCATAAAAAAATAGACTAACCTACCTGTAATTTTGATTTCTTGTGTTATCTCTAAGAACTAAAAAAAGCTTTGCAAATTTGAAAGACAATTAATTTTTTTTTATTGGAACCAACAATTATATTCAATAAAAAATAAGAGAGGTTACAATAAAAAGGGAGCTGGAAAAATCACAGCTCAGGGCGCAAGGCCACCCAAACAATCAACATCGTAGAGACAAGGCTCGAGGCCAAAAACAAAACCAGCCCCTAAAAGGGTGAATAAACAGAATAACTAAACAAAGGGAGCCACTCCAAGAGGAGACCGAGCCCTACTGTGGGCACTGACAGAACAACCTGATGCTAGATAATGTCACCCCCTCAACCTGCTACGCCGAGGCCTCAAAGAAATAGAGGGACCTTAAGGTAGAGGGAGGTTAGGTGAAGCCATGTTGATAGTGCATGGAGCCTCATACTAGAACCTGACAAGATTTATCAAATGTGCCAACTCATGAGTCAACTTGGAAGCCTACGAATGGAGTTGAATAGTAACAACAAAAAATATTATAATCTTTTCATGCAAGGAAAACTGACTAGAAATTGAATCTCCAGAATAGACAACAACATTCCTAGATTTCCAAAGTTGAAACAAAATAATAGCATGAAAGAAATTCCATAGAGCAACAATATAGGTAGGCCAACAACTGTTATCTCCAAAAAATATCATCTACCATCTGAAAAATTTAGGATGAAAGGGCTTGAACAATGAGTGAATCCAGGACCAAGCAGACTGAGCATGAGGGCAGAACCAAAAAAGATGTTTGAAAGTCTCAAAATGACCACAAGCTGGACACTTAGGATTAGGAAGACCAACCCTACTAAGTCTCTCTCCCATAGGAAGCCCTTGATAAATAAGAGACCAGAGAAAAAAGGTAATCTTGGGTTCAAGGTTAGACTGCCAGATATGGTTCAGATGAGCAATCCAAGTATAGGAGGTAGAATGAGTCTGCCATCTCTCATTAAGTTTATCAACACCAGGGGAAACAGGACTAAGAAGTTGATAAAGCAAGGAAGAAGAGTAGTTCTTGAAAGGAGTATCCACATTCCAATGCCAATCCCTCCACCAAGCACTTGGGGGTTGAAGGCCGAGCTTATGAAGCATGACATCAAGTATGAGCTCTTGAATCTTAAGAATAGAAGGAAGATCTAAATTCTGAAGATTAAATTTTTGTTTGAGATCAGGCCAAGGAATCCAGTCTCGAGAGTGCACTAAATCATTAATATAGCAGATGCCCTTGTGAAACAACCTCAAAGCTTTAATCCCTAGCATATCAACAAGAAGAACTGAAGAGTTAGATAGAATAGGAGACCACCAGATATTCTGAGAATTGAATGAAAGACCATTATGAAAACCATCACCAATCCAATGAAGATGAGGTTTCACCACCTCAAAATCTCACCAAATACTTTTAACAACAAAGGAACCCTGAATCTTAACTGGAGCAGAAGTAATGATGAGAGTATGGAGGCCAATATTAGCCCAAGATTTGCGCCCATAAGGTAGCCCTGAAGAAATACAATGATGAATCAAAACCTTCCAGGCTTTAGGGCCTTCAATAGCTTTAACCACCCACTTAGCACACAAAGAAATGCTTTACCTATAAATGTCAATGATGCCCATCCCACCCTTATCAGTAGGCGTGCAACAAATATCCCAAGCAACTCGATGAAAACCACGTGAATTCTTCCCCTTGGCCCAAAGAAAATCCCTAAGGAGTCTAGCCAACTTATTATAAGAATTCTTAGAAGGGGCCCAATAGGAGGAGTAATAAACATGGGTGGCAGCAAGAATCTTTGTGCAAACCTAAAACTTACCAACAAGAGAAAGGGGATGCGAGGCCCAACAAGAAATCTTCTTTTCAATTATATCAATGACATACTGCCAGAGTTTAGAGGGTGAGCTATCAAAAGCAAAGGGGATTCCTAAGAACTTAAAATGCTCACCCCTTTGAAGCCAATGCCATGAAAAATGTCTAAGCCAAGAAGGCATAGAAGAAGAAGCAAGGTGAAAACAAAGGGACTTAGACCATTTGATGTTGGATCCCGAGGCCTTACAAAAAGTGTCCAAACAAACCAAAGTAGTTGAAACTGAAACCTCATCCTCATTGATAGTGAGAAAATAATCATCCACAAAGTGCCCATTAATAAGTTGGGTGGACATATCAGGCAAAATAATACCTTTGATCAACCCCTTAGACGCTTGATTGGCAAGAAGATAACCAAAAGCTTCAACAGCAAGGATGTAAAGTGAGGGGGCCAAAGGATAGCCCTAGCGAATAGAATGAAACAAACCAAAATCCTCTGACCTAAGTCCATTAATAGTAAGACAAGCTGAAGCATCAACAAACAACATACTGACAACCCTGATAAAAAAGGGGCCAAAGCCGAGAGCTTGGAGCATGGCAAGAATGAAAGGCCACTCAATACGATCATAAGCTTTCTCAAAGTCTAGTTTAAGGAAAAGGGGCTTTTGGCCAGAGATACGAGCCCATTCTAAACCTTCCCAGACAACAATAAGATTATCCAAGATGTAACACCCTTTAATGAAGCCCATTTGCTCTGGTCTGATAATCATAGGGAGAATGTTGTGAATACGGAGAGCTAAAGCTTTAGCCAAAATATTGTAAGAGACATTAAGTAGAGTAATAGGTCGCCAACTAGTGATAAGCTCAAGATTACCCACTTTAGGAATAAATTTAATGTTTCCATGATTGATAATATTACCTAGAGAATTATTGGCTAATGCTTCATTGTAGACATTGAGCAGATCAGGCCCAGTAAACTTCCAAGTGGCTTTATAAAATTCACATGGAAAGCCATCAAGACCAGGGGACTTGTCATCTGACATAGTCATAAGAGCATTATGAAGCTCATCAAGTGAAAGAGGAGCCTCACAAAGAAGTTTGTCATAAGCAGACAACTTAGTAGGAACAACATCAAGACACTATTGGAGCACCATCTGACATTCTAGAGAATCCTATTGTGCTTGAAAAACAAGCTTATAATGATCCACAAAGGCTGAAGCAATATCAAGAAGAGAAGTTAGCCTACCATGAGAGACTTGAATAGCCTTGATCTAAATCCTAGCCTACCTAGAATGAAGAGACTTGAAAAAGGCTTTGGATAGGCGATCACCAACCCTCAGCCAGTGTAGACGAGCCCAAATTTGAGCCCCCTAGCTTCATGTCATTCATGGACTATAAGCTAGTGGTGAAGACCAACAACCCTGGTTTGCAACTATCGATCATACGGATCATTTTCTAGCAATCATAAATTTTGTTGATACTCCTTCATAATAACCAAATGAGCATGCTTTCTGACATGTGCCACCTATTTTCCAAAATACCGCATGAAAGAGGTAGTACGGATAATTGCTTCATTCCACCAAGAAATCCAACTGATAGAGTGAGGAGGCCGAGGTAATAAATTCTAGATTCGCTCAATCGTAGCAATGGTGCCAAGGTGTTGCAATAAAGAAGTATTTAAATAAAATTGATTGCATAAAAAATTAAATTGGTGACCACTCCACTCAATCTGAAAGGAAATTGGAAAATGATCTGATAACAGGAATTGATCCCAGACTATCACAATCTTGTTATTGATGGAGGAGAATAAAAAAATTGTTGCTCTGACATCATAACTCGATCAAGGCACTTGCAGACTCTATCATTACCCACAAAAATTGGACCATGTGAACCAGGGTGGAGGCGTGCAATTACATTAACAAAAAAGGGGATAAAAAATACCCCATCTACATTTAAGAAAAAACTAAGCCTCACGCTCTCCAACACACCAACGCATCGAGAGGTGACAAAATTTATCTTCAACATGCTCAACCATATTAAAATCACCACAAAAAATCCAATATGCCATCGACAAGTGATCAACCAAGTACCACCAAAGGGTAGAGCGACTAGGCCCATCATTAGGTGCATAAATGTTGGCAATGCCTAGGGTGTTCCCATTAATATTCAACAAAATCTAGACCACATGATGAGAAGGATCCTCGCCAGATCCAAGCAGATAATCCTCAAGTTTGGAGGAGATAGAAATAGAAGCACCACCCCGACCATATTCATGGTGAGTAGTGAAGTGCATAAAAGAACCTGCAATACAGCTGAGAGAAACATCTAACAAAAAACCAGAAATCTTAACTTCTTGTAAACAAATAACATCAACATGGCCAATACTTTGTAGAGCAGATCGAACAAAAAATTTTCTTGAGGACTCTGTAAGTCCTCGAACATTCCACGAAAGGAAATTCATGGAGGAGGAATATCCATGGAGTCATCTCCCATAGGGCTACCCCCACTATCATCCAACATCGAAGAATTATTAAATGCAAAAGTCTGAGAAGGTTGAAGTAAATCACCAACAATCGAGGGACTTCCCACACTATCGGCCAATACCGAAAACCTATTAAATAAAGAGGTCTGAGAAGGTTGAAATATATCACCAATAGTCGAAATACGATGCTTAGCCTCCTGGCTTCCCCTCGATGAAAACAAGCCATCTCAAGATGGACTACATGAACACCTGGAGGGTGGAGGTATTGTTAGTGAATTCCCTTCTTCTGAGGTTGATTTATGCTCAAGAGGTTTCTCAATAGGTGGAGCTTGAGGAGCCAAAATAGGATGAACAAGAACAATAGGAGGCTGAGATGGTGGCTTCACAACCTTATCTCCATTAGAAAGCATCGACTTAGGGTTGGTCACCCCCTTCTTATTAGAAATTGTAATCCAATCACCCTCAATAGAGGGTTTGGGAGGTGCAGGCATAGTATGAGGAGCAAGGGCAACTATCGAAGGTTTTCGAGCAACCAACGGATAATCCTTGATACGATGCGTGGTGGATTGGCACCAAAAACAAGTATTAGGTAAATTATAGTAAACAATTTTTTGCATAAAATGCTCTGTACCAACCTGAATGTCCACAAATTCTCTGAGATCTTGTGTGAGGTCAACCTCAACATAGACTCTCTTATTAGGTCATGCTGAGAAGAACCGCTCTTGTTCCCGACAGACCACCCGACCAATGGGTTTAACAATATCATCAATAAACTCCCATAAGGGCAGCGAAAGACCAGGGAGTTCAAGCCAAACCAACACTTTCAAGGCAACTTGATCTGAAACTCGAAAAGGAGTCCAAGGAGAGACGACCATCAAAGTATTGCGAAGAAACCAACAACTGGACTTAGCAACCACAGTTTGCACTTGTGAGGGTTCTTTAAAGGAAAGCAAAAAAAACCCTTAGTAAGATTGCGGATACCCGCAACCACAATGCCATAAGCTTCCTAGTGAAGTTTCAACCAATTTTGAAAATATTCTTGTGACGAGATTCGACCAACAAAATAAGCTATAAGACAATGATTCTCATACCATTTTACAACTGGAGAAACAACATCAAGAGAGAGCACAACATCTGGAGAAGAATCATTACCTCGTCCACCACTTTTAGAACAAACTTTCGAGCTCGCTTTGGTGCCATGAGTTCCACTATCTGTAACAACCGTTACATCTGCGGATGGTGAAGCCATAAAAAAGGAGAGCGACCACCGAATTGGCGGTAATATCAGTATCCAAAACCAAAGCAACCAAATTTATGAATGGTAGCAGACCCAAACCCTAGCAGAGCAACTTTCCTCATCAAACCCTAGTAGAGCAGCTTTCCTCATCAAACCCTATGAAGTGATTCTTTTATTTTCTTTTAAATAAATATACAAGAAGAATATGTAGACAAAAATCTTAGCCTAATGCAAATCTACCTAAAATTTTGATTCAAATGCCAAAGTGACAAAAGAGATAAAGAAAATAAATTATAAGCTAAAAGGGTTCTTTGATATTTTAAGTGTTGATGTTTTAAAAAAACATGCTACTACTAATGAAAAATAAAGTGTGTCAAACAAATATGCATTCATAGAAGATCCACCCTAAATATGACTTAACTTTTTATGAGTGCTAATCCTATATCAACAAGAAAGTAAACCTTTTTACTTTTCTTTTAAAGCAAGGGCATAAGAGAGATGCAATCATACAAAATTAACCTAATACAAGACTATATGCAATTTTATTTTTGATGCCTAGAGAAAATGAGAAAGAGAAACTCAAACCAAAGATTCCTTAATTTCCCTTTTTCATTAAATATCTTGGAGATAAAATAAAAAACTAGCCTAAGGGGTTCTTTTTGGGATTTGAATTGACATCAAGGAAAAATCAAAACTGTGACTATTATCTTCAACTTTTTTATTAGGCATACACCCACTAATCACAGTCCAAATCCCAACATTGGATGGACTAAAGACTACTCTAGTCCAACCTCTACAGTAGGATGGTGTACCTTTTCAATTGATAAGGTGTTGACTCATTTAAGATTAGTTAAATGTTTAAGAGATATGTATAGAAATAGGTTTAGGGTTAGAAAATTAAGATTAAAAAATGGCCAAATAAAGCTAACATGATAGGCATCTATAGGAAAACCTTTGGCAATCAATTTGTAGTGTCCCACACTTGTGATTAATAGCACTCAAAATAGATAATATTCAATTAAAAAATAGATACATACTTCAAGAAATCATTTCAAACATCTATGATACTAATAATATAAATAGTAGAATTAGATCAGTACCTAGACTAACAGAAAAGAAACCCTTCCAAGCATATGTTCAACCATAAAATATTTCAAGGTCCTCTAAGTCAGTAATTCAATATTAGAAGAATAAACTAACCATAGCAGCAGTAGCACAAATGCATTCACAATTTAAATATCCAAAAATTACAAAAGACACCAACCTCAAGCAAATATCCAAAAAATATTTCTTCTATTGATTTGCAAAAGATATTTACATAGTAAGGTAAAAAAAACTCTAGAGCTGACCCTAAAGAATGAGGGTTTTACCTCTATTTATAATTTTACATGTTTTACAAATTAAATAAAAATAGAATAAAACAAGGAATGGAAATGCAAAATCAGTCAGGTGCTGAGGTGGTAGCCTCTTATTTGTCTTGGATGAAGGAAGAATTAGTATGATCTTGCACTCCTCTGCAACTAGGCCTCTACAAATTGCTATAATTTTATGGCGTTTAGCTCTAGAATGCACAAAACTATCATCCAAACCATTCACTATTCTTGTAGATGATATCCAACCATAGATCTGCAACTACCTTCACTTCTTGGTTCTTGATTTTTTTGATGTTTTGCCTTCTAGTTTACTTTGATCGATCGAATCATATTGTAGAATTCTTGTTTTTATGTGCCTTGGAGAGCGTTAAAATAAATAGACCATTGATATTTTCATGGACGACTAAGATTAATGCTTCAATATATCATCAACTCTATGACATAGAACCATGTCGTAGCCACTCCTAAAAAATGTTATTTACACCAGTTGACCACTTTGACCATGGTGTATCGCTCCAAATTTTTTGCATCCTTACCTTCAGGCTATAGGATCCGTGCCCGAAAGGAGGATGGGAAAAGGATGGCGCGGTACCTCGGACTGAGAGGCCTTGCGAAGGTCCCGCCTCTCGGGGGAGGTGTATTATGGTGATTTTTCGACGGATGGTGGGTTCACCAGGAAACGTTTGAATGGCAGTTTCCACGCCTAGGTTGGGAATGTGTTTAATGTGTTCAGTTTTATCTTTAAACATTCGAGTCCTAGGTTTGGCCAAATGAATCTAAGTTGTTCTATTATGAAAATGCAGACTAAATGAAATACAACAAACAGATTTGAACAAAAAATAGAGAGAAAAAGCTAAATTATAGAGCCATACCTGATCCGGATGTCTGATGGAGGTTCTGATTCTTGAAGCGAGATAGGATCATCCTGGAATTTGATGGGATCATCTCCGACCTGCAGGATCGTCTGAGATCTGACGAATTCGTCAGAGACCTACAAACAGAGAAATAGACACAAAATACAAAAAATGCAGCAATGCTAATAGAGGATAATGATGTAAAATGACAATAAGGATGTTAACAGCTAATCTCGAATAGAAATGCAAGTAAGTTGCAACACTTTAATAGCTAATCATGACCTTATTATGCAATTAAACTACATGGGTGAACTCCAAGATGCAAAATAATAAAGAATAATCATAAGATTAACTAAATACGAGAATAATGCAACGAGAAAATAATGAGGAAATGCAAACTCTGGGCACTGATTGCCCCCAATGCGATCGTAGTCGAGATCGTCTCGAATTGGTGCGAAATCATCTCGAATTGAACAAGATCGTCCATGACAAACTGAGCTTGCTCCGGCTGAAAAATACTAAGGTTCCTGCAAATAAATTTGGACAAATATGGAGGCAAATAATAATTTAAGACGGTCTAATGCACGTAGAACTTGTGTTATAGGAAATTTCAGCCAGGGGGATGCCAAGGGGGAGTCCTAAGTTTAAATAGGCTTAGGAGGGAGGTTAGGAGGTTGGAGATCATCCCAATTTGGGAGATCTCCAATGGGGAGGGTCTCTAACGGCGTAGACACGCTTCTGCCGGATTAGAGACGTCGTTGGAACAGAGGCTAATTGTGAAAAATTAGTTTTGGGACAAGATCGTCTGGACGTCCTAGCCCAGACGAAATCGTCCGATCTGAGGCGATATCGTTTGATCGACGACGATATCGTCAAACGGTCAAAACAAACTCTAAAAATGGCACGGGAAAGGAGGAAACGGGTTAAACGACGGTTTGGGAGCGGTTTTGGGGGTTAAAATTTGAATTTGAATATTTACTAGAGTAATTGTAATTATTTAAGGTTTTACTGCGCCAATTTTAGGGTGCTACATTTTGCCCCCTCTTTAGCGAATTTTTTGAAGAAAATGCGTTAAAGATGAGTTCTTCTCGATCTACGAGAAAGCAAAAATTATTCCCATTTTTAGGCGACGATTCTAGGTCGAATCGTATGATAGCTTACTATGGTGCCCCCTCCGTGTTTTTACCCAAATCGAACGTTTGAGGTAAAAACACGGAAAAGCAAAATTTTAAAATGTTTTTAATTGTTTTGGTGTGATTGATTTGATGATTCATGTAATTATGTCGTTGGAAAATATTATGGTTTAAATGTCATGCTTTAAAAATTTAAATGAAATAATCTGATGTAACAAATTGTTTGTTGTGATGATAATTTGATAAAAAAAAAAGGGACTTTTAACAATAATTTCAAAGGACATTGTCGCTGTTATAGACCATTTCATGGAGTCGTCGCTCACTCGGTCGTCAAGCTAATCCCAGTATAGAAATATTGTTAAAAGTAAAAGAGTGCTTAAGAGACTGTCTTAAGACTTTGGTGTAATGGTGCAAATGATGATGATGATGATTTTGTTTTCAGACTTTTCATGAAAATATTATGCATGAAATATTTTAAAATGATTTTTGCTAGGCATAAATTCCTAAGTGTGATAAAATTTTTGGATAATTCCCTAGGAATTATACCATCATTGCAAATTTGCATATTGACATAATGACATGAAATAGTGATAATGTGCATGCTTTTTAAAAACATAATTGTATAACAGAATGATTTAAGTCATATGTTTTTATGATTTTAAATAAATGGGGAATAAAAATTGGTACAATGGTTTGCGCTAGGCATAGAATATGTAGGTATAGACTTATACCATCATCGCGAAATCCAAAGAAAAAGTTGATATAATAGTTTTATTGTATGGTTGATTTTTAATTGTTGAAAATAAACAGAAAATATGAAGAGGAGGACTTGCGCTAGGCATAAGACTCCCATTTAAGTTCTGGAACTATACCATCGTCACGAAAGTCAAAAAAAAAAAAAAAAAAAAAAAAAAAAAAAAAATATATATATATAAAGTGTGTGTGTGTGTGTGTGTGTGTGTGTGTGTGTTTTTATTGTATGGTTTGAAAGAAATTTTGATTTTTGATTATGCATGTAGTTGTCTTTATGCGAGAAAGGAAAAATGAAATTATTCCAGACAATTTGCAAAGATATTTCAAAGTATCTCGAAGACAAAAGTTGGATTTATAAGGAATCCCATGTGCATATGTGAGTTCATTTCCAATCTTGATTTATCATAATGATACACAAAATCTCTCAAATACAAATGTGTGTGCAATTGCTATGTTCGTTTACCAGTTTTGAGCAAGATAATTTGATACAAGTGATTTGAATGAACCAAATAAGTGTTCATTAACCATGATTTAGATGCATATAACCATACCAGACTACTATGTAAGTCGGATTATCAAGAGCTAGCTAATCCATAAGCAGACATAGGTCTGTACAAAAGAAGGTCGCTAATGTGATAGACATATCGCCACGCTAGGAGTTACCCAAGGCCAAGCGGGTTGGGCACAAACCACCTGTTATGGGGCTTACCTCACAGTTTTTGAATAATTGAGAATTCCAGGGATTCAAGCTCATCAACCCTTCTTTTCTTTTCAATGGGTAGGGAGAGGGATTTTATTGCTTTTGCTTTTGCTTTCTTTTGCTTTTCTTTTGTATTTTTGCTTGATTTTTGAGATAATGCTTGAAACATTGTTGTAATGATATAAAATAACATTTTTCTTTTTCTCTTTTTCTTGAACTTTGCTTTTCTTCCTATGCTAGGGATACTTGCTCGGATTAGTCTGTAGAGCAAGGGATTTTTATTCCGGGTAGGGGTGAGCTTGTCCTTTTGCCAATTCTCAAAGATTCTAGACCATGTGCATGATAGGATAGCAGGGGAAACTTTTCGCTCAAGAAACCACTTCTACTATGTAGCATAGCATGGACATTACAAATATAATCATTTTATTGTGAAAGGATGTGCTTGGTTTAAGTAAATAACAAGATCAATTCTCTGTGCTCAAACTTTATTTAATTGAATTTTGTGGACTTTGATATAAGAGAGATTAGTAATCATGCCAGATAAAAATCAAGATATTTATTTTGTGTTTGTGAAAGTGAGGGATTCCAAATAAATGCTAATTTATCCAAAATAATTTGAAATATATAACTGCAACATTTGTAAGAAGAAATATATACAAATACTTTTTGGGAAGTTTGAGAATGTTGACTCTCTCTTTCTTCTTTATTTTGTTTTGGTTTCGAAAGAGTCAAGAATATTGTTGTTTTTATTTTTATTATTTTTGTTTGTTTTTGTTTTTGTGTAAACAGTTTGATATATTTTTAAAATAAGACAACATGCAAAATATGTACAAATGATGAAATGACTAAATTTTATGCGTAATATCGCCTAAGATGCATAATATTCATAGGTTCTTTTAAATATTTACCATCTAAGGTAGCTAATTTGTATGCTCCCGATTCAAATTTAGCAGTGATAATGTATGGTCCAAGCCAGTTGGGCTCAAATTTACCTTTAAGGTCTTTAGTTGCATTAGTATTTTTTTTTTTTGAAGATTTTGAGGATTTTGATTTTTTTGTATTTTGATTTTAATTTATGAATTGAAATTGGTGGTATATACAAGATGGTCTATATATACTATACAAGGTTATTTGAGTATAGCATGTCTAAGGTTGCTTCAAAATCAAAGGAGGTTTTGAAGGATAATTTGGTTGTGATGAAGGTAAGAACAGAAGGTGATGAATAAAAGGTAGCGATAACCAAAGCTTTGTTATAATGTAAAATAATATAGCAAAATATTTGACTTTTATATGTGGAAAATTAATCATGTTACAAAATAAAATATCAGAAAGATAAGAAGTTTCTTCATTTTTATCACTATATTCCAAATCTTGATAAGATGGAGGGAGCAGATGTGAAAGATATGCATGGATGTTATTTGATAAACAAGGATGATCATATATGGATGAAGAAAAGTGATGGATAGAAGATAATTGTGATAATAGAGAATGTATAGAAGTTGATGTTTCAACCATTAAATATTCTTCAAATGGTTTTGGGTCACCATGTATGGTAACAATTTTATTTGCAAGTTCAAACTTCAAACATTGGTGAAGAGTGGAAGGGACAACCCTCATCGTATGAATCCAAGGACTTCGGAGAAGTAGGTTGTAATATGAAGGGCAATATGCTACATAAAACAAAGTATCCAGGATCTTGGATCCAATATTGAGAGGAAAATTTATAGTACCTTGAGCTTCTTGAATTTCATTGTTAAAAGATTTTATAAGAACATTTGATTCATTAAGATCTTCTTCCTTTAATTCGAGTTTTTGGAATAATTGATAAGTGCATAAATTAAGAGAGGAGTCATTATCTACCATGATAGTTCTAACAAGTGTTTCTTTACTAGATCCGATAATGTAAAGATAGGAGTCTTCTTGTGGAGTAGAGGAAGGAATATCCTCATCATAGAATGAAATATGGTTAACCTCAAGAGGGTTTACACCATTAATTATGTTCTTAGAGAAAATATGATGAGGAACAAATTGTTGGCTAGGTATTTTGAACAAAATTTCCTTGTGATAAATTTGTAATACTTCTAAAAGGGATATCTTTGCTTGAGGATTAATCACTTGTTGTTGGCTATCAAAGGGGATTTCAGATTGAAATTTTGATTCTAAATATGAGCTTTCTATGCTTACATTCCATTTTGTATCATTCTCTAGAGCCAAAGATAGTTTTGAAGGTTGGTCAAATGAGGAATCCATATCTTGAATATCCGATTGAGTTGATTGAACTTGAGGTTGCTCATTTGTAGTTTTTGTTACAATATTAATAATATCATCATGATGGGACACATTAACATGCAATATTTGATTGGTTTCTTGTTGTTGATAATTGAATAGGGGTTCTTGGGAGATCCCCATGTCTTGATTGATTATTGGTATTTGTTGTGTAGGAGTTTGATTGTTTACTGGAGATTTATCATCAGTTGTAGATTGTAATTCCTTTATATTAAAAAGACCCTCATCAATCAAATCTTGAATTGAACATCTTAAATCTTTACATTTTTGTGTCATATGTCCATCCACTCTATGATATTCACAATGTAGCTCAGGTTTAAACCAATCTACTGTGGTATCAGGTTGTCTTATGGAAGGGAGTTCAATCCTATTTGTATCAAGTAAATGCTTGAGAATTATATCCATTGGTTGATTGAGCTTAGTAAATTTACGTGATGAAGGTTTTTGAGAGGTTTTTGATAAATGCCTTAGGAATTTCGTCATAAAAGGACCTAATGGTTTCTCACCTCTACTTTCTTTATTATGGGTAGAATGATGACAGGAAGATTGCGAAGTAGGAGGTGAGTGCATGGTAGAATTGGAAGAATAAGTATTTTCTTGTTGAAATGGATGTGTTGTATTGAAAGAAGAATATTGAAAGGGTGGAGGAGGATTGTATGTGGATTGATAGACATAATATGGATATATGGGAGAATAGATAATATCGTTATGAAGAGGATTGGCAAAGGGATTGTCCTGTTGGGGTAAGGATGAAAAATGAGAAAAGTGTGATGGAGGTGGTGTTGAATAGGGATGAGGTTGGTCATAATCAACAAATGTATTTGGCTGAATTCTTCCAACATTACTGATGGGCTCATATTGATTTGAGTAAAAACTCATGGTTTCTTTAGTACTTCTAAAAGTAATATTTAGCATCTATTATTTAGAATTGAATCTAAAACATACAAACTTGAAATGATGATTTTGTTTTTTGTTTTTCTTGTATACATATATATATATATATATATATATATATATATATATATATATATATATATATATATATATATATATTTGTTTTTTTATATTTTTGAATCAGAAAGATGCCTATGTTATTCACGTCGGGTTCACCAAAATGTATCGCTCCAAATTTTTTGCATCCTTACCTTCAGGCTATAGGATCCGTGCCCGGAAGGAGGATGGGAAAAGGATGGCGCGGTACCTCGGACTGAGAGGCCTTGCGAAGGTCCCGCCTCTCGGGGGAGGTGTATTATGGTGATTTTTTGACGGATGGTGGGTTCACCAAGAAACGTTTGAATGGCAGTTTCCACGCCTAGGTTGGGAATGTGTTTAATGTGTTTAGTTTTATCTTTAAACATTCGAGTCCTAGGTTTGGCCAAATGAATCTAAGTTGTTCTATTATGAAAATGCAGACTAAATGAAATACAACAAACAGATTTGAACAGAAAATAGAGAGAAAAAGCTAAATTACAGAGCCATACCTGATCCGGATGTCTGATGGAGGTTTGATTCTTGAAGCAGACAGGATCATCTGGAATTTGACGGGATCGTCTCCGACCTGCAGGATCGTTTGAGATCTGACGAATTCGTCAGACGAATTCGTCAGAGACCTACAAACAGAGAAATAGACACAAAATACAAAAAATGCAGCAATGCTAATAGAGGATAATGATGTAAAATGACAATAAGGATGTTAATAGATAATCCCGAATAGAAATGCAAGTAAGTTGCAACACTTTAATAGCTAATCATGACCTTATTATGCAATTAAACTACATGGGTGAACTCCAAGATGCAAAATAATAAAGAATAATCATAAGATTAACTAAATACAGAATAATGCAACAAAAAATAATGAGGAAATGCAAACTCTGGGCACTGATTGCCCCCAATGCAGACTGTAGTCGAGATCATCTCGAATTGGTGCGAAATCATCTCGAATTGAACAGGATCGTCCACGACGAACTGAGCTTGCTCCGGCTAAAAAATACTAAGGTTCCTGCAAATAAATTTGGACAAATATGGAGGCAAATAATAATTTAAGACGGTCTAATGCACGTAGAACTTGTGTTACAGGAAATTTCAGCCAGGGGGATGCCAAGGGGGAGTCCTAAGTTTAAATAGGCTTAGGAGGGAGGTTAGGAGGTTGGAGATCATCCCAATTTGGGAGATCTCCAATGGGGAGGGTCTCTAACGGCGCAGACACGCTTTTGCCCGGATTAGAGACGTCGTTGGAACAGAGGCTAATTGTGAAAAATTAGTTTTGGGACAAGATCGTCTGGACGTCCTAGCCTAGACGAAATCGTCCGATCCGAGGCGATATCGTCTGATCGACGACGATATCATCAAACGGTCAAAACAAACTCTAAAAATGGCGCGGGAAAGGAGGAAACGGGTTAAACGGCGGTTTGGGAGCGATTTTGGGGTTAAAATTTGAATTTGAATATTTACTAGAGTAATTGTAATTATTTAAGGTTTTACTGCGCCAATTTTAGGGTGCTACACATGGGCTGGAGCAAAATATACTTTAGTGTATAAATGTGCTCTAAACCGCACAAGATAGAGAATTGCATTGAGCCAAACCTTTTAGTATTTGGGTTATCTTTTATTTATTTTGAACTATAGTATAGAACAACATCCTAACCTTGTCATAGCCCGCACCTTAAAATTCTCATATGCAATTTTGATCAATGTTGATCATGGGATGGAGCATTGCACCGAGCCACATGATATATAATCTTGTTCTAGCCTATGTAGGGTAGAACCTTGCAGTGGCATGCACCTTAGAATTTTTGTTTGCAAACTTTGACCTTTTTGATTGTGGCTTGGAGCACTGCGCTAAAACGTACGATGTAAAACCTGCTATGATCCTCGTAGGATGGAGCGATGTTGTAAACCATGATTTGAAGAGCAAATACATCAAAGTTGATTAAGTTGAATGTGGGTTGGAACATCATTCTGTGCCACATGGGATGTAACATTACTATGAACCATTACATCTTGACTATGTTGTGGCCTGTGATCTTAAAATTACTAAGTGCAACATTGACTGCTTTGATCATGGGGTAGAGCATCACGCACTGCACCACTTACCACAGGGTAGAACCAAATTCTTCATGGCTTATAAAATTTTGCAAAATTTTTCTAAGGATGTGGCCATTTTGGGACTACATTCTGGTGCCTCCTAGGGGTGTTGCTTGCAAATCTTGAGAACTCATAATCTTATCCATTGGGCATTAGGAGTCAAATATTTATGAAAAGAAATAATGAGTAGAGTGAGCTAGATGAGTGGAGGAAAATTTTCAAAAGGAGATATGTATTAAATTGGGTAAAGAGTGTATGTAGTTGGAGAAGAGAAAATATGGAAGAAAAGAGGATAGAATACAATTTTTAGCGAGTTATGTTTCATAGAATGACTTCTATATGGTCACCACTCTCTAAAACATTTGTGAAGATACTCAAAAAGTAATGGTTCATATGGAAATCATGCAGGTTGCAATAAAAATTTGTAACTCATTTTATGAGCACAATATTTCTTTGGTGATAGGAAATTATGTTCCTTTTATAACCTCAACTAGATCAAAAATTCCCTTGTAAAATGTCTCCATGGCTTTTTAATGTTCCTTGTCATAGCTTCATTCTTTATGACTGCTTTTTGACAATGTTAGACTCAAAAAAATTTACAAATAATACAAACATAAACTCATTTTCTAACCTTTGATAAAAAAATGCTTTAGTCCACTCCATCACAAGACTGTTTACTTTTATTCGTTCCCTTGTTGATCTTACACTTTGAGTTTTTCATCTTGTACCTCTTGGGTATCTTCAATAACCTTCTCTGATTGACCCTTCACATCTTGGTGAATTTCCTCATTAATTTCTTGTTTCTCTTCTTCATTATCACCTTCTTGGTCCTCTTCAACCTCTTCTTCTTCTTGTGAAGTCTCTTGTTTATCTTCAGATTCTGGCTCTACTCCAAACAACTGGATCATCTATTTCAAAGTCTACAATGCTTGGCTCCAAGCTAGATTAGTAGGATTGGTTGCTTCTTTGATCTACTTATGCACATACTCCAATTTAGAGGTCTCTTCATAAGACATAGAATTACCTTTGTTCACCAAGTCCTCCATTAAATATTTGAGCCTAGTTAAGTCCTTGATCATTTGAGAGACCTACTCTTGGTTAATCAGCTCTTCCCAAGTGTCTATTTTAGATTCATCTTGGATGATTGAGGTTACATTATTTTGGATGTCTTATTTTGTTAATAAGGTCTTATTTTCAACCCAGAGTCCTCCAAAAACATACTACATCATCTCTTTGGTGAATATCTACAATTTCCTACAGTTTCCCCTCAATTTTATCTGATAGTAGCCAGCCCTTTTGGAGCAACTTATTATTGTCAATCACAATTCTAGAAACCAATCTATAAGTGTTCCATACCTTATTTGGAATAGGCTTAGTAGCTTCACTGAATTCGCTCTTGGGTAGTTTATATATTTTCTCTACTGGTATCACCATAGGTTGTGGCTCCTTGGTGAAGTTATCGAGATCTTCCTTGGTATCTTATAGTAAAGGGTTGGCATCATCCATGTAGTCAATTATAGGTTGTATTTTTTAACATTTTTTAAGGATTTCAGACCATATCTATTTTCTATCCTGTTTGATACCTTCTTTAGAAAAGCCTACAGCTCTAGCCTTTTTGATATGGAGTTAATGTTTCAAATCTTGTATCTCTTTTCCCCGAGCTTCATTCCTTTTCTTCAGTTCTTCAACCTAGTCTTTGAATTTCATGGCCTCTTGATATTTATTATGCTAGCTCTGGACCTCATTTCTTACAACTTTCTCCACATTCTGATTGCTTATCATCTTCTCCAACTTAACAATATTTTCCTCCAATTTTTTACATTGCTTTTTGTAGATGTCAGTTTTGATATAAAAAGTTTCAAGATGTGCCTTCGCTATAACCAATTCATCCTCCATTGGCAATTTATCAGTATCTTCTGTATGCTCCTCCAATTGATAATATTCTATAGTCATGTTATTTTCTATTTTACTGACAAGAGGAGTGATGGACCTAGCTGTCCTTTGCCTCGTCATTGGATCAACGATCATAGTTTTCGTTCGTCTAGCCATTCGTTTTAAAGGCTTGGACAACTTCTCAACCCAAAAAGCTTGGAATTTTTGTGAAACTTCCTTTCCTTTCTATAAATATTCTACTGTGGGATAATTTGGATGAGTGGAAGTCGCCATAAGTGAAGGGAAAAATGAATCAGAGTTGATGAAAGAGGAGTATTTGTGAGGATAGTGGAGTTTGTGCTTATTGCAGAAATTATAGTTGGTAAGGGCATGGCAATGGATGTTAAAGCCATGGAATGAGATGGGAGATATGGAGGAGGTTGTCCTTCTGATGTTACCAGTGATGATGACTTTGAAGGTGAAGGTGATTTAATGGGTGATGGTGTCACTAGAATTTTTGGTGAATGTGGAGGAAATAGATTGGTTTGACCCTCTATAGTGACTGACAAAGTAGGTGGTGAACTATGAGGGGGAGAGGGTGCCTTCTATTATAATTTTTCTTGAGAATGAGAAGAGGATTATTTTGGGGAAGGAGAAGGAGATGAAGAAATGGAAATCATACCTTCACCTATCGAAGTAGTCTATTGAAAAATATTATCTGCACTTTGATGTTGTGTTTGCTGAACCTAATGATTTAAAATCGATACAAGGGTTTGTTCAACAACTTGCTTTTGATCCATCTTGTGCTTCTTGTAGACCTCCTTATGATACTCCCCTAATGATTCCTTAGCCTTTATCTTTAAAATGATAGTATTGTAGGCTTATCCTTATTTGTATTTCCTTCATGCTATAATTTTTGTGATGCAACATCAAAAATAGAATTTGATTTTACTACAGTTGTAGTGGTGAATTTTACAGGGGTGAACACAAAACTGTCATCCTTTTTCTTTCCCTCTGTGTCTTCTATAGGAGGTTCTCCACCCAAGGCTAGAAGTTGTAAGATTTTCATTGCTTGAATAGTTTTTGTATTCCCTACTTCATTTTTATTTAGACCACCACTAGAATAATGCATTTTGCTCATAATATGAGAACCCACAAAATATTTTTGTAATTTCTCTTATGAAGACTCAAATGTAGTTTGGGTTCCTTCAATTTTTGATGGAGCATATGTCACTGCTTCTTGCACTTCTTGTGAAGGTGGATAAGGGGAATCTGATGATACTTGTTTTTTCCTCTTTTCCTTTGCTCTTGACTTCTTGTAACTCAACACCAAATTCCTACCATTTTTGGCCTTCTAGGTTTTGATATTTTTTCATATAGCTCTAAAAAATCAGTGTCCGCTTGTCAGTCAAATCTAACCTTATCTATACCTATTTCAACTCTCATCTACCACCATTCCACAATTTTTCCATTGTCCTAACCATGCTTATTATCCATTTCTTTAATATTGGATTCTTTCAATTGGTGGCCCTTGTTTTTCTCAGGATTGTAGTCAACTAATTGCTCATAAAATTCTCTCCATGGGGGTAATTCCATTTTGTTGATATTCCATTCTAGTGGAGAACTTTTCCTATTATTTCTATTATTTTCAAAATGAGACCTCAAATTTCTCTCAAACTTGAGGGTCCTTTATCCATTTAGGGCAATATTCCTTTGCAAGAACTTGTCATCAGGTTCTTACCTCCATCTTTGTGGAATATATAGAAGACCTAGTCTCTCCAAATATTGAGTAATTTTTTCATGTTGACCCTTTTTGGTTATGGTTATATCATCTACATTGCGAGAATAAATCATAGTCACCTTCCTTCCATTATCGATGCCAAAGTTGACATTGATAAAGTTAGCTTACCTTAAATATTCTATAGCCAATAGCCTATCAGTAATGAAATGAGGTAGGAGAAAAGGTTTACTAGTGAAGTCATAGAGTCTAATGATAGTTCCATTCGTAAAAATATACCAATCTCCCTCTTCTGTATTCGTAAAAATTCCATGTTGAATATGTAATATAATTTAGTGCTCCTAAAATGGTTGGTCCATTGATAAATTGGAATAGGTTCTCCATTATCATTCTTATCCACCATTGGAATCCAGGGCACCATGTGTCTTATGACACTATAGAACATTCATATAATATTTAAGAAATGCTATAAGAAAGGGTTTGCTGAGTCTCTTTTCATATTAACTAGTTGTTCATACATTCTTTTTGAGAGGTAGGCCAACCAGTCAAAATAAATTGGCTTGATGCCATCTTCTTTTCCTGAATAGTTATAAATTTTTATTGGAAATGTAGTTTATAGTCACTATTTTCTACTACCTTACATACCGATCAGAATATAGACTCTCTAAGTAGGATAACATAGTGAAAAGCTTCAGCTTAGCAAACTGTTCTGTAGCAATTAGGTTTTTGGCAAAGTACTCCTAGACTTGATAGTTTTAAATTGACTACAAACCCACTTTCTAAAAGGTTCACCATCATGGGCACATCCCTACACCGAGTAATACTTGGCTTGTGCTGATGGATGGAAGGGTTTATGGCTCATAGGAGGGTCTACACCTATGGCAAACAAATCTTGGTAATATTTAGTGGTTATGCTAAATAGGGTTTTACCCTTAGCCATTTTTATTACTTTTACCCTAGGATCGTAAAACATTACAATAACAACTTTTAAATTAGGGAAGGGATGCACAAAATTATAGATATGAAATGACAAAAAGGAGCATATAGCACAACTACCTTGAACTATCATAGGTTTACCCCTTTGAAATATATCTTCGATGTTTTTTCTGAGCCTATTTCTTGTTCTCCACTTCATATTAGTGTCTACCACTGCTTCTAATTTATCCACATAGCATTCTAGCTCAACAGTCACCTGCTAGACAACTTCTTGAGCTAATTTTGGTGGTATTTTTGAGAAAACTTATTGGAAATATGCTCTCCTTTGTACTTGGTAGCTTCGTATCACTATTTCCTTAGATCTCTTTGGTAATTTGATACTGCTTACAAAATGAATGGTAGTTGAATTTTAAGTGTTAATATATCACCTACATACCTTTCACCATTAATGTGGTTGATAGACAACTACCCGTTGCACATTTTTCAATTTAAATGATGAGTGGCTTGGTGGTAGAGAATATCATATGATTTTTTGATTGGTCATGACGTAGCATAAGCTATACCTTATGACTATATTTGTATTATCCATTCTAAAAGTAGCATGGAGCACATGTTATAGCCCATGACTATCCTAATTTTATTATCTTGAGCATGGCGCAGAGTACGATGCAGGAGAGAGCACATTATTAACTTTGACCATCCTAGATTTTGGTTAACGATATGTTGTGAATTGCTATACTGTCTTCCTTTTTTCTATACAAAAATATTTAGAAAATAAAAAAAAAGTATAATACAAATATATACATATGTTACATGAAATGAAATCTTACTCAAAGTAGAGTTTTAGATGGAATCCATTAACCGAACTCAACTGAATATTTCCCTCTAGATCTTGGAGCTAAAAATAATTATTTTATTTAACCTAAGCTATTTTAAAAGGACCATCCCAGAAAGAGTCAAACTTTTAGTGATTGCCTAGTTTGGCTCTCTCTACATTCCATAGAACAGAGTCACCCACTTTGAAATTTTTGAACTTTTTGAACTTATCTTTCTTCTCAAACCATCCTTTAGCATCAACTGAATGTTTATGGAAATCCTCATATGCTTGAGTCCTATTTTCTTCCAATTGTAGTAGATGCATCAACCTAGTTTTAGTTGGATTCTGATCAGACTCTTCTTCTATATTTGCCAACTTTAGAGCTGGTATCTCTAGATGAATAGGTAAGAATATTTCTTTACCATAAACTAAGGCATAAATGGTAGTCTTGATAGATTTCTTGATCGTAATCCTGTTAGCCTATAGAGCTTGCTCTAAAATTAGAGGCCAACTCCTTTTGTTATCCTCCAGTGATCTCTTTAGAATTCTAAGCAATTTTTTGTTAGTTGACTCAGCTAATCTATTCCCTTGAGAGTAGTATTTAGAGGAGTTTTTTAAAATTATACCATATTTACTTGCAAACTCAATATATTTAGCTCCTATAAAAGTTGGACCATTGTCACTTACTATAATTTTTTTTTTTTTTATTTGTGGAAAACATCCCAAAAGGGATGCCACTTTCGGGTAAGACCCAAGGAGGCAGGGGTATCCATTCCACCAAAAATGCCCAGGACTCGGACCTGGCCTACCACCTTTGACATACTCAAGGAGCAAACAAACACACAAAACCAATTTAAAAATAAGTAAATAACAACAAAAATAATAAAATAAAATAAAAAACATGCTCCTTGAGTGTGTCAAAAACAAAAGCACAACCAAACACGCACAATAAGAAAAAAGAAACCACAACACAAACCACATAGAAAAACACAAGAACCACATAACAAAACACAAACAAGACAAAAACAACAGAACACTACAAAGACATAACCCAAAAAAAACATGAAAAATAAACACAACCAAAACCTAAAAAATAAAATAAATAAAATAAAAATAAAAATAAAAAACAACCAACAACAGACAATAAACAAAAACAAAAAACATAGAAGACACTCACACATAAAAACACGAAATAACACAAACAAAGAGAAACCCAAGAACAAGAACAAAAAAAAACACAAGAACAATAACAAAAAACATAAAAAAAAACAAAACAACAAAAACACAAGAACAACGAAAAACAACACAAAGAACACAAAAACAAAACAAAACAAAAGAACCCACCCACCTTAAAAAACTAAACAAAAAAAAACAAAAAGAAAAAAAAAACAATGAACAAAACAATGACCTATCTAGACCAGAAGACTATTAAGGCAAGAATCAACAGAGGAAACAAAATAAAGAATAGAATGAGCTAGGGAACTAAAAAAAACTGAATGAACCAAAGAGAAGCAAAAAAAAAAAAACAAGAAGAAACTAGGTACCTTAGAGCTGGAGCCATCCAAAGAAATGATAGAAAGAAGAGCTTCCCTAATTTGAGAAGCCCACCATATAGGAGGGTGGCCATAACAAGTAAGATCACCTTTGTCCAAAGCCCAATTAGCTAAAGCATCAACACTCTTGTTTTGATCTCCGACCACATGATTGTAATCAACTTTCAAAAATCCCATCTGGATTAACTGAATCTTCTCAATAATTCTTTTTATTCTCCAATCCACCTTATGATTCTTAGAAGGAGTCTTCAAGAGATTAATCATAAGTTGAGAGTCGGACTCAACTAACACCTTTTCCCATCCAACCTTAGTAGCCTCCTGAAGGCCTCTGAGGATACCATACCCCTCGAGCAAGGTTATTGGAAAGAATACCCAAATTCTCAGCAAAAGTAAAAACTAGAGAGCCATCCGAAAGTCTACCAATTCCTCCCACACTGGCTTTTCCAGGGTTCCCTCTAGAGGCTCCATCGGTATTGACTTTTCCAAAATCCTTAGGAGGAGGTTGCCAATTTCTAGTCCTATCCATCTTACTAATACTCACATTCCCTTTAAGTTGGTTGCCCTTAGAAGGTTTAATCTTCAATCTTTGCATCACTTGATCCCATCTTTGGTGGGAGTTTTGAGGGTGATTAAGGAGTTGATGGACTGATTCAACTAAGTTGGCTATGGTATTTTGCCAAATATAGTGAATATCCTTCCTATCTTGATTAAAAATTTGGTTGTTCCTTTCATTCCAAATATTCCAAAGAAGAATGGTAGAACCCATCCAAACTAAGTGCCTAATAAAATGATCAACACCCTCTTGATTAGGCCAATCCCTCCAAAGTTGTTCAAAAGTAAAAAAATTGGACCATTGTAAGCCAAGTAAAGTGGCCATTCTCCTCCATAGCTCAGAGGCTAAAGTACACTCAATAAAAATATGGTTGATATTTTCTACATTCTCTTCACACATTTCACATCTAAAAGGGCCATGAAAACCACGCTTCATAAGTTGCTCACCGGTAAGCACCCTACGATGCAATAAAAGCCAATTAAAGAACCTCACCTTAGGCCAAAGCTTTTGAGCCCACAATTGAGAAAATATGTCAGAAGAATGGTTGGGATTATTATGGCATAAGGTCAAATAACCTTGAGCAACGGAATACTCACCCTTAGTAGTGTTGTTCCATCCAAAACAATCTTTTTCATGGGACCAAGAGAGGGATCTCATATGAAGGATGCCTTGGATATCTTGTCTTTGCCTTTCTAGGATTTGAATAGGCCAGTCCTCAATAGGGATCCAATATCTACCAACCTTTGAATTACCAGTATGGTACCGACAATAATTAGCCACCTTTATCCAATTAGCTCGGTGAAGCTCCTCCATCAAAGGCCTCCAATCGGGAAACTGAGTTATCAAAGGCTTGTGACCATCCCAAGAATCTGTCCAAAAATTTGCATGTTGACCATTATGAATGATCCAAAATAATTTTTTCTTTATCAAATCCTCACCAGTCTTAAGAACTGCTAAAATGGGAGAACCTTTGGTAGGAAGTTGATAGCGAACAAGGTCTTCGGGACTTTTGTTCTCAGCATATTTAGCACGGAGATTATTGGCCCAAAGAGCATTGGGGTTATGCAACATCCTCCAATATAATTTAGCAGCTAAAGCTTTGTTGTTATTAATTGAAGACCGGAATCCTAACCCCCCTTCACTCTTAGGAAGACATAAAGTATCCCATTTCACCAAGGCCCATTTTCTTTTCTCCTTAGTACCACTCCAAAGGAAACGATGACTGATTTGATCCAATTCTCGAAGAACAACCTTTGGGATATTCAAAATGGAAGAAACATAAATAGGAATAGCTTGAAGGACTGATTTTACCAAGGTGATTCTACCCCCGGAAGAAAGCCACTTGTTGGTCCACTTTCCAATTTTCTTCTTGACTTTGTCCAACAACCAATTCCAATCTTTATTTTTCTGCCTTTGAATATTTATGGGAATACCTAAATAAGTGATTGGAAGAGAGGTCTTCTTATATCTTAATTTATCCAAGACCATGGATTCTGTCTAGTAGAGCAGTGAAAGAAAATAACTTTAGATTTGTCTTCATTGATCAACTGCCCAATAGCCTTAGAAAAACAACTAATTATTTGCTTAATATTAGAAGCTTCCTTAACTGTAGCTTTACCTAAAAGAGTAGAGTCATCCACAAATTGAAGATGAGAGATAGGTCTAGCTCCATGAGCAATGGTAACTCCCTCAAGGGTTTTGTTTTCCCTCTTTTTGGTTATAGTCCTACCCAAGCATTCAACAAGAATGATGAATAAATAAGGGGATAGCGGGTCACCTTGCCTAATACCTCTGGAAGTCGGGAAAGACTGAGAAGGCCTGCCATTGATAAGAACTAAGTAGGAAACTGAAGAGATACATCCCATAATCCAATCCATCCAATCCTTAGAGAAACCAAATTGCCTCAAAACTTTGATAAGGAAGTGCCAATCCACTCTGTCATAAGCTTTGGATAAGTCTAACCGAATGAACATAGAAGGAGAATTTTGCATATCCATGGAATGGATGGCTTCCTGAGCAAGAACTATCTCATCTACTATTTGACGTCCTTCCACATATCCCCCTTGCTCTGGGGAAATAATCTTATGCAAAAGAGGCTTCAACCTTTCTGCCATGATTTTAGTAATGATTTTGAGAAGAACATTACATAAAGCAATAGGTCTAAAAGCTGAGATATGATCAACCTCTTGAGCTTTTGGAACAAGAGTAATATAAGTTTTATTGATAACCTTCAAAATTTCTTTGGCTTTCCTGGCTTCTTCCACCACCTCTAATAAATCAACATGAAGGATATCCCAGAACTCTTGGTAGAACTCAATAGGAAAACCATCAGGACACGAGGTTTTCCCTTTTTGCATTTTAAAAACTACTTGTTGAAGCTCATTGATAGTAATAGGAGCAGTCAAAATAGAGTTCTCCTCGGAAGTGATAAGAGAAGGGATTGCTTGAAGAACATTTTGTTGAGAAGCTGAGTCAAGAGGAGTAGCAACAAAAATATTGGAAAAGTAATCAACAACAATAGAGTTCATGCCATCCCAAGTATAAACAACATCTCCAGTATCTGAAGTTAAGGAAGAAATAAAGTTGTGAGATCTTCGAGCTAGAAGAGATTTGTGAAAGAAATTTGTGTTTCGATCTCCTTCTTTGAGCCATTGAATTCTAGATTTTTGCTTCCATAAGATTTCTTCTCTTTTTTTCCCATTCCTCTAACTGAGTTGTGAGTTTAATTTCATCTGCACTTCTCTTCTCTGTGAGGCCATCTAAATGGATTTTCTTATTCAAATTTTCAAGATGAGCAATAACTTCATGTTTTTTTTTATGAACATCCCCAAACTCTTTCCGGTTCCAAGTCTTGATTTTGGATTTAATGTATTGCAGTCTTTTGGAAAAACAGAACATCTTAGTCCCATGCCTAGGTTTACCTTCCTTCCACCATTGTTGCACACGAGGTCTGAAGGAAATGTCTCTGAGCCACATTAATTGAAAACGAAAAGGAGAGAAACTCACATTGGTTTTCCACATTTCCACCATGAGTGGCCAATGATCCGAACCAGCATTATTAAGAGTCTTCACTTTAGGAATGTGACCATGGATTAAGAAATTTTCAGAGAGCAAAAACCTATCCAATCTCTCCATTATACAAGCTAAGCCTTGCCTTCTATTAGACCAAGTCATAAGGCCATTATCTCGAGTTGGATATCCACAAGATGGAGGTTTGCAATATATTCGCTCATGAGGTCAGTGCTTTTGTCCAAATTTCTATTTCCCCCCCTTTTCTCATCCAGAGAGAGGATGGTATTGAAATCTCCTCCGATCAAGATCCAAGCTTTAGGAAAATGAGAGATAATATGAGTAATATCCTTCCACTTGTCTTCTTTTTTCCTCTAAAGAAGTCGGGGCATAAACGAGTAATGCAGAGCATAATCTGGTTGGAATGTCTACTTTGAATAGCTATAGCCAACAAACCCCAACTGCCAACCATATGGTGAATAACTACCTCTTTTGGGTCCCAAAGACAAGCAATGCCACCCGAAGTCCCTTGGGAACTGAGGGAAACCACTTTTCAGCTGGCCAAATTTTACTGGCAATTAAGTCCATATCCTCCATTGACATCTTTGTTTCTTGAAGGAAAACAAGATGTGGATGATTTATTTGAATCATTCTTCTAATTTCATTTTGTTTTGAAAGACTCCCTTTGAGTCCTCTAATATTCCAAGTGATGATCTTCATTAATACCAGGGCTAAAAAAGTTGGGAAGGGCATTAATCTTACCTTCCTCTACAAGCTTTTCACCTTCTTTTACCATATGATATTGATTGGTCTTGCGACCTATTTTTTGATTGGAATCCATCTTCAATTTTTTTTCCCTGTTTCTTGACTTATTCCAATTGAATCTGAGATGGCTTCTAACCTTGAAGAATGCTCATACACTCCCAAAATTTTACTAGATGGTTCAATGGAGTCTATATTGGGACTGCATTATTTGAAGTTTTGACATTTGAAATATTGTTTTTCTTGTGTAAATTTTCTCCTTTTTTTTCTGTTGAAAACCTTTGATTTGTTGGTTTGTCTCTGAGTTCTTCCCTTCATATTTAAATTGTGTTTCTAAGATTTTAGTTTCCATTATTTCCTCTTCCTCACTTGGGACATCATTTGTGGAAAGTATTTCAAACATATTAGCAAATGACTTTGATTGATCCTTCATAACTATTTTTTTTTAGTGTTCTTCTTCTTAGGTATTTGGAAACTTTTTGAGTTTATATCTTCTTTCTTTTGATCAGGAATTTTATTTGGGCAAGCACTGGCCAAATGACCATATTCATGGCAAATTCTACAACGAAAAGGAATGTTCTCATAGTCCACTACTTGCTCCCAAGTGTCTTCCCCAAATTGTAATGTGATCTTTTTAGGAAGGGGTTTGTCAAAATCCATTAAAACACAAATTCGAGCATAAATAATATGTTCAAAATTTTGAGTACAATCAGCGAGTCATCATAAAAGTTCCTAAAGAGTTTCCAATTGAAGAAAAAATAGTAGGATTCCAAAATTCAATAGGGAGGCCAAAGAGTCTAACCCACACGGGAGCTATAGAAGGCATCTCTTCTTCGGCTTTAAATTTAGTATGCCAGGGCTTCATGAAAAGCCCTGCCCTTCCAAAAAACCAAGGACCCCCTTGAAAAGTTTTCTCTCTATCTTCATTATTAGCAAATAAAACAAGAAAATAACCATTTGGATAAATAGAGATTTGTAACTCACCTTTAGTTTTCCAGCTTTTTGCAGCCCAGACTTTGAAAGCAGATAGACTCGGACGAAAACCCACGAACCGACAAATTAGTCCTCTTTTTTCCAAATCTTCAATGCCAGTCTGAATGTTCCCCATATCAAGCTTAACAATAGGAGTTCCATCAGCTGCTTTAAGACATCCTGACTCTGTTTTCCTGGGATCAATCTTAGGCATTCTTAGAGGTTTATGGGAAGCCCTAATATTGATATTAGCATTGGGCTGAGGCTGTCCACCATGAAGGGCATCCCTAAAATTCATTTTTGGGACTGAGTCTTCAAAATTCTTACCCTTGATAGGGGGTTTTCACAGTAGAATTATTTTGTGGGTGCACCTTAGCACCAGATTCATTTGAGATATGAGCCATTTTTTGATCAACTGCTTGAAACTTGTTTTGAGATCTCTTTAATCCTTGCCCTAGACACCGTGGAAAGGTATGGTTTTCACTTTTCTTTTGAGCAGCAAATTGGAAGCCGTTGTCACTCAAGTTCACAGTATGATCTGTTGAAAGACAAATTTCTAACCCATATTGTATCCCCTGCAACATTTCCTGCTAAAATATTGAGCATAAACCACAAAAATATTGGCCGCTAGGGCCCGAAGGCCCTAAAAACCAACCTCTGGAGCTGCTTGCACTCAACCCAGATGAAACCCTCGCATAGTCGCTTGCCAAATATATCGTTCACACATAGGGCTGCGCTAGGATCTGTGTTGCTCCAAATGATATGAAAATTGGTGGAGACGTTCTAGGGTTTTTCAGGCATCTACCCTCAAAATTTTAGCTCAATCCGAGTTCGGATGAGTGAGATATGGCCGAAACGAGTTCGGAAGTTTGGGCAGTCCTATGAAAAACGTCCATCTTGTTCGAGGAAGAGAAATTTTAAAGTTTTCTTTGATATCTTACTATAAATTTAGGGATACCAAACCTTGTGATCAATATTTCCATTAATTTGATTAGCACTTACTGATCTGATTTCTTTGTGGGAATGGCTTAAACCCATCTGGTGAGATAATCAGTGGCAGTCAGGATATACTTATGTATTACAAAAGAGTTAGGATTTATCACTCCAATGAATTCTAGTCCCCACTGTTGAAAAGGCTCTTCTACTTGAATGGGTTTGAGGAGAAATTATCCATTTCTATTCCTTCCCACATACCTTTGGCATTCATCACATGTCCTTATTATCTTGAAGGTGTCTGCAAAAATAGTAGACCAGTAATAGTCTGCCTTGATAATTTTCATAGCGGTGACCCTCCCTAAAAAATGTCCTCCAGATAACCCTTAGTGAAACTCTTTAATGACTTTTTTCTTTTGATCATATTTCAAGCATCTTAGGAGGACTCCATCAAGATTTTTTCTATATAATACCTCTGGTAATATTACATAATTCAAGGCTTGAATTCTATATCTCCTCCTCTGTTATGGGTTAAGACCTTGAGGGCAAATTCCTATTAGAAAATAGTTGGTCATCTTATCAACCGAATCCAAAAATTTTGATGGAAATTCTTCAGTATGATCTGTTGTTGGTGGTTAACAAGCTGACATATGTTCGACAACTACCTTTTCTTTAAACCCTTGGCATAGTTCCCTACCTTTGATTAGTTTGGTAGGATGGATCTCTACATCATACTCCTATATTTTGGTAATCCAACTAGCTCTTTTATCTCCCAGTTCTCCTTGTAAAATAAAGCTCCTTACATTTGGATGGACCACATGAATGAGAATTTTACTTTGATCCAAGTATTATCTAAACTTCTTCAATGACTTCATTACTGCAAACTCTTATCTCTTAATAAAGATGTATTTGATCTAATAATTATGAAGGGTTTGGCTCCAAAAAAATATGGGATGTTCTTGTCCATCATCATTCTTCTGAGTAAGCACAACTGCATAGCTCTCTTCAACTCCATAAGAATACAAAATAAAATTCTTACTGAAATTAGGATTCACCAAAATTGAGGCAATGGTGATAGTTTGTTTAAAGGTTTTAAAGGCCTGTTTCCTTATTTTTGTCCACTTAAAATATGCATTCTTCTTTAGCAACTCTGAGATAGCTTTTACTATTTGAGCAAAATATGAGATGAACTTCCTAACAAAGTTGATCTACCCAAAGAAATATTGCAAGGCTTTCTTGTTTACAGGCAAGGGAAGTGCAAGAATTGACTTTACCCTATCTAGGTCTATAGACATTCCTTACTTAGATACCACATGCCCTAATAGCTTTCCTTCATGGAATACAAAAAATGAGTTCTTTGGGTTAAGAGAGATGTCAAATTCTCTATATTTCTCAAATACTTGCTCTAGGGACTCCATATGAGCTTGTTTCTCATGATAGAACATAGTCATATAATCTAATTATATTAGAATGACCTTATTGATTAGCTCTCCAAAAGCATAATCCATAGCTCTTTTGAAGGTGGCTCCTGCATTAGATAGATCGAAAGGCATCCTTTGGTAAGTAAAAGTTCCCCATTTGGTGGTAAATGTTGTCTTGAATTGGTCTTCATATTTTACCTAGATATGGTTATATCTAGAGAAACCATCTAACAATGAGAACCTTTCTGCTCTTGCAATAATCTATAGAATTTGGTCAATCTGAGGGAAGGGATAGTGGTCCTTTAATGATGCCTGGTTGAGATTCCTGAAATCTACACACAGACAAATATCTTCGTTCTTCTTTCTAATAGGGACCAAATTAGCCACCCATGTGGAGTTCTTAATTTGGTATATAATCTTAGCATTCAATAATTTGAGTAGCTCCTCTCTCATTATGGATTCAATCCTAGGATTTACAAGTCTTTGCTTCTGTATGAAAGGCTTTGCATCAGGATCTAGCTCAATAGTATGTTGGATCACTTTTTTTATCATATACCTTTAGATATTCATATTACCAGGCCACAATATCTTGGTATATAAAGCATAGGGCTTTGATCTCCTCTACTTCTTTTGGAGAACAATGAATACCAACTTTGAGCTTCTTTTCTTTCTCAATCTCAATATCTGTATAGATTTTTTTTATTTATCTCCATAGCTCTAGCTTTTATCCCATATTAATTATCAAAGAGGATTTCTAGGGTGAAAAAATCCCTAGGGATATAAATTTTCTTTAATTGGATAACATCCTACTAATATATCTCATGAGGAAGTCCCTCATATACACTGGACAAGCAAGCCTCTCTTACTAGGAAATCAATAACCTGATCATCACTTTAAAAAACCTGCCAAAAAATATATCTTTGTAGTACTATAGGCTTAAAAAATAGTTTGATCCTCTTCTCTATAGATAACCCTATATCTGAATAAGGACTAAAATTGGAACCTTTAATAGCCAAGACGTCGGCCAACATGTTCTATTTTTTGGGAATAAAATGAATATTTAGGGCATCAAAATATTCCACCAAATCCTATACCCTATTTCTATATGCTCTTAGATAATGGTGCTTACTACTGCATATCTCTCTTACCTGATTGAATATCAATTAAGAGTTGCCATATAAATTCAATATTTTGATACCCATGCTCTCAACTTGCATTAAACCTAAGTACAACTTCATATTCTGCAACATTGTTAGTACAAGACCATGTCAATCTATATGTAAAACTTTTTACACCCTTTGAGCGAGATCGCAAAACTACACCAGAACCATGTCCATTTTTGCATATTGCACCATAAAATACATATTCCAACTCTTTGTATCTCTTAAGGATTGGTTGGATATAGCAGGGATATTTTTCTCTGCTTCTAAAGAAATGTTGTATGTGCCTATTCCTATCCCAAATTAGCTATAATATTCTCTGAATGGCAAATCATCCTCAACCTCTAATTCTTCAAAACTTTCTACTACTTCAAAATCATATAGGGGTGTGAGGTTTCACATATCTTCTTCAATCTTCTTAATGTGATAGGACACAAGCATTTTAGGTGTTAACCTTATCATATTTCCTTTGAAAAGGATTATCATGCTAGAGTAATCCAAGTACATGTAACCTCCTAACTTGGAAGTAAACTCTCTGGAAATGCATAGGCTAAAATAAGGCTCTAGATCTACTACGACAATTTCTTTCACATCGATAACCTTTGGGTCTCTATGTAGTATCATTAGTACATATTTTACAACCCCAACTGTCTTAAATGGTGTCCCATCCAACTGCAAAAATCTAGGACAAGATTTGGTATATTTCATACCCATATATTCATAGTTTGCTTTTGGTATGATTGTGGTATAGGTCCCTGAATCAATCATATAGTTGCGGATTATCCAACCCTCCATCCTCACGGATTTGTAAAAGGGAGGGGGTTTGTTCTTTAGAGTAGCAAGAGATATATTATCTTTCCTATAAGGAATGCTAAGGATGGTGGTAGTATGCTTTTCTTAGGAATGTTTACTCAAATAAGCCTTAAGTGTATCTATTTAACCAGGAATGAAGAGAGTATCATAGAGAATATACTTGGAGGGGATTTTTTTCATTTCTTCCATAATATTACTCTGATTTTCCTGCAAGAGGAATCTCATACTTCTTTTTTGGCTCACCATATTTCCTCTTATGCTATTGTGTAGCTTCAATCATAAATTTTAGTTATGGAAGAAAATATTAGCTTTTCTCGTGCTTCATTTTTGGATCTCATTCCTTTATTTGTCATTCTCCTTGTCATATCTCTTAGGGAAATTGACCTCTCTCTCTTGGCTCTCAGGAACTATGTCCCTTTTTTCAGCTACTTGGGGAATAGGAAATTGATCATTACTTTGCAAGGGGGGATCTCTTCTTTTGATAAGGGTCTTGAAACTGACCCAATTTTTGGAGATCAACTTGCAATGTCTTCTTTTCTGATCTTGTCATGTCAGAGATAGGTTTCTCTTTATAAATATCTTGCCCAACCATGATTTTATCTGGTTGCCATAGCATATTAAATATACCTTTCCATGGCCTACTGCACATTCCATTGGTACATAATGCATGACTCTGAATAGTGAGGATCATTACATACAAGGCACCATACATTCACAAGACTGGTTTTAGGGGAATATTTTTTATCTTATTGATTCACATTAACTATGATCCCTGCGCTATTGCTAGTACTAGGATTTTGATCTCTATTGACATAGAAAAATATCCTTTATTGAGACCTTTCTACCTCTCTTATTTCCATTGCATTCATATTGTTATTAAGTGTTTTCAAAGTACTTTGAATATCAAGCAGCACAGTGGATTCCCGAGATGTTTGAGATGGAAGTGGTAGAAAGGGAACTGAAGTAGATGGTATTTTAGGGGGTGGAATTGGAACCATTTGTGGGAGTGGAGATGACAAGGGAGGAGGGTCCATGTAAGAAGATATAGTTGTCTGACTTTGGACATGAAGAATATTAGAATAGTAGGGTATCATAATTTTTTGAGGTAACCTTCCTACATTAATGAGGATATTCTCAGCTTGCACAATTGTATCATAGACCTAAAGGAAGGTGTATAATCCTAATTGTTGAGTTTTTAAACCCAACTCTAACCCAAGGGATTTGATATAGTACATAAAAGTGAGGGGAGCAATTGGTCTAGCTTTAGGTGGAATTCTTTTCCAAGTTCTACTGAATCTTAGATTAAAATTTGAAACTGACTTTTGCTGATGCTTTTGCATGGATGTGAACTGATTTAAGAGAGAAAAGGGATCAATATACTCATTGAATTCCTCTACAAAATGCTCAACTAATTCAGCCCATGAAGTAATGCTATTGTCCTCTAATGTCTTGAACCAATGTCCCTTTAAAAGATAGGGCTAGAATTCTATCACATCTTCATTTTTGATGTTATAAATTGTTGCTAGTTTTAGGATATCCTGGGAATGCTTGTAAGCAGTTTTTCCTTATCCATCATAAGTAGGAATAGCTTTCGATACAACTTGAGGGATATCATGTATTTGGGTATCTCAAGGGACCAGCTGTATTCCAATTAGGGTATTTCCACAGGGGCTATTTTGGAATCACAATTGCCTGCTTGACCATATTTCCAAGTACTATTCTTGCGAGAGGTGTTCTTGGAGGTACTTCAGGGGGTGGTTCAGCTGGAATCTCTCCTGACTAAAAATTTGAGGATAAATTTCTTATGATATTGTATCCTCTTAAAGGGAGCTCATAAAAGATAATAGGATCTGTATTGTTCTTTGTAGATGACCTAGTATTCATGAAAAATTATGGACTATTGGAATGATTATTATGGTTTATTGCATTTAGGGAGTCACCAAGTGAAATTAATGTTCACCACTTAATAATGTCAAGATAATCCACTAAATCTTGATTCCTCTAGGAAAAGGCAAAAATGAAACTTCATGGGTTAATTAATGTTCTTGTAAATAGGGTCCCACTAAGCGTGCCAAAATTATTGGGATCTGAATAGACATCAAGGAAAACTCAAAAATACGACTATTATCTTCAACTTTTTGATTAGGCATACACCCACTAACCATAGTCCAAACCCAACATTGGATGGATTAAATATTTCTCTAATCCAACCTCTAGAATAATTTGGTATACCTTGTCTACTGATAATGTTTTGACTCATTTAAGCTCAGTTAAATATTTAAGAGATAGGGATAGAAATAGGTTTAGGGTTAAAAAAGTAATGATTAAATAGTGGCTAGATAAAGCTAACAGCATAGGAATCTATAGGAAAATCTCTGACAATCAATTTCCAGTGTCCCACACTTGCAATTAACAACACTCAAAAATAGGTAATCTTCATCAATTAAAAAAATAGAGACATACTTCAAGAAATAATTTCAAACATCTAAGGTACTAATAATCCAAATAGCAAAATTATATCAGTACCTAGACTAATAGAAAAGAACCCTTTCCAAACATATGTTCAACCATAAAATATTTCAAGGTGCTCTAAGTCAACAGTTCAATATCAACTAAATAAACTAACCATAGCAGTAGTAGCATAAATGCATTCACAGTTTAAATCACTAAAAAGTACAAAAGACACCAGCCTAAGGCAAACATCCAAGTAATGTTCCTTCTATTGATTTTCAGAAGATATTTGCACAATAGGACAAGAAAACACTCTAGAGTCGACCCTAAAAAATGAGGATTCAACTTCTATTTATAGTTTTACATGTTTTGAAGATTTAAGAAAATGGAACATTACAAGGAATGGAAACTCCAAATCAACCAAGTGTTGAGGTGGTAGCCTCTTATTTATCTTGGATGAAGGAAGAATTTGTATGATATTGCACTCATCTGCAACTCAGTCTTTGCAACTTGTAATTTCATGGTATTTGGATCTAAACTATGCAAAAGTATCATCCAAAATGTTCACTATTCTTGTAGATGATATCCAGCCATAGATCTACAATGCCTTCACTTCTTGGTTCTTGATGTATTCAATGTTTCACCTTCCAGTTCACTTTGACTGATCGATTCATATTACAAATTTCTTTCTTTTATATGCCTTGGAGAGCGTTAAAATAATCAGGCCATTGATATTTTCATGGATGGCTGAGATCAATGCTTCAATCTATCATCAACTTTGCAATGTAGAACCTATTGGGACTACAGAGAAATGAACACAAAAGCACTTATGTATTTACAAGTTGTGTTACAATATATAGGCATAAAGCCTATGAGGGAGATATGACAAGTGTCATAAGCTCCACTCCAAGTGTCAAAACAGAAGACACAACTCCAACTCAAACTAAAACTGAAAAATAGGACAAGTGGCAGAACTGTAGAAGGGCATAGTGCACATTATAATAATATTCTAACATTCCCCCTTAATGTGCACTATCCTAAAAAGATAAGTCAACATTAGATAACATTCCCCCTTAATGTTGACTTCTATTACATAGATATAGCAAATTGCTAAACTGAGAAAACTTGTCTTTCCCAAGTGACTTGGTGAAGATGTCTACCACTTGATATTGAGTTGGTACATACTCCATGTGTATAATGTCTTCTTGGACCATTTCTCTGATGAAGTGATGATGGATCTCAATGTGCTTTGTTCTAGCATGGAAAACTGGATTCTTGGTCATCTTGATGGTACTTTGATTGTCACAATATATATATGTTGGACCATGTATGAATAGCCCAATATCCTGAAGTAATTGCCTCAACCATATTGCCTCCTTAGTTGCCTCAACTGTTGCTCTATATTCTGCTTCTGCTGAAGATAATGAGACTGTGTTCTGCTTCTTTGTGCTCCATGAAATAGAGCCTTGGCCTAATTGAAAGCAATAACCTGATGTAGATCTTCTAGTTTTAGGACAACTAGCCCAATCTGAATCTGTGTATCCAATCAAAGAAAAATCATCACTTGATGTATACATAAGGCCATGATGAGGTGTGGCCTTGAGGAATCTCACAATCCTCTTAGCTGCTATCCAATGGCTCTTCTTAGGGTCTTGCATGAATCTAGAAATAAGGCCAACTGAATAGCAAATATCTGGTCTAGTTGAAGTTAAGTAGATCAAACTTCCAACTAGCTGCCTGTAAAGGGTACCATCAACCCTTTCTTCTTCATCATTATTGACCAATTTCAATCTAGTTTCCATGGGAGTTAGAGAGGGCTTACACTCCTCCATGTGAAACCTCTCCAAAATAGACTGAATGTATTTAGCCTGTGAGATAAAAATCTTACCAGGTTGTTGCCATACCTCTATGCCTAAGCAATAGTGGAGGAGGCCTAAATCTATCATCTCAAAATTCTTGCATAAGTCCTCCTTGAGCAACCTTATTCCTTCTATGTCATCACCTGTAATGAGAAGATCATCCACATACAATGTAACCAAAATGATGCGGTTCCTCCAATGTTTCACATAGAGAGTAGATTCTGCTGCAGATCTAGTGAAACCAAGGTTGAGGAAATAGGAGTCAATCTTTGCATACCAAGCTCGGGGTGCTTGCTTCAACCCATATAGAGCTTTCTTCAATCTAAGGACTTTGTTTTCTTGGCCTTCAACTGTGTACCCTGGTGGTTGTTTCACATACACTTCCTCCTTCAAGTGACCATTGAGAAATGCACTTTTGACATCCATTTGATATATGGGCCAATGCTTTTGAGCTGCCATAGCAATAACTGTCCTGATTGTAGTCATCTTTGCCATAGGAGCAAAGGTCTCCTCATAATCAATTCCCTCTTGTTGCTTATAGCCTTGAGCTACTAGGTGAGCCTTGTAGCGATCTAGTGAGCCATCTGCTTTATACTTTACCTTGTATACCCATTTTGTGCCAATGGTATATTTACCTTTGGGTAAATCAACTAACTCCCAAGTGTGATTCCTTTCAATGGAATCCAATTCTTGATCCATGGCATGAACCCATTTAGGATCACCAAGTGCTTCTTTGACATTAGAAGGTTCAAGTTGGCTAAGGACTTTGGCCATTAGGGCATAATTCACTTGGTGTCTTAGGGCTGAAGGCCTTTTACCTGTATAAGTAGGTAAATGACCTTGGGCTTCATCTATTGTGGCTTGAACCCACTTAGGTAAAGGATTGGATGATGTTGCTTGATCATTATATGGAGGACTAGGAGGAGATGGAGGACATGGATCATTTGTGGGAAGTTCTTCTTGTGGATGAATTTCTTGATTTATGAGTGAAGGGGAAGGGCTAGATGATATAGTATGCATGAATGGAGCAACTATTTCATTAGTTATTTCTAAAGTGGGGGCCTTAGGAGGATTATATGGGGGATACTCATGAAAGGTAACATCCCTAGATAAAATGATTTTCTTGTAAATAGGCTCATATAACTTATATGCATTGGCACTATCACTATAGCCAACAAAGATGCATTTTTGGCTCTTATCATCAAACTTCTTCCTTTTCTTATGAGGAATATGAGCATAGGCATCACATCCAAAGACTCTCAAATGGCCCACATAGGGCATCCTTCCACTCCATGCTTCTTCAGGTGTTCTTTCATGTAAGGCCTTTGTGTATGACCTATTAGTCAAGTATGCAGTAGTAAGAACAACTTCTCCCCAAAATGAGTTAGGTAATATAGCAGCATGTAACATTGATTTTGCCCTATTTGTGATTGTTTGATTCATCCTCTCAGCAACTCCATTTTGTTGAGGGGTATAAGGGGTTGTGAATTGCCTCCTTATCCCATGGTACTTACAAAAATTGAAGAATTCATTGGAGACATATTCTCCACCATTATCTGATCTTAAGGTGGAGATTTGATAGCCACTTTCTCTTTCAACAAGTGCCATGAATTCTTTGAACTTATCAAGGGCTTGCCACTTATATTGAATTAGGTAGATCCATACCTTTCTGCTATAATCATCAATGAAAGTGATGTAGTATTTAGCCCCAGTATAATATTGAACATACATTGGCCCACAAATGTCTGAATGAACCAATTGCAAAGGTCTATTGGCTCTCCATGCCTTTCCTGATTCAAAAGGTTGCCTATGGTGTTTGGCTATTACACATGGCTCACAAAAATATTTTGACTCCTTAAGATGTGGAAGTCCTTTAACTAATCCTTTCCTAGCCATCATTTGAAGATTATTAAAATTTAAATGTCCCAATATTTCATGCCACATGTACTCCAAAGAGAAAGTAGTTGTTGTATGCAAAGATGTTTGTGTTACAGATTTTGTAAGGAGGTAGTAAACACCATCCTTTTTTACTCCCATGGCCTTGACATTGCCATTGGGTTCCTTAATGTAGCATTTGTCTTTTTCAAAATAGACATTATAGCCCTTATCTGTAAGCTGCCCAATAGAAAGAAGGCTCCTTTTAAGACCAGGCACATACAAAACATCTGTTGCAGGAACATTATTCCCATCATGCAAAGTAAGTGGTGCCTCCCCAACACCTTCAATGGGAAGAGCACTTTCATCACCAAAAGTAATGAATTGATTTGAAGTAGGCTGAACCTTGGTCAACCAATCTTGCCTTCCTATCATGTGCTTTGCTTCTCCAGAATCAATATACCAACATTCTTTATCTTCAACATTAACTTGGTTGGCTGCATACAATGTGTTCAGATTATTATTTTGTGGTTCCCCCTATTCTCTTTGCCTTTGATAGCAATTAGCAACATTATGATTCCATTTTCCACAATATTCACACCCTTGTTGATTGTTGTTTTGACCCCCTTGAGGTCTTGTTTGCCATATTGGCCTCTTTTGGTACTGTTGTTGATGTGGCTGTTGCTGGTACTGTTGATTTGGCTATTGTTGGTACTATTGATGACGTGGTTGCTGTTGGTACTACTAATTTTGCTGCTACTGGTACTGCTATTTTTGCTGCTACTGGTACTGTGGGTATCTCTGATGTTTTCTACCCCTTTGATTCTGATTATGCTGATTTTGACCCTTGTTTTGTTTAGGTTGTAAGGATGCCTTGGTGGCAAAAGCTGCTGATGTGGATTCAATTTCTTCATCTTTTATTAAGGCTTGCTCATGTTTCTTCAATAGAATCTCAATTTCCTCAAGTGTGGAACTCATTGTTTTTCCACTCAGATCTAACATGGTAGCATAAGAGTGAAACTTTGAAGGAAGGCCATGCAACATTATTGGAATCAATTCATTATCTTCTAGAGTTTTACCAGTAGCTAGGAAATCATTCTTAATAGACTTCACTTCCATAAGATAATCGGTAAGTGAGCCTTTCATACATAGATTGTGCAATTTTTGTTTGAGATACAAAATATTATCTTGACTTGGCCTATCAAACAATCTATTGAGAGCATCCCATGCTTGTTTAGGTGTTTTTGTAGCCCTTACAGTTTCTCTGCATTGAATTCCTGTAGCTAGCTTGATTAGACTTAAAGCTATATTGGAATTCTTTTCAAATTGTGCTTTTTATTTAGGGTCTATAGGTGCAGTGAGTGGGTCTTCATTAGCCTTCCTATCTCTCACAAAGTCCCACATGTCATTCATCATTAATATTGATTCCATCTCATACTTCCAATTTGCAAAAGTTTGTGCTCCTTCAAGTTTCTTTGTGAGTCCACTTAATAGATTTGTAGTAGCCATGATTTAGAAAAGGATCAAAAGAAAAGGGAGCTCAACAAAGGATGAAGTAAGAACCACAAATGCCAAATTAGAGCCCTAAAAAAAATCTAGGGTACACCGTTGAAGATCCAGAGGAGGGTTCGCCTAGTTTTTCCACTCTGAATCTTCAAGTGATTCCAATAGTGGGAGGGTTAAGTTGAACACAAGTGCCCTTTTCTATCCAAAGAGAGTAAGAATTGGAATTTTGCCAGACCTTTATACCAAACTTCTCAATATACCCGCCCTTACGTGAGGGAGACTATAAGTATTTGAGCAGTTGATACGTGGAACATAGGCGATTCTAAAAGGGAGAAAATTGCCAGGCCTTTATACCAAACTACTCAATAACCCACCCTTACGTGAGGGAGACTATAAGTTTTTGAGCAGTCGATACGTGGAACATAGGCATTTTTGAAAGGGAATAACCTGCCAGACCTTTATACCAAACTACTCAATAACCCGCCCTTACGTGAGGGAGACTATAGGTATATGAGAAACTTGATACGTGGAACATAGGTGGTTATAAAAATGTGATGCTTGCTTGCTTCTTTTAGAATTGTTACAATAGATGTGCCAATGTATTATTGCTTTATGAGAAGATGCTTGTATGTGTTTGCTTGCTTGTATATGGCTTAGTGTCAAGTGTGTATGCAATGGAACTACACTTGATTACAATTATAAAACCCAAAGAAATGCAAGGGTAATAGCAAGCATAAAATGTAGACAAAGCCCAAATAGAAGATGCAAGCAACAAACACCAAGTGGCCAAGAGAGTGCCACAAAATGACTCCACCAGCAAGGGACAAGGGGCCCTAAATCACCCCTTGAGTTGATGATTTGTATTAGGAACTTTGGCTAAAAAAACTAGCCCCAAATGTACCTCCAAAATATTGTACAAGATCAATGCCTTCACTTACAAGATTACCTCCAAACTTGCCAAATTCAATGAATAACTTGGCCTAAAGTCCCCCCAAAGACTTAGAATTGAGCTCCTCACAATTTTGCCAAATTTTTAACCAAGAGTGTCGGATGCAACCGAAAATGCACTCTATTTTACAATCTCAACTTCAAGTCAAAATTCAGCTGAGTAAATGATCTCAAAACTGAAAAATAATTTCACCAATGGATCCCCCTCGAAATTCTCTTTCCAACGACTATATATAAGCCTATAGTCGGATACAAATTGATGCTTCAAAAAAGCAAAAAACAATGACCTTCAAAAATGTGTGCAGCTCCGGGACATTCCCAAATGGTCACCCCTCCGAGTTGTAATCTGGAACAAAATACTTAATACACAAGTTTTTAACAAAGTTGCTACCAGTATGCCAGTTGGCTTTATGGGAACATAAGGCGGACTAACACATATAAAATCAATGTTGCAGCATGTAAACAATTCTTCACTTTTAGAAAAGATTGAAAAATTTTCAGGCAAGAAAACATTTGAAAGCCTTGAGCAGGAATTTTTTGACGGTAATCTTTTTAAAAAAATTGAAATCGTGGGCCCCGCTGCTGGTTGCTTCCAAGAGCGCCGCTAGTGGTTATTCATATTATAAAAATATTCATGCTCAATCAAGTTTTAAAGAAAAACTATAATCATTCAACGAAGGCTTTAAATAAAAAAGAAAAATTTAATTATTGGTGCGTGTTTCAAAACACCATTCATAGTGAACGTCACATATCTCTTCTTCATCCTCTATCTGCAATCAATATATTCCCACACAGAAAGCGTAGAAACGAAACTGCAAAACACGTTCAGTAAATGAAATATTAGCGGTCTAAAACTGAGAGCGAACACGGCGGTGGGTGCGCTTGCAAAGCAGTCCATACAGTGAGATGCAGACAAAACCGTAGAAAAATTGGACGTCAATGCTGAAGAAAAAACTTGTGGGAGCGCCTTTAGCTATTTAAAATGAACCAGTCGTAGCAAAAAAAAATCATGTCCACCATTATATGTCCAGCCGTATCCGTCTGTGGGGGAATCCGATCCAAATCACCCACGGTAGTCATGCTCAGATCTATTATTTACGGAGAATGACTTTAGAATACAACGATCTGGCTGAAAATGCGAGGTAAAGCTACAATTTGCATAGGCTGTAAAGTTACAACAATAAATCATGCGTGACTTCTTCTTCAGCATCAGCAGATCGAAAATCTTCACGTTGTCCACCACGTAGATCAGCGTGCACATTCCATCATTTTGCAAAGCTTTTCCTGATTTTTCCACAGCCTAACTGTTCTGGTTACAACTTTTGAAAATCATGATCCAAATATTCTCAGCTCCGCTTAAAAAAAATTTTCTCATGGAGTTTCTGGTTTCTGATCCACTCAATGAGTGGAGAGCATACTCCCCGACTCCATATCCCACACCACTCTGATACCAGATGTTGGGACTACAGAGAAATGAACACAAAAGCACTTATGTATTTACAAGTTGTGTTACAATATATAGGCATAAAGCCTA